>JAUIMM010000617.1:0-700000 GCA_031769625.1 Taudactylus pleione
GGGACATATCACAGGAAGCGCATACACACAAGAGACAGTCTCAGGGACATATCACAGGAAGCGCAGACACACAAGAGACAGTCTCAGGGACATATCACAGGAAGCGCATACACACAAGAGACAGTCTCAGGGACATATCACAGGAAGCGCATACACACAAGAGACAGTCTCAGGGACATATCACAGGAAGCGCATACACACAAGAGACAGTCTCAGGGACATATCACAGGAAGCGCATACACACAAGAGACAGTCTCAGGGACATATCACAGGAAGCGCAGACACACAAGAGACAGTCTCAGGGACATATCACAGGAAGCGCATACACACAAGAGACAGTCTCAGGGACATATCACAGGAAGCGCATACACACAAGAGACAGTCTCAGGGACATATCACAGGAAGCGCATACACACAAGAGACAGTCTCAGGGACATATCACAGGAAGCGCATACACACAAGAGACAGTCTCAGGGACATATCACAGGAAGCGCATACACACAAGAGACAGTCTCAGGGACATATCACAGGAAGCGCATACACACAAGAGACAGTCTCAGGGACATATCACAGGAAGCGCATACACACAAGAGACAGTCTCAGGGACATATCACAGGAAGCGCATACACACAAGAGACAGTCTCAGGGACATATCACAGGAAGCGCATACACACAAGAGACAGTCTCAGGGACATATCACAGGAAGCGCATACACACAAGAGACAGTCTCAGGGACATATCACAGGAAGCGCATACACACAAGAGACAGTCTCAGGGACATATCACAGGAAGCGCATACACACAAGAGACAGTCTCAGGGACATATCACAGGAAGCGCATACACACAAGAGACAGTCTCAGGGACATATCACAGGAAGCGCATACACACAAGAGACAGTCTCAGGGACATATCACAGGAAGCGCATACACACAAGAGACAGTCTCAGGGACATATCACAGGAAGCGCATACACACAAGAGACAGTCTCAGGGACATATCACAGGAAGCGCATACACACAAGAGACAGTCTCAGGGACATATCACAGGAAGCGCAGACACACAAGAGACAGTCTCAGGGACATATCACAGGAAGCGCATACACACAAGAGACAGTCTCAGGGACATATCACAGGAAGCGCATACACACAAGAGACAGTCTCAGGGACATATCACAGGAAGCGCAGACACACAAGAGACAGTCTCAGGGACATATCACAGGAAGCGCATACACACAAGAGACAGTCTCAGGGACATATCACAGGAAGCGCATACACACAAGAGACAGTCTCAGGGACATATCACAGGAAGCGCATACACACAAGAGACAGTCTCAGGGACATATCACAGGAAGCGCATACACACAAGAGACAGTCTCAGGGACATATCACAGGAAGCGCATACACACAAGAGACAGTCTCAGGGACATATCACAGGAAGCGCATACACACAAGAGACAGTCTCAGGGACATATCACAGGAAGCGCATACACACAAGAGACAGTCTCAGGGACATATCACAGGAAGCGCATACACACAAGAGACAGTCTCAGGGACATATCACAGGAAGCGCATACACACAAGAGACAGTCTCAGGGACATATCACAGGAAGCGCATACACACAAGAGACAGTCTCAGGGACATATCACAGGAAGCGCATACACACAAGAGACAGTCTCAGGGACATATCACAGGAAGCGCATACACACAAGAGACAGTCTCAGGGACATATCACAGGAAGCGCATACACACAAGAGACAGTCTCAGGGACATATCACAGGAAGCGCATACACACAAGAGACAGTCTCAGGGACATATCACAGGAAGCGCATACACACAAGAGACAGTCTCAGGGACATATCACAGGAAGCGCATACACACAAGAGACAGTCTCAGGGACATATCACAGGAAGCGCATACACACAAGAGACAGTCTCAGGGACATATCACAGGAAGCGCATACACACAAGAGACAGTCTCAGGGACATATCACAGGAAGCGCATACACACAAGAGACAGTCTCAGGGACATATCACAGGAAGCGCATACACACAAGAGACAGTCTCAGGGACATATCACAGGAAGCGCAGACACACAAGAGACAGTCTCAGGGACATATCACAGGAAGCGCAGACACACAAGAGACAGTCTCAGGGACATATCACAGGAAGCGCATACACACAAGAGACAGTCTCAGGGACATATCACAGGAAGCGCATACACACAAGAGACAGTCTCAGGGACATATCACAGGAAGCGCATACACACAAGAGACAGTCTCAGGGACATATCACAGGAAGCGCATACACACAAGAGACAGTCTCAGGGACATATCACAGGAAGCGCATACACACAAGAGACAGTCTCAGGGACATATCACAGGAAGCGCATACACACAAGAGACAGTCTCAGGGACATATCACAGGAAGCGCATACACACAAGAAGACAGCAGTCTCAGGGACCTATCACAGGAAGTGCAGACACACAAGAGACAGTCTCAGGGACATATCACAGGAAGCGCAGACACACAAGAGACAGTCTCAGGGACATATCACAGGAAGTGCAGACACACAAGAGACAGTCTCAGGGACATATCACAGGAAGCGCATACACACAAGAGACAGTCTCAGGGACATATCACAGGAAGCGCATACACACAAGAGACAGTCTCAGGGACATATCACAGGAAGCGCATACACACAAGAGACAGTCTCAGGGACATATCACAGGAAGCGCATACACACAAGAGACAGTCTCAGGGACATATCACAGGAAGCGCAGACACACAAGAGACAGTCTCAGGGACATATCACAGGAAGCGCATACACACAAGAGACAGTCTCAGGGACATATCACAGGAAGCGCATACACACAAGAGACAGTCTCAGGGACATATCACAGGAAGCGCAGACACACAAGAGACAGTCTCAGGGACATATCACAGGAAGCGCATACACACAAGAGACAGTCTCAGGGACATATCACAGGAAGCGCATACACACAAGAGACAGTCTCAGGGACATATCACAGGAAGCGCATACACACAAGAGACAGTCTCAGGGACATATCACAGGAAGCGCATACACACAAGAGACAGTCTCAGGGACCTATCACAGGAAGTGCAGACACACAAGAGACAGTCTCAGGGACATATCACAGGAAGCGCAGACACACAAGAGACAGTCTCAGGGACATATCACAGGAAGTGCAGACACACAAGAGACAGTCTCAGGGACATATCACAGGAAGCGCATACACACAAGAGACAGTCTCAGGGACATATCACAGGAAGCGCATACACACAAGAGACAGTCTCAGGGACATATCACAGGAAGCGCATACACACAAGAGACAGTCTCAGGGACATATCACAGGAAGCGCATACACACAAGAGACAGTCTCAGGGACATATCACAGGAAGCGCAGACACACAAGAGACAGTCTCAGGGACATATCACAGGAAGCGCATACACACAAGAGACAGTCTCAGGGACATATCACAGGAAGCGCATACACACAAGAGACAGTCTCAGGGACATATCACAGGAAGCGCATACACACAAGAGACAGTCTCAGGGACATATCACAGGAAGCGCATACACACAAGAGACAGTCTCAGGGACCTATCACAGGAAGCGCAGACACACAAGAGACAGTCTCAGGGACATATCACAGGAAGCGCAGACACACAAGAGACAGTCTCAGGGACATATCACAGGAAGCGCAGACACACAAGAGACAGTCTCAGGGACATATCACAGGAAGCGCAGACACACAAGAGACAGTCTCAGGGACATATCACAGGAAGCGCATACACACAAGAGACAGTCTCAGGGACATATCACAGGAAGCGCATACACACAAGAGACAGTCTCAGGGACATATCACAGGAAGCGTAGACACACAAGAGACAGTCTCAGGGACATATCACAGGAAGCGTAGACACACAAGAGACAGTCTCAGGGACATATCACAGGAAGCGCAGACACACAGGAGAGACAGTCTCAGGGACATATCACAGGAAGCGCATACACACAAGAGACAGTCTCAGGGACATATCACAGGAAGCGCATACACACAAGAGACAGTCTCAGGGACACATCACAGGAAGTACATACACACAAGAGACAGTCTCAGGGACATATCACAGGAAGCGCAGACACACAGGAGAGACAGTCTCAGGGACATATCACAGGAAGCGCATACACACAAGAGACAGTCTCAGGGACATATCACAGGAAGCGCAGACACACAGGAGACAGTCTCAGGGACATATCACAGGAAGCGCAGACACACAGGAGAGACAGTCTCAGGGACATATCACAGGAAGTGCAGACACACAGGAGACAGTCTCAGGGACATATCACAGGAAGCGCATACACACAAGAGACAGTCTCAGGGACACATCACAGGAAGTGCATACACACAAGAGACAGTCTCAGGGACATATCACAGGAAGCGCAGACACACAGGAGAGACAGTCTCAGGGACATATCACAGGAAGCGCAGACACACGAGAGACAGTCTCAGGGACATATCACAGGAAGTGCAGACACACAAGAGACAGTCTCAGGGACATATCACAGGAAGTGCAGACACACAGGAGACAGTCTCAGGGACATATCACAGGAAGCGCAGACACACAAGAGACAGTCTCAGGGACATATCACAGGAAGCGCAGACACACAGGAGACAGTCTCAGGGACATATCACAGGAAGCGCAGACACACATGAGACAGTCTCAGGGACATATCACAGGAAGCGCAGACACACAAGAGACAGTCTCAGGGACATATCACAGGAAGTGCAGACACACAAGAGACAGTCTCAGGGACATATCACAGGAAGTGCAGACACACAGGAGACAATCTCAGGGACATATCACAGGAAGTGCAGACACACAACAGACAGTCTCAGGGACATATCACAGGAAGTGCAGACACACAGGAGACAGTCTCAGGGACATATCACAGGAAGCGCAGACACACATGAGACAGTCTCAGGGACATATCACAGGAAGCGCAGACACACAAGAGACAGTCTCAGGGACATATCACAGGAAGTGCAGACACACAAGAGACAGTCTCAGGGACATATCACAGGAAGCGCACACACACAGGAGACAGTCTCAGGGACATATCACAGGAAGCGCAGACACACAAGAGACAGTCTCAGGGACATATCACAGGAAGTGCAGACACACAAGAGACAGTCTCAGGGACATATCACAGGAAGCGCACACACACAGGAGACAGTCTCAGGGACATATCACAGGAAGCGCAGACACACAAGAGACAGTCTCATGGACCTATCACAGGAAGCGCAGACACACAAGAGACAGGTCTCAGGGACCTATCACAGGAAGCGCAGACACACAGGAGACAGTCTCAGGGACATATCACAGGAAGCGCAGACACACAGGAGACAGTCTCAGGGACACATCACAGGAAGTGCAGACACACAAGAGACAGTCTCAGGGACACATCACAGGAAGTGCAGACACACAAGAGACAGTCTCAGGGACATATCACAGGAAGCGCAGACACAAACAGGGAGTGCAGACACACAAGAGACAGTCTCAGGGACCTATCACAGGAAGCGCAGACAAACGAGAGACAGTCTCAGGGACCTATCACAGGAAGTGCAGACACACCAGAGACAGTCTCTGGGACAAATCACAGGAAGCGCAGACACACAAGAGACAGTCTCAGGGACATATCACAGGAAGCGCAGACACACAGGAGACAGTCTCAGGGACACATCACAGGAAGTGCAGACACACAAGAGACAATCTCAGGGACATATCACTGGGAGTGCAGACACACAAGAGACATTTCAGGGACCTATCACAGGAAGTGCAGACACACAAGAGACAGTCTCAGGGACATATCACAGGAAGCGCAGACACACAAGAGACAGTCTCAGGGACCTATCACAGGAAGCGCAGACACACAGGAGACAGTCTCAGGGACATATCACTGGGAGTGCAGACACACAAGAGACATTTCAGGGACCTATCACAGGAAGTGCAGACACACAAGAGACAGTCTCAGGGACATATCACAGGAAGCGCAGACACAGGAGACAGTCTCAAGGACATATCACAGGAAGCGCAGACACACGAGAGACAGTCTCAGGGACATATCACAGGAAGCACAGACACACAAGAAACAGTCTCAGGGACCTATCACAGGAAGTGCAGACACACAGGAGACAGTCTCAGGGACCTATCACAGGAAGCGCAGACACACGAGAGACAGTCTCAGGGACCTATCACAGGAAGCGCAGACACACAGGAGACAGTCTCAGGGACATTTCACAGGAAGCGCAGACACACAAGAGACAGTCTCAGGGACATATCACAGGAAGCGCAGACACACAAGAGACAGTCTCAGGGAGATATCACAGGAAGCGCAGACACACAAGAGACAGTCTCAGGGACATATCACAGGAAGCGCAGACACACAAGAGACAGTCTCAGGGACCTATCACAGGAAGCGCAGACACACAAGAGACAGTCTCAGGGACCTATCACAGGAAGCGCAGACACACAAGAGACAGTCTCAGGGACCTATCACAGGAAGCGCAGACACACTACAGACAGTCTCAGGGACCTATCACAGGAAGCGCAGACACACAGGAGACAGTCTCAGGGACATATCAGAGGAAGTGCAGACACACAGGAGACAGTCTCAGGGACATATCACAGGAAGCAGCGACACACGAGAGACAGTTTCAGGGACATATCACAGGAAGCGCAGACACACAAGAGACAGTCTCAGGGACATATCACAGGAAGTGCGCAGACACACAAGGCAGTCTCAGGGACATATCACAGGAAGCGCAGACACACAAGAGACAGTCTCA
The DNA here is from genome assembly GCA_031769625.1 of Taudactylus pleione. NCBI lineage: Eukaryota > Metazoa > Chordata > Amphibia > Anura > Myobatrachidae > Taudactylus > Taudactylus pleione. Next base: position 6,866 of record JAUIMM010000617.1, read on the forward strand.
CGGACATATCACAGGAAGCGCAGACACACAAGAGACAGTCTCAGGGACATATCACAGGAAGCGCAGACACACAAGAGACAGTCTCAGGGAGATATCACAGGAAGCGCAGACACACAAGAGACAGTCTCAGGGACATATCACAGGAAGCGCAGACACACAAGAGACAGTCTCAGGGACATATCACAGGAAGCGCAGACACACAAGAGACAGTCTCAGGGACCTATCACAGGAAGCGCAGACACACAAGAGACAGTCTCAGGGACCTATCACAGGAAGCGCAGACACACAAGAGACAGTCTCAGGGACCTATCACAGGAAGCGCAGACACACTACAGACAGTCTCAGGGACCTATCACAGGAAGCGCAGACACACAGGAGACAGTCTCAGGGACCTATCACAGGAAGCGCAGACACACAGGAGACAGTCTCAGGGACATATCACAGGAAGCGCAGACACACAGGAGACAGTCTGAGGGACATATCAGAGGAAGTGCAGACACACAGGAGACAGTCTCAGGGACATATCAGTGGAAGTGCAGACACACAGGAGACAGTCTCAGGGACATATCACAGGAAGCAGCGACACACGAGAGACAGTCTCAGGGACATATCACAGGAAGCGCAGACACACAAGAGACAGTCTCAGGGACATATCACAGGAAGTGCGCAGACACACAAGGCAGTCTCAGGGACATATCACAGGAAGAGCAGACACACAAGAGACAGTCTCAGGGACATATCACAGGAAGTGCAGACACACAAGAGACAGTCTCAGGAACCTATCACAGGAAGCGCAGACACACAAGAGACAGTCTCAGGGACCTATCACAGGAAGTGCGCAGACACACAAGGCAGTCTCAGGGACATATCACAGGAAGCGCAGAGACACAAGAGACAGTCTCAGGGACATATCACAGGAAGTGCAGACACACAGGAGACAATCTCAGGGACCTATCACAGGAAGCGCAGACACACGAGAGACAGTCTCAGGGACCTATGACAGGAAGCGCAGACACACAGGAGACAGTCTCAGGGACATTCTCAGGGACATATCACAGGAAGTGCAGACACACAAGAGACAGTCTCAGGGACAGATCACAGGAAGTGCAGACACACGAGAGACAGTCTCAGGGATATATCACAGGAAGCACAGACACACAGGAGACAGTCTCAGGGACTTATCACAGGAAGCACAGACACACGAGAAACAGTCTCAGGGACAGATCACAGGAAGCGCAGACACACGAGAGACAGTCTCAGGGACATATCACAGGAAGCGCAGACACACAAGAGACAGTCTCAGGGACATATCACAGGAAGCGCAGACACACAGGAGACAGTCACAGGGACATATCACAGGAAGCGCAGACACACTGGAGACAGTCTCAGGGACATATCACAGGAAGCGCAGACACACAGGAGACAGTCTCAGGGACATATCACAGGAAGCGCAGACACACAGGAGACAGTCTCAGGGACACATCACAGGAAGCGCACACACACAAGAGACAGTCTCAGGGACCTATCACAGGAAGCGCAGACACACAAGAGACATTTCAGGGACCTATCACAGGAAGTGCAGACACACAAGAAACAGTCTCAGGGACATATCACAGGAAGCGCAGACACAGGAGACAGTCTCAAGGACATAACACAGGAAGCGCAGACACACGAGAGACAGTCTCAGGGACATATCACAGGAAGCGCAGACACACAGGAGACAGTCTCAGGGACAGATCACAGGAAGTGCAGACACACGAGAGACAGTCTCAGGGACATATCACAGGAAGCGCAGTCACACAGGAGACAGTCTCAGGGACATAACACAGAAAGCGCAGACACACGAGAGACAGTCTCAGGGACTTATCACAGGAAGCACAGACACACGAGAAACAGTCTCAGGGACATATCACAGGAAGCGCAGACACACGAGAGACAGTCTCAGGGAGATATCACAGGAAGCGCAGACACACAAGAGACAGTCTCAGGGACATATCACAGGAAGCGCAGACACACAAGAGACAGTCTCAGGGACCTATCACAGGAAGCGCAGACACACAAGAGACAGTCTCTGGGACAAATCACAGGAAGCGCAGACACACAAGAGACAGTCTCAGGGACATATCACAGGAAGCGCAGACACACAGGAGACAGTCTCAGGGACACATCACAGGAAGTGCAGACACACAAGAGACAATCTGAGGGACATATCACTGGGAGTGCAGACACACAAGAGACATTTCAGGGACCTATCACAGGAAGTGCAGACACACAAGAGACAGTCTCAGGGACATATCACAGGAAGCGCAGACACACAAGAGACAGTCTCAGGGACCTATCACAGGAAGCGCAGACACACAGGAGACAGTCTCAGGGACATATCACTGGGAGTGCAGACACACAAGAGACATTTCAGGGACCTATCACAGGAAGTGCAGACACACAAGAGACAGTCTCAGGGACATATCACAGGAAGCGCAGACACAGGAGACAGTCTCAAGGACATATCACAGGAAGCGCAGACACACGAGAGACAGTCTCAGGGACATATCACAGGAAGCACAGACACACAAGAAACAGTCTCAGGGACCTATCACAGGAAGTGCAGACACACAGGAGACAGTCTCAGGGACCTATCACAGGAAGCGCAGACACACGAGAGACAGTCTCAGGGACCTATCACAGGAAGCGCAGACACACAGGAGACAGTCTCAGGGACATTTCACAGGAAGCGCAGACACACAAGAGACAGTCTCAGGGACATATCACAGGAAGCGCAGACACACAAGAGACAGTCTCAGGGAGATATCACAGGAAGCGCAGACACACAAGAGACAGTCTCAGGGACCTATCACAGGAAGCGCAGACACACAAGAGACAGTCTCAGGGACCTATCACAGAGACAGTCTCTGGGACAAATCACAGGAAGCGCAGACACACAAGAGACAGTCTCAGGGACATATCACAGGAAGCGCAGACACACAGGAGACAGTCTCAGGGACACATCACAGGAAGTGCAGACACACAAGAGACAATCTCAGGGACATATCACTGGGAGTGCAGACACACAAGAGACATTTCAGGGACCTATCACAGGAAGTGCAGACACACAAGAGACAGTCTCAGGGACATATCACAGGAAGCGCAGACACACAAGAGACAGTCTCAGGGACCTATCACAGGAAGCGCAGACACACAGGAGACAGTCTCAGGGACATATCACTGGGAGTGCAGACACACAAGAGACATTTCAGGGACCTATCACAGGAAGTGCAGACACTCAAGAGACAGTCTCAGGGACATATCACAGGAAGCGCAGACACAGGAGACAGTCTCAAGGACATATCACAGGAAGCGCAGACACACGAGAGACAGTCTCAGGGACATATCACAGGAAGCACAGACACACAAGAAACAGTCTCAGGGACCTATCACAGGAAGTGCAGACACACAGGAGACAGTCTCAGGGACCTATCACAGGAAGCGCAGACACACGAGAGACAGTCTCAGGGACCTATCACAGGAAGCGCAGACACACAGGAGACAGTCTCAGGGACATTTCACAGGAAGCGCAGACACACAAGAGACAGTCTCAGGGACATATCACAGGAAGCGCAGACACACAAGAGACAGTCTCAGGGAGATATCACAGGAAGCGCAGACACACAAGAGACAGTCTCAGGGACATATCACAGGAAGCGCAGACACACAAGAGACAGTCTCAGGGACCTATCACAGGAAGCGCAGACACACAAGAGACAGTCTCAGGGACCTATCACAGGAAGCGCAGACACACAAGAGACAGTCTCAGGGACCTATCACAGGAAGCGCAGACACACTACAGACAGTCTCAGGGACCTATCACAGGAAGCGCAGACACACAGGAGACAGTCTCAGGGACATATCAGAGGAAGTGCAGACACACAGGAGACAGTCTCAGGGACATATCACAGGAAGCAGCGACACACGAGAGACAGTCTCAGGGACATATCACAGGAAGCGCAGACACACAAGAGACAGTCTCAGGGACATATCACAGGAAGTGCGCAGACACACAAGGCAGTCTCAGGGACATATCACAGGAAGCGCAGACACACAAGAGACAGTCTCACGGACATATCACAGGAAGCGCAGACACACAAGAGACAGTCTCAGGGACATATCACAGGAAGCGCAGACACACAAGAGACAGTCTCAGGGAGATATCACAGGAAGCGCAGACACACAAGAGACAGTCTCAGGGACATATCACAGGAAGCGCAGACACACAAGAGACAGTCTCAGGGACATATCACAGGAAGCGCAGACACACAAGAGACAGTCTCAGGGACCTATCACAGGAAGCGCAGACACACAAGAGACAGTCTCAGGGACCTATCACAGGAAGCGCAGACACACAAGAGACAGTCTCAGGGACCTATCACAGGAAGCGCAGACACACTACAGACAGTCTCAGGGACCTATCACAGGAAGCGCAGACACACAGGAGACAGTCTCAGGGACCTATCACAGGAAGCGCAGACACACAGGAGACAGTCTCAGGGACATATCACAGGAAGCGCAGACACACAGGAGACAGTCTGAGGGACATATCAGAGGAAGTGCAGACACACAGGAGACAGTCTCAGGGACATATCAGTGGAAGTGCAGACACACAGGAGACAGTCTCAGGGACATATCACAGGAAGCAGCGACACACGAGAGACAGTCTCAGGGACATATCACAGGAAGCGCAGACACACAAGAGACAGTCTCAGGGACATATCACAGGAAGTGCGCAGACACACAAGGCAGTCTCAGGGACATATCACAGGAAGAGCAGACACACAAGAGACAGTCTCAGGGACATATCACAGGAAGTGCAGACACACAAGAGACAGTCTCAGGAACCTATCACAGGAAGCGCAGACACACAAGAGACAGTCTCAGGGACCTATCACAGGAAGTGCGCAGACACACAAGGCAGTCTCAGGGACATATCACAGGAAGCGCAGACACACAAGAGACAGTCTCAGGGACATATCACAGGAAGTGCAGACACACAGGAGACAATCTCAGGGACCTATCACAGGAAGCGCAGACACACGAGAGACAGTCTCAGGGACCTATGACAGGAAGCGCAGACACACAGGAGACAGTCTCAGGGACATTCTCAGGGACATATCACAGGAAGTGCAGACACACAAGAGACAGTCTCAGGGACAGATCACAGGAAGTGCAGACACACGAGAGACAGTCTCAGGGATATATCACAGGAAGCACATACACACAGGAGACAGTCTCAGGGACTTATCACAGGAAGCACAGACACACGAGAAACAGTCTCAGGGACAGATCACAGGAAGCGCAGACACACGAGAGACAGTCTCAGGGACATATCACAGGAAGCGCAGACACACAAGAGACAGTCTCAGGGACATATCACAGGAAGCGCAGACACACAGGAGACAGTCACAGGGACATATCACAGGAAGCGCAGACACACTGGAGACAGTCTCAGGGACATATCACAGGAAGCGCAGACACACAGGAGACAGTCTCAGGGACATATCACAGGAAGCGCAGACACACAGGAGACAGTCTCAGGGACACATCACAGGAAGCGCACACACACAAGAGACAGTCTCAGGGACCTATCACAGGAAGCGCAGACACACAAGAGACATTTCAGGGACCTATCACAGGAAGTGCAGACACACAAGAAACAGTCTCAGGGACATATCACAGGAAGCGCAGACACAGGAGACAGTCTCAAGGACATAACACAGGAAGCGCAGACACACGAGAGACAGTCTCAGGGACATATCACAGGAAGCGCAGACACACAGGAGACAGTCTCAGGGACAGATCACAGGAAGTGCAGACACACGAGAGACAGTCTCAGGGACATATCACAGGAAGCGCAGTCACACAGGAGACAGTCTCAGGGACATAACACAGAAAGCGCAGACACACGAGAGACAGTCTCAGGGACTTATCACAGGAAGCACAGACACACGAGAAACAGTCTCAGGGACATATCACAGGAAGCGCAGACACACGAGAGACAGTCTCAGGGAGATATCACAGGAAGCGCAGACACACAAGAGACAGTCTCAGGGACATATCACAGGAAGCGCAGACACACAAGAGACAGTCTCAGGGACCTATCACAGGAAGCGCAGACACACAAGAGACAGTCTCTGGGACAAATCACAGGAAGCGCAGACACACAAGAGACAGTCTCAGGGACATATCACAGGAAGCGCAGACACACAGGAGACAGTCTCAGGGACACATCACAGGAAGTGCAGACACACAAGAGACAATCTCAGGGACATATCACTGGGAGTGCAGACACACAAGAGACATTTCAGGGACCTATCACAGGAAGTGCAGACACACAAGAGACAGTCTCAGGGACATATCACAGGAAGCGCAGACACACAAGAGACAGTCTCAGGGACCTATCACAGGAAGCGCAGACACACAGGAGACAGTCTCAGGGACATATCACTGGGAGTGCAGACACACAAGAGACATTTCAGGGACCTATCACAGGAAGTGCAGACACACAAGAGACAGTCTCAGGGACATATCACAGGAAGCGCAGACACAGGAGACAGTCTCAAGGACATATCACAGGAAGCGCAGACACACGAGAGACAGTCTCAGGGACATATCACAGGAAGCACAGACACACAAGAAACAGTCTCAGGGACCTATCACAGGAAGTGCAGACACACAGGAGACAGTCTCAGGGACCTATCACAGGAAGCGCAGACACACGAGAGACAGTCTCAGGGACCTATCACAGGAAGCGCAGACACACAGGAGACAGTCTCAGGGACATTTCACTGGAAGCGCAGACACACAAGAGACAGTCTCAGGGACATATCACAGGAAGCGCAGACACACAAGAGACAGTCTCAGGGAGATATCACAGGAAGCGCAGACACACAAGAGACAGTCTCAGGGACATATCACAGGAAGCGCAGACACACAAGAGACAGTCTCAGGGACCTATCACAGGAAGCGCAGACACACAAGAGACAGTCTCAGGGACCTATCACAGGAAGCGCAGACACACAAGAGACAGTCTCAGGGACCTATCACAGGAAGCGCAGACACACTACAGACAGTCTCAGGGACCTATCACAGGAAGCGCAGACACACAGGAGACAGTCTCAGGGACATATCAGAGGAAGTGCAGACACACAGGAGACAGTCTCAGGGACATATCACAGGAAGCAGCGACACACGAGAGACAGTCTCAGGGACATATCACAGGAAGCGCAGACACACAAGAGACAGTCTCAGGGACATATCACAGGAAGTGCGCAGACACACAAGGCAGTCTCAGGGACATATCACAGGAAGCGCAGACACACAAGAGACAGTCTCACGGACATATCACAGGAAGCGCAGACACACAAGAGACAGTCTCAGGGACATATCACAGGAAGCGCAGACACACAAGAGACAGTCTCAGGGAGATATCACAGGAAGCGCAGACACACAAGAGACAGTCTCAGGGACATATCACAGGAAGCGCAGACACACAAGAGACAGTCTCAGGGACATATCACAGGAAGCGCAGACACACAAGAGACAGTCTCAGGGACCTATCACAGGAAGCGCAGACACACAAGAGACAGTCTCAGGGACCTATCACAGGAAGCGCAGACACACAAGAGACAGTCTCAGGGACCTATCACAGGAAGCGCAGACACACTACAGACAGTCTCAGGGACCTATCACAGGAAGCGCAGACACACAGGAGACAGTCTCAGGGACCTATCACAGGAAGCGCAGACACACAGGAGACAGTCTCAGGGACATATCACAGGAATCGCAGACACACAGGAGACAGTCTGAGGGACATATCAGAGGAAGTGCAGACACACAGGAGACAGTCTCAGGGACATATCACAGGAAGTGCGCAGACACACAAGGCAGTCTCAGGGACATATCACAGGAAGAGCAGACACACAAGAGACAGTCTCAGGGACATATCACAGGAAGTGCAGACACACAAGAGACAGTCTCAGGAACCTATCACAGGAAGCGCAGACACACAAGAGACAGTCTCAGGGACCTATCACAGGAAGTGCGCAGACACACAAGGCAGTCTCAGGGACATATCACAGGAAGCGCAGACACACAAGAGACAGTCTCAGGGACATATCACAGGAAGTGCAGACACACAGGAGACAATCTCAGGGACCTATCACAGGAAGCGCAGACACACGAGAGACAGTCTCAGGGACCTATGACAGGAAGCGCAGACACACAGGAGACAGTCTCAGGGACATTCTCAGGGACATATCACAGGAAGTGCAGACACACAAGAGACAGTCTCAGGGACAGATCACAGGAAGTGCAGACACACGAGAGACAGTCTCAGGGATATATCACAGGAAGCACAGACACACAGGAGACAGTCTCAGGGACTTATCACAGGAAGCACAGACACACGAGAAACAGTCTCAGGGACAGTCTCAGGGACAGATCACAGGAAGCGCAGACACACGAGAGACAGTCTCAGGGACATATCACAGGAAGCGCAGACACACAAGAGACAGTCTCAGGGACATATCACAGGAAGCGCAGACACACAGGAGACAGTCACAGGGACATATCACAGGAAGCGCAGACACACTGGAGACAGTCTCAGGGACATATCACAGGAAGCGCAGACACACAGGAGACAGTCTCAGGGACATATCACAGGAAGCGCAGACACACAGGAGACAGTCTCAGGGACACATCACAGGAAGCGCACACACACAAGAGACAGTCTCAGGGACCTATCACAGGAAGCGCAGACACACAAGAGACATTTCAGGGACCTATCACAGGAAGTGCAGACACACAAGAAACAGTCTCAGGGACATATCACAGGAAGCGCAGACACAGGAGACAGTCTCAAGGACATAACACAGGAAGCGCAGACACACGAGAGACAGTCTCAGGGACATATCACAGGAAGCGCAGACACACAGGAGACAGTCTCAGGGACAGATCACAGGAAGTGCAGACACACGAGAGACAGTCTCAGGGACATATCACAGGAAGCGCAGTCACACAGGAGACAGTCTCAGGGACATAACACAGAAAGCGCAGACACACGAGAGACAGTCTCAGGGACTTATCACAGGAAGCACAGACACACGAGAAACAGTCTCAGGGACATATCACAGGAAGCGCAGACACACGAGAGACAGTCTCAGGGAGATATCACAGGAAGCGCAGACACACAAGAGACAGTCTCAGGGACATATCACAGGAAGCGCAGACACACAAGAGACAGTCTCAGGGACCTATCACAGGAAGCGCAGACACACAAGAGACAGTCTCAGGGACATATCACAGGAAGCGCAGACACACAAGAGACAGTCTCAGGGACCTATCACAGGAAGCGCAGACACACAGGAGACAGTCTCAGGGACCTATCACAGGAAGTGCAGACACACAAGAGACAGTCTCAGGGACATATCACAGGAAGCGCAGACACACAAGAGACAGTCTCATGGACATATCACAGGAAGTGCAGACACATGAGACAATCTCAGGGACCTATCACAGGAAGTGCAGACACACCAGAGACAGTCTCAGGGACATATCACAGGAAGTGCAGACTCACAAGAGACAGTCTCAGGGACATATCACAGGAAGAGCAGACACACAAGAGACAGTCTCAGGGAGATATCACAGGAAGCGCAGACACACAAGAGACAGTCTCAGGAACCTATCACAGGAAGCGCAGACACACAAGAGACAGTCTCAGGGACCTATCACAGGAAGTGCGCAGACACACAAGGCAGTCTCAGGGACATATCACAGGAAGCGCAGACACACAAGAGACAGTCTCAGGGACATATCACAGGAAGTGCAGACACACAGGAGACAGTCTCAGGGACCTATCACAGGAAGCGCAGACACACGAGAGACAGTCTCAGGGACCTATCACAGGAAGCGCAGACACACAGGAGACAGTCTCAGGGACATTCTCAGGGACATATCACAGGAAGTGCAGACACACAAGAGACAGTCTCAGGGACAGATCACAGGAAGTGCAGACACACGAGAGACAGTCTCAGGGACATATCACAGGAAGCGCAGACACACAGGAGACAGTCTCAGGGACATATCACAGGAAGCGCAGACACACGAGAGACAGTCTCAGGGACTTATCACAGGAAGCACAGACACACGAGAAACAGTCTCAGGGACAGTCTCAGGGACAGATCACAGGAAGCGCAGACACACGAGAGACAGTCTCAGGGACATATCACAGGAAGTGCAGACAGACAGGAGACAGTCTCAGGGACATATCACAGAAAGCGCAGACACACAAGAGACAGTCTCAGGGACATATCACAGGAAGTGCAGACACACAGGAGACAGTCTCAGGGACATATCAGAGGAAGTGCAGACACACAGGAGAGAGTCTCAGGGACCTATCACAGGAAGCGCAGACACACAAGAGACAGTCTCAGGGACCTATCACAGGAAGCGCAGACACACGAGAGACAGTCTCAGGGACCTATCACAGGAAGCGCAGACACACAGGAGACAGTCTCAGGGACATTCTCAGGAACATATCACAGGAAGTGCAGGCACACAAGAGACAGTCTCAGGGACAGATCACAGGAAGTGCAGACACACGAGAGACAGTCTCAGGGACATATCACAGAAAGCGCAGACACACAGGAGACAGTCTCAGGGACATATCACAGGAAGCGCAGACACACGAGAGACAGTCTCAGGGACTTATCACAGGAAGCACAGACACACGAGAAACAGTCTCAGGGACAGTCTCAGGGACATATCACAGGAAGTGCAGACACACAAGAGACAGTCTCAGGGACCTATCACAGGAAGCGCAGACACACAAGAGACAGTCTCAGTGACCTATCACAGGAAGCGCAGACACACAAGGCAGTCTCAGGGACATATCACTGGGAGTGCAGACACACAAGAGACATTTCAGGGACCTATCACAGGAAGTGCAGACACACAAGAGACAGTCTCAGGGACATATCACAGGAAGCGCAGACACAGGAGACAGTCTCAAGGACATATCACAGGAAGCGCAGACACACGAGAGACAGTCTCAGGGACATATCACAGGAAGCACAGACACACAAGAAACAGTCTCAGGGACCTATCACAGGAAGTGCAGACACACAGGAGACAGTCTCAGGGACCTATCACAGGAAGCGCAGACACACGAGAGACAGTCTCAGGGACCTATCACAGGAAGCGCAGACACACAGGAGACAGTCTCAGGGACATTTCACAGGAAGCGCAGACACACAAGAGACAGTCTCAGGGACATATCACAGGAAGCGCAGACACACAAGAGACAGTCTCAGGGACAGATCACAGGAAGTGCAGACACACGAGAGACAGTCTCAGGGACATATCACAGGAAGCGCAGACACACAGGAGACAGTCTCAGGGATACAACACAGAAAGCGCAGACACACAGGAGACAGTCTCAGGGACACATCACAGGAAGCGCAGACACACAAGAGACAGTCTCAGGGACATATCACAGGAAGCGCAGACACACAAGAGACAGTCTCAGGGACATATCACAGGAAGCGCAGACACACAGGAGACAGTCTCAAGGACATATCACAGGAAGTGCAGACACACTGGAGACAGTCTCAGGGACATATCACAGGAAGCGCAGACACACAGGAGACAGTCTCAGGGACATATCACAGGAAGCGCAGACACACAGGAGACAGTCACAGGGACATATCACAGGAAGCGCAGACACACTGGAGACAGTCTCAGGGACATATCACAGGAAGCGCAGACACACAGGAGACAGTCTCAGGGACACATCACAGGAAGCGCAGACACACAGGAGACAGTCTCAGGGACACATCACAGGAAGTGCACACACACAAGAGACAGTCTCAGGGACCTATCACAGGAAGCGCAGACACACAAGAGACAGTCTCAGGGACCTATCACAGGAAGCGCAGACACACAGGAGACAGTCTCAGGGACATTTCACAGGAAGCGCAGACACACAAGAGACAGTCTCAGGGACATATCACAGGAAGCGCAGACACACAGGAGACAGTCTCAGGGACAGATCACAGGAAGTGCAGACACACGAGAGACAGTCTCAGGGACATATCACAGGAAGCGCAGTCACACAGGAGACAGTCTCAGGGACATAACACAGAAAGCGCAGACACACGAGAGACAGTCTCAGGGACTTATCACAGGAAGCGCAGACACACGAGAAACAGTCTCAGGGACATATCACAGGAAGCACAGACACACGAGAGACAGTCTCAGGGAGATATCACAGGAAGCGCAGACACACGAGAGACAGTCTCAGGGAGATATCACAGGAAGCGCAGATACACGAGAGACAGTCTCAGGGACATATCACAGGAAGCGCAGACACACAAGAGACAGTCTCAGGGACATATCACAGGAAGCGCAGACACACAAGAGACAGTCTCAGGGACCTATCACAGGAAGCGCAGACACACAAGAGACAGTCTCAGGGACCTATCACAGGAAGCGCAGACACACAAGAGACAGTCTCAGGGACATATCACAGGAAGCGCAGACACACAAGAGACAGTCTCAGGGACATATCACAGGAAGCGCAGACACACAAGAGACAGTCTCAGGGACCTATCACAGGAAGCGCAGACACACAGGAGACAGTCTCAGGGACCTATCACAGGAAGCGCAGACACACAAGAGACAGTCTCAGGGACCTATCACAGGAAGCGCAGACACACAAGAGACAGTCTCAGGGACCTATCACAGGAAGCGCAGACAGACAAGAGACAGTCTCAGGGACCTATCACAGGAAGCGCAGACACACAAGAGACAGTCTCAGGGACCTATCACAGGAAGCGCAGACACACAAGAGACAGTCTCAGCGACCTATCACAGGAAGCGCAGACACACTAGAGACAGTCTCAGGGACATATCACAGGAAGCGCAGACACACAGGAGACAGTCTGAGGGACATATCAGAGGAAGTGCAGATACACAGGAGACAGTCTCAGGGACATATCAGAGGAAGTGCAGACACACAGGAGACAGTCTCAGGGACATATCACAGGAAGCAGCGACACACGAGAGACAGTCTCAGGGATATATCACAGGAAGCGCAGACACACAAGAGACAGTCTCAGGGACATATCACAGGAAGTGCGCAGACACACAAGGCAGTCTCAGGGACATATCACAGGAAGCGCAGACACACAAGAGACAGTCTCAGGGACATATCACAGGAAGCGCAGACACACAAGAGACAGTCTCAGGGACATATCACAGGAAGCGCAGACACACAAGAGACAGTCTCAGGGACCTATCACAGGAAGCGCAGACACACAGGAGACAGTCTCAGGGACATTCTCAGGGACATATCACAGGAAGTGCAGACACACAAGAGACAGTCTCAGGGACAGATCACAGGAAGTGCAGACACACGAGAGACAGTCTCAGGGACATATCACAGGAAGCGCAGACACACAGGAGACAGTCTCAGGGACATATCACAGGAAGCGCAGACACACGAGAGACAGTCTCAGGGACTTATCACAGGAAGCACAGAGACACGAGAAACAGTCTCAGGGACAGTCTCAGGGACAGATCACAGGAAGCGCAGACACACGAGAGACAGTCTCAGGGACATATCACAGGAAGCGCAGACACACGAGAGACAGTCTCAGGTACATATCACAGGAAGCGCAGACACACAAGAGACAATCTCAGGGACATATCACAGGAAGTGCAGACACACAAGACACAATCTAAGGACATATCACAGGAAGCGCAGACACACGAGAGACAGTCTCAGGGACATATCACAGGAAGCGCAGACACACAGGAAACAGTCTCAGGGACATATCACAGGAAGTGCAGACACACAAGAGACAGTCTCAGGGACATATCACAGGAAGCGCAGACACACAGGAGACAGTCTCAGGGACATATCACAGGAAGTGCAGACACACTGGAGACAGTCTCAGGGACATATCACAGGAAGCGCAGACACACAAGAGACAGTCTCAGGGACATATCACAGGAAGCGCAGACACACAGGAGACAGTCACAGGGACATATCACAGGAAGCGCAGACACACTGGAGACAGTCTCAGGGACATATCACAGGAAGCGCAGACACACAGGAGACAGTCTCAGGGACATATCACAGGAAGCGCAGACACACAGGAGACAGTCTCAAGGACACATCACAGGAAGCGCACACACACAAGAGACAGTCTCAGGGACCTATCACAGGAAGCGCAGACACACTAGAGACAGTCTCAGGGACCTATCACAGGAAGCGCAGACACACAGGAGACAGTCTGAGGGACATATCAGAGGAAGTGCAGACACACAGGAGACAGTCTCAGGGACATATCAGAGGAAGTGCAGACACACAGGTGACAGTCTCAGGGACATATCACAGGAAGCAGCGACACACGAGAGACAGTCTCAGGGTCATATCACAGGAAGCGCAGACACACGAGAGACAGTCTCAGGGACATATCACAGGAAGCGCAGACACACAGGAGACAGTCTCAGGGACATATCACAGGAAGCGCAGACACACAGGAGACAGTCTCAGGGACATATCACAGGAAGCGCAGACACACAAGAGACATTTCAGGGACCTATCACAGGAAGTGCAGACACACAAGAAACAGTCTCAGGGACATATCACAGGAAGCGCAGACACACGAGAGACAGTCTCAGGGACCTATCACAGGAAGCGCAGACACACAGGAGACAGTCTCAGGGACATTTCACAGGAAGCGCAGACACACAAGAGACAGTCTCAGGGACATATCACAGGAAGCGCAGACACACAGGAGACAGTCTCAGGGACAGATCACAGGAAGTGCAGACACACGAGAGACAGTCTCAGGGACATATCACAGGAAGCGCAGTCACACAGGAGACAGTCTCAGGGACATAACACAGAAAGCGCAGACACACGAGAGACAGTCTCAGGGACTTATCACAGGAAGCACAGACACACGAGAAACAGTCTCAGGGACATATCACAGGAAGCGCAGACACACAAGAGAAAGTCTCAGGGAGATATCACAGGAAGCGCAGACACACAAGAGACAGTCTCAGGGACATATCACAGGAAGCGCAGACACACAAGAGACAGTCTCAGGGACATATCACAGGAAGCGCAGACACACAAGAGACAGTCTCAGGGACCTATCACAGGAAGCGCAGACACACAAGAGACAGTCTCAGGGACCTATCACAGGAAGCGCAGACACACAAGAGACAGTCTCAGGGACATATCACAGGAAGCGCAGACACACAAGAGACAGTCTCAGGGACATATCACAGGAAGCGCAGACACACAAGAGACAATCTCAGGGACCTATCACAGGAAGCGCAGACACACAAGAGACAGTCTCAGGGAGATATCACAGGAAGCGCAGACACACAAGAGACAGTCTCAGGGACCTATCACAGGAAGCGCAAACACACAGGAGACAGTCTCAGGGACCTATCACAGGAAGTGCAGACACACAAGAGACAGTCTCAGGGACATATCACAGGAAGCGCAGACACACAAGAGACAGTCTCATGGACATATCACAGGAAGTGCAGACACACGAGACAATCTCAGGGACCTATCACAGGAAGTGCAGACACACCAGAGACAGTCTCAGGGACATATCACAGGAAGTGCAGACTCACAAGAGACAGTCTCAGGGACATATCACAGGAAGAGCAGACACACAAGAGACAGTCTCAGGGAGATATCACAGGAAGCGCAGACACACAAGAGACAGTCTCAGGAACCTATCACAGGAAGCGCAGACACACAAGAGACAGTCTCAGGGACCTATCACAGGAAGTGCGCAGACACACAAGGCAGTCTCAGGGACATATCACAGGAAGCGCAGACACACAAGAGACAGTCTCAGGGACATATCACAGGAAGTGCAGACACACAGGAGACAGTCTCAGGGACCTATCACAGGAAGCGCAGACACACGAGAGACAGTCTCAGGGACCTATCACAGGAAGCGCAGACACACAGGAGACAGTCTCAGGGACATTCTCAGGGACATATCACAGGAAGTGCAGACACACAAGAGACAGTCTCAGGGACAGATCACAGGAAGTGCAGACACACGAGAGACAGTCTCAGGGACATATCACAGGAAGCGCAGACACACGAGAGACAGTCTCAGGGACTTATCACAGGAAGCACAGACACACGAGAAACAGTCTCAGGGACAGTCTCAGGGACAGATCACAGGAAGCGCAGACACACGAGAGACAGTCTCAGGGACATATCAGAGGAAGTGCAGACAGACAGGAGACAGTCTCAGGGACATATAACAGGAAGCGCAGACACACAAGAGACAGTCTCAGGGACATATCACAGGAAGTGCAGACACACAGGAGACAGTCTCAGGGACATATCAGAGGAAGTGCAGACACACAGGAGAGAGTCTCAGGGACCTATCACAGGAAGCGCAGACACACAAGAGACAGTCTCAGGGACATATAACAGGAAGCGCAGACACACGAGAGACAGTCTCAGGGACTTATCACAGGAAGCACAGACACACGAGAAACAGTCTCAGGGACAGTCTCAGGGACAGATCACAGGAAGCGCAGACACACGAGAGACAGTCTCAGGGACATATCAGAGGAAGTGCAGACAGACAGGAGACAGTCTCAGGGACATATAACAGGAAGCGCAGACACACAAGAGACAGTCTCAGGGACATATCACAGGAAGTGCAGACACACAGGAGACAGTCTCAGGGACATATCAGAGGAAGTGCAGACACACAGGAGAGAGTCTCAGGGACCTATCACAGGAAGCGCAGACACACAAGAGACAGTCTCAGGGACCTATCACAGGAAGCGCAGACACATGAGAGACAGTCTCAGGGACCTATCACAGGAAGCGTAGACACACAGGAGACAGTCTCAGGGACATTCTCAGGGACATATCACAGGAAGCGCAGACACACAAGAGACAGTCTCAGGGACCTATCACAGGAAGCGCAGACACACAAGAGACAGTCTCAGGGACATATCACAGGAAGCGCAGACACACAAGAGACAGTCTCAGGGACATATCACAGGAAGCGCAGACACACAAGAGACAATCTCAGGGACCTATCACAGGAAGCGCAGACACACAAGAGACAGTCTCAGGGAGATATCACAGGAAGCGCAGACACACAAGAGACAGTCTCAGGGACCTATCACAGGAAGCGCAAACACACAGGAGACAGTCTCAGGGACCTATCACAGGAAGTGCAGACACACAAGAGACAGTCTCAGGGACATATCACAGGAAGCGCAGACACACAAGAGACAGTCTCATGGACATATCACAGGAAGTGCAGACACACGAGACAATCTCAGGGACCTATCACAGGAAGTGCAGACACACCAGAGACAGTCTCAGGGACATATCACAGGAAGTGCAGACTCACAAGAGACAGTCTCAGGGACATATCACAGGAAGAGCAGACACACAAGAGACAGTCTCAGGGAGATATCACAGGAAGCGCAGACACACAAGAGACAGTCTCAGGAACCTATCACAGGAAGCGCAGACACACAAGAGACAGTCTCAGGGACCTATCACAGGAAGTGCGCAGACACACAAGGCAGTCTCAGGGACATATCACAGGAAGCGCAGACACACAAGAGACAGTCTCAGGGACATATCACAGGAAGTGCAGACACACAGGAGACAGTCTCAGGGACCTATCACAGGAAGCGCAGACACACGAGAGACAGTCTCAGGGACCTATCACAGGAAGCGCAGACACACAGGAGACAGTCTCAGGGACATTCTCAGGGACATATCACAGGAAGTGCAGACACACAAGAGACAGTCTCAGGGACAGATCACAGGAAGTGCAGACACACGAGAGACAGTCTCAGGGACATATCACAGGAAGCGCAGACACACGAGAGACAGTCTCAGGGACTTATCACAGGAAGCACAGACACACGAGAAACAGTCTCAGGGACAGTCTCAGGGACAGATCACAGGAAGCGCAGACACACGAGAGACAGTCTCAGGGACATATCAGAGGAAGTGCAGACAGACAGGAGACAGTCTCAGGGACATATAACAGGAAGCGCAGACACACAAGAGACAGTCTCAGGGACATATCACAGGAAGTGCAGACACACAGGAGACAGTCTCAGGGACATATCAGAGGAAGTGCAGACACACAGGAGAGAGTCTCAGGGACCTATCACAGGAAGCGCAGACACACAAGAGACAGTCTCAGGGACATATAACAGGAAGCGCAGACACACGAGAGACAGTCTCAGGGACTTATCACAGGAAGCACAGACACACGAGAAACAGTCTCAGGGACAGTCTCAGGGACAGATCACAGGAAGCGCAGACACACGAGAGACAGTCTCAGGGACATATCAGAGGAAGTGCAGACAGACAGGAGACAGTCTCAGGGACATATAACAGGAAGCGCAGACACACAAGAGACAGTCTCAGGGACATATCACAGGAAGTGCAGACACACAGGAGACAGTCTCAGGGACATATCAGAGGAAGTGCAGACACACAGGAGAGAGTCTCAGGGACCTATCACAGGAAGCGCAGACACACAAGAGACAGTCTCAGGGACCTATCACAGGAAGCGCAGACACATGAGAGACAGTCTCAGGGACCTATCACAGGAAGCGTAGACACACAGGAGACAGTCTCAGGGACATTCTCAGGGACATATCACAGGAAGTGCAGACACACAAGAGACAGTCTCAGGGACAGATCACAGGAAGTGCAGACACACGAGAGACAGTCTCAGGGACATATCACAGGAAGCGCAAACACACAGGAGACAGTCTCAGGGACATATCACAGGAAGCGCAGACACACGAGAGACAGTCTCAGGGACTTATCACAGGAAGCACAGACACACGAGAAACAATCTCAGGGACAGTCTCAGGGACACATCACAGGAAGCGCACACACACAAGAGACAGTCTCAGGGACCTATCACAGGAAGCGCAGACACACAAGAGACAGTCTCAGGGACATTTCACAGGAAGCGCAGACACACAAGAGACAGTCTCAGGGACATATCACAGGAAGCGCAGACACACAAGAGACAGTCTCAGGGACAGATCACAGGAAGTGCAGACACACGAGAGACAGTCTCAGGGACATATCACAGGAAGCGCAGACACACAAGATACAGTCTCAGGGACATATCACAGGAAGCGCAGACACACAAGAGACAGTCTCAGGGACATATCAGAGGAAGTGCAGACAGACAGGAGACAGTCTCAGGGACATATAACAGGAAGCGCAGACACACAAGAGACAGTCTCAGGGACATATCACAGGAAGTGCAGACACACAGGAGACAGTCTCAGGGACATATCAGAGGAAGTGCAGACACACAGGAGAGAGTCTCAGGGACCTATCACAGGAAGCGCAGACACACCAGAGACAGTCTCAGGGACATATAACAGGAAGCGCAGACACACGAGAGACAGTCTCAGGGACTTATCACAGGAAGCACAGACACACGAGAAACAGTCTCAGGGACAGTCTCAGGGACAGATCACAGGAAGCGCAGACACACGAGAGACAGTCTCAGGGACATATCAGAGGAAGTGCAGACAGACAGGAGACAGTCTCAGGGACATATAACAGGAAGCGCAGACACACAAGAGACAGTCTCAGGGACATATCACAGGAAGTGCAGACACACAGGAGACAGTCTCAGGGACATATCAGAGGAAGTGCAGACACACAGGAGAGAGTCTCAGGGACCTATCACAGGAAGCGCAGACACACGAGAGACAGTCTCAGGGACCTATCACAGGAAGCGTAGACACACAGGAGACAGTCTCAGGGACATTCTCAGGGACATATCACAGGAAGTGCAGACACACAAGAGACAGTCTCATGGACAGATCACAGGAAGTGCAGACACACGAGAGACAGTCTCAGGTACATATCACAGGAAGCGCAAACACACAGGAGACAGTCTCAGGGACATATCACAGGAAGCGCAGACACACGAGAGACAGTCTCAGGGACTTATCACAGGAAGCACAGACACACGAGAAACAATCTCAGGGACAGTCTCAGGGACACATCAAAGGAAGCGCACACACACAAGAGACAGTCTCAGGGACCTATCACAGGAAGCGCAGACACACAAGAGACAGTCTCAGGGACATTTCACAGGAAGCGCAGACACACAAGAGACAGTCTCAGGGACATATCACAGGAAGCGCAGACACACAAGAGACAGTCTCAGGGACAGATCACAGGAAGTGCAGACACACGAGAGACAGTCTCAG
Organism: Taudactylus pleione; assembly: GCA_031769625.1. Taxonomy (NCBI): domain Eukaryota; kingdom Metazoa; phylum Chordata; class Amphibia; order Anura; family Myobatrachidae; genus Taudactylus; species Taudactylus pleione. Next base: position 27,203 of record JAUIMM010000617.1, read on the forward strand.
GGACATATCACAGGAAGCGCAGACACACAGGAGACAGTCTCAGGGACACAACACAGAAAGCGCAGACACACAGGAGACAGTCTCAGGGACACATCACAGGAAGCGCAGACACACAAGAGACAGTCTCAGGGACATATCACAGGAAGCGCAGACACACAAGATACAGTCTCAGGGACATATCACAGGAAGCGCAGACACACAAGAGACAGTCTCAGGGACCTATCACAGGAAGCGCAGACACACAAGAGACAGTCTCAGGGAGATATCACAGGAAGCGCAGACACACAAGAGACAGTCTCAGGGACATATCACAGGAAGCGCAGACACACAAGAGACAGTCTCAGGGACCTATCACAGGAAGCGCAGACACACAAGAGACAGTCTCAGGGACCTATCACAGGAAGTGCAGACACACAAGAGACAGTCTCAGGGACCTATCACAGGAAGCGCAGACACACAAGAGACAGTCTCAGGGACCTATCACAGGAAGCGCAGACACACAAGAGACAGTCTCAGGGACATATCACAGGAAGCGCAGACACACAAGAGACAGTCTCAGGGACATATCACAGGAAGCGTAGACACACAAGAGACAGTCTCAGGGACATATCACAGGAAGTGCAGACACACAAGAGACAGTCTCAGGGACATATCACAGGAAGCGCAGACACACAAGATACAGTCTCAGGGACATATCACAGGAAGTGCAGACACACAGGAGACAGTCTCAGGGACATATCACAGGAAGCAGCGACACACGAGAGACAGTCTCAGGGACATATCACAGGAAGCGCAGACACACGAGAGACAGTCTCAGGGACATATCACAGGAAGCGCAGACACACAGGAGACAGTCTCAGGGACATATCACAGGAAGCGCAGACACACAGGAGACAGTCTCAGGGACATATCACAGGAAGCGCAGACACACAAGAGACATTTCAGGGACCTATCACAGGAAGTGCAGACACACAAGAAACAGTCTCAGGGACATATCACAGGAAGCGCAGACACACGAGAGACAGTCTCAGGGACCTATCACAGGAAGCGCAGACACACAGGAGACAGTCTCAGGGACATTTCACAGGAAGCGCAGACACACAAGAGACAGTCTCAGGGACATATCACAGGAAGCGCAGACACACAGGAGACAGTCTCAAGGACATATCACAGGAAGCGCAGTCACACAGGAGACAGTCTCAGGGACATAACACAGAAAGCGCAGACACACGAGAGACAGTCTCAGGGACTTATCACAGGAAGCGCAGACACACAAGAAACAGTCTCAGGGACATATCACAGGAAGCGCAGACACACAAGAGACAGTCTCAGGGAGATATCACAGGAAGCGCAGACACACAAGAGACAGTCTCAGGGACCTATCACAGGAAGCGCAGACACACAAGAGACAGTCTCAGGGACCTATCACAGGAAGCGCAGACACACAAGAGACAGTCTCAGGGACCTATCACAGGAAGCGCAGACACACAAGAGACAGTCTCAGGGACATTTCACAGGAAGCGCAGACACACAAGAGACAGTCTCAGGGACATATCACAGGAAGCACAGACACACAGGAGACAGTCTCAGGGACATATCACAGGAAGCGCAGTCACACAGGAGACAGTCTCAGGGACATAACACAGAAAGCGCAGACACACGAGAGACAGTCTCAGGGACTTATCACAGGAAGCGCAGACACACAAGAAACAGTCTCAGGGACATATCACAGGAAGCGCAGACACACAAGAGACAGTCTCAGGGAGATATCACAGGAAGCGCAGACACACAAGAGACAGTCTCAGGGACCTATCACAGGAAGCGCAGACACACAAGAGACAGTCTCAGGGACCTATCACAGGAAGCGCAGACACACAAGAGACAGTCTCAGGGACCTATCACAGGAAGCGCAGACACACAAGAGACAGTCTCAGGGACCTATCACAGGAAGCGCAGACACACAAGAGACAGTCTCAGGGACATATCACAGGAAGCGCAGACACACAAGAGACAGTCTCAGGGACATATCACAGGAAGCGCAGACACACAAGAGACAGTCTCAGGGACATATCACAGGAAGCACAGACACACAAGAGACAATCTCAGGGACCTATCACAGGAAGCGCAGACACACAAGAGACAGTCTCAGGGAGATATCACAGGAAGCGCAGACACACAAGAGACAGTCTCAGGGACCTATCACAGGAAGCGCAAACACACAGGAGACAGTCTCAGGGACCTATCACAGGAAGTGCAGACACACAAGAGACAGTCTCAGGGACATATCACAGGAAGCGCAGACACACAAGAGACAGTCTCATGGACATATCACAGGAAGTGCAGACACACGAGACAATCTCAGGGACCTATCACAGGAAGTGCAGACACACCAGAGACAGTCTCAGGGACATATCACAGGAAGTGCAGACTCACAAGAGACAGTCTCAGGGACATATCACAGGAAGAGCAGACACACAAGAGACAGTCTCAGGGAGATATCACAGGAAGCGCAGACACACAAGAGACAGTCTCAGGAACCTATCACAGGAAGCGCAGACACACAAGAGACAGTCTCAGGGACCTATCACAGGAAGTGCGCAGACACACAAGGCAGTCTCAGGGACATATCACAGGAAGCGCAGACACACAAGAGACAGTCTCAGGGACATATCACAGGAAGTGCAGACACACAGGAGACAGTCTCAGGGACCTATGACAGGAAGCGCAGACACACGAGAGACAGTCTCAGGGACCTATCACAGGAAGCGCAGACACACAGGAGACAGTCTCAGGGACATTCTCAGGGACATATCACAGGAAGTGCAGACACACAAGAGACAGTCTCAGGGACATATCACAGAAAGCGCAGACACACGAGAGACAGTCTCAGGGACTTATCACAGGAAGCACAGACACACGAGAAACAGTCTCAGGGACAGTCTCAGGGACAGATCACAGGAAGCGCAGACACACGAGAGACAGTCTCAGGGACATATCAGAGGAAGTGCAGACAGACAGGAGACAGTCTCAGGGACATATCACAGGAAGCGCAGACACACAAGAGACAGTCTCAGGGACATATCACAGGAAGTGCAGACACACAGGAGACAGTCTCAGGGACATATCAGAGGAAGTGCAGACACACAGGAGAGAGTCTCAGGGACCTATCACAGGAAGCGCAGACACACAAGAGACAGTCTCAGGGACCTATCACAGGAAGCGCAGACACACGAGAGACAGTCTCAGGGACCTATCACAGGAAGCGCAGACACACAGGAGACAGTCTCAGGGACATTCTCAGGGACATATCACAGGAAGTGCAGACACACAAGAGACAGTCTCAGGGACAGATCACAGGAAGTGCAGACACACGAGAGACAGTCTCAGGGACATATCACAGGAAGCGCAGACACACAGGAGACAGTCTCAGGGACATATCACAGGAAGCGCAGACACACGAGAGACAGTCTCAGGGACATAACACAGGTAGCGCAGACACACAAGAGACAGTCTCAGGGACATATCACAGGAAGCGCAGACACACAAGAGACAGTCTCAGGGACATATCACAGGAAGCGCAGACACACAAGAGACAGTCTCAGGGACATATCACAGGAAGCGTAGACACACAAGAGACAGTCTCAGGGACATATCACAGGAAGCGCAGACACACAAGAGACAGTCTCAGGGACATATCACAGGAAGTGCGCAGACACACAAGCCAGTCTCAGGGACATATCACTGGGAGTGCAGACACACAAGAGACATTTCAGGGACCTATCACAGGAAGTGCAGACACACAAGAGATAGTCTCAGGGACATATCACAGGAAGCGCAGACACAGGAGACAGTCTCAAGGACATATCACAGGAAGCGCAGACACACGAGAGACAGTCTCAGGGACATATCACAGGAAGCACAGACACACAAGAAACAGTCTCAGGGACCTATCACAGGAAGCGCAGACACACAGGAGACAGTCTCAGGGACCTATCACAGGAAGCGCAGACACACGAGAGACAGTCTCAGGGACCTATCACAGGAAGCGCAGACACACAGGAGACAGTCTCAGGGACATTCTCAGGGACATATCACAGGAAGTGCAGACACACAAGAGACAGTCTCAGGGACATTTCACAGGAAGCGCAGACACACAAGAGACAGTCTCAGGGACATATCACAGGAAGCGCAGACACACAAGAGACAGTCTCAGGGACAGATCACAGGAAGTGCAGACACATGAGAGACAGTCTCAGGGACATATCACAGGAAGCGCAGACACACAGGAGACAGTCTCAGGGACACAACACAGAAAGCGCAGACACACAGGAGACAGTCTCAGGGACACATCACAGGAAGCGCAGACACACAAGAGACAGTCTCAGGGACATATCACAGGAAGCGCAGACACACAAGAGACAGTCTCAGGGACATATCACAGGAAGTGCAGACACACAGGAGACAGTCTCAGGGACATATCACAGGAAGTGCAGACACACTGGAGACAGTCTCAGGGACATATCACAGGAAGCGCAGACACACAAGAGACAGTCTCAGGGACATATCACAGGAAGCGCAGACACACTGGAGACAGTCTCAGGGACATATCACAGGAAGCGCAGACACACAGGAGACAGTCTCAGGGACATATCACAGGAAGCGCAGACACACAGGAGACAGTCTCAGGGACACATCACAGGAAGCGCACACACACAAGAGACAGTCTCAGGGACCTATCACAGGAAGCGCAGACACACAAGAGACAGTCTCAGGGACATTTCACAGGAAGCGCAGACACACAAGAGACAGTCTCAGGGACATATCACAGGAAGCGCAGACACACAAGAGACAGTCTCAGGGACAGATCACAGGAAGTGCAGACACACGAGAGACAGTCTCAGGGACATATCACAGGAAGCGCAGACACACAGGAGACAGTCTCAGGGACACAACACAGAAAGTGCAGACACACAGGAGACAGTCTCAGGGACACATCACAGGAAGCGCAGACACACAAGAGACAGTCTCAGGGACATATCACAGGAAGCGCAGACACACAAGAGACAGTCTCAGGGACATATCACAGGAAGCGCAGACACACAGGAGACAGTCTCAGGGACATATCACAGGAAGCGCAGACACACAAGAGACAGTCTCAGGGAGATATCACAGGAAGCGCAGACACACAAGAGACAGTCTCAGGGACATATCACAGGAAGCGCAGACACACAAGAGACAGTCTCAGGGACCTATCACAGGAAGCGCAGACACACAAGAGACAGTCTCAGGGACCTATCACAGGAAGCGCAGACACACAAGAGACAGTCTCAGGGACCTATCACAGGAAGCGCAGACACACAAGAGACAGTCTCAGGGACATATCACAGGAAGCGCAGACACACGAGAGACAGTCTCAGGGACATATCACAGGAAGCGCAGACACACAAGAGACAGTCTCAGGGACATATCACAGGAAGCACAGACACACAAGAGACAATCTCAGGGACCTATCACAGGAAGCGCAGACACACAAGTGACAGTCTCAGGGAGATATCACAGGAAGCGCAGACACACAGGAGACAGTCTCAGGGACATTCTCAGGGACATATCACAGGAAGTGCAGACACACAAGAGACAGTCTCAGGGACAGATCACAAGAAGTGCAGACACACGAGAGACAGTCTCAGGGACATATCACAGGAAGCGCAGACACACAGGAGACAGTCTCAGGGACATATCACAGGAAGCGCAGACACACGAGAGACAGTCTCAGGGACTTATCACAGGAAGCACAGACACACGAGAAACAGTCTCAGGGACAGTCTCAGGGACAGATCACAGGAAGCGCAGACACACGAGAGACAGTCTCAGGGACATATCACAGGAAGCGCAGACACACGAGAGACAGTCTCAGGTACATATCACAGGAAGCGCAGACACACAAGAGACAATCTCAGGGACATATCACAGGAAGTGCAGACACACAAGAGACAATCTAAGGACATATCACAGGAAGCGCAGACACACGAGAGACAGTCTCAGGGACATATCACAGGAAGCGCAGACACACAGGAAACAGTCTCAGGGACATATCACAGGAAGTGCAGACACACAAGAGACAGTCTCAGGGACATATCACAGGAAGCGCAGACACACAGGAGACAGTCTCAGGGACATATCACAGGAAGTGCAGACACACTGGAGACAGTCTCAGGGACATATCACAGGAAGCGCAGACACACAAGAGACAGTCTCAGGGACATATCACAGGAAGCGCAGACACATAGGAGACAGTCACAGGGACATATCACAGGAAGCGCAGACACACTGGAGACAGTCTCAGGGACATATCACAGGAAGCGCAGACACACAGGAGACAGTCTCAGGGACATATCACAGGAAGCGCAGACACACAGGAGACAGTCTCAAGGACACATCACAGGAAGCGCACACACACAAGAGACAGTCTCAGGGACCTATTACAGGAAGCGCAGACACACTAGAGACAGTCTCAGGGACCTATCACAGGAAGCGCAGACACACAGGCGACAGTCTGAGGGACATATCAGAGGAAGTGCAGACACACAGGAGACAGTCTCAGGGACATATCAGAGGAAGTGCAGACACACAGGAGACAGTCTCAGGGACATATCACAGGAAGCAGCGACACACGAGAGACAGTCTCAGGGTCATATCACAGGAAGCGCAGACACACGAGAGACAGTCTCAGGGACATATCACAGGAAGCGCAGACACACAGGAGACAGTCTCAGGGACATATCACAGGAAGCGCAGACACACAGGAGACAGTCTCAGGGACATATCACAGGAAGCGCAGACACACAAGAGACATTTCAGGGACCTATCACAGGAAGTGAAGACACACAAGAAACAGTCTCAGGGACATATCACAGGAAGCGCAGACACACGAGAGACAGTCTCAGGGACCTATCACAGGAAGCGCAGACACACAGGAGACAGTCTCAGGGACATTTCACAGGAAGCGCAGACACACAAGAGACAGTCTCAGGGACATATCACAGGAAGCGCAGACACACAGGAGACAGTCTCAGGGACAGATCACAGGAAGTGCAGACACACGAGAGACAGTCTCAGGGACATATCACAGGAAGCGCAGTCACACAGGAGACAGTCTCAGGGACATAACACAGAAAGCGCAGACACACGAGAGACAGTCTCAGGGACTTATCACAGGAAGCACAGACACACGAGAAACAGTCTCAGGGACATATCACAGGAAGCGCAGACACACAAGAGACAGTCTCAGGGACATATCACAGGAAGCGCAGACACACAAGAGACAGTCTCAGGGACATATCACAGGAAGCGCAGACACACAAGAGACAGTCTCAGGGACCTATCACAGGAAGCGCAGACACACAAGAGATAGTCTCAGGGACCTATCACAGGAAGCGCAGACACACAAGAGACAGTCTCAGGGACATATCACAGGAAGCGCAGACACACAAGAGACAGTCTCAGGGACATATCACAGGAAGCGCAGACACACAAGAGACAATCTCAGGGACCTATCACAGGAAGCGCAGACACACAAGAGACAGTCTCAGGGAGATATCACAGGAAGCGCAGACACACAAGAGACAGTCTCAGGGACAGATCACAGGAAGTGCAGACACACGAGAGACAGTCTCAGGGACATATCACAGGAAGCGCAGACACACAGGAGACAGTCTCAGGGACACAACACAGAAAGTGCAGACACACAGGAGACAGTCTCAGGGACACATCACAGGAAGCGCAGACACACAAGAGACAGTCTCAGGGACATATCACAGGAAGCGCAGACACACAAGAGACAGTCTCAGGGACATATCACAGGAAGCGCAGACACACAGGAGACAGTCTCAGGGACATATCACAGGAAGCGCAGACACACAAGAGACAGTCTCAGGGAGATATCACAGGAAGCGCAGACACACAAGAGACAGTCTCAGGGACATATCACAGGAAGCGCAGACACACAAGAGACAGTCTCAGGGACCTATCACAGGAAGCGCAGACACACAAGAGACAGTCTCAGGGACCTATCACAGGAAGCGCAGACACACAAGAGACAGTCTCAGGGACCTATCACAGGAAGCGCAGACACACAAGAGACAGTCTCAGGGACCTATCACAGGAAGCGCAGACACACGAGAGACAGTCTCAGGGACATATCACAGGAAGCGCAGACACACAAGAGACAGTCTCAGGGACATATCACAGGAAGCACAGACACACAAGAGACAATCTCAGGGACCTATCACAGGAAGCGCAGACACACAAGTGACAGTCTCAGGGAGATATCACAGGAAGCGCAGACACACAGGAGACAGTCTCAGGGACATTCTCAGGGACATATCACAGGAAGTGCAGACACACAAGAGACAGTCTCAGGGACAGATCACAAGAAGTGCAGACACACGAGAGACAGTCTCAGGGACATATCACAGGAAGCGCAGACACACAGGAGACAGTCTCAGGGACATATCACAGGAAGCGCAGACACACGAGAGACAGTCTCAGGGACTTATCACAGGAAGCACAGACACACGAGAAACAGTCTCAGGGACAGTCTCAGGGACAGATCACAGGAAGCGCAGACACACGAGAGACAGTCTCAGGGACATATCACAGGAAGCGCAGACACACGAGAGACAGTCTCAGGTACATATCACAGGAAGCGCAGACACGCAAGAGACAATCTCAGGGACATATCACAGGAAGTGCAGACACACAAGAGACAATCTAAGGACATATCACAGGAAGCGCAGACACACGAGAGACAGTCTCAGGGACATATCACAGGAAGCGCAGACACACAGGAAACAGTCTCAGGGACATATCACAGGAAGTGCAGACACACAAGAGACAGTCTCAGGGACATATCACAGGAAGCGCAGACACACAGGAGACAGTCTCAGGGACATATCACAGGAAGTGCAGACACACTGGAGACAGTCTCAGGGACATATCACAGGAAGCGCAGACACACAAGAGACAGTCTCAGGGACATATCACAGGAAGCGCAGACACACAGGAGACAGTCTCAAGGACACATCACAGGAAGCGCACACACACAAGAGACAGTCTCAGGGACCTATCACAGGAAGCGCAGACACACTAGAGACAGTCTCAGGGACCTATCACAGGAAGCGCAGACACACAGGAGACAGTCTGAGGGACATATCAGAGGAAGTGCAGACACACAGGAGACAGTCTCAGGGACATATCAGAGGAAGTGCAGACACACAGGAGACAGTCTCAGGGACATATCACAGGAAGCAGCGACACACGAGAGACAGTCTCAGGGTCATATCACAGGAAGCGCAGACACACGAGAGACAGTCTCAGGGACATATCACAGGAAGCGCAGACACACAGGAGACAGTCTCAGGGACATATCACAGGAAGCGCAGACACACAGGAGACAGTCTCAGGGACATATCACAGGAAGCGCAGACACACAAGAGACATTTCAGGGACCTATCACAGGAAGTGCAGACACACAAGAAACAGTCTCAGGGACATATCACAGGAAGTGCAGACACACGAGAGACAGTCTCAGGGACCTATCACAGGAAGCGCAGACACACAGGAGACAGTCTCAGGGACATTTCACAGGAAGCGCAGACACACAAGAGACAGTCTCAGGGACATATCACAGGAAGCGCAGACACACAGGAGACAGTCTCAGGGACAGATCACAGGAAGTGCAGACACACGAGAGACAGTCTCAGGGACATATCACAGGAAGCGCAGTCACACAGGAGACAGTCTCAGGGACATAACACAGAAAGCGCAGACACACGAGAGACAGTCTCAGGGACTTATCACAGGAAGCACAGACACACAAGAAACAGTCTCAGGGACATATCACAGGAAGCGCAGACACACAAGAGAAAGTCTCAGGGAGATATCACAGGAAGCGCAGACACACAAGAGACAGTCTCAGGGACATATCACAGGAAGCGCAGACACACAAGAGACAGTCTCAGGGACCTATCACAGGAAGCGCAGACACACAAGAGACAGTCTCAGGGACCTATCACAGGAAGCGCAGACACACAAGAGATAGTCTCAGGGACCTATCACAGGAAGCGCAGACACACAAGAGACAGTCTCAGGGACATATCACAGGAAGCGCAGACACACAAGAGACAGTCTCAGGGACATATCACAGGAAGCGCAGATACACAAGAGACAATCTCAGGGACCTATCACAGGAAGCGCAGACACACAAGAGACAGTCTCAGGGAGATATCACAGGAAGCGCAGACACACAAGAGACAGTCTCAGGGACCTATCACAGGAAGCGCAAACACACAGGAGACAGTCTCAGGGACCTATCACAGGAAGTGCAGACACACAAGAGACAGTCTCAGGGACATATCACAGGAAGCGAAGACACACAAGAGACAGTCTCATGGACATATCACAGGAAGTGCAGACACACGAGACAATCTCAGGGACCTATCACAGGAAGTGCAGACACACCAGAGACAGTCTCAGGGACATATCACAGGAAGTGCAGACAAACAAGAGACAGTCTCAGGGACATATCACAGGAAGAGCAGACACACAAGAGACAGTCTCAGGGAGATATCACAGGAAGTGCAGACACACAAGAGACAGTCTCAGGAACCTATCACAGGAAGCGCAGACACACAAGAGACAGTCTCAGGGACCTATCACAGGAAGTGCGCAGACACACAAGGCAGTCTCAGGGACATATCACAGGAAGCGCAGACACACAAGAGACAGTCTCAGGGACATATCACAGGAAGTGCAGACACACAGGAGACAGTCTCAGGGACCTATCACAGGAAGCGCAGACACACGAGAGACAGTCTCAGGGACCTATCACAGGAAGCGCAGACACACAGGAGACAGTCTCAGGGACATTCTCAGGGACATATCACAGGAAGTGCAGACACACAAGAGACAGTCTCAGGGACAGATCACAGGAAGTGCAGACAGACAGGAGACAGTCTCAGGGACATATCACAGGAAGCGCAGACACACAAGAGACAGTCTCAGGGACATATCACAGGAAGTGCAGACACACAGGAGACAGTCTCAGGGACATATCAGAGGAAGTGCAGACACACAGGAGAGAGTCTCAGGGACCTATCACAGGAAGCGCAGACACACAAGAGACAGTCTCAGAGACCTATCACAGGAAGCGCAGACACACGAGAGACAGTCTCAGGGACCTATCACAGGAAGCGTAGACACACAGGAGACAGTCTCAGGGACATTCTCAGGGACATATCACAGGAAGTGCAGACACACAAGAGACAGTCTCAGGGACAGATCACAGGAAGTGCAGACACACGAGAGACAGTCTCAGGGACATATCACAGGCAGCGCAGACACACAGGAGACAGTCTCAGGGACATATCACAGGAAGCGCAGACACACGAGAGACAGTCTCAGGGACTTATCACAGGAAGCACAGACACACGAGAAACAGTCTCAGGGACAGTCTCAGGGACACATCACAGGAAGCGCACACACACAAGAGAGTCTCAGGGACCTATCACAGGAAGCGCAGACACACAAGAGACAGTCTCAGGGACATTTCACAGGAAGCGCAGACACACAAGAGACAGTCTCAGGGACATATCACAGGAAGCGCAGACACACAAGAGACAGTCTCAGGGACAGATCACAGGAAGTGCAGACACACGAGAGACAGTCTCAGGGACATATCACAGGAAGCGCAGACACACAGGAGACAGTCTCAGGGACACAACACAGAAAGCGCAGACACACAGGAGACAGTCTCAGGGACACATCACAGGAAGCGCAGACACACAATAGACAGTCTCAGGGACATATCACAGGAAGCGCAGACACACAAGAGACAGTCTCAGGGAGATATCACAGGAAGCGCAGACACACAAGAGACAGTCTCAGGGACATATCACAGGAAGCGCAGACACACAAGAGACAGTCTCAGGGACATATCACAGGAAGCGCAGACACACAAGAGACAGTCTCAGGGACCTATCACAGGAAGCGCAGACACACAAGAGACAGTCTCAGGGACCTATCACAGGAAGCGCAGACACACAAGAGACAGTCTCAGGGACCTATCACAGGAAGCGCAGACACACAAGAGACAGTCTCAGGGACATATCACAGGAAGCGCAGACACACAAGAGACAGTCTCAGGGACATATCACAGGAAGCGTAGACACACAAGAGACAGTCTCAGGGACATATCACAGGAAGCGCAGACACACAAGAGACAGTCTCAGGGACATATCACAGGAAGCGCAGACACACAAGAGACAGTCTCAGGGACATATCACAGGAAGCACAGACACACAGGAGACAGTCTCAGGGACATATCACAGGAAGCAGCGACACACGAGAGACAGTCTCAGGGACATATCACAGGAAGCGCAGACACACGAGAGACAGTCTCAGGGACATATCACAGGAAGCGCAGACACACAGGAGACAGTCTCAGGGACATATCACAGGAAGCGCAGACACACAAGAGACAGTCTCAGGGACATATCACAGGAAGCGCAGACACACAAGAGACATTTCAGGGACCTATCACAGGAAGTGCAGACACACAAGAAACAGTCTCAGGGACATATCACAGGAAGCGCAGACACACAAGAGACAGTCTCAGGGACCTATCACAGGAAGCGCAGAAACACAGTAGACAGTCTCAGGGACATTTCACAGGAAGCGCAGACACACAAGAGACAGTCTCAGGGACATATCACAGGAAGCGCAGACACACAGGAGACAGTCTCATGGACAGATCACAGGAAGTGCAGACACACGAGAGACAGTCTCAGGGACCTATCACAGGAAGCGCAAACACACAAGAGACAGTCTCAGGGACCTACCACAGGAAGCGCAGACACACAAGAGACAGTCTCAGGGACATATCACAGGAAGCGCAGACACACAAGAGACAGTCTCAGGGACATATCACAGGAAGCGCAGACACACAAGAGACAGTCTCATGGACATATCACAGGAAGTGCAGACACACGAGACAATCTCAGGGACCTATCACAGGAAGTGCAGACACACCAGAGACAGTCTCAGGGACAGATCACAGGAAGTGCAGACACATGAGAGACAGTCTCAGGGACACATCACAGGAAGCGCAGTCACACAGGAGACAGTCTCAGGGACATAACACAGAAAGCGCAGACACACGAGAGACAGTCTCAGGGACTTATCACAGGAAGCACAGACACACAAGAAACAGTCTCAGGGACATATCACAGGAAGCGCAGACACACAAGAGACAGTCTCAGGGAGATATCACAGGAAGCGCAGACACACAAGAGACAGTCTCAGGGACATATCACAGGAAGCGCAGACACACAAGAGACAGTCTCAGGGACCTATCACAGGAAGCGCAGACACACAAGAGACAGTCTCAGGGACAGACACACAAGAGACAGTCTCAGGGACCTATCACAGGAAGCGCAGACACACAGGAGACAGTCTCAGGGACATATCACAGGAAGCGCAGACACACAAGAGACAGTCTCAGGGACATATCACAGGAAGCGCAGACACACAAGAGACAGTCTCAGGGACATATCACAGGAAGCACAGACACACAAGAGACAATCTCAGGGACCTATCACAGGAAGCGCAGACACACAAGAGACAGTCTCAGGGAGATATCACAGGAAGCGCAGACACACAAGAGACAGTCTCAGGGACCTATCACAGGAAGCGCAAACACACAGGAGACAGTCTGAGGGACCTATCACAGGAAGTGCAGACACACAAGAGACAGTCTCAGGGACATATCACAGGAAGCGCAGACACACAAGAGACAGTCTCATGGACATATCAAGGAAGTGCAGACACACGAGACAATCTCAGTGACCTATCACAGGAAGTGCAGACACACCAGAGACAGTCTCAGGGACATATCACAGGAAGTGCAGACTCACAAGAGACAGTCTCAGGGACATATCACAGGAAGAGCAGACACACAAGAGACAGTCTCAGGGAGATATCACAGGAAGCGCAGACACACAAGAGACAGTCTCAGGAACCTATCACAGGAAGCGCAGACACACAAGAGACAGTCTCAGGGACCTATCACAGGAAGTGCGCAGACACACAATGCAGTCTCAGGGACATATCACAGGAAGCGCAGACACACAAGAGACAGTCTCAGGGACATATCACAGGAAGTGCAGACACACAGGAGACAGTCTCAGGGATCTATCACAGGAAGCGCAGACACACGAGAGACAGTCTCAGGGACCTATCACAGGAAGCGCAGACACACAGGAGACAGTCTCAGGGACATTCTCAGAGACATATCACAGGAAGTGCAGACACACAAGAGACAGTCTCAGGGACAGATCACAGGAAGTGCAGACACACGAGAGACAGTCTCAGGGACATATCACAGGAAGCGCAGACACACAGGAGACAGTCTCAGGGACATATCACAGGAAGCGCAGACACACGAGAGACAGTCTCAGGGACTTATCACAGGAAGCACAGACACACGAGAAACAGTCTCAGGGACAGTCTCAGGGACAGATCACAGGAAGCGCAGACACACGAGAGACAGTCTCAGGGACATATCAGAGGAAGTGCAGACAGACAGGAGACAGTCTCAGGGACATATCACAGGAAGCGCAGACACACAAGAGACAGTCTCAGGGACATATCACAGGAAGTGCAGACACACAGGAGACAGTCTCAGGGACATATCAGAGGAAGTGCAGACACACAGGAGAGAGTCTCAGGGACCTATCACAGGAAGCGCAGACACACAAGAGACAGTCTCAGGGACCTATCACAGGAAGCGCAGACACACGAGAGACAGTCTCAGGGACCTATCACAGGAAGCGCAGACACACAGGAGACAGTCTCAGGGACATTCTCAGGGACATATCACAGGAAGTGCAGACACACAAGAGACAGTCTCAGGGACAGATCACAGGAAGTGCAGACACACGAGAGACAGTCTCAGGGACATATCACAGGAAGCGCAGACACACAGGAGACAGTCTCAGGGACATATCACAGGAAGCGCAGACACACGAGAGACAGTCTCAGGGACATAACACAGGAAGCGCAGACACACAAGAGACAGTCTCAGGGACATATCACAGGAAGCGCAGACACACAAGAGACAGTCTCAGGGACATATCACAGGAAGCGCAGACACACAAGAGACAGTCTCAGGGACATATCACAGGAAGCGTAGACACACAAGAGACAGTCTCAGGGACATATCACAGGAAGCGCAGACACACAAGAGACAGTCTCAGGGACATATCACAGGAAGTGCGCAGACACACAAGGCAGTCTCAGGGACATATCACTGGGAGTGCAGACACACAAGAGACATTTCAGGGACCTATCACAGGAAGTGCAGACACACAAGAGACAGTCTCAGGGACATATCACAGGAAGCGCAGACACACAGGAGACAGTCTCAGGGACACAACACAGAAAGCGCAGACACACAGGAGACAGTCTCAGGGACATATCACAGGAAGCGCAGACACACAAGAGACAGTCTCAGGGACCTATCACAGGAAGCGCAGACACACAAGAGACAGTCTCAGGGACCTATCACAGGAAGCGCAGACACACAAGAGATAGTCTCAGGGACCTATCACAGGAAGCGCAGACACACAAGAGACAGTCTCAGGGACATATCACAGGAAGCGCAGACACACAAGAGACAGTCTCAGGGACATATCACAGGAAGCGCAGACACACAAGAGACAATCTCAGGGACCTATCACAGGAAGCGCAGACACACAAGAGACAGTCTCAGGGAGATATCACAGGAAGCGCAGACACACAAGAGACAGTCTCAGGGACCTATCACAGGAAGCGCAAACACACAGGAGACAGTCTCAGGGACCTATCACAGGAAGTGCAGACACACAAGAGACAGTCTCAGGGACATATCACAGGAAGCGAAGACACACAAGAGACAGTCTCATGGACATATCACAGGAAGTGCAGACACACGAGACAATCTCAGGGACCTATCACAGGAAGTGCAGACACACCAGAGACAGTCTCAGGGACATATCACAGGAAGTGCAGACTCACAAGAGACAGTCTCAGGGACATATCACAGGAAGAGCAGACACACAAGAGACAGTCTCAGGGAGATATCACAGGAAGTGCAGACACACAAGAGACAGTCTCAGGAACCTATCACAGGAAGCGCAGACACACAAGAGACAGTCTCAGGGACCTATCACAGGAAGTGCGCAGACACACAAGGCAGTCTCAGGGACATATCACAGGAAGCGCAGACACACAAGAGACAGTCTCAGGGACATATCACAGGAAGTGCAGACACACAGGAGACAGTCTCAGGGACCTATCACAGGAAGCGCAGACACACGAGAGACAGTCTCAGGGACCTATCACAGGAAGCGCAGACACACAGGAGACAGTCTCAGGGACATTCTCAGGGACATATCACAGGAAGTGCAGACACACAAGAGACAGTCTCAGGGACAGATCACAGGAAGTGCAGACAGACAGGAGACAGTCTCAGGGACCTATCACAGGAAGCGCAGACACACAGGAGACAGTCTGAGGGACATATCAGAGGAAGTGCAGACACACAGGAGACAGTCTCAGGGACATATCAGAGGAAGTGCAGACACACAGGAGACAGTCTCAGGGACATATCACAGGAAGCAGCGACACACGAGAGACAGTCTCAGGGTCATATCACAGGAAGCGCAGACACACGAGAGACAGTCTCAGGGACATATCACAGGAAGCGCAGACACACAGGAGACAGTCTCAGGGACATATCACAGGAAGCGCAGACACACAGGAGACAGTCTCAGGGACATATCACAGGAAGCGCAGACACACAAGAGACATTTCAGGGACCTATCACAGGAAGTGCAGACACACAAGAAACAGTCTCAGGGACATATCACAGGAAGCGCAGACACACGAGAGACAGTCTCAGGGACCTATCACAGGAAGCGCAGACACACAGGAGACAGTCTCAGGGACATTTCACAGGAAGCGCAGACACACAAGAGACAGTCTCAGGGACATATCACAGGAAGCGCAGACACACAGGAGACAGTCTCAGGGACAGATCACAGGAAGTGCAGACACACGAGAGACAGTCTCAGGGACATATCACAGGAAGCGCAGTCACACAGGAGACAGTCTCAGGGACATAACACAGAAAGCGCAGACACACGAGAGACAGTCTCAGGGACTTATCACAGGAAGCACAGACACACAAGAAACAGTCTCAGGGACATATCACAGGAAGCGCAGACACACAAGAGAAAGTCTCAGGGAGATATCACAGGAAGCGCAGACACACAAGAGACAGTCTCAGGGACATATCACAGGAAGCGCAGACACACAAGAGACAGTCTCAGGGACCTATCACAGGAAGCGCAGACACACAAGAGACAGTCTCAGGGACCTATCACAGGAAGCGCAGACACACAAGAGATAGTCTCAGGGACCTATCACAGGAAGCGCAGACACACAAGAGACAGTCTCAGGGACATATCACAGGAAGCGCAGACACACAAGAGACAGTCTCAGGGACATATCACAGGAAGCGCAGACACACAAGAGACAATCTCAGGGACCTATCACAGGAAGCGCAGACACACAAGAGACAGTCTCAGGGAGATATCACAGGAAGCGCAGACACACAAGAGACAGTCTCAGGGACCTATCACAGGAAGCGCAAACACACAGGAGACAGTCTCAGGGACCTATCACAGGAAGTGCAGACACACAAGAGACAGTCTCAGGGACATATCACAGGAAGCGAAGACACACAAGAGACAGTCTCATGGACATATCACAGGAAGTGCAGACACACGAGACAATCTCAGGGACCTATCACAGGAAGTGCAGACACACCAGAGACAGTCTCAGGGACATATCACAGGAAGTGCAGACTCACAAGAGACAGTCTCAGGGACATATCACAGGAAGAGCAGACACACAAGAGACAGTCTCAGGGAGATATCACAGGAAGTGCAGACACACAAGAGACAGTCTCAGGAACCTATCACAGGAAGCGCAGACACACAAGAGACAGTCTCAGGGACCTATCACAGGAAGTGCGCAGACACACAAGGCAGTCTCAGGGACATATCACAGGAAGCGCAGACACACAAGAGACAGTCTCAGGGACATATCACAGGAAGTGCAGACACACAGGAGACAGTCTCAGGGACCTATCACAGGAAGCGCAGACACACGAGAGACAGTCTCAGGGACCTATCACAGGAAGCGCAGACACACAGGAGACAGTCTCAGGGACATTCTCAGGGACATATCACAGGAAGTGCAGACACACAAGAGACAGTCTCAGGGACAGATCACAGGAAGTGCAGACAGACAGGAGACAGTCTCAGGGACATATCACAGGAAGCGCAGACACACAAGAGACAGTCTCAGGGACATATCACAGGAAGTGCAGACACACAGGAGACAGTCTCAGGGACATATCAGAGGAAGTGCAGACACACAGGAGAGAGTCTCAGGGACCTATCACAGGAAGCGCAGACACACAAGAGACAGTCTCAGAGACCTATCACAGGAAGCGCAGACACACGAGAGACAGTCTCAGGGACCTATCACAGGAAGCGTAGACACACAGGAGACAGTCTCAGGGACATTCTCAGGGACATATCACAGGAAGTGCAGACACACAAGAGACAGTCTCAGGGACAGATCACAGGAAGTGCAGACACACGAGAGACAGTCTCAGGGACATATCACAGGCAGCGCAGACACACAGGAGACAGTCTCAGGGACATATCACAGGAAGCGCAGACACACGAGAGACAGTCTCAGGGACTTATCACAGGAAGCACAGACACACGAGAAACAGTCTCAGGGACAGTCTCAGGGACACATCACAGGAAGCGCACACACACAAGAGAGTCTCAGGGACCTATCACAGGAAGCGCAGACACACAAGAGACAGTCTCAGGGACATTTCACAGGAAGCGCAGACACACAAGAGACAGTCTCAGGGACATATCACAGGAAGCGCAGACACACAAGAGACAGTCTCAGGGACAGATCACAGGAAGTGCAGACACACGAGAGACAGTCTCAGGGACATATCACAGGAAGCGCAGACACACAGGAGACAGTCTCAGGGACACAACACAGAAAGCGCAGACACACAGGAGACAGTCTCAGGGACACATCACAGGAAGCGCAGACACACAAGAGACAGTCTCAGGGAGATATCACAGGAAGCGCAGACACACAAGAGACAGTCTCAGGGACATATCACAGGAAGCGCAGACACACAAGAGACAGTCTCAGGGACATATCACAGGAAGCGCAGACACACAAGAGACAGTCTCAGGGACCTATCACAGGAAGCGCAGACACACAAGAGACAGTCTCAGGGACCTATCACAGGAAGCGCAGACACACAAGAGACAGTCTCAGGGACCTATCACAGGAAGCGCAGACACACAAGAGACAGTCTCAGGGACATATCACAGGAAGCGCAGACACACAAGAGACAGTCTCAGGGACATATCACAGGAAGCGTAGACACACAAGAGACAGTCTCAGGGACATATCACAGGAAGCGCAGACACACAAGAGACAGTCTCAGGGACATATCACAGGAAGCGCAGACACACAAGAGACAGTCTCAGGGACATATCACAGGAAGCACAGACACACAGGAGACAGTCTCAGGGACATATCACAGGAAGCGCAGACACACAAGAGACATTTCAGGGACCTATCACAGGAAGTGCAGACACACAAGAAACAGTCTCAGGGACATATCACAGGAAGCGCAGACACACGAGAGACAGTCTCAGGGACCTATCACAGGAAGCGCAGACACACAGGAGACAGTCTCAGGGACATTTCACAGGAAGCGCAGACACACAAGAGACAGTCTCAGGGACATATCACAGGAAGCGCAGACACACAGGAGACAGTCTCAGGGACAGATCACAGGAAGTGCAGACACACGAGAGACAGTCTCAGGGACATATCACAGGAAGCGCAGTCACACAGGAGACAGTCTCAGGGACATAACACAGAAAGCGCAGACACACGAGAGACAGTCTCAGGGACTTATCACAGGAAGCACAGACACACAAGAAACAGTCTCAGGGACATATCACAGGAAGCGCAGACACACAAGAGAAAGTCTCAGGGAGATATCACAGGAAGCGCAGACACACAAGAGACAGTCTCAGGGACATATCACAGGAAGCGCAGACACACAAGAGACAGTCTCAGGGACCTATCACAGGAAGCGCAGACACACAAGAGACAGTCTCAGGGACCTATCACAGGAAGCGCAGACACACAAGAGATAGTCTCAGGGACCTATCACAGGAAGCGCAGACACACAAGAGACAGTCTCAGGGACATATCACAGGAAGCGCAGACACACAAGAGACAGTCTCAGGGACATATCACAGGAAGCGCAGACACACAAGAGACAATCTCAGGGACCTATCACAGGAAGCGCAGACACACAAGAGACAGTCTCAGGGAGATATCACAGGAAGCGCAGACACACAAGAGACAGTCTCAGGGACCTATCACAGGAAGCGCAAACACACAGGAGACAGTCTCAGGGACCTATCACAGGAAGTGCAGACACACAAGAGACAGTCTCAGGGACATATCACAGGAAGCGAAGACACACAAGAGACAGTCTCATGGACATATCACAGGAAGTGCAGACACACGAGACAATCTCAGGGACCTATCACAGGAAGTGCAGACACACCAGAGACAGTCTCAGGGACATATCACAGGAAGTGCAGACTCACAAGAGACAGTCTCAGGGACATATCACAGGAAGAGCAGACACACAAGAGACAGTCTCAGGGAGATATCACAGGAAGTGCAGACACACAAGAGACAGTCTCAGGAACCTATCACAGGAAGCGCAGACACACAAGAGACAGTCTCAGGGACCTATCACAGGAAGTGCGCAGACACACAAGGCAGTCTCAGGGACATATCACAGGAAGCGCAGACACACAAGAGACAGTCTCAGGGACATATCACAGGAAGTGCAGACACACAGGAGACAGTCTCAGGGACCTATCACAGGAAGCGCAGACACACGAGAGACAGTCTCAGGGACCTATCACAGGAAGCGCAGACACACAGGAGACAGTCTCAGGGACATTCTCAGGGACATATCACAGGAAGTGCAGACACACAAGAGACAGTCTCAGGGACAGATCACAGGAAGTGCAGACAGACAGGAGACAGTCTCAGGGACATATCACAGGAAGCGCAGACACACAAGAGACAGTCTCAGGGACATATCTCAGGAAGTGCAGACACACAGGAGACAGTCTCAGGGACATATCAGAGGAAGTGCAGACACACAGGAGAGAGTCTCAGGGACCTATCACAGGAAGCGCAGACACACAAGAGACAGTCTCAGAGACCTATCACAGGAAGCGCAGACACACGAGAGACAGTCTCAGGGACCTATCACAGGAAGCGTAGACACACAGGAGACAGTCTCAGGGACATTCTCAGGGACATATCACAGGAAGTGCAGACACACAAGAGACAGTCTCAGGGACAGATCACAGGAAGTGCAGACACACGAGAGACAGTCTCAGGGACATATCACAGGCAGCGCAGACACACAGGAGACAGTCTCAGGGACATATCACAGGAAGCGCAGACACACGAGAGACAGTCTCAGGGACTTATCACAGGAAGCACAGACACACGAGAAACAGTCTCAGGGACAGTCTCAGGGACACATCACAGGAAGCGCACACACACAAGAGAGTCTCAGGGACCTATCACAGGAAGCGCAGACACACAAGAGACAGTCTCAGGGACATTTCACAGGAAGCGCAGACACACAAGAGACAGTCTCAGGGACATATCACAGGAAGCGCAGACACACAAGAGACAGTCTCAGGGACAGATCACAGGAAGTGCAGACACACGAGAGACAGTCTCAGGGACATATCACAGGAAGCGCAGACACACAGGAGACAGTCTCAGGGACACAACACAGAAAGCGCAGACACACAGGAGACAGTCTCAGGGACACATCACAGGAAGCGCAGACACACAATAGACAGTCTCAGGGACATATCACAGGAAGCGCAGACACACAAGAGACAGTCTCAGGGAGATATCACAGGAAGCGCAGACACACAAGAGACAGTCTCAGGGACATATCACAGGAAGCGCAGACACACAAGAGACAGTCTCAGGGACATATCACAGGAAGCGCAGACACACAAGAGACAGTCTCAGGGACCTATCACAGGAAGCGCAGACACACAAGAGACAGTCTCAGGGACCTATCACAGGAAGCGCAGACACACAAGAGACAGTCTCAGGGACCTATCACAGGAAGCGCAGACACACAAGAGACAGTCTCAGGGACATATCACAGGAAGCGCAGACACACAAGAGACAGTCTCAGGGACATATCACAGGAAGCGTAGACACACAAGAGACAGTCTCAGGGACATATCACAGGAAGCGCAGACACACAAGAGACAGTCTCAGGGACATATCACAGGAAGCGCAGACACACAAGAGACAGTCTCAGGGACATATCACAGGAAGCACAGACACACAGGAGACAGTCTCAGGGACATATCACAGGAAGCAGCGACACACGAGAGACAGTCTCAGGGACATATCACAGGAAGCGCAGACACACGAGAGACAGTCTCAGGGACATATCACAGGAAGCGCAGACACACAGGAGACAGTCTCAGGGACATATCACAGGAAGCGCAGACACACAAGAGACAGTCTCAGGGACATATCACAGGAAGCGCAGACACACAAGAGACATTTCAGGGACCTATCACAGGAAGTGCAGACACACAAGAAACAGTCTCAGGGACATATCACAGGAAGCACAGACACACGAGAGACAGTCTCAGGGACCTATCACAGGAAGCGCAGAAACACAGTAGACAGTCTCAGGGACATTTCACAGGAAGCGCAGACACACAAGAGACAGTCTCAGGGACATATCACAGGAAGCGCAGACACACAGGAGACAGTCTCATGGACAGATCACAGGAAGTGCAGACACACGAGAGACAGTCTCAGGGACCTATCACAGGAAGCGCAAACACACAAGAGACAGTCTCAGGGACCTACCACAGGAAGCGCAGACACACAAGAGACAGTCTCAGGGACATATCACAGGAAGCGCAGACACACAAGAGACAGTCTCAGGGACATATCACAGGAAGCGCAGACACACAAGAGACAGTCTCATGGACATATCACAGGAAGTGCAGACACACGAGACAATCTCAGGGACCTATCACAGGAAGTGCAGACACACCAGAGACAGTCTCAGGGACAGATCACAGGAAGTGCAGACACATGAGAGACAGTCTCAGGGACACATCACAGGAAGCGCAGTCACACAGGAGACAGTCTCAGGGACATAACACAGAAAGCGCAGACACACGAGAGACAGTCTCAGGGACTTATCACAGGAAGCACAGACACACAAGAAACAGTCTCAGGGACATATCACAGGAAGCGCAGACACACAAGAGACAGTCTCAGGGAGATATCACAGGAAGCGCAGACACACAAGAGACAGTCTCAGGGACATATCACAGGAAGCGCAGACACACAAGAGACAGTCTCAGGGACCTATCACAGGAAGCGCAGACACACAAGAGACAGTCTCAGGGACAGACACACAAGAGACAGTCTCAGGGACCTATCACAGGAAGCGCAGACACACAGGAGACAGTCTCAGGGACATATCACAGGAAGCGCAGACACACAAGAGACAGTCTCAGGGACATATCACAGGAAGCGCAGACACACAAGAGACAGTCTCAGGGACATATCACAGGAAGCACAGACACACAAGAGACAATCTCAGGGACCTATCACAGGAAGCGCAGACACACAAGAGACAGTCTCAGGGAGATATCACAGGAAGCGCAGACACACAAGAGACAGTCTCAGGGACCTATCACAGGAAGCGCAAACACACAGGAGACAGTCTGAGGGACCTATCACAGGAAGTGCAGACACACAAGAGACAGTCTCAGGGACATATCACAGGAAGCGCAGACACACAAGAGACAGTCTCATGGACATATCAAGGAAGTGCAGACACACGAGACAATCTCAGTGACCTATCACAGGAAGTGCAGACACACCAGAGACAGTCTCAGGGACATATCACAGGAAGTGCAGACTCACAAGAGACAGTCTCAGGGACATATCACAGGAAGAGCAGACACACAAGAGACAGTCTCAGGGAGATATCACAGGAAGCGCAGACACACAAGAGACAGTCTCAGGAACCTATCACAGGAAGCGCAGACACACAAGAGACAGTCTCAGGGACCTATCACAGGAAGTGCGCAGACACACAATGCAGTCTCAGGGACATATCACAGGAAGCGCAGACACACAAGAGACAGTCTCAGGGACATATCACAGGAAGTGCAGACACACAGGAGACAGTCTCAGGGATCTATCACAGGAAGCGCAGACACACGAGAGACAGTCTCAGGGACCTATCACAGGAAGCGCAGACACACAGGAGACAGTCTCAGGGACATTCTCAGAGACATATCACAGGAAGTGCAGACACACAAGAGACAGTCTCAGGGACAGATCACAGGAAGTGCAGACACACGAGAGACAGTCTCAGGGACATATCACAGGAAGCGCAGACACACAGGAGACAGTCTCAGGGACATATCACAGGAAGCGCAGACACACGAGAGACAGTCTCAGGGACTTATCACAGGAAGCACAGACACACGAGAAACAGTCTCAGGGACAGTCTCAGGGACAGATCACAGGAAGCGCAGACACACGAGAGACAGTCTCAGGGACATATCAGAGGAAGTGCAGACAGACAGGAGACAGTCTCAGGGACATATCACAGGAAGCGCAGACACACAAGAGACAGTCTCAGGGACATATCACAGGAAGTGCAGACACACAGGAGACAGTCTCAGGGACATATCAGAGGAAGTGCAGACACACAGGAGAGAGTCTCAGGGACCTATCACAGGAAGCGCAGACACACAAGAGACAGTCTCAGGGACCTATCACAGGAAGCGCAGACACACGAGAGACAGTCTCAGGGACCTATCACAGGAAGCGCAGACACACAGGAGACAGTCTCAGGGACATTCTCAGGGACATATCACAGGAAGTGCAGACACACAAGAGACAGTCTCAGGGACAGATCACAGGAAGTGCAGACACACGAGAGACAGTCTCAGGGACATATCACAGGAAGCGCAGACACACAGGAGACAGTCTCAGGGACATATCACAGGAAGCGCAGACACACGAGAGACAGTCTCAGGGACATAACACAGGAAGCGCAGACACACAAGAGACAGTCTCAGGGACATATCACAGGAAGCGCAGACACACAAGAGACAGTCTCAGGGACATATCACAGGAAGCGCAGACACACAAGAGACAGTCTCAGGGACATATCACAGGAAGCGTAGACACACAAGAGACAGTCTCAGGGACATATCACAGGAAGCGCAGACACACAAGAGACAGTCTCAGGGACATATCACAGGAAGTGCGCAGACACACAAGGCAGTCTCAGGGACATATCACTGGGAGTGCAGACACACAAGAGACATTTCAGGGACCTATCACAGGAAGTGCAGACACACAAGAGACAGTCTCAGGGACATATCACAGGAAGCGCAGACACACAGGAGACAGTCTCAGGGACACAACACAGAAAGCGCAGACACACAGGAGACAGTCTCAGGGACATATCACAGGAAGCGCAGACACACAAGAGACAGTCTCAGGGACCTATCACAGGAAGCGCAGACACACAAGAGACAGTCTCAGGGACCTATCACAGGAAGCGCAGACACACAAGAGATAGTCTCAGGGACCTATCACAGGAAGCGCAGACACACAAGAGACAGTCTCAGGGACATATCACAGGAAGCGCAGACACACAAGAGACAGTCTCAGGGACATATCACAGGAAGCGCAGACACACAAGAGACAATCTCAGGGACCTATCACAGGAAGCGCAGACACACAAGAGACAGTCTCAGGGAGATATCACAGGAAGCGCAGACACACAAGAGACAGTCTCAGGGACCTATCACAGGAAGCGCAAACACACAGGAGACAGTCTCAGGGACCTATCACAGGAAGTGCAGACACACAAGAGACAGTCTCAGGGACCTATCACAGGAAGCGCAGACACACAAGAGACAGTCTCATGGACATATCAAGGAAGTGCAGACACACGAGACAATCTCAGTGACCTATCACAGGAAGTGCAGACACACCAGAGACAGTCTCAGGGACATATCACAGGAAGTGCAGACTCACAAGAGACAGTCTCAGGGACCTATCACAGGAAGCGCAAACACACAGGAGACAGTCTGAGGGACCTATCACAGGAAGTGCAGACACACAAGAGACAGTCTCAGGGACATATCACAGGAAGCGCAGACACACAAGAGACAGTCTCATGGACATATCAAGGAAGTGCAGACACACGAGACAATCTCAGTGACCTATCACAGGAAGTGCAGACACACCAGAGACAGTCTCAGGGACATATCACAGGAAGTGCAGACTCACAAGAGACAGTCTCAGGGACATATCACAGGAAGAGCAGACACACAAGAGACAGTCTCAGGGAGATATCACAGGAAGCGCAGACACACAAGAGACAGTCTCAGGAACCTATCACAGGAAGCGCAGACACACAAGAGACAGTCTCAGGGACCTATCACAGGAAGTGCGCAGACACACAATGCAGTCTCAGGGACATATCACAGGAAGCGCAGACACACAAGAGACAGTCTCAGGGACATATCACAGGAAGTGCAGACACACAGGAGACAGTCTCAGGGATCTATCACAGGAAGCGCAGACACACGAGAGACAGTCTCAGGGACCTATCACAGGAAGCGCAGACACACAGGAGACAGTCTCAGGGACATTCTCAGAGACATATCACAGGAAGTGCAGACACACAAGAGACAGTCTCAGGGACAGATCACAGGAAGTGCAGACACACGAGAGACAGTCTCAGGGACATATCACAGGAAGCGCAGACACACAGGAGACAGTCTCAGGGACATATCACAGGAAGCGCAGACACACGAGAGACAGTCTCAGGGACTTATCACAGGAAGCACAGACACACGAGAAACAGTCTCAGGGACAGTCTCAGGGACAGATCACAGGAAGCGCAGACACACGAGAGACAGTCTCAGGGACATATCAGAGGAAGTGCAGACAGACAGGAGACAGTCTCAGGGACATATCACAGGAAGCGCAGACACACAAGAGACAGTCTCAGGGACATATCACAGGAAGTGCAGACACACAGGAGACAGTCTCAGGGACATATCAGAGGAAGTGCAGACACACAGGAGAGAGTCTCAGGGACCTATCACAGGAAGCGCAGACACACAAGAGACAGTCTCAGGGACCTATCACAGGAAGCGCAGACACACGAGAGACAGTCTCAGGGACCTATCACAGGAAGCGCAGACACACAGGAGACAGTCTCAGGGACATTCTCAGGGACATATCACAGGAAGTGCAGACACACAAGAGACAGTCTCAGGGACAGATCACAGGAAGTGCAGACACACGAGAGACAGTCTCAGGGACATATCACAGGAAGCGCAGACACACAGGAGACAGTCTCAGGGACATATCACAGGAAGCGCAGACACACGAGAGACAGTCTCAGGGACATAACACAGGAAGCGCAGACACACAAGAGACAGTCTCAGGGACATATCACAGGAAGCGCAGACACACAAGAGACAGTCTCAGGGACATATCACAGGAAGCGCAGACACACAAGAGACAGTCTCAGGGACATATCACAGGAAGCGTAGACACACAAGAGACAGTCTCAGGGACATATCACAGGAAGCGCAGACACACAAGAGACAGTCTCAGGGACATATCACAGGAAGTGCGCAGACACACAAGGCAGTCTCAGGGACATATCACTGGGAGTGCAGACACACAAGAGACATTTCAGGGACCTATCACAGGAAGTGCAGACACACAAGAGACAGTCTCAGGGACATATCACAGGAAGCGCAGACACACAGGAGACAGTCTCAGGGACACAACACAGAAAGCGCAGACACACAGGAGACAGTCTCAGGGACATATCACAGGAAGCGCAGACACACAAGAGACAGTCTCAGGGACCTATCACAGGAAGCGCAGACACACAAGAGACAGTCTCAGGGACCTATCACAGGAAGCGCAGACACACAAGAGATAGTCTCAGGGACCTATCACAGGAAGCGCAGACACACAAGAGACAGTCTCAGGGACATATCACAGGAAGCGCAGACACACAAGAGACAGTCTCAGGGACATATCACAGGAAGCGCAGACACACAAGAGACAATCTCAGGGACCTATCACAGGAAGCGCAGACACACAAGAGACAGTCTCAGGGAGATATCACAGGAAGCGCAGACACACAAGAGACAGTCTCAGGGACCTATCACAGGAAGCGCAAACACACAGGAGACAGTCTCAGGGACCTATCACAGGAAGTGCAGACACACAAGAGACAGTCTCAGGGACATATCACAGGAAGCGAAGACACACAAGAGACAGTCTCATGGACATATCACAGGAAGTGCAGACACACGAGACAATCTCAGGGACCTATCACAGGAAGTGCAGACACACCAGAGACAGTCTCAGGGACATATCACAGGAAGTGCAGACTCACAAGAGACAGTCTCAGGGACATATCACAGGAAGAGCAGACACACAAGAGACAGTCTCAGGGAGATATCACAGGAAGTGCAGACACACAAGAGACAGTCTCAGGAACCTATCACAGGAAGCGCAGACACACAAGAGACAGTCTCAGGGACCTATCACAGGAAGTGCGCAGACACACAAGGCAGTCTCAGGGACATATCACAGGAAGCGCAGACACACAAGAGACAGTCTCAGGGACATATCACAGGAAGTGCAGACACACAGGAGACAGTCTCAGGGACCTATCACAGGAAGCGCAGACACACGAGAGACAGTCTCAGGGACCTATCACAGGAAGCGCAGACACACAGGAGACAGTCTCAGGGACATTCTCAGGGACATATCACAGGAAGTGCAGACACACAAGAGACAGTCTCAGGGACAGATCACAGGAAGTGCAGACAGACAGGAGACAGTCTCAGGGACATATCACAGGAAGCGCAGACACACAAGAGACAGTCTCAGGGACATATCACAGGAAGTGCAGACACACAGGAGACAGTCTCAGGGACATATCAGAGGAAGTGCAGACACACAGGAGAGAGTCTCAGGGACCTATCACAGGAAGCGCAGACACACAAGAGACAGTCTCAGAGACCTATCACAGGAAGCGCAGACACACGAGAGACAGTCTCAGGGACCTATCACAGGAAGCGTAGACACACAGGAGACAGTCTCAGGGACATTCTCAGGGACATATCACAGGAAGTGCAGACACACAAGAGACAGTCTCAGGGACAGATCACAGGAAGTGCAGACACACGAGAGACAGTCTCAGGGACATATCACAGGAAGCGCAGACACACAGGAGACAGTCTCAGGGACATATCACAGGAAGCGCAGACACACGAGAGACAGTCTCAGGGACTTATCACAGGAAGCACAGACACACGAGAAACAGTCTCAGGGACAGTCTCAGGGACACATCACAGGAAGCGCACACACACAAGAGAGTCTCAGGGACCTATCACAGGAAGCGCAGACACACAAGAGACAGTCTCAGGGACATTTCACAGGAAGCGCAGACACACAAGAGACAGTCTCAGGGACATATCACAGGAAGCGCAGACACACAAGAGACAGTCTCAGGGACAGATCACAGGAAGTGCAGACACACGAGAGACAGTCTCAGGGACATATCACAGGAAGCGCAGACACACAGGAGACAGTCTCAGGGACACAACACAGAAAGCGCAGACACACAGGAGACAGTCTCAGGGACACATCACAGGAAGCGCAGACACACAATAGACAGTCTCAGGGACATATCACAGGAAGCGCAGACACACAAGAGACAGTCTCAGGGAGATATCACAGGAAGCGCAGACACACAAGAGACAGTCTCAGGGACATATCACAGGAAGCGCAGACACACAAGAGACAGTCTCAGGGACATATCACAGGAAGCGCAGACACACAAGAGACAGTCTCAGGGACCTATCACAGGAAGCGCAGACACACAAGAGACAGTCTCAGGGACCTATCACAGGAAGCGCAGACACACAAGAGACAGTCTCAGGGACCTATCACAGGAAGCGCAGACACACAAGAGACAGTCTCAGGGACCTATCACAGGAAGCGCAGACACACAAGAGACAGTCTCAGGGACATATCACAGGAAGCGCAGACACACAAGAGACAGTCTCATGGACAGATCACAGGAAGTGCAGACACACGAGAGACAGTCTCAGGGACCTATCACAGGAAGCGCAAACACACAAGAGACAGTCTCAGGGACCTACCACAGGAAGCGCAGACACACAAGAGACAGTCTCAGGGACATATCACAGGAAGCGCAGACACACAAGAGACAGTCTCAGGGACATATCACAGGAAGCGCAGACACACAAGAGACAGTCTCATGGACATATCACAGGAAGTGCAGACACACGAGACAATCTCAGGGACCTATCACAGGAAGTGCAGACACACCAGAGACAGTCTCAGGGACAGATCACAGGAAGTGCAGACACATGAGAGACAGTCTCAGGGACACATCACAGGAAGCGCAGTCACACAGGAGACAGTCTCAGGGACATAACACAGAAAGCGCAGACACACGAGAGACAGTCTCAGGGACTTATCACAGGAAGCACAGACACACAAGAAACAGTCTCAGGGACATATCACAGGAAGCGCAGACACACAAGAGACAGTCTCAGGGAGATATCACAGGAAGCGCAGACACACAAGAGACAGTCTCAGGGACATATCACAGGAAGCGCAGACACACAAGAGACAGTCTCAGGGACCTATCACAGGAAGCGCAGACACACAAGAGACAGTCTCAGGGACCTATCACAGGAAGCGCAGACACACAAGAGACAGTCTCAGGGACCTATCACAGGAAGCGCAGACACACAAGAGACAGTCTCAGGGACATATCACAGGAAGCGCAGACACACAAGAGACAGTCTCAGGGACATATCACAGGAAGCGCAGACACACAAGAGACAGTCTCAGGGACATATCACAGGAAGCACAGACACACAAGAGACAATCTCAGGGACCTATCACAGGAAGCGCAGACACACAAGAGACAGTCTCAGGGAGATATCACAGGAAGCGCAGACACACAAGAGACAGTCTCAGGGACCTATCACAGGAAGCGCAAACACACAGGAGACAGTCTGAGGGACCTATCACAGGAAGTGCAGACACACAAGAGACAGTCTCAGGGACATATCACAGGAAGCGCAGACACACAAGAGACAGTCTCATGGACATATCAAGGAAGTGCAGACACACGAGACAATCTCAGTGACCTATCACAGGAAGTGCAGACACACCAGAGACAGTCTCAGGGACATATCACAGGAAGTGCAGACTCACAAGAGACAGTCTCAGGGACATATCACAGGAAGAGCAGACACACAAGAGACAGTCTCAGGGAGATATCACAGGAAGCGCAGACACACAAGAGACAGTCTCAGGAACCTATCACAGGAAGCGCAGACACACAAGAGACAGTCTCAGGGACCTATCACAGGAAGTGCGCAGACACACAATGCAGTCTCAGGGACATATCACAGGAAGCGCAGACACACAAGAGACAGTCTCAGGGACATATCACAGGAAGTGCAGACACACAGGAGACAGTCTCAGGGATCTATCACAGGAAGCGCAGACACACGAGAGACAGTCTCAGGGACCTATCACAGGAAGCGCAGACACACAGGAGACAGTCTCAGGGACATTCTCAGAGACATATCACAGGAAGTGCAGACACACAAGAGACAGTCTCAGGGACAGATCACAGGAAGTGCAGACACACGAGAGACAGTCTCAGGGACATATCACAGGAAGCGCAGACACACAGGAGACAGTCTCAGGGACATATCACAGGAAGCGCAGACACACGAGAGACAGTCTCAGGGACTTATCACAGGAAGCACAGACACACGAGAAACAGTCTCAGGGACAGTCTCAGGGACAGATCACAGGAAGCGCAGACACACGAGAGACAGTCTCAGGGACATATCAGAGGAAGTGCAGACAGACAGGAGACAGTCTCAGGGACATATCACAGGAAGCGCAGACACACAAGAGACAGTCTCAGGGACATATCACAGGAAGTGCAGACACACAGGAGACAGTCTCAGGGACATATCAGAGGAAGTGCAGACACACAGGAGAGAGTCTCAGGGACCTATCACAGGAAGCGCAGACACACAAGAGACAGTCTCAGGGACCTATCACAGGAAGCGCAGACACACGAGAGACAGTCTCAGGGACCTATCACAGGAAGCGAAGACACACAGGAGACAGTCTCAGGGACATTCTCAGGGACATATCACAGGAAGTGCAGACACACAAGAGACAGTCTCAGGGACAGATCACAGGAAGTGCAGACACACGAGAGACAGTCTCAGGGACATATCACAGGAAGCGCAGACACACAGGAGACAGTCTCAGGGACATATCACAGGAAGCGCAGACACACGAGAGACAGTCTCAGGGACATAACACAGGAAGCGCAGACACACAAGAGACAGTCTCAGGGACATATCACAGGAAGCGCAGACACACAAGAGACAGTCTCAGGGACATATCACAGGAAGCGCAGACACACAAGAGACAGTCTCAGGGACATATCACAGGAAGCGTAGACACACAAGAGACAGTCTCAGGGACATATCACAGGAAGCGCAGACACACAAGAGACAGTCTCAGGGACATATCACAGGAAGTGCGCAGACACACAAGGCAGTCTCAGGGACATATCACTGGGAGTGCAGACACACAAGAGACATTTCAGGGACCTATCACAGGAAGTGCAGACACACAAGAGACAGTCTCAGGGACATATCACAGGAAGCGCAGACACACAGGAGACAGTCTCAGGGACACAACACAGAAAGCGCAGACACACAGGAGACAGTCTCAGGGACACATCACAGGAAGCGCAGACACACAATAGACAGTCTCAGGGACATATCACAGGAAGCGCAGACACACAAGAGACAGTCTCAGGGAGATATCACAGGAAGCGCAGACACACAAGAGACAGTCTCAGGGACATATCACAGGAAGCGCAGACACACAAGAGACAGTCTCAGGGACATATCACAGGAAGCGCAGACACACAAGAGACAGTCTCAGGGACCTATCACAGGAAGCGCAGACACACAAGAGACAGTCTCAGGGACCTATCACAGGAAGCGCAGACACACAAGAGACAGTCTCAGGGACCTATCACAGGAAGCGCAGACACACAAGAGACAGTCTCAGGGACATATCACAGGAAGCGCAGACACACAAGAGACAGTCTCAGGGACATATCACAGGAAGCGTAGACACACAAGAGACAGTCTCAGGGACATATCACAGGAAGCGCAGACACACAAGAGACAGTCTCAGGGACATATCACAGGAAGCGCAGACACACAAGAGACAGTCTCAGGGACATATCACAGGAAGTGCAGACACACAGGAGACAGTCTCAGGGACATATCACAGGAAGCAGCGACACACGAGAGACAGTCTCAGGGACATATCACAGGAAGCGCAGACACATGAGAGACAGTCTCAGGGACATATCACAGGAAGCGCAGACACACAGGAGACAGTCTCAGGGACATATCACAGGAAGCGCAGACACACAAGAGACAGTCTCAGGGACATATCACAGGAAGCGCAGACACACAAGAGACATTTCAGGGACCTATCACAGGAAGTGCAGACACACAAGAAACAGTCTCAGGGACATATCACAGGAAGCGCAGACACACGAGAGACAGTCTCAGGGACCTATCACAGGAAGCGCAGACACACAGTAGACAGTCTCAGGGACATTTCACAGGAAGCGCAGACACACAAGAGACAGTCTCAGGGACATATCACAGGAAGCGCAGACACACAGGAGACAGTCTCATGGACAGATCACAGGAAGTGCAGACACACGAGAGACAGTCTCAGGGACCTATCACAGGAAGCGCAAACACACAAGAGACAGTCTCAGGGACCTACCACAGGAAGCGCAGACACACAAGAGACAGTCTCAGGGACATATCACAGGAAGTGCAGACACACAAGAGACAGTCTCAGGGACATATCACAGGAAGCGCAGACACACAAGAGACAGTCTCATGGACATATCACAGGAAGTGCAGACACACGAGACAATCTCAGGGACCTATCACAGGAAGTGCAGACACACCAGAGACAGTCTCAGGGACAGATCACAGGAAGTGCAGACACATGAGAGACAGTCTCAGGGACACATCACAGGAAGCGCAGTCACACAGGAGACAGTCTCAGGGACATAACACAGAAAGCGCAGACACACGAGAGACAGTCTCAGGGACTTATCACAGGAAGCACAGACACACAAGAAACAGTCTCAGGGACATATCACAGGAAGCGCAGACACACAAGAGACAGTCTCAGGGAGATATCACAGGAAGCGCAGACACACAAGAGACAGTCTCAGGGACCTATCACAGGAAGCGCAGACACACAAGAGACAGTCTCAGGGACCTATCACAGGAAGCGCAGACACACAAGAGACAGTCTCAGGGACCTATCACAGGAAGCGCAGACACACAAGAGACAGTCTCAGGGACCTATCACAGGAAGCGCAGACACACAAGAGACAGTCTCAGGGACATATCACAGGAAGCGCAGACACACAAGAGACAGTCTCAGGGACATATCACAGGAAGCGCAGACACACAAGAGACAGTCTCAGGGACATATCACAGGAAGCACAGACACACAAGAGACAATCTCAGGGACCTATCACAGGAAGCGCAGACACACAAGAGACAGTCTCAGGGAGATATCACAGGAAGCGCAGACACACAAGAGACAGTCTCAGGGACCTATCACAGGAAGCGCAAACACACAGGAGACAGTCTGAGGGACCTATCACAGGAAGTGCAGACACACAAGAGACAGTCTCAGGGACATATCACAGGAAGCGCAGACACACAAGAGACAGTCTCATGGACATATCACAGGAAGTGCAGACACACGAGACAATCTCAGTGACCTATCACAGGAAGTGCAGACACACCAGAGACAGTCTCAGGGACATATCACAGGAAGTGCAGACTCACAAGAGACAGTCTCAGGGACATATCACAGGAAGAGCAGACACACAAGAGACAGTCTCAGGGAGATATCACAGGAAGCGCAGACACACAAGAGACAGTCTCAGGAACCTATCACAGGAAGCGCAGACACACAAGAGACAGTCTCAGGGACCTATCACAGGAAGTGCGCAGACACACAATGCAGTCTCAGGGACATATCACAGGAAGCGCAGACACACAAGAGACAGTCTCAGGGACATATCACAGGAAGTGCAGACACACAGGAGACAGTCTCAGGGATCTATCACAGGAAGCGCAGACACACGAGAGACAGTCTCAGGGACCTATCACAGGAAGCGCAGACACACAGGAGACAGTCTCAGGGACATTCTCAGAGACATATCACAGGAAGTGCAGACACACAAGAGACAGTCTCAGGGACAGATCACAGGAAGTGCAGACACACGAGAGACAGTCTCAGGGACATATCACAGGAAGCGCAGACACACAGGAGACAGTCTCAGGGACATATCACAGGAAGCGCAGACACACGAGAGACAGTCTCAGGGACTTATCACAGGAAGCACAGACACACGAGAAACAGTCTCAGGGACAGTCTCAGGGACAGATCACAGGAAGCGCAGACACACGAGAGACAGTCTCAGGGACATATCAGAGGAAGTGCAGACAGACAGGAGACAGTCTCAGGGACATATCACAGGAAGCGCAGACACACAAGAGACAGTCTCAGGGACATATCACAGGAAGTGCAGACACACAGGAGACAGTCTCAGGGACATATCAGAGGAAGTGCAGACACACAGGAGAGAGTCTCAGGGACCTATCACAGGAAGCGCAGACACACAAGAGACAGTCTCAGGGACCTATCACAGGAAGCGCAGACACACGAGAGACAGTCTCAGGGACCTATCACAGGAAGCGCAGACACACAGGAGACAGTCTCAGGGACATTCTCAGGGACATATCACAGGAAGTGCAGACACACAAGAGACAGTCTCAGGGACAGATCACAGGAAGTGCAGACACATGAGAGACAGTCTCAGGGACATATCACAGGAAGCGCAGACACACAGGAGACAGTCTCAGGGACATATCACAGGAAGCGCAGACACACGAGAGACAGTCTCAGGGACATAACACAGGAAGCGCAGACACACAAGAGACAGTCTCAGGGACATATCACAGGAAGCGCAGACACACAAGAGACAGTCTCAGGGACATATCACAGGAAGCGCAGACACACAAGAGACAGTCTCAGGGACATATCACAGGAAGCGTAGACACACAAGAGACAGTCTCAGGGACATATCACAGGAAGCGCAGACACACAAGAGACAGTCTCAGGGACATATCACAGGAAGTGCGCAGACACACAAGGCAGTCTCAGGGACATATCACTGGGAGTGCAGACACACAAGAGACATTTCAGGGACCTATCACAGGAAGTGCAGACACACAAGAGACAGTCTCAGGGACATATCACAGGAAGCGCAGACACAGGAGACAGTCTCAAGGACATATCACAGGAAGCGCAGACACACGAGAGACAGTCTCAGGGACATATCACAGGAAGCACAGACACACAAGAAACAGTCTCAGGGACCTATCACAGGAAGCGCAGACACACAGGAGACAGTCTCAGGGACCTATCACAGGAAGCGCAGACACACGAGAGACAGTCTCAGGGACCTATCACAGGAAGCGCAGACACACAGGAGACAGTCTCAGGGACATTTCACAGGAAGCGCAGACACACGAGAGACAGTCTCAGGGACATATCACAGGAAGTGCGCAGACACACAAGAGACAGTCTCAGGGACAGATCACAGGAAGCGCAGACACACAGGAGACAGTCTCAGGGACATTCTCAGAGACATATCACAGGAAGTGCAGACACACAAGAGACAGTCTCAGGGACAGATCACAGGAAGTGCAGACACACGAGAGACAGTCTCAGGGACATATCACAGGAAGCGCAGACACACAGGAGACAGTCTCAGGGACATATCACAGGAAGCGCAGACACACGAGAGACAGTCTCAGGGACTTATCACAGGAAGCACAGACACACGAGAAACAGTCTCAGGGACAGTCTCAGGGACAGATCACAGGAAGCGCAGACACACGAGAGACAGTCTCAGGGACATATCAGAGGAAGTGCAGACAGACAGGAGACAGTCTCAGGGACATATCACAGGAAGCGCAGACACACAAGAGACAGTCTCAGGGACATATCACAGGAAGTGCAGACACACAGGAGACAGTCTCAGGGACATATCAGAGGAAGTGCAGACACACAGGAGAGAGTCTCAGGGACCTATCACAGGAAGCGCAGACACACAAGAGACAGTCTCAGGGACCTATCACAGGAAGCGCAGACACACGAGAGACAGTCTCAGGGACCTATCACAGGAAGCGCAGACACACAGGAGACAGTCTCAGGGACATTCTCAGGGACATATCACAGGAAGTGCAGACACACAAGAGACAGTCTCAGGGACAGATCACAGGAAGTGCAGACACACGAGAGACAGTCTCAGGGACATATCACAGGAAGCGCAGACACACAGGAGACAGTCCCAGGGACATATCACAGGAAGCGCAGACACACGAGAGACAGTCTCAGGGACATAACACAGGAAGCGCAGACACACAAGAGACAGTCTCAGGGACATATCACAGGAAGCGCAGACACACAAGAGACAGTCTCAGGGACATATCACAGGAAGCGCAGACACACAAGAGACAGTCTCAGGGACATATCACAGGAAGCGTAGACACACAAGAGACAGTCTCAGGGACATATCACAGGAAGCGCAGACACACAAGAGACAGTCTCAGGGACATATCACAGGAAGTGCGCAGACACACAAGGCAGTCTCAGGGACATATCACTGGGAGTGCAGACACACAAGAGACATTTCAGGGACCTATCACAGGAAGTGCAGACACACAAGAGACAGTCTCAGGGACATATCACAGGAAGCGCAGACACACAGGAGACAGTCTCAGGGACACAACACAGAAAGCGCAGACACACAGGAGACAGTCTCAGGGACACATCACAGGAAGCGCAGACACACAATAGACAGTCTCAGGGACATATCACAGGAAGCGCAGACACACAAGAGACAGTCTCAGGGAGATATCACAGGAAGCGCAGACACACAAGAGACAGTCTCAGGGACATATCACAGGAAGCGCAGACACACAAGAGACAGTCTCAGGGACATATCACAGGAAGCGCAGACACACAAGAGACAGTCTCAGGGACCTATCACAGGAAGCGCAGACACACAAGAGACAGTCTCAGGGACCTATCACAGGAAGCGCAGACACACAAGAGACAGTCTCAGGGACCTATCACAGGAAGCGCAGACACACAAGAGACAGTCTCAGGGACATATCACAGGAAGCGCAGACACACAAGAGACAGTCTCAGGGACATATCACAGGAAGCGTAGACACACAAGAGACAGTCTCAGGGACATATCACAGGAAGCGCAGACACACAAGAGACAGTCTCAGGGACATATCACAGGAAGCGCAGACACACAAGAGACAGTCTCAGGGACATATCACAGGAAGTGCAGACACACAGGAGACAGTCTCAGGGACATATCACAGGAAGCAGCGACACACGAGAGACAGTCTCAGGGACATATCACAGGAAGCGCAGACACATGAGAGACAGTCTCAGGGACATATCACAGGAAGCGCAGACACACAGGAGACAGTCTCAGGGACATATCACAGGAAGCGCAGACACACAAGAGACAGTCTCAGGGACATATCACAGGAAGCGCAGACACACAAGAGACATTTCAGGGACCTATCACAGGAAGTGCAGACACACAAGAAACAGTCTCAGGGACATATCACAGGAAGCGCAGACACACGAGAGACAGTCTCAGGGACCTATCACAGGAAGCGCAGACACACAGTAGACAGTCTCAGGGACATTTCACAGGAAGCGCAGACACACAAGAGACAGTCTCAGGGACATATCACAGGAAGCGCAGACACACAGGAGACAGTCTCATGGACAGATCACAGGAAGTGCAGACACACGAGAGACAGTCTCAGGGACCTATCACAGGAAGCGCAAACACACAAGAGACAGTCTCAGGGACCTACCACAGGAAGCGCAGACACACAAGAGACAGTCTCAGGGACATATCACAGGAAGTGCAGACACACAAGAGACAGTCTCAGGGACATATCACAGGAAGCGCAGACACACAAGAGACAGTCTCATGGACATATCACAGGAAGTGCAGACACACGAGACAATCTCAGGGACCTATCACAGGAAGTGCAGACACACCAGAGACAGTCTCAGGGACAGATCACAGGAAGTGCAGACACATGAGAGACAGTCTCAGGGACACATCACAGGAAGCGCAGTCACACAGGAGACAGTCTCAGGGACATAACACAGAAAGCGCAGACACACGAGAGACAGTCTCAGGGACTTATCACAGGAAGCACAGACACACAAGAAACAGTCTCAGGGACATATCACAGGAAGCGCAGACACACAAGAGACAGTCTCAGGGAGATATCACAGGAAGCGCAGACACACAAGAGACAGTCTCAGGGACCTATCACAGGAAGCGCAGACACACAAGAGACAGTCTCAGGGACCTATCACAGGAAGCGCAGACACACAAGAGACAGTCTCAGGGACCTATCACAGGAAGCGCAGACACACAAGAGACAGTCTCAGGGACCTATCACAGGAAGCGCAGACACACAAGAGACAGTCTCAGGGACATATCACAGGAAGCGCAGACACACAAGAGACAGTCTCAGGGACATATCACAGGAAGCGCAGACACACAAGAGACAGTCTCAGGGACATATCACAGGAAGCACAGACACACAAGAGACAATCTCAGGGACCTATCACAGGAAGCGCAGACACACAAGAGACAGTCTCAGGGAGATATCACAGGAAGCGCAGACACACAAGAGACAGTCTCAGGGACCTATCACAGGAAGCGCAAACACACAGGAGACAGTCTGAGGGACCTATCACAGGAAGTGCAGACACACAAGAGACAGTCTCAGGGACATATCACAGGAAGCGCAGACACACAAGAGACAGTCTCATGGACATATCACAGGAAGTGCAGACACACGAGACAATCTCAGTGACCTATCACAGGAAGTGCAGACACACCAGAGACAGTCTCAGGGACATATCACAGGAAGTGCAGACTCACAAGAGACAGTCTCAGGGACATATCACAGGAAGAGCAGACACACAAGAGACAGTCTCAGGGAGATATCACAGGAAGCGCAGACACACAAGAGACAGTCTCAGGAACCTATCACAGGAAGCGCAGACACACAAGAGACAGTCTCAGGGACCTATCACAGGAAGTGCGCAGACACACAATGCAGTCTCAGGGACATATCACAGGAAGCGCAGACACACAAGAGACAGTCTCAGGGACATATCACAGGAAGTGCAGACACACAGGAGACAGTCTCAGGGATCTATCACAGGAAGCGCAGACACACGAGAGACAGTCTCAGGGACCTATCACAGGAAGCGCAGACACACAGGAGACAGTCTCAGGGACATTCTCAGAGACATATCACAGGAAGTGCAGACACACAAGAGACAGTCTCAGGGACAGATCACAGGAAGTGCAGACACACGAGAGACAGTCTCAGGGACATATCACAGGAAGCGCAGACACACAGGAGACAGTCTCAGGGACATATCACAGGAAGCGCAGACACACGAGAGACAGTCTCAGGGACTTATCACAGGAAGCACAGACACACGAGAAACAGTCTCAGGGACAGTCTCAGGGACAGATCACAGGAAGCGCAGACACACGAGAGACAGTCTCAGGGACATATCAGAGGAAGTGCAGACAGACAGGAGACAGTCTCAGGGACATATCACAGGAAGCGCAGACACACAAGAGACAGTCTCAGGGACATATCACAGGAAGTGCAGACACACAGGAGACAGTCTCAGGGACATATCAGAGGAAGTGCAGACACACAGGAGAGAGTCTCAGGGACCTATCACAGGAAGCGCAGACACACAAGAGACAGTCTCAGGGACCTATCACAGGAAGCGCAGACACACGAGAGACAGTCTCAGGGACCTATCACAGGAAGCGCAGACACACAGGAGACAGTCTCAGGGACATTCTCAGGGACATATCACAGGAAGTGCAGACACACAAGAGACAGTCTCAGGGACAGATCACAGGAAGTGCAGACACATGAGAGACAGTCTCAGGGACATATCACAGGAAGCGCAGACACACAGGAGACAGTCTCAGGGACATATCACAGGAAGCGCAGACACACGAGAGACAGTCTCAGGGACATAACACAGGAAGCGCAGACACACAAGAGACAGTCTCAGGGACATATCACAGGAAGCGCAGACACACAAGAGACAGTCTCAGGGACATATCACAGGAAGCGCAGACACACAAGAGACAGTCTCAGGGACATATCACAGGAAGCGTAGACACACAAGAGACAGTCTCAGGGACATATCACAGGAAGCGCAGACACACAAGAGACAGTCTCAGGGACATATCACAGGAAGTGCGCAGACACACAAGGCAGTCTCAGGGACATATCACTGGGAGTGCAGACACACAAGAGACATTTCAGGGACCTATCACAGGAAGTGCAGACACACAAGAGACAGTCTCAGGGACATATCACAGGAAGCGCAGACACAGGAGACAGTCTCAAGGACATATCACAGGAAGCGCAGACACAC
Source organism: Taudactylus pleione (assembly GCA_031769625.1). Classification (NCBI taxonomy): domain Eukaryota; kingdom Metazoa; phylum Chordata; class Amphibia; order Anura; family Myobatrachidae; genus Taudactylus; species Taudactylus pleione. The sequence continues at coordinate 69,341 of JAUIMM010000617.1, forward strand.
GAGAGACAGTCTCAGGGACATATCACAGGAAGCACAGACACACAAGAAACAGTCTCAGGGACCTATCACAGGAAGCGCAGACACACAGGAGACAGTCTCAGGGACCTATCACAGGAAGCGCAGACACACGAGAGACAGTCTCAGGGACCTATCACAGGAAGCGCAGACACACAGGAGACAGTCTCAGGGACATTTCACAGGAAGCGCAGACACACGAGAGACAGTCTCAGGGACATATCACAGGAAGTGCGCAGACACACAAGAGACAGTCTCAGGGACAGATCACAGGAAGCGCAGACACACAGGAGACAGTCTCAGGGACATTCTCAGAGACATATCACAGGAAGTGCAGACACACAAGAGACAGTCTCAGGGACAGATCACAGGAAGTGCAGACACACGAGAGACAGTCTCAGGGACATATCACAGGAAGCGCAGACACACAGGAGACAGTCTCAGGGACATATCACAGGAAGCGCAGACACACGAGAGACAGTCTCAGGGACTTATCACAGGAAGCACAGACACACGAGAAACAGTCTCAGGGACAGTCTCAGGGACAGATCACAGGAAGCGCAGACACACGAGAGACAGTCTCAGGGACATATCAGAGGAAGTGCAGACAGACAGGAGACAGTCTCAGGGACATATCACAGGAAGCGCAGACACACAAGAGACAGTCTCAGGGACATATCACAGGAAGTGCAGACACACAGGAGACAGTCTCAGGGACATATCAGAGGAAGTGCAGACACACAGGAGAGAGTCTCAGGGACCTATCACAGGAAGCGCAGACACACAAGAGACAGTCTCAGGGACCTATCACAGGAAGCGCAGACACACGAGAGACAGTCTCAGGGACCTATCACAGGAAGCGCAGACACACAGGAGACAGTCTCAGGGACATTCTCAGGGACATATCACAGGAAGTGCAGACACACAAGAGACAGTCTCAGGGACAGATCACAGGAAGTGCAGACACACGAGAGACAGTCTCAGGGACATATCACAGGAAGCGCAGACACACAGGAGACAGTCCCAGGGACATATCACAGGAAGCGCAGACACACGAGAGACAGTCTCAGGGACATAACACAGGAAGCGCAGACACACAAGAGACAGTCTCAGGGACATATCACAGGAAGCGCAGACACACAAGAGACAGTCTCAGGGACATATCACAGGAAGCGCAGACACACAAGAGACAGTCTCAGGGACATATCACAGGAAGCGTAGACACACAAGAGACAGTCTCAGGGACATATCACAGGAAGCGCAGACACACAAGAGACAGTCTCAGGGACATATCACAGGAAGTGCGCAGACACACAAGGCAGTCTCAGGGACATATCACTGGGAGTGCAGACACACAAGAGACATTTCAGGGACCTATCACAGGAAGTGCAGACACACAAGAGACAGTCTCAGGGACATATCACAGGAAGCGCAGACACACAGGAGACAGTCTCAGGGACACAACACAGAAAGCGCAGACACACAGGAGACAGTCTCAGGGACACATCACAGGAAGCGCAGACACACAATAGACAGTCTCAGGGACATATCACAGGAAGCGCAGACACACAAGAGACAGTCTCAGGGAGATATCACAGGAAGCGCAGACACACAAGAGACAGTCTCAGGGACATATCACAGGAAGCGCAGACACACAAGAGACAGTCTCAGGGACATATCACAGGAAGCGCAGACACACAAGAGACAGTCTCAGGGACCTATCACAGGAAGCGCAGACACACAAGAGACAGTCTCAGGGACCTATCACAGGAAGCGCAGACACACAAGAGACAGTCTCAGGGACCTATCACAGGAAGCGCAGACACACAAGAGACAGTCTCAGGGACATATCACAGGAAGCGCAGACACACAAGAGACAGTCTCAGGGACATATCACAGGAAGCGTAGACACACAAGAGACAGTCTCAGGGACATATCACAGGAAGCGCAGACACACAAGAGACAGTCTCAGGGACATATCACAGGAAGCGCAGACACACAAGAGACAGTCTCAGGGACATATCACAGGAAGTGCAGACACACAGGAGACAGTCTCAGGGACATATCACAGGAAGCAGCGACACACGAGAGACAGTCTCAGGGACATATCACAGGAAGCGCAGACACATGAGAGACAGTCTCAGGGACATATCACAGGAAGCGCAGACACACAGGAGACAGTCTCAGGGACATATCACAGGAAGCGCAGACACACAAGAGACAGTCTCAGGGACATATCACAGGAAGCGCAGACACACAAGAGACATTTCAGGGACCTATCACAGGAAGTGCAGACACACAAGAAACAGTCTCAGGGACATATCACAGGAAGCGCAGACACACGAGAGACAGTCTCAGGGACCTATCACAGGAAGCGCAGACACACAGTAGACAGTCTCAGGGACATTTCACAGGAAGTGCAGACACACAAGAGACAGTCTCAGGGACATATCACAGGAAGCGCAGACACACAGGAGACAGTCTCATGGACAGATCACAGGAAGTGCAGACACACGAGAGACAGTCTCAGGGACCTATCACAGGAAGCGCAAACACACAAGAGACAGTCTCAGGGACCTACCACAGGAAGCGCAGACACACAAGAGACAGTCTCAGGGACATATCACAGGAAGTGCAGACACACAAGAGACAGTCTCAGGGACATATCACAGGAAGCGCAGACACACAAGAGACAGTCTCATGGACATATCACAGGAAGTGCAGACACACGAGACAATCTCAGGGACCTATCACAGGAAGTGCAGACACACCAGAGACAGTCTCAGGGACAGATCACAGGAAGTGCAGACACATGAGAGACAGTCTCAGGGACACATCACAGGAAGCGCAGTCACACAGGAGACAGTCTCAGGGACATAACACAGAAAGCGCAGACACACGAGAGACAGTCTCAGGGACTTATCACAGGAAGCACAGACACACAAGAAACAGTCTCAGGGACATATCACAGGAAGCGCAGACACACAAGAGACAGTCTCAGGGAGATATCACAGGAAGCGCAGACACACAAGAGACAGTCTCAGGGACCTATCACAGGAAGCGCAGACACACAAGAGACAGTCTCAGGGACCTATCACAGGAAGCGCAGACACACAAGAGACAGTCTCAGGGACCTATCACAGGAAGCGCAGACACACAAGAGACAGTCTCAGGGACCTATCACAGGAAGCGCAGACACACAAGAGACAGTCTCAGGGACATATCACAGGAAGCGCAGACACACAAGAGACAGTCTCAGGGACATATCACAGGAAGCGCAGACACACAAGAGACAGTCTCAGGGACATATCACAGGAAGCACAGACACACAAGAGACAATCTCAGGGACCTATCACAGGAAGCGCAGACACACAAGAGACAGTCTCAGGGAGATATCACAGGAAGCGCAGACACACAAGAGACAGTCTCAGGGACCTATCACAGGAAGCGCAAACACACAGGAGACAGTCTGAGGGACCTATCACAGGAAGTGCAGACACACAAGAGACAGTCTCAGGGACATATCACAGGAAGCGCAGACACACAAGAGACAGTCTCATGGACATATCACAGGAAGTGCAGACACACGAGACAATCTCAGTGACCTATCACAGGAAGTGCAGACACACCAGAGACAGTCTCAGGGACATATCACAGGAAGTGCAGACTCACAAGAGACAGTCTCAGGGACATATCACAGGAAGAGCAGACACACAAGAGACAGTCTCAGGGAGATATCACAGGAAGCGCAGACACACAAGAGACAGTCTCAGGAACCTATCACAGGAAGCGCAGACACACAAGAGACAGTCTCAGGGACCTATCACAGGAAGTGCGCAGACACACAATGCAGTCTCAGGGACATATCACAGGAAGCGCAGACACACAAGAGACAGTCTCAGGGACATATCACAGGAAGTGCAGACACACAGGAGACAGTCTCAGGGATCTATCACAGGAAGCGCAGACACACGAGAGACAGTCTCAGGGACCTATCACAGGAAGCGCAGACACACAGGAGACAGTCTCAGGGACATTCTCAGAGACATATCACAGGAAGTGCAGACACACAAGAGACAGTCTCAGGGACAGATCACAGGAAGTGCAGACACACGAGAGACAGTCTCAGGGACATATCACAGGAAGCGCAGACACACAGGAGACAGTCTCAGGGACATATCACAGGAAGCGCAGACACACGAGAGACAGTCTCAGGGACTTATCACAGGAAGCACAGACACACGAGAAACAGTCTCAGGGACAGTCTCAGGGACAGATCACAGGAAGCGCAGACACACGAGAGACAGTCTCAGGGACATATCAGAGGAAGTGCAGACAGACAGGAGACAGTCTCAGGGACATATCACAGGAAGCGCAGACACACAAGAGACAGTCTCAGGGACATATCACAGGAAGTGCAGACACACAGGAGACAGTCTCAGGGACATATCAGAGGAAGTGCAGACACACAGGAGAGAGTCTCAGGGACCTATCACAGGAAGCGCAGACACACAAGAGACAGTCTCAGGGACCTATCACAGGAAGCGCAGACACACGAGAGACAGTCTCAGGGACCTATCACAGGAAGCGCAGACACACAGGAGACAGTCTCAGGGACATTCTCAGGGACATATCACAGGAAGTGCAGACACACAAGAGACAGTCTCAGGGACAGATCACAGGAAGTGCAGACACATGAGAGACAGTCTCAGGGACATATCACAGGAAGCGCAGACACACAGGAGACAGTCTCAGGGACATATCACAGGAAGCGCAGACACACGAGAGACAGTCTCAGGGACATAACACAGGAAGCGCAGACACACAAGAGACAGTCTCAGGGACATATCACAGGAAGCGCAGACACACAAGAGACAGTCTCAGGGACATATCACAGGAAGCGCAGACACACAAGAGACAGTCTCAGGGACATATCACAGGAAGCGTAGACACACAAGAGACAGTCTCAGGGACATATCACAGGAAGCGCAGACACACAAGAGACAGTCTCAGGGACATATCACAGGAAGTGCGCAGACACACAAGGCAGTCTCAGGGACATATCACTGGGAGTGCAGACACACAAGAGACATTTCAGGGACCTATCACAGGAAGTGCAGACACACAAGAGACAGTCTCAGGGACATATCACAGGAAGCGCAGACACAGGAGACAGTCTCAAGGACATATCACAGGAAGCGCAGACACACGAGAGACAGTCTCAGGGACATATCACAGGAAGCACAGACACACAAGAAACAGTCTCAGGGACCTATCACAGGAAGCGCAGACACACAGGAGACAGTCTCAGGGACCTATCACAGGAAGCGCAGACACACGAGAGACAGTCTCAGGGACCTATCACAGGAAGCGCAGACACACAGGAGACAGTCTCAGGGACATTTCACAGGAAGCGCAGACACACGAGAGACAGTCTCAGGGACATATCACAGGAAGTGCGCAGACACACAAGAGACAGTCTCAGGGACAGATCACAGGAAGCGCAGACACACAGGAGACAGTCTCAGGGACACAACACAGAAAGCGCAGACACACAGGAGACAGTCTCAGGGACACATCACAGGAAGCGCAGACACACAAGAGACAGTCTCAGGGACATATCACAGGAAGCGCAGACACACAAGAGACAGTCTCAGGGACATATCACAGGAAGCGCAGACACACAGGAGACAGTCTCAGGGACATATCACAGGAAGTGCAGACACACTGGAGACAGTCTCAGGGACATATCACAGGAAGCGCAGACACACAAGAGACAGTCTCAGGGACATATCACAGGAAGCGCAGACACACAGGAGACAGTCACAGGGACATATCACAGGAAGCGCAGACACACTGGAGACAGTCTCAGGGACATATCACAGGAAGCGCAGACACACAGGAGACAGTCTCAGGGACATATCACAGGAAGCGCAGACACACAGGAGACAGTCTCAGGGACACATCACAGGAAGCGCACACACACAAGAGACAGTCTCAGGGACCTATCACAGGAAGCGCAGACACACAAGAGACAGTCTCAGGGACATTTCACAGGAAGCGCAGACACACAAGAGACAGTCTCAGGGACATATCACAGGAAGCGCAGACACACAAGAGACAGTCTCAGGGACAGATCACAGGAAGTGCAGACACACGAGAGACAGTCTCAGGGACATATCACAGGAAGCGCAGACACACAGGAGACAGTCTCAGGGACACAACACAGAAAGCGCAGACACACAGGAGACAGTCTCAGGGACACATCACAGGAAGCGCAGACACACAAGAGACAGTCTCAGGGACATATCACAGGAAGCGCAGACACACAAGAGACAGTCTCAGGGACATATCACAGGAAGCGCAGACACACAGGAGACAGTCTCAGGGACATATCACAGGAAGTGCAGACACACTGGAGACAGTCTCAGGGACATATCACAGGAAGCGCAGACACACAAGAGACAGTCTCAGGGACATATCACAGGAAGCGCAGACACACAGGAGACAGTCACAGGGACATATCACAGGAAGCGCAGACACACTGGAGACAGTCTCAGGGACATATCACAGGAAGCGCAGACACACAGGAGACAGTCTCAGGGACATATCACAGGAAGCGCAGACACACAGGAGACAGTCTCAGGGACACATCACAGGAAGCGCACACACACAAGAGACAGTCTCAGGGACATATCACAGGAAGCGCAGACACACAAGAGACAGTCTCAGGGACCTATCACAGGAAGCGCAGACACACTAGAGACAGTCTCAGGGACCTATCACAGGAAGCGCAGACACACAGGAGACAGTCTGAGGGACATATCAGAGGAAGCGCAGACACACAGGAGACAGTCTCAGGGACATATCAGAGGAAGTGCAGACACACAGGAGACAGTCTCAGGGACATATCACAGGAAGCAGCGACACACGAGAGACAGTCTCAGGGACATATCACAGGAAGCGCAGACACACGAGAGACAGTCTCAGGGACATATCACAGGAAGCGCAGACACACAGGAGACAGTCTCAGGGACATATCACAGGAAGCGCAGACACACAGGAGACAGTCTCAGGGACATATAACAGGAAGCGCAGACACACAAGAGATATTTCAGGGACCTATCACAGGAAGTGCAGACACACAAGAAACAGTCTCAGGGACATATCACAGGAAGCGCAGACACAGGAGACAGTCTCAAGGACATAACACAGGAAGCGCAGACACACGAGAGACAGTCTCAGGGACCAATCACAGGAAGCGCAGACACACAGGAGACAGTCTCAGGGACATTTCACAGGAAGCGCAGACACACAAGAGACAGTCTCAGGGACATATCACAGGAAGCGCAGACACACAGGAGACAGTCTCATGGACAGATCACAGGAAGTGCAGACACACGAGAGACAGTCTCAGGGACATATCACAGGAAGCGCAGTCACACAGGAGACAGTCTCAGGGACATAACACAGAAAGCGCAGACACACGAGAGACAGTCTCAGGGACTTATCACAGGAAGCACAGACACACGAGAAACAGTCTCAGGGACATATCACAGGAAGCGCAGACACACAAGAGACAGTCTCCGGGAGATATCACAGGAAGCGCAGACACACAAGAGACAGTCTCAGGGACATATCACAGGAAGCGCAGACACACAAGAGACAGTCTCAGGGACATATCACAGGAAGCGCAGACACACAAGAGACAGTCTCAGGGACATATCACAGGAAGCGCAGACACACAAGAGACAGTCTCAGGGACCTATCACAGGAAGCGCAGACACACAAGAGACAGTCTCAGGGACCTATCACAGGAAGCGCAGACACACAAGAGACAGTCTCAGGGACCTATCACAGGAAGCGCAGACACACAAGAGACAGTCTCAGGGACATATCACAGGAAGCGCAGACACACAAGAGACAGTCTCAGGGACCTATCACAGGAAGCGCAATCACACAAGAGACAATCTCAGGGACCTATCACAGGAAGCGCAGACACACAAGAGACAGTCTCAGGGAGATATCACAGGAAGCGCAGACACACAAGAGACAGTCTCAGGGACCTATCACAGGAAGCGCAGACACACAGGAGACAGTCTCAGGGACCTATCACAGGAAGCGCAGACACACAAGAGACAGTCTCAGGGACCTATCACAGGAAGCGCAGACACACAAGAGACAGTCTCAGGGACCTATCACAGGAAGCGCAGACACACAAGAGACAGTCTCAGGGACCTATCACAGGAAGCGCAGACACACAGGAGACAGTCTCAGGGACATATCACAGGAAGCGCAGACACACAAGAGACAGTCTCAGGGACATATCACAGGAAGCACAGACACACAAGAGACAATCTCAGGGACCTATCACAGGAAGCGCAGACACACAAGAGACAGTCTCAGGGAGATATCACAGGAAGCGCAGACACACAAGAGACAGTCTCAGGGACCTATCACAGGAAGCGCAAACACACAGGAGACAGTCTCAGGGACCTATCACAGGAAGTGCAGACACACAAGAGACAGTCTCAGGGACATATCACAGGAAGCGCAGACACACAAGAGACAGTCTCATGGACATATCACAGGAAGTGCAGACACACGAGACAATCTCAGGGACCTATCACAGGAAGTGCAGACACACCAGAGACAGTCTCAGGGATATATCACAGGAAGTGCAGACTCACAAGAGACAGTCTCAGGGACATATCACAGGAAGAGCAGGCACACAAGAGACAGTCTCAGGGAGATATCACAGGAAGCGCAGACACACAGGAGACAGTCTCAGGGACATTCTCAGGGACATATCACAGGAAGCGCAGACACACAAGAGACAGTCTCAGGGACCTATCACAGGAAGTGCGCAGACACACGAGAGACAGTCTCAGGGACATATCACAGGAAGCGCAGACACACAGGAGACAGTCTCAGGGACACAACACAGAAAGCGCAGACACACAGGAGACAGTCTCAGGGACACATCACAGGAAGCGCAGACACACAAGAGACAGTCTCAGGGACATATCACAGGAAGCGCAGACACACAAAAGACAGTCTCAGGGACATATCACAGGAAGCGCAGACACACAAGAGACAGTCTCAGGGACATTCTCAGGGACATATCACAGGAAGCGCAGACACACAAGAGACAGTCTCAGGGACATATCACAGGAAGTGCAGACACACAGGAGACAGTCTCAGGGACCTATCACAGGAAGCGCAGACACACGAGAGACAGTCTCAGGGACCTATCACAGGAAGCGCAGACACACAGGAGACAGTCTCAGGGACATTCTCAGGGGACATATCACAGGAAGTGCAGACACACAAGAGACAGTCTCAGGGACATATCACAGGAAGCGCAGACACACAGGAGACAGTCTCAGGGACATATCACAGGAAGCGCAGACACACGAGAGACAGTCTCAGGGACTTATCACAGGAAGCACAGACACACGAGAAACAGTCTCAGGGACTTATCACAGGAAGCACAGACACACGAGAGACAGTCTCAGGGACATATCACAGGAAGCGCAGACACACGAGAGACAGTCTCAGGGACTTATCACAGGAAGCACAGACACACAAGAAACAGTCTCAGGGACAGTCTCAGGGACACATCACAGGAAGCGCACACACACAAGAGACAGTCTCAGGGACCTATCACAGGAAGCGCAGACACACAAGAGACAGTCTCAGGGACATTTCACAGGAAGCGCAGACACACAAGAGACAGTCTCAGGGACATATCACAGGAAGCGCAGACACACAAGAGACAGTCTCAGGGACAGATCACAGGAAGTGCAGACACACGAGAGACAGTCTCAGGGACATATCACAGGAAGCGCAGACACACAGGAGACAGTCTCAGGGACACAACACAGAAAGCGCAGACACACAGGAGACAGTCTCAGGGACATATCACAGGAAGCGCAGACACACAAAAGACAGTCTCAGGGAGATATCACAGGAAGCGCAGACACACAAGAGACAGTCTCAGGGACATATCACAGGAAGCGCAGACACACAAGAGACAGTCTCAGGGACATATCACAGGAAGCGCAGACACACAAGAGACAGTCTCAGGGACCTATCACAGGAAGCGCAGACACACAAGAGACAGTCTCAGGGACCTATCACAGGAAGCGCAGAAACACAAGAGACAGTATGAGGGACATATCACAGGAAGCGCAGACACACAAGAGACAGTCTCAGGGACATATCACAGGAAGCGTAGACACACAAGAGACAGTCTCAGGGACATATCACAGGAAGCGCAGACACACAAGAGACAGTCTCAGGGACATATCACAGGAAGCGCAGACACACAAGAGACAGTCTCAGGGACATATCACAGGAAGTGCAGACACACAGGAGACAGTCTCAGGGACATATCACAGGAAGCAGCGACACACGAGAGACAGTCTCAGGGACATATCACAGGAAGCGCAGACACACGAGAGACAGTCTCAGGGACATATCACAGGAAGCGCAGACACACAGGAGACAGTCTCAGGGACATATCACAGGAAGCGCAGACACACAGGAGACAGTCTCAGGGACATATCACAGGAAGCGCAGACACACAAGAGACATTTCAGGGACCTATCACAGGAAGTGCAGACACACAAGAAACAGTCTCAGGGACCTATCACAGGAAGCGCAGACACACGAGAGACAGTCTCAGGGACCTATCACAGGAAGCGCAGACACACAGGAGACAGTCTCAGGGACATTTCACAGGAAGCGCAGACACACAAGAGACAGTCTCAGGGACATATCACAGGAAGCGCAGACACACAGGAGACAGTCTCAGGGACAGATCACAGGAAGTGCAGACACACGAGAGACAGTCTCAGGGACATATCACAGGAAGCGCAGTCACACAGGAGACAGTCTCAGGGACATAACACAGAAAGCGCAGACACACGAGAGACAGTCTCAGGGACTTATCACAGGAAGCACAGACACACGAGAAACAGTCTCAGGGACATATCACAGGAAGCGCAGACACACAAGAGACAGTCTCAGGGAGATATCACAGGAAGCGCAGACACACAAGAGACAGTCTCAGGGACATATCACAGGAAGCGCAGACACACAAGAGACAGTCTCATGGACCTATCACAGGAAGCGCAGACACACAAGAGACAGTCTCAGGGACCTATCACAGGAAGCGCAGACACACAAGAGACAGTCTCAGGGACATATCACAGGAAGCGCAGACACACAAGAGACAGTCTCAGGGACATATCACAGGAAGCGCAGACACACAAGAGACAGTCTCAGGGACCTATCACAGGAAGCACAGACACACAAGAGACAATCTCAGGGACCTATCACAGGAAGCGCAGACACACAAGAGACAGTCTCAGGGACATATCACAGGAAGCGCAGACACACAAGAGACAGTCTCAGGGACCTATCACAGGAAGCACAGACACACAAGAGACAATCTCAGGGACCTATCACAGGAAGCGCAAACACACAGGAGACAGTCTCAGGGACCTATCACAGGAAGTGCAGACACACAAGAGACAGTCTCAGGGACATATCACAGGAAGCGCAGACACACAAGAGACAGTCTCATGGACATATCACAGGAAGTGCAGACACACGAGACAATCTCAGGGACCTATCACAGGAAGTGCAGACACACCAGAGACAGTCTCAGGGACATATCACAGGAAGAGCAGACACACAAGAGACAGTCTCAGGGAGATATCACTGGAAGCGCAGACACACAAGAGACAGTCTCAGGAACCTATCACAGGAAGCGCAGACACACAAGAGACAGTCTCAGGGACCTATCACAGGAAGTGCGCAGACACACAAGGCAGTCTCAGGGACATATCACAGGAAGCGCAGACACACAAGAGACAGTCTCAGGGACATATCACAGGAAGTGCAGACACACAGGAGACAGTCTCAGGGACCTATCACAGGAAGCGCAGACACACGAGAGACAGTCTCAGGGACCTATCACAGGAAGCGCAGACACACAGGAGACAGTCTCAGGGACATTCTCAGGGACATATCACAGGAAGTGCAGGCACACAAGAGACAGTCTCAGGGACAGATCACAGGAAGTGCAGACACACGAGAGACAGTCTCAGGGACATATCACAGGAAGCGCAGACACACAGGAGACAGTCTCAGGGACATATCACAGGAAGCGCAGACACACGAGAGACAGTCTCAGGGACTTATCACAGGAAGCACAGACACACGAGAAACAGTCTCAGGGACAGTCTCAGGGACAGATCACAGGAAGCGCAGACACACGAGAGACAGTCTCAGGGACATATCAGAGGAAGTGCAGACAGACAGGAGACAGTCTCAGGGACATATCACAGGAAGCGCAGACACACAAGAGACAGTCTCAGGGACATATCACAGGAAGTGCAGACACACAGGAGACAGTCTCAGGGACATATCAGAGGAAGTGCAGACACACAGGAGAGAGTCTCAGGGACCTATCACAGGAAGCGCAGACACACAAGAGACAGTCTCAGGGACCTATCACAGGAAGCGCAGACACACGAGAGACAGTCTCAGGGACCTATCACAGGAAGCGCAGACACACAGGAGACAGTCTCAGGGACATATCACAGGAAGTGCAGACACACAAGAGACAGTCTCAGGGACAGATCACAGGAAGTGCAGACACACGAGAGACAGTCTCAGGGACATATCACAGGAAGCGCAGACACACAAGAGACAGTCTCAGGGACATATCACAGGAAGCGTAGACACACAAGAGACAGTCTCAGGGACATATCACAGGAAGCACAGACACACAAGAGACAGTCTCAGGGACATATCACAGGAAGTGCGCAGACACACAAGGCAGTCTCAGGGACATATCACTGGGAGTGCAGACACACAAGAGACATTTCAGGGACCTATCACAGGAAGTGCAGACACACAAGAGACAGTCTCAGGGACATATCACAGGAAGCGCAGACACAGGAGACAGTCTCAAGGACATATCACAGGAAGCACAGACACACGAGAAACAGTCTCAGGGACAGTCTCAGGGACAGATCACAGGAAGCGCAGACACACGAGAGACAGTCTCAGGGACATATCAGAGGAAGTGCAGACAGACAGGAGACAGTCTCAGGGACATATCACAGGAAGCGCAGACACACAAGAGACAGTCTCAGGGACATATCACAGGAAGTGCAGACACACAGGAGACAGTCTCAGGGACATATCAGAGGAAGTGCAGACACACAGGAGAGAGTCTCAGGGACCTATCACAGGAAGCGCAGACACACAAGAGACAGTCTCAGGGACCTATCACAGGAAGCGCAGACACACAAGAGACAGTCTCAATGACCTAGCACAGGAAGCGCAGACACACAAGAGACAGTCTCAGGGACATATCACAGGAAGCGCAGACACACAAGAGACAGTCTCAGGGACATATCACAGGAAGCGCAGACACACAAGAGACAGTCTCAGGGACATATCACAGGAAGCGCAGACACACAAGAAACAGTCTCAGGGACCTATCACAGGAAGCACAGACACACGAGAGACAGTCTCAGGGACCTATCACAGGAAGCGCAGACACACAGGAGACAGTCTCAGGGACATTTCACAGGAAGCGCAGACACACAAGAGACAGTCTCAGGGACAGATCACAGGAAGTGCAGACACATGAGAGACAGTCTCAGGGACATATCACAGGAAGCGCAGACAGACAGGAGACAGTCTCAGGGACATATCACAGGAAGCGCAGACACACAAGAGACAGTCTCAGGGACAGATCACAGGAAGTGCAGACACATGAGAGACAGTCTCAGGGACATATCACAGGAAGTGCAGACAGACAGGAGACAGTCTCAGGGACATATCACAGGAAGCGCAGACACACAAGAGACAGTCTCAGGGACATATCACAGGAAGCGCAGACACACAAGAGACAGTCTCAGGGACATATCACAGGAAGCGCAGACACACAGGAGACAGTCACAGGGACATATCACAGGAAGCGCAGACACACTGGAGACAGTCTCAGGGACATATCACAGGAAGCGCAGACACACAGGAGACAGTCTCAGGGACATATCACAGGAAGCGCAGACACACAGGAGACAGTCTCAGGGACACATCACAGGAAGCGCACACACACAAGAGACAGTCTCAGGGACCTATCACAGGAAGCGCAGACACACAAGAGACAGTCTCAGGGACCTATCACAGGAAGCGCAGACACACAAGAGACAGTCTCATGGACATATCACAGGAAGTGCAGACACACGAGACAATCTCAGGGACCTATCACAGGAAGGGCAGACACACCAGAGACAGTCTCAGGGACATATCACAGGAAGTGCAGACTCACAAGAGACAGTCTCAGTGACATATCACAGGAAGAGCAGACACACAAGAGACAGTCTCAGGGACCTATCACAGGAAGTGCGCAGACACACAAGGCAGTCTCAGGGACATATCACAGGAAGCGCAGACACACAAGAGACAGTCTCAGGGACATATCACAGGAAGTGCAGACACACAGGAGACAGTCTCAGGGACCTATCACAGGAAGCGCAGACACACGAGAGACAGTCTCAGGGACCTATCACAGGAAGCGCAGACACACAGGAGACAGTCTCAGGGACATTCTCAGGGACATATCACAGGAAGTGCAGACACACAAGAGACAGTCTCAGGGACAGATCACAGGAAGTGCAGACACACGAGAGACAGTCTCAGGGACATATCACAGGAAGCGCAGACGCACAGGAGACAGTCTCAGGGACATATCACAGGAAGCGCAGACACACGAGAGACAGTCTCAGGGACTTATCACAGGAAGCACAGACACACGAGAAACAGTCTCAGGGACAGTCTCAGGGACAGATCACAGGAAGCGCAGACACACGAGAGACAGTCTCAGGGACATATCAGAGGAAGTGCAGACAGACAGGAGACAGTCTCAGGGACATATCACAGGAAGCGCAGACACACAAGAGACAGTCTCAGGGACATATCACAGGAAGTGCAGACACACAGGAGACAGTCTCAGGGACATATCAGAGGAAGTGCAGACACACAGGAGACAGTCTCAGGGACATTCTCAGGGACATATCACAGGAAGTGCAGACACACAAGAGACAGTCTCAGGGACAGATCACAGGAAGTGCAGACACACAAGAGACAGTCTCAGGGACATATCACAGGAAGCGCAGACACACAGGAGACAGTCTCAGGGACATATCACAGGAAGCGCAGACACACGAGAGACAGTCTCAGGGACTTATCACAGGAAGCACAGACACATGAGAAACAGTCTCAGGGACAGATCACAGGAAGCGCAGACACACGAGAGACAGTCTCAGGGACATATCAGAGGAAGTGCAGACAGACAGGAGACAGTCTCAGGGACATATCACAGGAAGCGCAGACACACAAGAGACAGTCTCAGGGACATATCACAGGAAGTGCAGACACACAGGAGACAGTCTCAGGGACATATCAGAGGAAGTGTAGACACACAGGAGAGAGTCTCAGGGACCTATCACAGGAAGCGCAGACACACAAGAGACAGTCTCAGGGACCTATCACAGGAAACGCAGACACACGAGAGACAGTCTCAGGGACCTATCACAGGAAGCGCAGACACACAGGAGACAGTCTCAGGGACATTCTCAGGGACATATCACAGGAAGTGCAGACACACAAGAGACAGTCTCAGGGACAGATCACAGGAAGTGCAGACACACGAGAGACAGTCTCAGGGACATATCTCAGGAAGCGCAGACACACAGGAGACAGTCTCAGGGACATATCACAGGAAGCGCAGACACACGAGAGACAGTCTCAGGGACTTATCACAGGAAGCACAGACACACGAGAAACAGTCTCAGGGACAGTCTCAGGGACACATCACAGGAAGCGCACACACACAAGAGACAGTCTCAGGGACCTATCACAGGAAGCGCAGACACACAAGAGACAGTCTCAGGGACATTTCACAGGAAGCGCAGACACACAAGAGACAGTCTCAGGGACATATCACAGGAAGCGCAGACACACAAGAGACAGTCTCAGGGACAGATCACAGGAAGTGCAGACACACGAGAGACAGTCTCAGGGACATATCACAGGAAGCGCAGACACACAGGAGACAGTCTCAGGGACACAACACAGAAAGCGCAGACACACAGGAGACAGTCTCAGGGACACATCACAGGAAGCGCAGACACACAAGAGACAGTCTCAGGGACATATCACAGGAAGCGCAGACACACAAGAGACAGTCTCAGGGAGATATCACAGGAAGCGCAGACACACAAGAGACAGTCTCAGGGACATATCACAGGAAGCGCAGACACACAAGAGACAGTCTCAGGGACCTATCACAGGAAGCGCAGACACACAAGAGACAGTCTCAGGGACCTATCACAGGAAGCGCAGACACACAAGAGACAGTCTCAGGGACCTATCACAGGAAACGCAGACACACAAGAGACAGTCTCAGGGACGTATCACAGGAAGCGCAGACACACAAGAGACAGTCTCAGGGACATATCACAGGAAGCGTAGACACACAAGAGACAGTCTCAGGGACATATCACAGGAAGCGCAGACACACAAGAGACAGTCTCAGGGACATATCACAGGAAGCGCAGACACACAAGAGACAGTCTCAGGGACATATCACAGGAAGTGCAGACACACAGGAGACAGTCTCAGGGACATATCACAGGAAGCAGCGACACACGAGAGACAGTCTCAGGGACATATCACAGGAAGCGCAGACACACGAGAGACAGTCTCAGGGACATATCACAGGAAGCGCAGACACACAGGAGACAGTCTCAGGGACATATCACAGGAAGCGCAGACACACAAGAGACAGTCTCAGGGACCTATCACAGGAAGCGCAGACACACAAGAGACAGTCTCAGGGACATATCACAGGAAGCGCAGACACACAAGAGACAGTCTCAGGGACCTATCACAGGAAGCACAGACACACAAGAGACAATCTCAGGGACCTATCACAGGAAGCGCAGACACACAAGAGACAGTCTCAGGGAGATATCACAGGAAGCGCAGACACACAAGAGACAGTCTTAGGGACCTATCACAGGAAGCGCAAACACATAGGAGACAGTCTCAGGGACCTATCACAGGAAGTGCAGACACACAAGAGACAGTCTCAGGGACATATCACAGGAAGCGCAGACACACAAGAGACAGTCTCATGGACATATCACAGGAAGTGCAGACACACGAGACAATCTCAGGGACCTATCACAGGAAGTGCAGACACACCAGAGACAGTCTCAGGGACATATCACAGGAAGTGCAGACTCACAAGAGACAGTCTCAGGGACATATCACAGGAAGAGCAGACACACAAGAGACAGTCTCAGGGAGATATCACAGGAAGCGCAGACACACAAGAGACAGTCTCTGGAACCTATCACAGGAAGCGCAGACACACAAGAGACAGTCTCAGGGACCTATCACAGGAAGTGCGCAGACACACAAGGCAGTCTCAGGGACATATCACAGGAAGCGCAGACACACAAGAGACAGTCTCAGGGACATATCACAGGAAGTGCAGACACACAGGAGACAGTCTCAGGGACCTATCACAGGAAGCGCAGACACACGAGAGACAGTCTCAGGGACCTATCACAGGAAGCGCAGACACACAGGAGACAGTCTCAGGGACATTCTCAGGGACATATCACAGGAAGTGCAGACACACAAGAGACAGTCTCAGGGACAGATCACAGGAAGTGCAGACACACGAGAGACAGTCTCAGGGACATATCACAGGAAGCGCAGACACACAGGAGACAGTCTCAGGGACATATCACAGGAAGCGCAGACACACGAGAGACAGTCTCAGGGACTTATCACAGGAAGCACAGACACACGAGAAACAGTCTCAGGGACAGTCTCAGGGACAGATCACAGGAAGCGCAGACACACGAGAGACAGTCTCAGGGACATATCAGAGGAAGCGCAGACAGACAGGAGACAATCTCAGGGACATATCACAGGAAGCGCAGACACACAAGAGACAGTCTCAGGGACATATCACAGGAAGTGCAGACACACAGGAGACAGTCTCAGGGACATATCAGAGGAAGTGCAGACACACAGGAGAGAGTCTCAGGGACCTATCACAGGAAGCGCAGACACACAAGAGACAGTCTCAGGGACCTATCACAGGAAGCGCAGACACACGAGAGACAGTCTCAGGGACCTATCACAGGAAGCGCAGACACACAGGAGACAGTCTCAGGGACATATCACAGGAAGTGCAGACACACAAGAGACAGTCTCAGGGACAGATCACAGGAAGTGCAGACACACGAGAGACAGTCTCAGGGACATATCACAGGAAGCGCAGACACACAAGAGACAGTCTCAGGGACCTATCACAGGAAGTGCAGACACACCAGAGACAGTCTCAGGGACCTATCACAGGAAGCGCAGACACACAAGAGACAGTCTCAGGGACATATCACAGGAAGCGCAGACACACAAGAGACAGTCTCAGGGACCTATCACAGGAAGCGCAGACACACAAGAGACAGTCTCAGGGACCTATCACAGGAAGTGCAGACACACAAGAGACAGTCTCAGGGACCTATCACAGGAAGCGCAGAAACACAAGAGACAGTCTCAGGGACCTATCGTAGACACACAAGAGACAGTCTCAGGGACATATCACAGGAAGCACAGACACACAAGAGACAGTCTCAGGGACATATCACAGGAAGCGCAGACACACAAGAGACAGTCTCAGGGACATATCACAGGAAGTGCAGACACACAGGAGACAGTCTCAGGGACATATCACAGGAAGCAGCGACACACGAGAGACAGTCTCAGGGACATATCACAGGAAGCGCAGACACACGAGAGACAGTCTCAGGGACATATCACAGGAAGTGCAGACACACAAGAGACAGTCTCAGGGACAGATCACAGGAAGTGCAGACACACGAGAGACAGTCTCAGGGACATATCACAGGAAGCGCAGACACACAAGAGACAGTCTCAGGGACCTATCACAGGAAGTGCAGACACACCAGAGACAGTCTCAGGGACCTATCACAGGAAGTGCAGACACACAAGAGACAGTCTCAGGGACATATCACAGGAAGCGCAGACACACAAGAGACAGTCTCAGGGACCTATCACAGGAAGCGCAGACACACAAGAGACAGTCTCAGGGACCTATCACAGGAAGTGCAGACACACAAGAGACAGTCTCAGGGACCTATCACAGGAAGCGCAGACACACAAGAGACAGTCTCAGGGACATATCACAGGAAGCGTAGACACACAAGAGACAGTCTCAGGGACATATCACAGGAAGCACAGACACACAAGAGACAGTCTCAGGGACATATCACAGGAAGCGCAGACACACAAGAGACAGTCTCAGGGACATATCACAGGAAGTGCAGACACACAGGAGACAGTCTCAGGGACATATCACAGGAAGCAGCGACACACGAGAGACAGTCTCAGGGACATATCACAGGAAGCGCAGACACACGAGAGACAGTCTCAGGGACATATCACAGGAAGTGCAGACACACAGGAGATAGTCTCAGGGACATATCACAGGAAGCGCAGACACACAGGAGACAGTCTCAGGGACATATCACAGGAAGCGCAGACACACAAGAGACATTTCAGGGACCTATCACAGGAAGTGCAGACACACAAGAAACAGTCTCAGGGACATATCACAGGAAGCGCAGACACACGAGAGACAGTCTCAGGGACCTATCACAGGAAGCGCAGACACACAGGAGACAGTCTCAGGGACATTTCACAGGAAGCGCAGACACACAAGAGACAGTCTCAGGGACATATCACAGGAAGCGCAGACACACAGGAGACAGTCTCAGGGACAGATCACAGGAAGTGCAGACACACGAGAGACAGTCTCAGGGACATATCACAGGAAGCGCAGTCACACAGGAGACAGTCTCAGGGACATAACACAGAAAGCGCAGACACACGAGAGACAGTCTCAGGGACTTATCACAGGAAGCACAGACACACGAGAAACAGTCTCAGGGACATATCACAGGATGCGCAGACACACAAGAGACAGTCTCAGGGAGATATCACAGGAAGCGCAGACACACAAGAGACAGTCTCAGGGACCTATCACAGGAAGCGCAGACACACAAGAGACAGTCTCAGGGACCTATCACAGGAAGCGCAGACACACAAGAGACAGTCTCAGGGACGTATCACAAGAAGCGCAGACACACAAGAGACAGTCTCAGGGACATATCACAGGAAGCGCAGACACACAAGAGACAGTCTCAGGGACATATCACAGGAAGCGCAGACACACAAGAGACAGTCTCAGGGACCTATCACAGGAAGCACAGACACACAAGAGACAATCTCAGGGACCTATCACAGGAAGCGCAGACACACAAGAGACAGTCTCAGGGAGATATCACAGGAAGCGCAGACACACAAGAGACAGTCTCAGGGACCTATCACAGGAAGCGCAAACACACAGGAGACAGTCTCAGGGACCTATCACAGGAAGTGCAGACACACAAGAGACAGTCTCAGGGACATATCACAGGAAGCGCAGACACACAAGAGACAGTCTCATGGACATATCACAGGAAGTGCAGACACACGAGACAATCTCAGGGACCTATCACAGGAAGTGCAGAGACACCAGAGACAGTCTCAGGGACATATCACAGGAAGTGCAGACTCACAAGAGACAGTCTCAGGGACATATCACAGGAAGAGCAGACACACAAGAGACAGTCTCAGGGAGATATCACAGGAAGCGCAGACACACAAGAGACAGTCTCAGGAACCTATCACAGGAAGCGCAGACACACAAGAGACAGTCTCAGGGACCTATCACAGGAAGTGCGCAGACACACAAGGCAGTCTCAGGGACATATCACAGGAAGCGCAGACACACAAGAGACAGTCTCAGGGACATATCACAGGAAGTGCAGACACACAGGAGACAGTCTCAGGGACCTATCACAGGAAGCGCAGACACACAGGAGACAGTCTCAGGGACATTCTCAGGGACATATCACAGGGAGTGCAGACACACAAGAGACAGTCTCAGGGACAGATCACAGGAAGTGCAGACACACGAGAGACAGTCTCAGGGACATATCACAGGAAGCGCAGACACACAGGAGACAGTCTCAGGGACATATCACAGGAAGCGCAGACACACGAGAGACAGTCTCAGGGACTTATCACAGGAAGCGCAGACACACAGGAGACAGTCTCAGGGACATATCAGAGGAAGTGCAGACAGACAGGAGACAGTCTCAGGGACATATCACAGGAAGCGCAGACACACAAGAGACAGTCTCAGGGACATATCACAGGAAGTGCAGACACACAGGAGACAGTCTCAGGGACATATCAGAGGAAGTGCAGACACACAGGAGAGAGTCTCAGGGACCTATCACAGGAAGCGCAGACACACAAGAGACAGTCTCAGGGACCTATCACAGGAAGCGCAGACACACGAGAGACAGTCTCAGGGACCTATCACAGGAAGCGCAGACACACAGGAGACAGTCTCAGGGACATATCACAGGAAGTGCAGACACACAAGAGACAGTCTCAGGGACAGATCACAGGAAGTGCAGACACACGAGAGACAGTCTCAGGGACATATCACAGGAAGCGCAGACACACAGGAGACAGTCTCAGGGACATATCACAGGAAGCGCAGACACACGAGAGACAGTCTCAGGGACTTATCACAGGAAGCACAGACACACGAGAAACAGTCTCAGGGACAGTCTCAGGGACAGATCACAGGAAGCGCAGACACACGAGAGACAGTCTCAGGGACATATCAGAGGAAGTGCAGACAGACAGGAGACAGTCTCAGGGACATATCACAGGAAGCGCAGACACACAAGAGACAGTCTCAGGGACATATCACAGGAAGTGCAGACACACAGGAGACAGTCTCAGGGACATATCAGAGGAAGTGCAGACACACAGGAGAGAGTCTCAGGGACCTATCACAGGAAGCGCAGACACACAAGAGACAGTCTCAGGGACCTATCACAGGAAGCGCAGACACACAAGAGACAGTCTCAGTGACCTATCATAGGAAGCGCAGACACACAAGAGAAAGTCTCAGGGACATATCACAGGAAGCGCAGACACACAAGAGACAGTCTCAGGGACATATCACAGGAAGCGCAGACACACAAGAGACAGTCTCAGGGACATATCACAGGAAGCGCAGACACACAAGAGACAGTCTCAGGGACATATCACAGGAAGCGTAGACACACAAGAGACAGTCTCAGGGACATATCACAGGAAGCGCAGACACACAAGAGACAGTCTCAGGGACATATCACAGGAAGTGCGCAGACACACAAGGCAGTCTCAGGGACATATCACTGGGAGTGCAGACACACAAGAGACATTTCAGGGACCTATCACAGGAAGTGCAGACACACAAGAGACAGTCTCAGGGACATATCACAGGAAGTGCAGACACAGGAGACAGTCTCAAGGACATATCACAGGAAGCGCAGACACACGAGAGACAGTCTCAGGGACATATCACAGGAAGCGCAGACACACAAGAAACAGTCTCAGGGACCTATCACAGGAAGTGCAGACACACAGGAGACAGTCTCAGGGACATTTCACAGGAAGCGCAGACACACAAGAGACAGTCTCAGGGACATATCACAGGAAGCGCAGACACACAAGAGACAGTCTCAGGGACAGATCACAGGAAGTGCAGACACACGAGAGACAGTCTCAGGGACATATCACAGGAAGCGCAGACACACAGGAGACAGTCTCAGGGACACAACACAGAAAGCGCAGACACACTGGAGACAGTCTCAGGGACACATCACAGGAAGCGCAGACACACAAGAGACAGTCTCAGGGACATATCACAGGAAGCGCAGACACACAGGAGACAGTCTCAGGGACATATCACAGGAAGTGCAGACACACTGGAGACAGTCTCAGGGACATATCACAGGAAGCGCAGACACACAAGAGACAGTCTCAGGGACATATCACAGGAAGCGCAGACACACAGGAGACAGTCACAGGGACATATCACAGGAAGCGCAGACACACTGGAGACAGTCTCAGGGACATATCACAGGAAGCGCAGACACACAGGAGACAGTCTCAGGGACATATCACAGGAAGCGCAGACACACAGGAGACAGTCTCAGGGACACATCACAGGAAGCGCAGACACACAAGAGACAGTCTCAGGGACATATCACAGGAAGCGCAGACACACAGGAGACAGTCTCAGGGACACATCACAGGAAGTGCAGACACACTGGAGACAGTCTCAGGGACATATCACAGGAAGCGCAGACACACAGGAGACAGTCTCAGGGACATATCACAGGAAGCGCAGACACACAGGAGACAGTCTCAGGGACACATCACAGGAAGCGCACACACACAAGAGACAGTCTCAGGGACACATCACAGGAAGCGCAGACACACAAGAGACAGTCTCAGGGACATATCACAGGAAGCGCAGACACACAAGAGACAGTCTCAGGGAGATATCACAGGAAGCGCAGACACACAAGAGACAGTCTCAGGGACATATCACAGGAAGCGCAGACACACAAGAGACAGTCTCAGGGACATATCACAGGAAGCGCAGACACACAAGAGACAGTCTCAGGGACCTATCACAGGAAGCGCAGACACACAAGAGACAGTCTCAGGGACCTATCACAGGAAGCGCAGACACACAAGAGACAGTCTCAGGGACATATCACAGGAAGCGCAGACACACAAGAGACAGTCTCAGGGACATATCACAGGAAGCGTAGACACACAAGAGACAGTCTCAGGGACATATCACAGGAAGCGCAGACACACAAGAGACAGTCTCAGGGACATATCACAGGAAGTGCAGACACACAGGAGACAGTCTCAGGGACATATCAGAGGAAGTGCAGACACACAGGAGAGAGTCTCAGGGACCTATCACAGGAAGCGCAGACACACAAGAGACAGTCTCAGGGACCTATCACAGGAAACGCAGACACCCGAGAGACAGTCTCAGGGACCTATCACAGGAAGCGCAGACACACAGGAGACAGTCTCAGGGACATTCTCAGGGACATATCACAGGAAGTGCAGACACACAAGAGACAGTCTCAGGGACAGATCACAGGAAGTGCAGACACACGAGAGACAGTCTCAGGGACATATCTCAGGAAGCGCAGACACACAGGAGACAGTCTCAGGGACATATCACAGGAAGCGCAGACACACGAGAGACAGTCTCAGGGACTTATCACAGGAAGCACAGACACACGAGAAACAGTCTCAGGGACAGTCTCAGGGACACATCACAGGAAGCGCACACACACAAGAGACAGTCTCAGGGACCTATCACAGGAAGCGCAGACACACAAGAGACAGTCTCAGGGACATTTCACAGGAAGCGCAGACACACAAGAGACAGTCTCAGGGACATATCACAGGAAGCGCAGACACACAAGAGACAGTCTCAGGGACAGATCACAGGAAGTGCAGACACACGAGAGACAGTCTCAGGGACATATCACAGGAAGCGCAGACACACAGGAGACAGTCTCAGGGACACAACACAGAAAGCGCAGACACACAGGAGACAGTCTCAGGGACACATCACAGGAAGCGCAGACACACAAGAGACAGTCTCAGGGACATATCACAGGAAGCGCAGACACACAAGAGACAGTCTCAGGGAGATATCACAGGAAGCGCAGACACACAAGAGACAGTCTCAGGGACATATCACAGGAAGCGCAGACACACAAGAGACAGTCTCAGGGACATATCACAGGAAGCGCAGACACACAAGAGACAGTCTCAGGGACCTATCACAGGAAGCGCAGACACACAAGAGACAGTCTCAGGGACCTATCACAGGAAACGCAGACACACAAGAGACAGTCTCAGGGACGTATCACAGGAAGCGCAGACACACAAGAGACAGTCTCAGGGACATATCACAGGAAGCGTAGACACACAAGAGACAGTCTCAGGGACATATCCCAGGAAGCGCAGACACACAAGAGACAGTCTCAGGGACATATCACAGGAAGCGCAGACACACAAGAGACAGTCTCAGGGACATATCACAGGAAGTGCAGACACACAGGAGACAGTCTCAGGGACATATCACAGGAAGCAGCGACACACGAGAGACAGTCTCAGGGACATATCACAGGAAGCGCAGACACACGAGAGACAGTCTCAGGGACATATCACAGGAAGCGCAGACACACAGGAGACAGTCTCAGGGACATATCACAGGAAGCGCAGACACACAAGAGACAGTCTCAGGGACCTATCACAGGAAGCGCAGACACACAAGAGACAGTCTCAGGGACATATCACAGGAAGCGCAGACACACAAGAGACAGTCTAAGGGACCTATCACAGGAAGCACAGACACACAAGAGACAATCTCAGGGACCTATCACAGGAAGCGCAGACACACAAGAGACAGTCTCAGGGAGATATCACAGGAAGCGCAGACACACAAGAGACAGTCTTAGGGACCTATCACAGGAAGCGCAAACACACAGGAGACAGTCTCAGGGACCTATCACAGGAAGTGCAGACACACAAGAGACAGTCTCAGGGACATATCACAGGTAGCGCAGACACACAAGAGACAGTCTCATGGACATATCACAGGAAGTGCAGACACACGAGACAATCTCAGGGACCTATCACAGGAAGTGCAGACACACCAGAGACAGTCTCAGGGACATATCACAGGAAGTGCAGACTCACAAGAGACAGTCTCAGGGACATATCACAGGAAGAGCAGACACACAAGAGACAGTCTCAGGGAGATATCACAGGAAGCGCAGACACACAAGAGACAGTCTCTGGAACCTATCACAGGAAGCGCAGACACACAAGAGACAGTCTCAGGGACCTATCACAGGAAGTGCGCAGACACACAAGGCAGTCTCAGGGACATATCACAGGAAGCGCAGACACACAAGAGACAGTCTCAGGGACATATCACAGGAAGTGCAGACACACAGGAGACAGTCTCAGGGACCTATCACAGGAAGCGCAGACACACGAGAGACAGTCTCAGGGACCTATCACAGGAAGCGGAGACACACAGGAGACAGTCTCAGGGACATATCACAGGAAGCGCAGACACACGAGAGACAGTCTCAGGGACATATCACAGGAAGCGCAGACACACGAGAGACAGTCTCAGGGACTTATCACAGGAAGCACAGACACACGAGAAACAGTCTCAGGGACAGTCTCAGGGACAGATCACAGGAAGCGCAGACACACGAGAGACAGTCTCAGGGACATATCAGAGGAAGCGCAGACAGACAGGAGACAATCTCAGGGACATATCACAGGAAGCGCAGACACACAAGAGACAGTCTCAGGGACATATCACAGGAAGTGCAGACACACAGGAGACAGTCTCAGGGACATATCAGAGGAAGTGCAGACACACAGGAGAGAGTCTCAGGGACCTATCACAGGAAGCGCAGACACACAAGAGACAGTCTCAGGGACCTATCACAGGAAGCGCAGACACACAGGAGACAGTCTCAGGGACATATCACAGGAAGTGCAGACACACAAGAGACAGTCTCAGGGACAGATCACAGGAAGTGCAGACACACGAGAGACAGTCTCAGGGACATATCACAGGAAGCGCAGACACACAAGAGACAGTCTCAGGGACCTATCACAGGAAGTGCAGACACACCAGAGACAGTCTCAGGGACATATCACAGGAAGCGCAGACACACAAGAGACAGTCTCAGGGACATATCACAGGAAGCGCAGACACACAAGAGACAGTCTCAGGGACCTATCACAGGAAGCGCAGACACACAAGAGACAGTCTCAGGGACCTATCACAGGAAGTGCAGACACACAAGAGACAGTCTCAGGGACCTATCACAGGAAGCGCAGACACACAAGAGACAGTCTCAGGGACATATCACAGGAAGCGTAGACACACAAGAGACAGTCTCAGGGACATATCACAGGAAGCACAGACACACAAGAGACAGTCTCAGGGACATATCACAGGAAGCGCAGACACACAAGAGACAGTCTCAGGGACATATCACAGGAAGTGCAGACACACAGGAGACAGTCTCAGGGACATATCACAGGAAGCAGCGACACACGAGAGACAGTCTCAAGGACATATCACAGGAAGCGCAGACACACGAGAGACAGTCTCAGGGACATATCACAGGAAGCGCAGACACACAGGAGACAGTCTCAGGGACATATCACAGGAAGCGCAGACACACAGGAGACAGTCTCAGGGACATATCACAGGAAGCGCAGACACACAAGAGACATTTCAGGGACCTATCACAGGAAGTGCAGACACACAAGAAACAGTCTCAGGGACATATCACAGGAAGCGCAGACACACGAGAGACAGTCTCAGGGACCTATCACAGGAAGCGCAGACACACAGGAGACAGTCTCAGGGACATTTCACAGGAAGCGCAGACACACAAGAGACAGTCTCAGGGACATATCACAGGAAGCGCAGACACACAGGAGACAGTCTCAGGGACAGATCACAGGAAGTGCAGACACACGAGAGACAGTCTCAGGGACATATCACAGGAAGCGCAGTCACACAGGAGACAGTCTCAGGGACATAACACAGAAAGCGCAGACACACGAGAGACAGTCTCAGGGACTTATCACAGGAAGCACAGACACACGAGAAACAGTCTCAGGGACATATCACAGGAAGCGCAGACACACAAGAGACAGTCTCAGGGAGATATCACAGGAAGCGCAGACACACAAGAGACAGTCTCAGGGACCTATCACAGGAAGCGCAGACACACAAGAGACAGTCTCAGGGACCTATCACAGGAAGCGCAGACACACAAGAGACAGTCTCAGGGACCTATCACAAGAAGCGCAGACACACAAGAGACAGTCTCAGGGACATATCACAGGAAGCGCAGACACACAAGAGACAGTCTCAGGGACATATCACAGGAAGCGCAGACACACAAGAGACAGTCTCAGGGACCTATCACAGGAAGCACAGACACACAAGAGACAATCTCAGGGACCTATCACAGGAAGCGCAGACACACAAGAGACAGTCTCAGGGAGATATCACAGGAAGCGCAGACACACAAGAGACAGTCTCAGGGACCTATCACAGGAAGTGCAAACACACAGGAGACAGTCTCAGGGACCTATCACAGGAAGTGCAGACACACAAGAGACAGTCTCAGGGACATATCACAGGAAGCGCAGACACACAAGAGACAGTCTCATGGACATATCACAGGAAGTGCAGACACACGAGACAATCTCAGGGACCTATCACAGGAAGTGCAGAGACACCAGAGACAGTCTCAGGGACATATCACAGGAAGTGCAGACTCACAAGAGACAGTCTCAGGGACATATCACAGGAAGAGCAGACACACAAGAGACAGTCTCAGGGAGATATCACAGGAAGCGCAGACACACAAGAGACAGTCTCAGGAACCTATCACAGGAAGCGCAGACACACAAGAGACAGTCTCAGGGACCTATCACAGGAAGTGCGCAGACACACAAGGCAGTCTCAGGGACATATCACAGGAAGCGCAGACACACAAGAGACAGTCTCAGGGACATATCACAGGAAGTGCAGACACACAGGTGACAGTCTCAGGGACCTATCACAGGAAGCGCAGACACACGAGAGACAGTCTCAGGGACCTATCACAGGAAGCGCAGACACACAGGAGACAGTCTCAGGGACATTCTCAGGGACATATCACAGGGAGTGCAGACACACAAGAGACAGTCTCAGGGACAGATCACAGGAAGTGCAGACACACGAGAGACAGTCTCAGGGACATATCACAGGAAGCGCAGACACACAGGAGACAGTCTCAGGGACATATCACAGGAAGCGCAGACACACGAGAGACAGTCTCAGGGACTTATCACAGGAAGCGCAGACACACAGGAGACAGTCTCAGGGACATATCAGAGGAAGTGCAGACAGACAGGAGACAGTCTCAGGGACATATCACAGGAAGCGCAGACACACAAGAGACAGTCTCAGGGACATATCACAGGAAGTGCAGACACACAGGAGACAGTCTCAGGGACATATCAGAGGAAGTGCAGACACACAGGAGAGAGTCTCAGGGACCTATCACAGGAAGCGCAGACACACAAGAGACAGTCTCAGGGACCTATCACAGGAAGCGCAGACACACGAGAGACAGTCTCAGGGACCTATCACAGGAAGCGCAGACACACAGGAGACAGTCTCAGGGACATATCACAGGAAGTGCAGACACACAAGAGACAGTCTCAGGGACAGATCACAGGAAGTGCAGACACACGAGAGACAGTCTCAGGGACATATCACAGGAAGCGCAGACACACAGGAGACAGTCTCAGGGACATATCACAGGAAGCGCAGACACACGAGAGACAGTCTCAGGGACTTATCACAGGAAGCACAGACACACGAGAAACAGTCTCAGGGACAGTCTCAGGGACAGATCACAGGAAGCGCAGACACACGAGAGACAGTCTCAGGGACATATCAGAGGAAGTGCAGACACACAAGAGACAGTCTCAGGGACCTATCACAGGAAGTGCAGACACACAAGAGACAGTCTCAGGGACCTATCACAGGAAGCGCAGAAACACAAGAGACAGTCTCAGGGACCTATCACAGGAAGTGCAGACACACAAGAGACAGTCTCAGGGACCTATCACAGGAAGTGCAGACACACAAGAGACAGTCTCAGGGACCTATCACAGGAAGCGCAGAAACACAAGAGACAGTCTCAGGGACCTATCGTAGACACACAAGAGACAGTCTCAGGGACATATCACAGGAAGCACAGACACACAAGAGACAGTCTCAGGGACATATCACAGGAAGCGCAGACACACAAGAGACAGTCTCAGGGACATATCACAGGAAGTGCAGACACACAGGAGACAGTCTCAGGGACATATCACAGGAAGCAGCGACACACGAGAGACAGTCTCAGGGACATATCACAGGAAGCGCAGACACACGAGAGACAGTCTCAGGGACATATCACAGGAAGTGCAGACACACAGGAGATAGTCTCAGGGACATATCACAGGAAGCGCAGACACACAGGAGACAGTCTCAGGGACATATCACAGGAAGCGCAGACACACAAGAGACATTTCAGGGACCTATCACAGGAAGTGCAGACACACAAGAAACAGTCTCAGGGACATATCACAGGAAGCGCAGACACACGAGAGACAGTCTCAGGGACCTATCACAGGAAGCGCAGACACACAGGAGACAGTCTCAGGGACATTTCACAGGAAGCGCAGACACACAAGAGACAGTCTCAGGGACATATCACAGGAAGCGCAGACACACAGGAGACAGTCTCAGGGACAGATCACAGGAAGTGCAGACACACGAGAGACAGTCTCAGGGACATATCACAGGAAGCGCAGTCACACAGGAGACAGTCTCAGGGACATAACACAGAAAGCGCAGACACACGAGAGACAGTCTCAGGGACTTATCACAGGAAGCACAGACACACGAGAAACAGTCTCAGGGACATATCACAGGATGCGCAGACACACAAGAGACAGTCTCAGGGAGATATCACAGGAAGCGCAGACACACAAGAGACAGTCTCAGGGACCTATCACAGGAAGCGCAGACACACAAGAGACAGTCTCAGGGACCTATCACAGGAAGCGCAGACACACAAGAGACAGTCTCAGGGACGTATCACAAGAAGCGCAGACACACAAGAGACAGTCTCAGGGACATATCACAGGAAGCGCAGACACACAAGAGACAGTCTCAGGGACATATCACAGGAAGCGCAGACACACAAGAGACAGTCTCAGGGACCTATCACAGGAAGCACAGACACACAAGAGACAATCTCAGGGACCTATCACAGGAAGCGCAGACACACAAGAGACAGTCTCAGGGAGATATCACAGGAAGCGCAGACACACAAGAGACAGTCTCAGGGACCTATCACAGGAAGCGCAAACACACAGGAGACAGTCTCAGGGACCTATCACAGGAAGTGCAGACACACAAGAGACAGTCTCAGGGACATATCACAGGAAGCGCAGACACACAAGAGACAGTCTCATGGACATATCACAGGAAGTGCAGACACACGAGACAATCTCAGGGACCTATCACAGGAAGTGCAGAGACACCAGAGACAGTCTCAGGGACATATCACAGGAAGTGCAGACTCACAAGAGACAGTCTCAGGGACATATCACAGGAAGAGCAGACACACAAGAGACAGTCTCAGGGAGATATCACAGGAAGCGCAGACACACAAGAGACAGTCTCAGGAACCTATCACAGGAAGCGCAGACACACAAGAGACAGTCTCAGGGACCTATCACAGGAAGTGCGCAGACACACAAGGCAGTCTCAGGGACATATCACAGGAAGCGCAGACACACAAGAGACAGTCTCAGGGACATATCACAGGAAGTGCAGACACACAGGAGACAGTCTCAGGGACCTATCACAGGAAGCGCAGACACACAGGAGACAGTCTCAGGGACATTCTCAGGGACATATCACAGGGAGTGCAGACACACAAGAGACAGTCTCAGGGACAGATCACAGGAAGTGCAGACACACGAGAGACAGTCTCAGGGACATATCACAGGAAGCGCAGACACACAGGAGACAGTCTCAGGGACATATCACAGGAAGCGCAGACACACGAGAGACAGTCTCAGGGACTTATCACAGGAAGCGCAGACACACAGGAGACAGTCTCAGGGACATATCAGAGGAAGTGCAGACAGACAGGAGACAGTCTCAGGGACATATCACAGGAAGCGCAGACACACAAGAGACAGTCTCAGGGACATATCACAGGAAGTGCAGACACACAGGAGACAGTCTCAGGGACATATCAGAGGAAGTGCAGACACACAGGAGAGAGTCTCAGGGACCTATCACAGGAAGCGCAGACACACAAGAGACAGTCTCAGGGACCTATCACAGGAAGCGCAGACACACGAGAGACAGTCTCAGGGACCTATCACAGGAAGCGCAGACACACAGGAGACAGTCTCAGGGACATATCACAGGAAGTGCAGACACACAAGAGACAGTCTCAGGGACAGATCACAGGAAGTGCAGACACACGAGAGACAGTCTCAGGGACATATCACAGGAAGCGCAGACACACAGGAGACAGTCTCAGGGACATATCACAGGAAGCGCAGACACACGAGAGACAGTCTCAGGGACTTATCACAGGAAGCACAGACACACGAGAAACAGTCTCAGGGACAGTCTCAGGGACAGATCACAGGAAGCGCAGACACACGAGAGACAGTCTCAGGGACATATCAGAGGAAGTGCAGACAGACAGGAGACAGTCTCAGGGACATATCACAGGAAGCGCAGACACACAAGAGACAGTCTCAGGGACATATCACAGGAAGTGCAGACACACAGGAGACAGTCTCAGGGACATATCAGAGGAAGTGCAGACACACAGGAGAGAGTCTCAGGGACCTATCACAGGAAGCGCAGACACACAAGAGACAGTCTCAGGGACCTATCACAGGAAGCGCAGACACACAAGAGACAGTCTCAGTGACCTATCATAGGAAGCGCAGACACACAAGAGAAAGTCTCAGGGACATATCACAGGAAGCGCAGACACACAAGAGACAGTCTCAGGGACATATCACAGGAAGCGCAGACACACAAGAGACAGTCTCAGGGACATATCACAGGAAGCGCAGACACACAAGAGACAGTCTCAGGGACATATCACAGGAAGCGTAGACACACAAGAGACAGTCTCAGGGACATATCACAGGAAGCGCAGACACACAAGAGACAGTCTCAGGGACATATCACAGGAAGTGCGCAGACACACAAGGCAGTCTCAGGGACATATCACTGGGAGTGCAGACACACAAGAGACATTTCAGGGACCTATCACAGGAAGTGCAGACACACAAGAGACAGTCTCAGGGACATATCACAGGAAGTGCAGACACAGGAGACAGTCTCAAGGACATATCACAGGAAGCGCAGACACACGAGAGACAGTCTCAGGGACATATCACAGGAAGCGCAGACACACAAGAAACAGTCTCAGGGACCTATCACAGGAAGTGCAGACACACAGGAGACAGTCTCAGGGACATTTCACAGGAAGCGCAGACACACAAGAGACAGTCTCAGGGACATATCACAGGAAGCGCAGACACACAAGAGACAGTCTCAGGGACAGATCACAGGAAGTGCAGACACACGAGAGACAGTCTCAGGGACATATCACAGGAAGCGCAGACACACAGGAGACAGTCTCAGGGACACAACACAGAAAGCGCAGACACACTGGAGACAGTCTCAGGGACACATCACAGGAAGCGCAGACACACAAGAGACAGTCTCAGGGACATATCACAGGAAGCGCAGACACACAGGAGACAGTCTCAGGGACATATCACAGGAAGTGCAGACACACTGGAGACAGTCTCAGGGACATATCACAGGAAGCGCAGACACACAAGAGACAGTCTCAGGGACATATCACAGGAAGCGCAGACACACAGGAGACAGTCACAGGGACATATCACAGGAAGCGCAGACACACTGGAGACAGTCTCAGGGACATATCACAGGAAGCGCAGACACACAGGAGACAGTCTCAGGGACATATCACAGGAAGCGCAGACACACAGGAGACAGTCTCAGGGACACATCACAGGAAGCGCAGACACATAAGAGACAGTCTCAGGGACATATCACAGGAAGCGCAGACACACAGGAGACAGTCTCAGGGACACATCACAGGAAGTGCAGACACACTGGAGACAGTCTCAGGGACATATCACAGGAAGCGCAGACACACAGGAGACAGTCTCAGGGACATATCACAGGAAGCGCAGACACACAGGAGACAGTCTCAGGGACACATCACAGGAAGCGCACACACACAAGAGACAGTCTCAGGGACACATCACAGGAAGCGCAGACACACAAGAGACAGTCTCAGGGACATATCACAGGAAGCGCAGACACACAAGAGACAGTCTCAGGGAGATATCACAGGAAGCGCAGACACACAAGAGACAGTCTCAGGGACATATCACAGGAAGCGCAGACACACAAGAGACAGTCTCAGGGACATATCACAGGAAGCGCAGACACACAAGAGACAGTCTCAGGGACCTATCACAGGAAGCGCAGACACACAAGAGACAGTCTCAGGGACCTATCACAGGAAGCGCAGACACACAAGAGACAGTCTCAGGGACATATCACAGGAAGCGCAGACACACAAGAGACAGTCTCAGGGACATATCACAGGAAGCGTAGACACACAAGAGACAGTCTCAGGGACATATCACAGGAAGCGCAGACACACAAGAGACAGTCTCAGGGACATATCACAGGAAGTGCAGACACACAGGAGACAGTCTCAGGGACATATCAGAGGAAGTGCAGACACACAGGAGAGAGTCTCAGGGACCTATCACAGGAAGCGCAGACACACAAGAGACAGTCTCAGGGACCTATCACAGGAAACGCAGACACACGAGAGACAGTCTCAGGGACCTATCACAGGAAGCGCAGACACACAGGAGACAGTCTCAGGGACATTCTCAGGGACATATCACAGGAAGTGCAGACACACAAGAGACAGTCTCAGGGACAGATCACAGGAAGTGCAGACACACGAGAGACAGTCTCAGGGACATATCTCAGGAAGCGCAGACACACAGGAGACAGTCTCAGGGACATATCACAGGAAGCGCAGACACACGAGAGACAGTCTCAGGGACTTATCACAGGAAGCACAGACACACGAGAAACAGTCTCAGGGACAGTCTCAGGGACACATCACAGGAAGCGCACACACACAAGAGACAGTCTCAGGGACCTATCACAGGAAGCGCAGACACACAAGAGACAGTCTCAGGGACATTTCACAGGAAGCGCAGACACACAAGAGACAGTCTCAGGGACATATCACAGGAAGCGCAGACACACAAGAGACAGTCTCAGGGACAGATCACAGGAAGTGCAGACACACGAGAGACAGTCTCAGGGACATATCACAGGAAGCGCAGACACACAGGAGACAGTCTCAGGGACACAACACAGAAAGCGCAGACACACAGGAGACAGTCTCAGGGACACATCACAGGAAGCGCAGACACACAAGAGACAGTCTCAGGGACATATCACAGGAAGCGCAGACACACAAGAGACAGTCTCAGGGAGATATCACAGGAAGCGCAGACACACAAGAGACAGTCTCAGGGACATATCACAGGAAGCGCAGACACACAAGAGACAGTCTCAGGGACATATCACAGGAAGCGCAGACACACAAGAGACAGTCTCAGGGACCTATCACAGGAAGCGCAGACACACAAGAGACAGTCTCAGGGACCTATCACAGGAAACGCAGACACACAAGAGACAGTCTCAGGGACGTATCACAGGAAGCGCAGACACACAAGAGACAGTCTCAGGGACATATCACAGGAAGCGTAGACACACAAGAGACAGTCTCAGGGACATATCCCAGGAAGCGCAGACACACAAGAGACAGTCTCAGGGACATATCACAGGAAGCGCAGACACACAAGAGACAGTCTCAGGGACATATCACAGGAAGTGCAGACACACAGGAGACAGTCTCAGGGACATATCACAGGAAGCAGCGACACACGAGAGACAGTCTCAGGGACATATCACAGGAAGCGCAGACACACGAGAGACAGTCTCAGGGACATATCACAGGAAGCGCAGACACACAGGAGACAGTCTCAGGGACATATCACAGGAAGCGCAGACACACAAGAGACAGTCTCAGGGACCTATCACAGGAAGCGCAGACACACAAGAGACAGTCTCAGGGACATATCACAGGAAGCGCAGACACACAAGAGACAGTCTAAGGGACCTATCACAGGAAGCACAGACACACAAGAGACAATCTCAGGGACCTATCACAGGAAGCGCAGACACACAAGAGACAGTCTCAGGGAGATATCACAGGAAGCGCAGACACACAAGAGACAGTCTTAGGGACCTATCACAGGAAGCGCAAACACACAGGAGACAGTCTCAGGGACCTATCACAGGAAGTGCAGACACACAAGAGACAGTCTCAGGGACATATCACAGGTAGCGCAGACACACAAGAGACAGTCTCATGGACATATCACAGGAAGTGCAGACACACGAGACAATCTCAGGGACCTATCACAGGAAGTGCAGACACACCAGAGACAGTCTCAGGGACATATCACAGGAAGTGCAGACTCACAAGAGACAGTCTCAGGGACATATCACAGGAAGAGCAGACACACAAGAGACAGTCTCAGGGAGATATCACAGGAAGCGCAGACACACAAGAGACAGTCTCTGGAACCTATCACAGGAAGCGCAGACACACAAGAGACAGTCTCAGGGACCTATCACAGGAAGTGCGCAGACACACAAGGCAGTCTCAGGGACATATCACAGGAAGCGCAGACACACAAGAGACAGTCTCAGGGACATATCACAGGAAGTGCAGACACACAGGAGACAGTCTCAGGGACCTATCACAGGAAGCGCAGACACACGAGAGACAGTCTCAGGGACCTATCACAGGAAGCGGAGACACACAGGAGACAGTCTCAGGGACATATCACAGGAAGCGCAGACACACGAGAGACAGTCTCAGGGACATATCACAGGAAGCGCAGACACACGAGAGACAGTCTCAGGGACTTATCACAGGAAGCACAGACACACGAGAAACAGTCTCAGGGACAGTCTCAGGGACAGATCACAGGAAGCGCAGACACACGAGAGACAGTCTCAGGGACATATCAGAGGAAGCGCAGACAGACAGGAGACAATCTCAGGGACATATCACAGGAAGCGCAGACACACAAGAGACAGTCTCAGGGACATATCACAGGAAGTGCAGACACACAGGAGACAGTCTCAGGGACATATCAGAGGAAGTGCAGACACACAGGAGAGAGTCTCAGGGACCTATCACAGGAAGCGCAGACACACAAGAGACAGTCTCAGGGACCTATCACAGGAAGCGCAGACACACGAGAGACAGTCTCAGGGACCTATCACAGGAAGCGCAGACACACAGGAGACAGTCTCAGGGACATATCACAGGAAGTGCAGACACACAAGAGACAGTCTCAGGGACAGATCACAGGAAGTGCAGACACACGAGAGACAGTCTCAGGGACATATCACAGGAAGCGCAGACACACAAGAGACAGTCTCAGGGACCTATCACAGGAAGTGCAGACACACCAGAGACAGTCTCAGGGACATATCACAGGAAGCGCAGACACACAAGAGACAGTCTCAGGGACATATCACAGGAAGCGCAGACACACAAGAGACAGTCTCAGGGACCTATCACAGGAAGCGCAGACACACAAGAGACAGTCTCAGGGACCTATCACAGGAAGTGCAGACACACAAGAGACAGTCTCAGGGACCTATCACAGGAAGCGCAGACACACAAGAGACAGTCTCAGGGACATATCACAGGAAGCGTAGACACACAAGAGACAGTCTCAGGGACATATCACAGGAAGCACAGACACACAAGAGACAGTCTCAGGGACATATCACAGGAAGCGCAGACACACAAGAGACAGTCTCAGGGACATATCACAGGAAGTGCAGACACACAGGAGACAGTCTCAGGGACATATCACAGGAAGCAGCGACACACGAGAGACAGTCTCAAGGACATATCACAGGAAGCGCAGACACACGAGAGACAGTCTCAGGGACATATCACAGGAAGCGCAGACACACAGGAGACAGTCTCAGGGACATATCACAGGAAGCGCAGACACACAGGAGACAGTCTCAGGGACATATCACAGGAAGCGCAGACACACAAGAGACATTTCAGGGACCTATCACAGGAAGTGCAGACACACAAGAAACAGTCTCAGGGACATATCACAGGAAGCGCAGACACACGAGAGACAGTCTCAGGGACCTATCACAGGAAGCGCAGACACACAGGAGACAGTCTCAGGGACATTTCACAGGAAGCGCAGACACACAAGAGACAGTCTCAGGGACATATCACAGGAAGCGCAGACACACAGGAGACAGTCTCAGGGACAGATCACAGGAAGTGCAGACACACGAGAGACAGTCTCAGGGACATATCACAGGAAGCGCAGTCACACAGGAGACAGTCTCAGGGACATAACACAGAAAGCGCAGACACACGAGAGACAGTCTCAGGGACTTATCACAGGAAGCACAGACACACGAGAAACAGTCTCAGGGACATATCACAGGAAGCGCAGACACACAAGAGACAGTCTCAGGGAGATATCACAGGAAGCGCAGACACACAAGAGACAGTCTCAGGGACCTATCACAGG
Source organism: Taudactylus pleione (assembly GCA_031769625.1). Classification (NCBI taxonomy): domain Eukaryota; kingdom Metazoa; phylum Chordata; class Amphibia; order Anura; family Myobatrachidae; genus Taudactylus; species Taudactylus pleione. Next base: position 107,840 of record JAUIMM010000617.1, read on the forward strand.
AAGCGCAGACACACAAGAGACAGTCTCAGGGACCTATCACAGGAAGCGCAGACACACAAGAGACAGTCTCAGGGACCTATCACAAGAAGCGCAGACACACAAGAGACAGTCTCAGGGACATATCACAGGAAGCGCAGACACACAAGAGACAGTCTCAGGGACATATCACAGGAAGCGCAGACACACAAGAGACAGTCTCAGGGACCTATCACAGGAAGCACAGACACACAAGAGACAATCTCAGGGACCTATCACAGGAAGCGCAGACACACAAGAGACAGTCTCAGGGAGATATCACAGAAAGCGCAGACACACAAGAGACAGTCTCAGGGACCTATCACAGGAAGTGCAAACACACAGGAGACAGTCTCAGGGACCTATCACAGGAAGTGCAGACACACAAGAGACAGTCTCAGGGACATATCACAGGAAGCGCAGACACACAAGAGACAGTCTCATGGACATATCACAGGAAGTGCAGACACACGAGACAATCTCAGGGACCTATCACAGGAAGTGCAGAGACACCAGAGACAGTCTCAGGGACATATCACAGGAAGTGCAGACTCACAAGAGACAGTCTCAGGGACATATCACAGGAAGAGCAGACACACAAGAGACAGTCTCAGGGAGATATCACAGGAAGCGCAGACACACAAGAGACAGTCTCAGGAACCTATCACAGGAAGCGCAGACACACAAGAGACAGTCTCAGGGACCTATCACAGGAAGTGCGCAGACACACAAGGCAGTCTCAGGGACATATCACAGGAAGCGCAGACACACAAGAGACAGTCTCAGGGACATATCACAGGAAGTGCAGACACACAGGAGACAGTCTCAGGGACCTATCACAGGAAGCGCAGACACACGAGAGACAGTCTCAGGGACCTATCACAGGAAGCGCAGACACACAGGAGACAGTCTCAGGGACATTCTCAGGGACATATCACAGGGAGTGCAGACACACAAGAGACAGTCTCAGGGACAGATCACAGGAAGTGCAGACACACGAGAGACAGTCTCAGGGACATATCACAGGAAGCGCAGACACACAGGAGACAGTCTCAGGGACATATCACAGGAAGCGCAGACACACGAGAGACAGTCTCAGGGACTTATCACAGGAAGCGCAGACACACAGGAGACAGTCTCAGGGACATATCAGAGGAAGTGCAGACAGACAGGAGACAGTCTCAGGGACATATCACAGGAAGCGCAGACACACAAGAGACAGTCTCAGGGACATATCACAGGAAGTGCAGACACACAGGAGACAGTCTCAGGGACATATCAGAGGAAGTGCAGACACACAGGAGAGAGTCTCAGGGACCTATCACAGGAAGCGCAGACACACAAGAGACAGTCTCAGGGACCTATCACAGGAAGCGCAGACACACGAGAGACAGTCTCAGGGACCTATCACAGGAAGCGCAGACACACAGGAGACAGTCTCAGGGACATATCACAGGAAGTGCAGACACACAAGAGACAGTCTCAGGGACAGATCACAGGAAGTGCAGACACACGAGAGACAGTCTCAGGGACATATCACAGGAAGCGCAGACACACAGGAGACAGTCTCAGGGACATATCACAGGAAGCGCAGACACACGAGAGACAGTCTCAGGGACTTATCACAGGAAGCACAGACACACGAGAAACAGTCTCAGGGACAGTCTCAGGGACAGATCACAGGAAGCGCAGACACACGAGAGACAGTCTCAGGGACATATCAGAGGAAGTGCAGACAGACAGGAGACAGTCTCAGGGACATATCACAGGAAGCGCAGACACACAAGAGACAGTCTCAGGGACATATCACAGGAAGTGCAGACACACAGGAGACAGTCTCAGGGACATATCAGAGGAAGTGCAGACACACAGGAGAGAGTCTCAGGGACCTATCACAGGAAGCGCAGACACACAAGAGACAGTCTCAGGGACCTATCACAGGAAGCGCAGACACACAAGAGACAGTCTCAGTGACCTATCATAGGAAGCGCAGACACACAAGAGAAAGTCTCAGGGACATATCACAGGAAGCGCAGACACACAAGAGACAGTCTCAGGGACATATCACAGGAAGCGCAGACACACAAGAGACAGTCTCAGGGACATATCACAGGAAGCGCAGACACACAAGAGACAGTCTCAGGGACATATCACAGGAAGCGTAGACACACAAGAGACAGTCTCAGGGACATATCACAGGAAGCGCAGACACACAAGAGACAGTCTCAGGGACATATCACAGGAAGTGCGCAGACACACAAGGCAGTCTCAGGGACATATCACTGGGAGTGCAGACACACAAGAGACATTTCAGGGACCTATCACAGGAAGTGCAGACACACAAGAGACAGTCTCAGGGACATATCACAGGAAGTGCAGACACAGGAGACAGTCTCAAGGACATATCACAGGAAGCGCAGACACACGAGAGACAGTCTCAGGGACATATCACAGGAAGCGCAGACACACAAGAAACAGTCTCAGGGACCTATCACAGGAAGTGCAGACACACAGGAGACAGTCTCAGGGACATTTCACAGGAAGCGCAGACACACAAGAGACAGTCTCAGGGACATATCACAGGAAGCGCAGACACACAAGAGACAGTCTCAGGGACAGATCACAGGAAGTGCAGACACACGAGAGACAGTCTCAGGGACATATCACAGGAAGCGCAGACACACAGGAGACAGTCTCAGGGACACAACACAGAAAGCGCAGACACACTGGAGACAGTCTCAGGGACACATCACAGGAAGCGCAGACACACAAGAGACAGTCTCAGGGACATATCACAGGAAGCGCAGACACACAGGAGACAGTCTCAGGGACATATCACAGGAAGTGCAGACACACTGGAGACAGTCTCAGGGACATATCACAGGAAGCGCAGACACACAAGAGACAGTCTCAGGGACATATCACAGGAAGCGCAGACACACAGGAGACAGTCACAGGGACATATCACAGGAAGCGCAGACACACTGGAGACAGTCTCAGGGACATATCACAGGAAGCGCAGACACACAGGAGACAGTCTCAGGGACATATCACAGGAAGCGCAGACACACAGGAGACAGTCTCAGGGACACATCACAGGAAGCGCAGACACACAAGAGACAGTCTTAGGGACATATCACAGGAAGCGCAGACACACAGGAGACAGTCTCAGGGACACATCACAGGAAGTGCAGACACACTGGAGACAGTCTCAGGGACATATCACAGGAAGCGCAGACACACAGGAGACAGTCTCAGGGACATATCACAGGAAGCGCAGACACACAGGAGACAGTCTCAGGGACACATCACAGGAAGCGCACACACACAAGAGACAGTCTCAGGGACACATCACAGGAAGCGCAGACACACAAGAGACAGTCTCAGGGACATATCACAGGAAGCGCAGACACACAAGAGACAGTCTCAGGGAGATAACACAGGAAGCGCAGACACACAAGAGACAGTCTCAGGGACATATCACAGGAAGCGCAGACACACAAGAGACAGTCTCAGGGACATATCACAGGAAGCGCAGACACACAAGAGACAGTCTCAGGGACCTATCACAGGAAGCGCAGACACACAAGAGACAGTCTCAGGGACCTATCACAGGAAGCGCAGACACACAAGAGACAGTCTCAGGGACATATCACAGGAAGCGCAGACACACAAGAGACAGTCTCAGGGACATATCACAGGAAGCGTAGACACACAAGAGACAGTCTCAGGGACATATCACAGGAAGCGCAGACACACAAGAGACAGTCTCAGGGACATATCACAGGAAGCGCAGACACACAAGAGACAGTCTCAGGGACATATCACAGGAAGTGCAGACACACAGGAGACAGTCTCAGGGACATATCACAGGAAGCAGCGACACACGAGAGACAGTCTCAGGGACATATCTCAGGAAGCGCAGACACACGAGAGACAGTCTCAGGGACATATCACAGGAAGCGCAGACACACAGGAGACAGTCTCAGGGACATATCACAGGAAGCGCAGACACACAGGAGACAGTCTCAGGGACATATCACAGGAAGCGCAGACACACAAGAGACATTTCAGGGACCTATCACAGGAAGTGCAGACACACAAGAAACAGTCTCAGGGACATATCACAGGAAGCGCAGACACACGAGAGACAGTCTCAGGGACCTATCACAGGAAGCGCAGACACACAGGAGACAGTCTCAGGGACATTTCACAGGAAGCGCAGACACACAAGAGACAGTCTCAGGGACATATCACAGGAAGCGCAGACACACAGGAGACAGTCTCAGGGACAGATCACAGGAAGTGCAGACACACGAGAGACAGTCTCAGGGACATATCACAGGAAGCGCAGTCACACAGGAGACAGTCTCAGGGACATAACACAGAAAGCGCAGACACACGAGAGACAGTCTCAGGGACTTATCACAGGAAGCACAGACACACGAGAAACAGTCTCAGGGACATATCACAGGAAGCGCAGACACACAAGAGACAGTCTCAGGGAGATATCACAGGAAGCGCAGACACACAAGAGACAGTCTCAGGGACATATCACAGGAAGCGCAGACACACAAGAGACAGTCTCATGGACCTATCACAGGAAACGCAGACACACAAGAGACAGTCTCAGGGACCTATCACAGGAAGCGCAGACACACAAGAGACAGTCTCAGGGACCTATCACAGGAAGCGCAGACACACAAGAGACAGTCTCAGGGACATATCACAGGAAGCGCAGACACACAAGAGACAGTCTCAGGGACATATCACAGGAAGCGCAGACACACAAGAGACAGTCTCAGGGACCTATCACAGGAAGCACAGACACACAAGAGACAATCTCAGGGACCTATCACAGGAAGCGCAGACACACAAGAGACAGTCTCAGGGAGATATCACAGGAAGCGCAGACACACAAGAGACAGTCTCAGGGACCTATCACAGGAAGCGCAAACACACAGGAGACAGTCTCAGGGACCTATCACAGGAAGTGCAGACACACAAGAGACTGTCTCAGGGACATATCACAGGAAGCGCAGACACACAGGAGACAGTCTCAGGGACACAACACAGAAAGCGCAGACACACTGGAGACAGTCTCAGGGACACATCACAGGAAGCGCAGACACACAAGAGACAGTCTCAGGGACATATCACAGGAAGCGCAGACACACAGGAGACAGTCTCAGGGACATATCACAGGAAGTGCAGACACACTGGAGACAGTCTCAGGGACATATCACAGGAAGCGCAGACACACAAGAGACAGTCTCAGGGACATATCACAGGAAGCGCAGACACACAGGAGACAGTCACAGGGACATATCACAGGAAGCGCAGACACACTGGAGACAGTCTCAGGGACATATCACAGGAAGCGCAGACACACAGGAGACAGTCTCAGGGACATATCACAGGAAGCGCAGACACACAGGAGACAGTCTCAGGGACACATCACAGGAAGCGCAGACACACAAGAGACAGTCTCAGGGACATATCACAGGAAGCGCAGACACACAGGAGACAGTCTCAGGGACACATCACAGGAAGTGCAGACACACTGGAGACAGTCTCAGGGACATATCACAGGAAGCGCAGACACACAGGAGACAGTCTCAGGGACATATCACAGGAAGCGCAGACACACAGGAGACAGTCTCAGGGACACATCACAGGAAGCGCACACACACAAGAGACAGTCTCAGGGACACATCACAGGAAGCGCAGACACACAAGAGACAGTCTCAGGGACATATCACAGGAAGCGCAGACACACAAGAGACAGTCTCAGGGAGATATCACAGGAAGCGCAGACACACAAGAGACAGTCTCAGGGACATATCACAGGAAGCGCAAACACACAAGAGACAGTCTCAGGGACATATCACAGGAAGCGCAGACACACAAGAGACAGTCTCAGGGACCTATCACAGGAAGCGCAGACACACAAGAGACAGTCTCAGGGACCTATCACAGGAAGCGCAGACACACAAGAGACAGTCTCAGGGACATATCACAGGAAGCGCAGACACACAAGAGACAGTCTCAGGGACATATCACAGGAAGCGTAGACACACAAGAGACAGTCTCAGGGACATATCACAGGAAGCGCAGACACACAGACAGTCTCAGGGACATATCACAGGAAGCGCAGACACACAAGAGACAGTCTCAGGGACATATCACAGGAAGTGCAGACACACAGGAGACAGTCTCAGGGACATATCACAGGAAGCAGCGACACACGAGAGACAGTCTCAGGGACATATCTCAGGAAGCGCAGACACACGAGAGACAGTCTCAGGGACATATCACAGGAAGCGCAGACACACAGGAGACAGTCTCAGGGACATATCACAGGAAGCGCAGACACACAGGAGACAGTCTCAGGGACATATCACAGGAAGCGCAGACACACAAGAGACATTTCAGGGACCTATCACAGGAAGTGCAGACACACAAGAAACAGTCTCAGGGACATATCACAGGAAGCGCAGACACACGAGAGACAGTCTCAGGGACCTATCACAGGAAGCGCAGACACACAGGAGACAGTCTCAGGGACATTTCACAGGAAGCGCAGACACACAAGAGACAGTCTCAGGGACATATCACAGGAAGCGCAGACACACAGGAGACAGTCTCAGGGACAGATCACAGGAAGTGCAGACACACGAGAGACAGTCTCAGGGACATATCACAGGAAGCGCAGTCACACAGGAGACAGTCTCAGGGACATAACACAGAAAGCGCAGACACACGAGAGACAGTCTCAGGGACTTATCACAGGAAGCACAGACACACGAGAAACAGTCTCAGGGACATATCACAGGAAGCGCAGACACACAAGAGACAGTCTCAGGGAGATATCACAGGAAGCGCAGACACACAAGAGACAGTCTCAGGGACATATCACAGGAAGCGCAGACACACAAGAGACAGTCTCATGGACCTATCACAGGAAACGCAGACACACAAGAGACAGTCTCAGGGACCTATCACAGGAAGCGCAGACACACAAGAGACAGTCTCAGGGACCTATCACAGGAAGCGCAGACACACAAGAGACAGTCTCAGGGACATATCACAGGAAGCGCAGACACACAAGAGACAGTCTCAGGGACATATCACAGGAAGCACAGACACACAAGAGACAGTCTCAGGGACCTATCACAGGAAGCACAGACACACAAGAGACAATCTCAGGGACCTATCACAGGAAGCGCAGACACACAAGAGACAGTCTCAGGGAGATATCACAGGAAGCGCAGACACACAAGAGACAGTCTCAGGGACCTATCACAGGAAGCGCAAACACACAGGAGACAGTCTCAGGGACCTATCACAGGAAGTGCAGACACACAAGAGACTGTCTCAGGGACATATCACAGGAAGCGCAGACACACAAGAGACAGTCTCATGGACATATCACAGGAAGTGCAGACACACGAGACAATCTCAGGGACCTATCACAGGAAGTGCAGACACACCAGAGACAGTCTCAGGGACATATCACAGGAAGTGCAGACTCACAAGAGACAGTCTCAGGGACATATCACAGGAAGAGCAGACACACAAGAGACAGTCTCAGGGAGATATCACAGGAAGCGCAGACACACAAGAGACAGTCTCAGGAACCTATAACAGGAAGCGCAGACACACAAGAGACAGTCTCAGGGACCTATCACAGGAAGTGCGGAGACACACAAGGCAGTCTCAGGGACATATCACAGGAAGCGCAGACACACAAGAGACAGTTTCAGGGACATATCACAGGAAGTGCAGACACACAGGAGACAGTCTCAGGGACCTATCACAGGAAGCGCAGACACACGAGAGACAGTCTCAGGGACCTATCACAGGAAGCGCAGACACACAGGAGACAGTCTCAGGGACATTCTCAGGGACATATCACAGGAAGTGCAGACACACAAGAGACAGTCTCAGGGACAGATCACAGGAAGTGCAGACACATGAGAGACAGTCTCAGGGACATATCACAGGAAGCGCAGACACACAGGAGACAGTCTCAGGGACATATCACAGGAAGCGCAGACACACGAGAGACAGTCTCAGGGACTTATCACAGGAAGCACAGACACACGAGAAACAGTCTCAGGGACAGTCTCAGGGACAGATCACAGGAAGCGCAGACACACGAGAGACAGTCTCAGGGACATATCAGAGGAAGCGCAGACAGACAGGAGACAGTCTCAGGGACATATCACAGGAAGCGCAGACACACAAGAGACAGTCTCAGGGACATATCACAGGAAGTGCAGACACACAGGAGACAGTCTCAGGGACATATCACAGGAAGCAGCGACACACGAGAGACAGTCTCAGGGACATATCACAGGAAGCGCAGACACACGAGAGACAGTCTCAGGGACATATCACAGGAAGCGCAGACACACAGGAGACAGTCTCAGGGACATATCACAGGAAGCGCAGACACACAGGAGACAGTCTCAGGGACATATCACAGGAAGCGCAGACACACAAGAGACATTTCAGGGACCTATCACAGGAAGTGCAGACACACAAGAAACAGTCTTAGGGACATATCACAGGAAGCGCAGACACACGAGAGACAGTCTCAGGGACCTATCACAGGAAGCGCAGACACACAGGAGACAGTCTCAGGGACATTTCACAGGAAGCGCAGACACACAAGAGACAGTCTCAGGGACATATCACAGGAAGCGCAGACACACAGGAGACAGTCTCAGGGACAGATCACAGGAAGTGCAGACACACGAGAGACAGTCTCAGGGACATATCACAGGAAGCGCAGTCACACAGGAGACAGTCTCAGGGACATAACACAGAAAGCGCAGACACACGAGAGACAGTCTCAGGGACTTATCACAGGAAGCACAGACACACGAGAAACAGTCTCAGGGACATATCACAGGAAGCGCAGACACACAAGAGACAGTCTCAGGGAGATATCACAGGAAGCGCAGACACACAAGAGACAGTCTCAGGGACATATCACAGGAAGCGCAGACACACAAGAGACAGTCTCATGGACCTATCACAGGAAGCGCAGACACACAAGAGACAGTCTCAGGGACCTATCACAGGAAGCGCAGACACACAAGAGACAGTCTCAGGGACCTATCACAGGAAGCGCAGACACACAAGAGACAGTCTCAGGGACATATCACAGGAAGCGCAGACACACAAGAGACAGTCTCAGGGACCTATCACAGGAAGCACAGACACACAAGAGACAATCTCAGGGACCTATCACAGGAAGTGCAGACACACAAGAGACAGTCTCAGGGACATATCACAGGAAGCGCAGACACACAAGAGACAGTCTCATGGACATATCACAGGAAGTGCAGACACACGAGACAATCTCAGGGACCTATCACAGGAAGTGCAGACACACCAGAGACAGTCTCAGGGACATATCACAGGAAGTGCAGACTCACAAGAGACAGTCTCAGGGACATATCACAGGAAGAGCAGACACACAAGAGACAGTCTCAGGGAGATATCACAGGAAGCGCAGACACACAAGAGACAGTCTCAGGAACCTATCACAGGAAGCGCAGACACACAAGAGACAGTCTCAGGGACCTATCACAGGAAGTGCGCAGACACACAAGGCAGTCTCAGGGACATATCACAGGAAGTGCAGACACACAGGAGACAGTCTCAGGGACCTATCACAGGAAGCGCAGACACATGAGAGACAGTCTCAGGGACCTATCACAGGAAGCGCAGACACACAGGAGACAGTCTCAGGGACATTCTCAGGGACATATCACAGGAAGTGCAGACACACAAGAGACAGTCTCAGGGACAGATTACAGGAAGTGCAGACACACGAGAGACAGTCTCAGGGACATATCACAGGAAGCGCAGACACACAGGAGACAGTCTCAGGGACATATCACAGGAAGCGCAGACACACGAGAGACAGTCTCAGGGACTTATCACAGAAAGCACAGACACACGAGAAACAGTCTCAGGGACAGTCTCAGGGACAGATCACAGGAAGCGCAGACACACGAGAGACAGTCTCAGGGACATATCAGAGGAAGTGCAGACAGACAGGAGACAGTCTCAGGGACATATCACAGGAAGCGCAGACACACAAGAGACAGTCTCAGGGACATATCACAGGAAGTGCAGACACACAGGAGACAGTCTCAGGGACATATCAGAGGAAGTGCAGACACACAGGAGAGAGTCTCAGGGACCTATCACAGGAAGCGCAGACACACAAGAGACAGTCTCAGGGACCTATCACAGGAAGCGCAGACACACGAGAGACAGTCTCAGGGACCTATCACAGGAAGCGCAGACACACAGGAGACAGTCTCAGGGACATATCACAGGAAGTGCAGACACACAAGAGACAGTCTCAGGGACAGATCACAGGAAGTGCAGACACACGAGAGACAGTCTCAGGGACATATCACAGGAAGCGCAGACACACAGGAGACAGTCTCAGGGACATATCACAGGAAGCGCAGACACGCGAGAGACAGTCTCAGGGACTTATCACAGGAAGCACAGACACACGAGAAACAGTCTCAGGGACAGTCTCAGGGACAGATCACAGGAAGCGCAGACACACGAGAGACAGTCTCAGGGACATATCAGAGGAAGTGCAGACAGACAGGAGACAGTCTCAGGGACATATCACAGGAAGCGCAGACACACAAGAGACAGTCTCAGGGACATATCACAGGAAGTGCAGACACACAGGAGACAGTCTCAGGGACATATCAGAGGAAGTGCAGACACACAGGAGAGAGTCTCAGGGACCTATCACAGGAAGCGCAGACACACAAGAGACAGTCTCAGGGACCTATCTCACAGGAAGCGCAGACACACAAGAGACAGTCTCAGTGACCTATCACAGGAAGCGCAGACACACAAGAGACAGTCTCAGGGACATATCACAGGAAGCGCAGACACACAAGAGACAGTCTCAGGGACATATCACAGGAAGCGCAGACACACAAGAGACAGTCTCAGGGACATATCACAGGAAGCGCATACACACAAGAGACAGTCTCAGGGACATATCACAGGAAGCGTAGACACACAAGAGACAGTCTCAGGGACATATCACAGGAAGCGCAGACACACAAGAGACAGTCTCAGGGACATATCACAGGAAGTGCGCAGACACACAAGGCAGTCTCAGGGACATATCACTGGGAGTGCAGACACACAAGAGACATTTCAGGGACCTATCACAGGAAGTGCAGACACACAAGAGACAGTCTCAGGGACATATCACAGGAAGTGCAGACACAGGAGACAGTCTCAAGGACATATCACAGGAAGCGCAGACACACGAGAGGCAGTCTCAGGGACATATCACAGGAAGCGCAGACACAAAAGAAACAGTCTCAGGGACCTATCACAGGAAGTGCAGACACACAGGAGACAGTCTCAGGGACCTATCACAGGAAGCGCAGACACACGAGAGACAGTCTCAGGGACCTATCACAGGAAGCGCAGACACACAGGAGACAGTCTCAGGGACATTTCACAGGAAGCGCAGACACACAAGAGACAGTCTCAGGGACATATCACAGGAAGCGCAGACACACAAGAGACAGTCTCAGGGACAGATCACAGGAAGTGCAGACACACGAGAGACAGTCTCAGGGACATATCACAGGAAGCGCAGACACACAGGAGACAGTCTCAGGGACACAACACAGAAAGCGCAGACACACAGGAGACAGTCTCAGGGACACATCACAGGAAGCGCAGACACACAAGAGACAGTCTCAGGGACATATCACAGGAAGCGCAGACACACAAGAGACAGTCTCAGGGACATATCACAGGAAGCGCAGACACACAGGAGACAGTCTCAGGGACATATCACAGGAAGTGCAGACACACTGGAGACAGTCTCAGGGACATATCACAGGAAGCGCAGACACACAAGAGACAGTCTCAGGGACATATCACAGGAAGCGCAGACACACAGGAGACAGTCACAGGGACATATCACAGGAAGCGCAGACACACTGGAGACAGTCTCAGGGACATATCACAGGAAGCGCAGACACACAGGAGACAGTCTCAGGGACATATCACAGGAAGCGCAGACACACAGGAGACAGTCTCAGGGACACATCACAGGAAGCGCACACACACAAGAGACAGTTTCAGGGACCTATCACAGGAAGCGCAGACACACAAGAGACAGTCTCAGGGACATTTCACAGGAAGCGCAGACACACAAGAGACAGTCTCAGGGACATATCACAGGAAGCGCAGACACACAAGAGACAGTCTCAGGGACATATCACAGGAAGTGCAGACACACGAGAGACAGTCTCAGGGACATATCACAGGAAGCGCAGACACACAGGAGACAGTCTCAGGGACACAACACAGGAAGCGCAGACACACAAGAGACAGTCTCAGGGACATATCACAGGAAGCGCAGACACACAAGAGACAGTCTCAGGGACATATCACAGGAAGCGCAGACACACAGGAGACAGTCTCAGGGACATATCACAGGAAGTGCAGACACACTGGAGACAGTCTCAGGGACATATCACAGGAAGTGCAGACACACAAGAGACAGTCTCAGGGACATATCACAGGAAGCGCAGACACACAGGAGACAGTCACAGGGACATATCACAGGAAGCGCAGACACACTGGAGACAGTCTCAGGGACATATCACAGGAAGCGCAGACACACAGGAGACAGTCTCAGGGACATATCACAGGAAGCGCAGACACACAGGAGACAGTCTCAGGGACACATCACAGGAAGCGCACACACACAAGAGACAGTCTCAGGGACCTATCACAGGAAGCGCAGACACACTAGAGACAGTCTCAGGGACCTATCACAGGAAGCGCAGACACACAGGAGACAGTCTGAGGGACATATCAGAGGAAGTGCAGACACACAGGAGACAGTCTCAGGGACATATCAGAGGAAGTGCAGACACACAGGAGACAGTCTCAGGGACATATCACAGGAAGCAGCGACACACGAGAGACAGTCTCAGGTACATATCACAGGAAGCGCAGACACACGAGAGACAGTCTCAGGGACATATCACAGGAAGCGCAGACACACAGGAGACAGTCTCAGGGACATATCACAGGAAGCGCAGACACACAGGAGACAGTCTCAGGGACATATCACAGGAAGCGCAGACACACAAGAGACATTTCAGGGACCTATCACAGGAAGTGCAGACACACAAAAAACAGTCTCAGGGACATATCACAGGAAGCGTAGACACAGGAGACAGTCTCAAGGTCATAACACAGGAAGCGCAGACACACGAGAGACAGTCTCAGGGACCTATCACAGGAAGCGCAGACACACAGGAGACAGTCTCAGGGACATTTCACAGGAATCGCAGACACACAAGAGACAGTCTCTGGGACATATCACAGGAAGCGCAGACACACAGGAGACAGTCTCAGGGACAGATCACAGGAAGTGCAGACACACGAGAGACAGTCTCAGGGACATATCACAGGAAGCGCAGTCACACAGGAGACAGTCTCAGGGACATAACACAGAAAGCGCAGACACACGAGAGACAGTCTCAGGGACTTATCACAGGAAGCACAGACACACGAGAAACAGTCTCAGGGACATATCACAGGAAGCGCAGACACACGAGAAACAGTCTCAGGGACATATCACAGGAAGCGCAGACACACAAGAGACAGTCTCAGGGACATATCACAGGAAGCGCAGACACACAAGAGACAGTCTCAGGGACCTATCACAGGAAGCGCAGACACACAAGAGACAGTCTCAGGGACCTATCACAGGAAGCGCAGACACACAAGAGACAGTCTCAGGGACCTATCACAGGAAGCGCAGACACACAAGAGACAGTCTCAGGGACCTATCACAGGAAGCGCAGACACACAAGAGACAGTCTCAGGGACCTATCACAGGAAGCGCAGACACACAAGAGACAGTCTCAGGGACCTATCACAGGAAGCGCAGACACACAAGAGACAGTCTCAGGGACCTATCACAGGAAGCGCAGACACACAAGAGACAGTCTCAGGGACCTATCACAGGAAGCGCAGACACACAAGAGACAGTCTCAGGGACATATCACAGGAAGCGCAGACACACAAGAGACAGTCTCAGGGACATATCACAGGAAGCGCAGTCACACAGGAGACAGTCTCAGGGACATAACACAGAAAGCGCAGACACACGAGAGACAGTCTCAGGGACTTATCACAGGAAGCACAGACACACGAGAAACAGTCTCAGGGACATATCACAGGAAGCGCAGACACACAAGAGACAGTCTCAGGGAGATATCACAGGAAGCGCAGACACACAAGAGACAGTCTCAGGGACATATCACAGGAAGCGCAGACACACAAGAGACAGTCTCAGGGACCTATCACAGGAAGCGCAGACACACAAGAGACAGTCTCAGGGACATATCACAGGAAGCGCAGACACACAAGAGACAGTCTCAGGGACATATCACAGGAAGCGCAGACACACAAGAGACAGTCTCAGGGACCTATCACAGGAAGCGCAGACACACAAGAGACAATCTCAGGGACCTATCACAGGAAGCGCAGACACACAAGAGACAATCTCAGGGACCTATCACAGGAAGCGCAGACACACAAGAGACAGTCTCAGGGACCTATCACAGGAAGCGCAGACACACTAGAGACAGTCTGAGGGACATATCAGAGGAAGTGCAGACACACAGGAGACAGTCTGAGGGACATATCAGAGGAAGTGCAGACACACAGGAGACAGTCTCAGGGACATATCAGAGGAAGTGCAGACACACAGGAGACAGTCTCAGGGACATATCACAGGAAGCAGCGACACACGAGAGACAGTCTCAGGGACATATCACAGGAAGCGCAGACACACGAGAGACAGTCTCAGGGACATATCACAGGAAGCGCAGACACACAGGAGACAGTCTCAGGGACATATCACAGGAAGCGCAGACACACAGGAGACATTTCAGGGACCTATCACAGGAAGTGCAGACACACAAAAAACAGTCTCAGGGACATATCACAGGAAGCGCAGACACAGGAGACAGTATCAAGGACATAACACAGGAAGCGCAGACACACGAGAGACAGTCTCAGGGACCTATCACAGGAAGCGCAGACACACAGGAGACAGTCTCAGGGACATTTCACAGGAAGCGCAGACACACAAGAGACAGTCTCAGGGACATATCACAGGAAGCGCAGTCACACAGGAGACAGTCTCAGGGACATAACACAGAAAGCGCAGACACACGAGAGACAGTCTCAGGGACTTATCACAGGAAGCACAGACACACAAGAAACAGTCTCAGGGACATATCACAGGAAGCGCAGACACACAAGAGACAGTCTCAGGGAGATATCACAGGAAGCGCAGACACACAAGAGACAGTCTCAGGGACATATCACAGGAAGCGCAGACACACAAGAGACAGTCTCAGGGACATATCACAGGAAGCGCAGACACACAAGAGACAGTCTCAGGGACCTATCACAGGAAGCGCAGACACACAAGAGACAGTCTCAGGGACCTATCACAGGAAGCGCAGACACACAAGAGACAGTCTCAGGGACATATCACAGGAAGCGCAGACACACAAGAGACAGTCTCAGGGACATATCACAGGAAGCGCAGACACACAAGAGACAGTCTCAGGGACCTATCACAGGAAGCGCAGACACACAAGAGACTATCTCAGGGTCCTATCACAGGAAGCGCAGACACACAAGAGACAGTCTCAGGGAGATATCACAGGAAGCGCAGACACACAAGAGACAGTCTCAGGGACCTATCACAGGAAGCGCAGACACACAGGAGACAGTCTCAGGGACCTATCACAGGAAGCTCAGACACACTAGAGACAGTCTCAGGGACCTATCACAGGAAGCGCAGACACACAGGAGACAGTCTGATGGACATATCAGAGGAAGTGCAGACACACAGGAGACAGTCTCAGGGACATATCAGAGGAAGTGCAGACACACAGGAGACAGTCTCAGGGACATATCACAGGAAGCAGCGACACACGAGAGACAGTCTCAGGGACATATCACAGGAAGCGCAGACACACAAGAGACAGTCTCAGGGACATATCACAGGAAGTGCGCAGACACACAAGGCAGTCTCAGGGACATATCACAGGAAGCGCAGACACACAAGAGACAGTCTCAGGGACCTATCACAGGAAGCGCAGACACACAAGAGACAGTCTCAGGGACCTATCACAGGAAGCGCAGACACACAAGAGACAGTCTCAGGGACCTATCACAGGAAGCACAGACACACGAGAGACAGTCTCAGGGACCTATCACAGGAAGCGCAGACACACAGGAGACAGTCTCAGGGACATTCTCAGGGACATATCACAGGAAGTGCAGACACACAAGAGACAGTCTCAGGGACAGATCACAGGAAGTGCAGACACACGAGAGACAGTCTCAGGGACATATCACAGGAAGCGCAGACACACGAGAGACAGTCTCAGGGACTTATCACAGGAAGCACAGACACACAAGAAACAGTCTCAGGGACAGTCTCAGGGACAGATCACAGGAAGCGCAGACACACGAGAGACAGTCTCAGGGACATATCACAGGAAGCGCAGACACACGAGAGACAGTCTCAGGTACATATCACAGGAAGCGCAGACACACAAGAGACAATCTCCGGGACATATCACAGGAAGTGCAGACACACAAGAGACAATCTAAGGACATATCACAGGAAGCGCAGACACACGAGAGACAGTCTCAGGGACATATCACAGGAAGCGCAGACACACAGGAAACAGTCTCAGGGACATATCACAGGAAGTGCAGACACACAAGAGACAGTCTCAGGGACATATCACAGGAAGCGCAGACACACAGGAGACAGTCTCAGGGACATATCACAGGAAGCGCAGACACACGAGAGACAGTCTCAGGGACATATCACAGGAAGTGCAGACACACGAGAGACAGTCTCAGGGACATATCACAGGAAGCGCAGACACACAAGAGACAATCTCAGAGACATATCACAGGAAGTGCAGACACACAAGAGACAATCTAAGGACATATCACAGGAAGCGCAGACACACGAGAGACAGTCTCAGGGACATATCACAGGAAGCGCAGACACACAGGAAACAGTCTCACGGACATATCACAGGAAGTGCAGACACACAAGGGACAATCTAAGGACATATCACAGGAAGTGCAGACACACGAGAGACAGTCTCAGGGACATATCACAGGAAGCGCAGACACACAAGAGACAGTCTCAGGGAGATATCACAGGAAGCGCAGACACACAAGAGACAGTCTCAGGGACCTATCACAGGAAGCGCAGACACACAGGAGACAGTCTCAGGGACCTATCACAGGAAGCGCTGACACACAAGAGACAGTCTCAGGGACCTATCACAGGAAGCGCAGACACACAAGAGACAGTCTCAGGGACCTATCACAGGAAGTGCAGACACACAAGAGACAGTCTCAGGGACATATCACAGGAAGCGCAGACACACAGGAGACAGTCTCAGGGACATATCACAGGAAGCGCAGACACACAGGAGACAGTCTCAGGGACATATCACTGGGAGTGCAGACACACAAGAGACATTTCAGGGACCTATCACAGGAAGTGCAGACACACAAGAGACAGTCTCAGGGACCTATCACAGGAAGTGCAGACACAGGAGACAGTCTCAAGGACATATCACAGGAAGCGCAGACACACGAGAGACAGTCTCAGGGACAAATCACAGGAAGCACAGACACACAAGAAACAGTCTCAGGGACCTATCACAGGAAGTTCAGACACACAGGAGACAGTCTCAGGGACCTATCACAGGAAGCGCAGACACACGAGAGACAGTCTCAGGGACCTATCACAGGAAGCGCAGACACACAGGAGACAGTCTCAGGGACATTTCACAGGAAGCGCAGACACACGAGAGACAGTCTCAGGGACATATCACAGGAAGCGCAGACACACAAGAGACAGTCTCAGGGACAGATCACACGAAGTGCAGACACACGAGAGACAGTCTCAGGGACATATCACAGGAAGCGCACACACACAAGAGACAGTCTCAGGGACATATCACAGGAAGTGCAGACACACAGGAGACAGTCTCAGGGACAGATCACAGGAAGTGCAGACACACGAGAGACAGTCTCAGGGACATATCACAGGAAGCGCAGTCACACAGGAGACAGTCTCAGGGACATAACACAGAAAGCGCAGACACACGAGAGACAGTCTCAGGGACTTATCACAGGAAGCGCAGACACACGAGAAACAGTCTCAGGGACATATCACAGGAAGCGCAGACACACAAGAGACAGTCTCAGGGAGATATCACAGGAAGCGCAGACACACAAGAGACAGTCTCAGGGACATATCACAGGAAACGCAGACACACAAGAGACAGTCTCAGGGACATATCACAGGAAGCGCAGACACACAAGAGACAGTCTCAGGGACCTATCACAGGAAACGCAGACACACAAGAGACAGTCTCAGGGACCTATCACAGGAAGCGCAGACACACAAGAGACAGTCTCAGGGACCTATCACAGGAAGCGCAGACACACAAGAGACAGTCTCAGGGACATATCACAGGAAGCGCAGACACACAAGAGACAGTCTCAGGGACATATCACAGGAAGCGCAGACACACAAGAGACAGTCTCAGGGACATATCACAGGAAGCGCAGACACACAAGAGACAGTCTCAGGGACCTATCACAGGAAGCGCAGACACACAAGAGACAGTCTCAGGGAGATATCACAGGAAGCGCAGACACACCTGAAACAGTCTCAGGGACAGTCTCAGGGACAGATCACAGGAAGCGCAGACACACGAGAGACAGTCTCAGGGACATATCACAGGAAGCGCAGACACAGGAGAGACAGTCTCAGGTACAAATCACAGGAAGCGCAGACACACAAGAGACAATATCAGGGACATATCACAGGAAGTGCAGACACACAAGAGACAATCTAAGGACATATCACAGGAAGCGCAGACACACGAGAGACAGTCTCAGGGACATATCACAGGAAGCGCAGACACACAGGAAACATTCTCAGGGACATATCACAGGAAGTGCAGACACACAAGAGACAGTCTCAGGGACATATCACAGGAAGCGCAGACACACAGGAGACAGTCTCAGGGACATATCACAGGAAGCGCAGACACACGAGAGACAGTCTCAGGGACATATCACAGGAAGCGCAGACACACGAGAGACAGTCTCAGGGACATATCACAGGAAGCGCAGACACACAAGAGACAATCTCAGAGACATATCACAGGAAGTGCAGACACACAAGAGACAATCTAAGGACATATCACAGGAAGCGCAGACACACGAGAGACAGTCTCAGGGACATATCACAGGAAGCGCAGACACACAGGAAACAGTCTCAGGGACATATCACAGGAAGTGCAGACACACAAGGGACAATCTAAGGACATATCACAGGAAGCGCAGACACACGAGAGACATTCTCAGGGACATATCACAGGAAGTGCAGACACACAAGAGACAGTCTCAGGGACAGATCACAGGAAGTGCAGACACACGAGAGACAGTCTCAGGGACATATCACAGTAAGCGCAGACACACAGGAGACAGTCTCAGGGACATATCACAGGAAGCGCAGACACACGAGAGACAGTCTCAGGGACTTATCACAGGAAGCACAGACACACGAGAAACAGTCTCAGGGACAGTCTCAGGGACAGATCACAGGAAGCGCAGACACACGAGAGACAGTCTCAGGGACATATCACAGGAAGCGCAGACACACGAGAGACAGTCTCAGGTACATATCACAGGAAGCGCAGACACACAAGAGACAATCTCAGGGACATATCACAGGAAGTGCAGACACACAAGAGACAATCTAAGGACATATCACAGGAAGCGCAGACACACGAGAGACAGTCTCAGGGACATATCACAAGAAGCGCAGACACACAGGAAACAGTCTCAGGGACATATCACAGGAAGTGCAGACACACAAGAGACAGTCTCAGGGACATATCACAGGAAGCGCAGACACACAGGAGACAGTCTCAGGGACATATCACAGGAAGCGCAGACACACGAGAGACAGTCTCAGGGTCATATCACAGGAAGCGCAGACACACGAGAGACAGTCTCAGGGACATATCACAGGAAGCGCAGACACACAAGAGACAATCTCAGAGACATATCACAGGAAGTGCAGACACACAAGAGACAATCTAAGGACATATCACAGGAAGCGCAGACACACGAGAGACAGTCTCAGGGACATATCACAGGAAGCGCAGACACACAGGAAACAGTCTCAGGGACATATCACAGGAAGTGCAGACACACAAGGGACAATCTAAGGACATATCACAGGAAGCGCAGACACACGAGAGACAGTCTCAGGGACATATCGCAGGAAGCGCAGACACACAAGAGACAGTCTCAGGGAGATATCACAGGAAGCGCAGACACACAAGAGACAGTCTCAGGGACCTATCACAGGAAGCGCAGACACACAGGAGACAGTCTCAGGGACCTATCACAGGAAGCGCAGACACACAAGAGACAGTCTCAGGGACCTATCACAGGAAGCGCAGACACACAAGAGACAGTCTCAGGGACCTATCACAGGAAGCGCAGACACACAAGAGACAGTCTCAGGGACATATCACAGGAAGCGCAGACACACAGGAGACAGTCTCAGGGACATATCACAGGAAGCGCAGACACACAGTAGACAGTCTCAGGGACATATCACAGGAAGCGCAGACACACAGGAGACAGTCTCAGGGACACATCACAGGAAGCGCACACACACAAGAGACAGTCTCAGGGACCTATCACAGGAAGCGCAGACACACAAGAGACAGTCTCAGGGACATTTCACAGGAAGCGCAGACACACAAGAGACAGTCTCAGGGACATATCACAGGAAGCGCAGACACACAAGAGACAGTCTCAGGGACAGATCACAGGAAGTGCAGACACACGAGAGACAGTCTCAGGGACATATCACAGGAAGCGCAGACACACAGGAGACAGTCTCAGGGACACAACACAGAAAGCGCAGACACACAGGAGACAGTCTCAGGGACACATCACAGGAAGCGCAGACACACAAGAGACAGTCTCAGGGACATATCACAGGAAGCGCAGACACACAAGAGACAGTCTCAGGGACATATCACAGGAAGCGCAGACACACAGGAGACAGTCTCAGGGACATATCACAGGAAGTGCAGACACACTAGAGACAGTCTCAGGGACATATCACAGGAAGCGCAGACACACAAGAGACAGTCTCAGGGACATATCACAGGAAGCGCAGACACACAGGAGACAGTCACAGGGACATATCACAGGAAGCGCAGACACACTGGAGACAGTCTCAGGGACATATCACAGGAAGCGCAGACACACAGGAGACAGTCTCAGGGACATATCACAGGAAGCGCAGACACACAGGAGACAGTCTCAGGGACACATCACAGGAAGCGCACACACACAAGAGACAGTCTCAGGGACCTATCACAGGAAGCGCAGACACACAAGAGACAGTCTCAGGGACCTATCACAGGAAGCGCAGACACACTAGAGACAGTCTCAGGGACCTATCACAGGAAGCGCAGACACACAGGAGACAGTCTGAGGGACATATCAGAGGAAGTGCAGACACACAGGAGACAGTCTCAGGGACATATCAGAGGAAGTGCAGACACACAGGAGACAGTCTCAGGGACATATCACAGGAAGCGCAGACACACGAGAGACAGTCTCAGGGACATATCACAGGAAGCGCAGACACACGAGAGACAGTCTCAGGGACATATCACAGGAAGCGCAGACACACAGGAGACAGTCTCAGGGACATATCACAGGAAGCGCAGACACACAGGAGACAGTCTCAGGGACATATCACAGGAAGCGCAGACACACAAGAGACATTTCAGGGACCTATCACAGGAAGTGCAGACACAGAAGAAACAGTCTCAGGGACATATCACAGGAAGCGTAGACACAGGAGACAGTCTCAAGGACATAACACAGGAAGCGCAGACACACGAGAGACAGTCTCAGGGACCTATCACAGGAAGCGCAGACACACAGGAGACAGTCTCAGGGACATTTCACAGGAAGTGCAGACACACAAGAGACAGTCTCAGGGACATATCACAGGAAGCGCAGACACACAAGAGACAGTCTCAGGGAGATATCACAGGAAGCGCAGACACACAAGAGACAGTCTCAGGGACATATCACAGGAAGCGCAGACACACAAGAGACAGTCTCAGGGACATATCACAGGAAGCACAGACACACAAGAGACAGTCTCAGGGACATATCACAGGAAGCGCAGACACACAAGATACAGTCTCAGGGACCTATCACAGGAAGCGCAGACACACAAGAGACAGTCTCAGGGACCTATCACAGGAAGCGCAGACACACAAGAGACAGTCTTAGGGACCTATCACAGGATGCGCAGACACACAAGAGACAGTCTCAGGGACATATCACAGGAAGCGCAGACACACAAGAGACAGTCTCAGGGACCTATCACAGGAAGCGCAGACACACAAGAGACAATCTCAGGGACCTATCACAGGAAGCGCAGACACACAAGAGACAGTCTCAGGGAGATATCACAGGAAGCGCAGACACACAAGAGACAGTCTCAGGGACCTATCACAGGAAGCGCAGACACACAGGAGACAGTCTCAGGGACCTATCACAGGAAGCGCAGACACACAAGAGACAGTCTCAGGGACCTATCACAGGAAGCGCAGACACACAAGAGACAGTCTCAGGGACCTATCACAGGAAGCGCAGACACACAAGAGACAGTCTCAGGGACCTATCACAGGAAGCGCAGAGACACAAGAGACAGTCTCAGGGACCTATCACAGGAAGCGCAGACACACAAGAGACAGTCTCAGGGACCTATCACAGGAAGCGCAGACACACTAGAGACAGTCTCAGGGACATATCACAGGAAGCGCAGACACACAGGAGACAGTCTGAGGGACATATCAGAGGAAGTGCAGACACACGAGAGACAGTCTCAGGGACCTATCACAGGAAGCGCAGACACACAGGAGACAGTCTCAGGGACATTTCACAGGAAGCGCAGACACACGAGAGACAGTCTCAGAGACATATCACAGGAAGCGCAGACACACAAGAGACAGTCTCAGGGACAGATCACAGGAAGTGCAGATACATGAGAGACAGTCTCAGGGACATATCGCAGGAAGCGCACACACACAAGAGACAGTCTCAGGGACATATCACAGGAAGCGCAGACACACAAGAGACATTTCAGGGACCTATCACAGGAAGTGCAGACACACAAGAAACAGTCTCAGGGACCTATCACAGGAAGCGCAGACACACAGGAGACAGTCTCAGGGACATTTCACAGGAAGCGCAGACACACGAGAGACAGTCTCAGAGACATATCACAGGAAGCGCAGACACACAAGAGACAGTCTCAGGGACAGATCACAGGAAGTGCAGATACATGAGAGACAGTCTCAGGGACATATCGCAGGAAGCGCACACACACTAGAGACAGTCTCAGGGACCTATCACAGGAAGCGCAGACACACAGGAGACAGTCTGAGGGACATATCAGAGGAAGTGCAGACACACAGGAGACAGTCTCAGGGACATATCAGAGGAAGTGCAGACACACAGGAGACAGTCTCAGGGACATATCAGAGGAAGTGCAGACACACAGGAGACAGTCTCAGGGACATATCACAGGAAGCGCAGACACACGAGAGACAGTCTCAGGGACATATCACAGGAAGCGCAGACACACGAGAGACAGTCTCAGGGACATATCACAGGAAGCGCAGACACACAGGAGACAGTCTCAGGGACATATCACAGGAAGCGCAGACACACAGGAGACAGTCTCAGGGACATATCACAGGAAGCGCAGACACACAAGAGACATTTCAGGGACCTATCACAGGAAGTGCAGACACAGAAGAAACAGTCTCAGGGACATATCACAGGAAGCGTAGACACAGGAGACAGTCTCAAGGACATAACACAGGAAGCGCAGACACACGAGAGACAGTCTCAGGGACCTATCACAGGAAGCGCAGACACACAGGAGACAGTCTCAGGGACATTTCACAGGAAGTGCAGACACACAAGAGACAGTCTCAGGGACATATCACAGGAAGCGCAGACACACAAGAGACAGTCTCAGGGAGATATCACAGGAAGCGCAGACACACAAGAGACAGTCTCAGGGACATATCACAGGAAGCGCAGACACACAAGAGACAGTCTCAGGGACATATCACAGGAAGCACAGACACACAAGAGACAGTCTCAGGGACATATCACAGGAAGCGCAGACACACAAGATACAGTCTCAGGGACCTATCACAGGAAGCGCAGACACACAAGAGACAGTCTCAGGGACCTATCACAGGAAGCGCAGACACACAAGAGACAGTCTTAGGGACCTATCACAGGATGCGCAGACACACAAGAGACAGTCTCAGGGACATATCACAGGAAGCGCAGACACACAAGAGACAGTCTCAGGGACCTATCACAGGAAGCGCAGACACACAAGAGACAATCTCAGGGACCTATCACAGGAAGCGCAGACACACAAGAGACAGTCTCAGGGAGATATCACAGGAAGCGCAGACACACAAGAGACAGTCTCAGGGACCTATCACAGGAAGCGCAGACACACAGGAGACAGTCTCAGGGACCTATCACAGGAAGCGCAGACACACAAGAGACAGTCTCAGGGACCTATCACAGGAAGCGCAGACACACAAGAGACAGTCTCAGGGACCTATCACAGGAAGCGCAGACACACAAGAGACAGTCTCAGGGACCTATCACAGGAAGCGCAGAGACACAAGAGACAGTCTCAGGGACCTATCACAGGAAGCGCAGACACACAAGAGACAGTCTCAGGGACCTATCACAGGAAGCGCAGACACACTAGAGACAGTCTCAGGGACATATCACAGGAAGCGCAGACACACAGGAGACAGTCTGAGGGACATATCAGAGGAAGTGCAGACACACGAGAGACAGTCTCAGGGACCTATCACAGGAAGCGCAGACACACAGGAGACAGTCTCAGGGACATTTCACAGGAAGCGCAGACACACGAGAGACAGTCTCAGAGACATATCACAGGAAGCGCAGACACACAAGAGACAGTCTCAGGGACAGATCACAGGAAGTGCAGATACATGAGAGACAGTCTCAGGGACATATCGCAGGAAGCGCACACACACAAGAGACAGTCTCAGGGACATATCACAGGAAGCGCAGACACACAAGAGACATTTCAGGGACCTATCACAGGAAGTGCAGACACACAAGAAACAGTCTCAGGGACCTATCACAGGAAGCGCAGACACACAGGAGACAGTCTCAGGGACATTTCACAGGAAGCGCAGACACACAAGAGACAGTCTCAGGGACATATCACAGGAAGCGCAGACACACAGGAGACAGTCTCAGGGACAGATCACAGGAAGCGCAGACACACAAGAGACAGTCTCAGGGACCTATCACAGGAAACGCAGACACACAAGAGACAGTCTCAGGGACCTATCACAGGAAGCGCAGACACACAAGAGACAGTCTCAGGGATCTATCACAGGAAGCGCAGACACACAAGAGACAGTCTCAGGGACATATCACAGGAAGCACAGACACACAAGAGACAGTCTCAGGGACCTATCACAGGAAGCGCAGACACACAAGAGACAATCTCAGGGACCTATCACAGGAAGCGCAGACACACAAGAGACAGTCTCAGGGAGATATCACAGGAAGCGCAGACACACAAGAGACAGTCTCAGGGACCTATCACAGGAAGCGCAGACACACAGGAGACAGTCTCAGGGACCTATCACAGGAAGCGCAGACACACAAGAGACAGTCTCAGGGACCTATCACAGGAAGCGCAGACACACAAGAGACAGTCTCAGGGACCTATCACAGGAAGCGCAGACACACAAGAGACAGTCTCAGGGACCTATCACAGGAAGCGCAGACACACAAGAGACAGTCTCAGGGACCTATCATAGGAAGCGCAGACACACAAGAGACAGTCTCAGGGACCTATCACAGGAAGCGCAGACACACTAGAGACAGTCTCAGGGACATATCACAGGAAGCGCAGACACACAGGAGACAGTCTGAGGGACATATCAGAGGAAGTGCAGACACACAGGAGACAGTCTCAGGGACATATCAGAGGAAGTGCAGACACACAGGAGACAGTCTCAGGGACATATCACAGGAAGCAGCGACACACGAGAGACAGTTTCAGGGACATATCACAGGAAGCGCAGACACACAAGAGACAGTCTCAGGGACATATCACAGGAAGTGCGCAGACACACAAGGCAGTCTCAGGGACATATCACAGGAAGCGCAGACACACAGGAGACAATCTCAGGGACCTATCACAGGAAGCGCAGACACACGAGAGACAGTCTCAGGGACCTATCACAGGAAGCGCAGACACACGAGAGACAGTCTCAGGGACATATCACAGGAAGCGCAGACACACAAGAGACAATCTCAGAGACATATCACAGGAAGTGCAGACACACAAGAGACAATCTAAGGACATATCACAGGAAGCGCAGACACACGAGAGACAGTCTCAGGGACATATCACAGGAAGCGCAGACACACAGGAAACAGTCTCAGGGACATATCACAGGAAGTGCAGACACACAAGGGACAATCTAAGGACATATCACAGGAAGCGCAGACACACGAGAGACAGTCTCAGGGACATATCACAGGAAGCGCAGACACACAAGAGACAGTCTCAGGGAGATATCACAGGAAGCGCAGACACACAAGAGACAGTCTCAGGGACCTATCACAGGAAGCGCAGACACACAGGAGACAGTCTCAGGGACCTATCACAGGAAGCGCAGACACACAAGAGACAGTCTCAGGGACCTATCACAGGAAGCGCAGACACACAAGAGACAGTCTCAGGGACCTATCACAGGAAGCGCAGACACACAGGAGACAGTCTCAGGGATATATCACTGGGAGTGCAGACACACAAGAGACATTTCAGGGACCTATCACAGGAAGTGCAGACACACAAGAGACAGTCTCAGGGACATATCACTGGGAGTGCAGACAGACAAGAGACATTTCAGGGACCTATCACAGGAAGTGCAGACACACAAGAGACAGTCTCAGGGACATATCACAGGAAGTGCGCAGACACACAAGGCAGTCTCAGGGACATATCACAGGAAGCGCAGACACACAGGAGACAGTCTCAGGGACCTATCACAGGAAGGGCAGACACACAGGAGACAGTCTCAGGGACCTATCACAGGAAGTACAGACACACAAGAGACAGTCTCAGGGACATATCACAGGAAGTGCGCAGACACACAAGGCAGTCTCAGGGACATATCACAGGAAGCGCAGACACACAGGAGACAGTCTCAGGGACCTATCACAGGAAGCGCAGACACACAGGAGACAGTCTCAGGGACCTATCACAGGAAGTGCAGACACACAAGGCAGTCTCAGGGACATATCACAGGAAGCGCAGACACACAGGAGACAGTCTCAGGGACATATCACTAGGAGTGCAGACACACAGGAGACAGTCTCAGGGACCTATCACAGGAAGTACAGACACACAAGAGACAGTCTCAGGGACATATCACAGGAAGCGCAGACACACGAGAGACAGTCTCAGGGACATATCACAGGAAGCGCAGACACACAAGAGACAATCTCAGAGACATATCACAGGAAGTGCAGACACACAAGAGACAATCTAAGGACATATCACAGGAAGCGCAGACACACGAGAGACAGTCTCAGGGACATATCACAGGAAGCGCAGACACACAGGAAACAGTCTCAGGGACATATCACAGGAAGTGCAGACACACAAGGGACAATCTAAGGACATATCACAGGAAGCGCAGACACACGAGAGACAGTCTCAGGGACATATCACAGGAAGCGCAGACACACAAGAGACAGTCTCAGGGAGATATCACAGGAAGCGCAGACACACAACAGACAGTCTCAGGGACCTATCACAGGAAGCGCAGACACACAGGAGACAGTCTCAGGGACCTATCACAGGAAGCGCAGACACACAAGAGACAGTCTCAGGGACCTATCACAGGAAGCGCAGACACACAAGAGACAGTCTCAGGGACCTATCACAGGAAGCGCAGACACACAGGAGACAGTCTCAGGGATATATCACTGGGAGTGCAGACACACAAGAGACATTTCAGGGACCTATCACAGGAAGTGCAGACACACAAGAGACAGTCTCAGGGACATATCACTGGGAGTGCAGACAGACAAGAGACATTTCAGGGACCTATCACAGGAAGTGCAGACACACAAGAGACAGTCTCAGGGACATATCACAGGAAGTGCGCAGACACACAAGGCAGTCTCAGGGACATATCACAGGAAGCGCAGACACACAGGAGACAGTCTCAGGGACCTATCACAGGAAGCGCAGACACACAGGAGACAGTCTCAGGGACCTATCACAGGAAGTACAGACACACAAGAGACAGTCTCAGGGACATATCACAGGAAGTGCGCAGACACACAAGGCAATCTCAGGGACATATCACAGGAAGCGCAGACACACAGGAGACAGTCTCAGGGACCTATCACAGGAAGCGCAGACACACAGGAGACAGTCTCAGGGACCTATCACAGGAAGCGCAGACACACAGGAGACAGTCTCAGGGACCTATCACAGGAAGTGCAGACACACAAGGCAGTCTCAGGGACATATCACAGGAAGCGCAGACACACAGGAGACAGTCTCAGGGACATATCACTAGGAGTGCAGACACACAGGAGACAGTCTCAGGGACCTATCACAGGAAGTACAGACACACAAGAGACAGTTGATAACTCGGTGAGTTCTAGGTTTATTTATAAACCTCACTTGTTATAAAGGATAATGAAATAACTCACACAAATACAGATTATAAAATAAATGACAATGCTTTTACTTTTAAAGACAGCAGTCTCATACATGGATTTTGCTAGTGCAGAGTTACAACAAAAACACATAATACTTAGGTTATTTTAGCAGCAGTAGGAATACTTGTAAAATAAATTTGCAACACCTAGTGCCAGTCATACCAGTCAGCCAATGTCATACATACCACACGGCAACCGCGCCCAGCACCCCCTTCAGACCCTCGATGTGCTCCCTCTCTCTTCTGACTGCCCGCCCCCTCCCTCTTTCTTCAATACTTTATACTCTAATCTGTCCATACCTCCCACAAAATCCATAATGGCGAATATTAATTTATTTAATATTCATATGTGCTAGTCACTAATTGGTTATATGTCTTAACTAAAATAATGACATTATGTTCCCATGTCATCATTGCTCATCTAGCCTTCACCTCTGACTATTGCAGACAAATATTATCTTGATTTTAACTCTTTTAGTTTATAATACTGAGCCCTGTTGTCCGCTGCTTTGCACACGCTACAACTGACATTTTAAAGCTACAATCATTTCTATTGCTGAACCAGTAAAAAACATGGCCACCTCATCAGTTCTAAGTTACCCTTATCTCCGCAGCTAATCACAGCTACATAGAGATAAACACTAATCTGTATATACTCTTTAATACATTATATAATATACTTTTAGATCAAACATTAAACAAATAACTGATGCAACAGGGACCCATCTAGTTACTGTGGAGAGGGGAGGGGAGGCGTTATATCTCTCCATTCAACAAGTGAGGCCCAGCTGTACCTCACACACTATACTAATACTGATCTCATCCTAATATATCTATATATTCTACATCACAATATAAGGGGAAATAAAGGAGCATAAGCATTGCATATATTCGTGTATTGCTGAGGAATATGTACGACCACATATTCCTATATTATCAGGGTTATATCACAGGAAGATTTGGCCATGTGACTCTCCTCACACCGTCACACAGAAAGCTCCCCTCCTGGTCTCACCTGGGGGTCACTGACCACAACAGGTCTGTCCATCATCAGTCCTCCTGCTAGGAAATGACAATCAGCATCTAATTCCTGCAGTCACAGAAGCTGGTCATGTCTTATACAGGCATATCCAAGCAGTGAATTTTCTCTACAAAATATACATTTAAAATCATACATTATAAATACATTCCCATTTCATGCATGTGCACAGCCTCACAGGTTCAGGGGGGAGGAGGCGGGAGGGGATAGGGTCAGGGATAGGGTCGGGGGAGGAGATAGGGTCAGGGGAGGAGGCGGGAGAGGATAGGGACAGGGGAGGATAGGGTCATGGGGGAAGGCGGGAGGCGAGGGTCAGGGGGGAGTCAGGAGGGGATAGGGTCAAGGGGGGAGGTGATAGGGTCAGGGTAGGAGATGGGAGGGGATAGGGGGAGGTGTTAGGGTCAGGGGGAGGAGGTGGAAGGGGATAGGGTCAGGGGAGAGGAGGCGGGAGGGGAAAGGGTCAGGCGGGAGGGGCTAGGGTCAGGGGGGGAGGAGGCGGGAGGGGATAGGATAAGGGGGGAAGAGGCGGGAGGGGTTAGGGTCAGGGTGGAGAAGGCGGGAGGGGATAGGGTCAGGGGGAGAGTCGGGGAGGGTTAGGGTCAGGCAGATAGGAGGCAGGAGGGGATAGGGGGAGGGGTCAGGGGGAGGAGGCAAGAGGGGATAGGGTCAGGGGGGGAGGAGGCGGGAAGGGATAGGGTCAGGGGGGAGGGGTTACGGTCAGGGGGGAGGAGGTGGGAAGGGATAGGGTCAGGGACAAGGAAGCGGGAGGGGAAGGGGTTAGGATCAATGCAGGAGGAGGTGGGAGGGGATAGGGTCAGGGGGGAGGAGTCAGGAGGGGATAGGGTCAGGGGGAGGGGTCAGGGTCGGGGGGAGGAGACAGGAGGGGATAGGGTCAGGGGGGAGGAGGCAGGAGGGGATAGGGTCAGGGAGGAGGGGTTAGGGTCAGGGGGGAAGGAGGTGGGAGGGGATAGGGTCAGGGGGGAGGAGACAGGAGAGGATAAGGTCAGGAGTCAGTGGGGAGGAGGCAGGAGGGGATAGGGTCAGGGGGGAGGGGTTAGGGTCAGGGGAGAGGAGGTGGGAGGGGATAGGGTCAGGGGGAGGGGATAGGGTCAGGGGGGAGGCAGGAGGGGATAGGGTCAGGGGAGATGGAGAGAATAGGGTCAGGGGAGGAGGAGGCAGGAGGGATAGGGTCAGGGATAGGGTCGGGGGAGGAGATAGGGTCAGGGGAGGAGGCGGGAGGGGATAGGGTCAGGGAGGAGGAGGCGGGAGGGGATAGGGTCAGGGATAGGGACGAGGGAGGAGATAGGGTCAGGGGAGGAGGCGGGAGAGGATAGGGTCAGGGGAGGATAGGGTCATGGGGGAAG
Source organism: Taudactylus pleione (assembly GCA_031769625.1). Classification (NCBI taxonomy): domain Eukaryota; kingdom Metazoa; phylum Chordata; class Amphibia; order Anura; family Myobatrachidae; genus Taudactylus; species Taudactylus pleione. The sequence continues at coordinate 139,318 of JAUIMM010000617.1, forward strand.
GCGGGAGGGGATAGAGTCAGGGGGGAGTCAGGAGGGGATAGGGTCAAGGGGGGAGATGGGAGGGGATAGGGTCAGGGTAGGAGATGGGAGGGGATAGGGGGAGGTGTTAGGGTCACGGGGAGGAGGTGGGAGGGGATAGGGTCAGGGGAGAGGAGGCGGGAGGGGAAAGGGTCAGGGGGGAGGGGTTAGGGTCAGGGGGGAGGAGTCGGGAGAGGATAGGGTCAGGGGGGAAGAGGCGGGAGGGGTTAGGGTCAGGGTGGAGAAGGTGGGAGGGGATAGGGTCAGGGGGAGAGTCAAGGGGAGGGGTTAGGGTAAGGTGGGGAGGAGGCAGGAGGGGATAGGGGAGGGGTCAGGGGGGAGGAGGCAGGAGGGGAGGAGGCAGGAAGGGATAGGGTCAGGGGGAGGGGTTACGGTCAGGGGGGAGGAGATGGGAAGGGATAGGGTCAGGGGGGAGGGGATAGGGTCAGGGGGGAGGAGGCAGGAGGGGATAGGGTGAGGGGGAGGGGTTAGGGTCGGGGGGGAGGAGACATGAGGGGATAGGGTCAGGAGGGAGGAGGCAGGAGGGGATAGGGTCAGGGAGGAGGGGTTAGGATAAGGGGGGAAGGAGGTGGGAGGGGATAGGGTCAGGGGGGAGGAGACAGGAGAGGATAGGGTCAGGAGTCAGTGGGGAGGAGGCAGGAGGGGATAAGGTCAAGGAGGATGGGTTAGGGTCAGGGGGAGGAGGTGGGAGGGGTTAGGGTCAAGGAGGAGGCGGGAGGGGATAGGGTCAGGGGGAGGAGATAGGGTCAGGGGAGATGGAGAGGATAGGGTCAGGGGGGGAGGAGGCTGGAGGGGATCGGGTCAGGGGGAGGGGATAGGGTCAGGGGGGAGGTGGTGGGAGGGGATAGGGTCAGGGGGAGGGGATAGGGTCTGGGGGTGGCGGACATTGCTATGACACTGACATAAGTTACACATTGTGTTATCCAGGGGAGTAGCGAGGGTGGTTCCAGTGGAGCATGTGCTCCGGGCGCCAAAATGGACAGAGGGCGCCATCCAGGGTTCCGGAATTCATGGGGCGCTGCACAGTATGACGGCCACCTGTTATTTTTATCTCAGTTTATTTGCTCTATATCCTAAATAAGTAAAGAATCTGAGATCCCTCTGGCCCTCCTTCCTCTGTGATTATCTTCTGTCACCTCCCCTCCGGCCCTCCTTCCTCTGTGATCATCTTCTGTCACCTCCCCTCCGGCCCTCCCTCCTCTGTGATCTTCTGTCACCTCCCCTCCTTCCTCTGTGATCATCTTCTGTCACCTCCCCTCCGGCCCCCCCTCCTCTGTGATCTTCTGTCACCTCCCCTCCGGCTCTCCCTCCTCTGTGATCTTCTGTCACCTCCCCTCCGGCTCTCCCTCCTCTGTGATCATCTTCTGTCGCCTCCCCTCCGGCCTCCCTACTCTGTGATCATCTTCTGTCGCCTCCCCTCCGGCCCTCCCTCCTCTGTGATCATCTTCTGTCGCCTCCCCTCCGGCCCCCCTCCTCTGTGATCATCATCTGTCACCTCCCCTTCGGCCCTCCTTCCGCTGTGATCATCTTCTGTCACCTCCCCTCTGGCCCTCCCTCCTCTGTGATCATCTACTGTCGCTTCCCCTCTGGCCCTCCTTCCTCTGTGATCATCTTCTGTCACCTCCCCTCCGGCCCTCCCTCCTCTGTGATCATCTTCTGTCACCTCCCCTCCGGCACCCCCTCCTCCGTGATCATCTTCTGTCGCCTCCCCTCTGGCCCTCCCTCCTCTGTGATCATCTTCTGTCACCTCCCCTCCGGCACCCCCTCCTCCGTGATCATCTTCTGTCGCCTCCCCTCCTCTGTGATCATCTTGTCGCCTCCCCTCCTCTGTGATCATCTTCTGTCACCTCCCCTCCGGCCCTCCCTCCTCTGTGATCATCTTCTGTCACCTCCCCTCCGGCCCTCCCTCCTCTGTGATCATCTTTTGTCACTTCCCCTCTGGCCCTCTCTCCTCTGTGATCATCTTCTGTCACCTCCCCTCCGGCCCTCCCTCCTCTGTGATCATCTTCTGTCACCTCCCCTCTGGCCCTCCCTCCTCTGTGATCATCTTCTGTCACCTCCCCTCTGGCCATCCCTCCTCTGTGATCATCTTCTGTCACTTCCCCTCAGGCCCTCCCTCCTCTGTGATCATCTTCTGTCACCTCCCCTCCGGCTCTCCCTCCTCTGTGACTATCTTCTGTCACCTCCGGCTCTCCCTCCTCTGTGATCATCTTCTGTCGCCTCCCTTCTGGCCCTCCCTCCTCTGTGATCATCTTCTGTCACCTCCCCTCTGGCCCTCCCACCTCTGTGATCATCTTCTGTCACCTCCCCTCCGGCACCCCCTCCTCTGTGATCATCTTCTGTCACCTCCCCTCCGGCCCTCCCTCCTCTGTGATCATCTTCTGTCACCTCCCCTCCGACCCTCCCTCCTCTGTGATCATCTTCTGTCGCCTCCCCTCCGGCCCTCCCTCCTCTGTGATCATCTTCTGTCGCCTCCCCTCCGGCCTTCCCTCCTCCGTGATCATCTTCTGTCGCCTCCCCTCCGGCACCCCCTCCTCCGTGATCATCTTCTGTCGCCTCCCCTCCGGCACCCCCTCCTCCGTGATCATCTTCTGTCACCTCCCCTCCGGCCCTCCCTCCTCTGTGATCATCTTCTGTCGCCTCCCCTCCGGCCCTCCCTCCTCTGTGATCATCTTCTGTCGCCTCCCCTCCGGCACCCCCTCCTCCGTGATCATCTTCTGTCGCCTCCCCTCCTCTGTGATCATCTTGTCGCCTCCCTTCCTCTGTGATCATCTTCTGTCACCTCCCCTCCGGCCCTCCCTCCTCTGTGATCATCTTCTGTTACCTCCCCTCCGGCCCTCCTTCCTCTGTGATCATCTTTTGTCACCTCCCCTCTGGCCCTCTCTCCTCTGTGATCATCTTCTGTCACCTCCCCTCTGGCCCTCCTTCCTCTGTGATCATCTTCTGTCACCTCCCCTCCGGCCATCCCTCCTCTGTGATCATTTTCTGTCACCTCCCCTCCGGCCCTCCCTCCTCTGTGATCATCTTCTGTCACTTCCCCTCCGGCCCTCCCTCCTCTGTGATCATCTTCTGTCACCTCCCCTCCGGCCCTCCCTCCTCTGTGATCATCTTCTGTCACCTGCCCTGCGGCCCTCCTTCCTCTGTGATCATCTTCTGTCACCTCCCCTCCGGCCCTCCCTCCTCTGTGATCATCTTCTGTCACCTCCCCTCCAGCCCTCGCTCCTCTGTGATCATTTTCTGTCACCTCCCCTCCGGCCCTCCCTCCTCTGTGATCATCTTCTGTCACCTCCCCTCCGGCCCTCGCTCCTCTGTGATCATTTTCTGTCACCTCCCCTCCAGCCCCCCCTCCTCTGTGACCATCTTCTGTCACCTCCCCTCCGGCCCTCCCTCCTCTGTGATCATCTTCTGTCACCTCCCCTCCGGCCCTCCCTCCTCTGTGATCATCTTCTGTCACCTGCCCTCCGGCCCTCCCTCCTCTGTGATTATCTTCTGTCACCTCCGGCTCTCCCTCCTCTGTGATCATCTTCTGTCACCTCCCCTCCGGCCCTCGCTCCTCTGTGATCATCTTCTGTCACCTCCCCTCCAGCCCTCCCTCCTCTGTGATCTTCTTCTGTTGCCTCCCATCCGGCCCTCCCTCCTCTGTGATCATCTTCTGTCACCTCCCCCCCTCCCTCCTCTGTGATCATCTTCTGTCACCTCCCCCCCTCCCTCCTCTGTGATCATCTTCTGTCACCTCCCCTCCCTCCTCTGTGATCATTTTCTGTCACCTCCCCTCCAACCCTCCCTCCTCTGTGATCATCTTCTGTCACCTCCCCTCCGGCCCTCGCTCCTCTGTGATCATCCTCTGTCACCTCCCCTCCGCTGTGATCATCTTCTGTCACCTCCCCTCCGGCCCTCTCTCCCCTGTGATCTTCTGTCACCTCCCCTCCGGCCCCCCCTCCTCTGTGATCATCTTCTGTCACCTCCCCTCCGGCCCTCCTTCCTCTGTGATCATCTTCTGTCACCTCCGTCCCTCCCTCCTCTGTGATCATCTTCTGTCACCTCCTCTCCCTCTTCTGTGGTCATCTTCTGCCACCTCCCCTCGCTCCTCTGTGATCATCTTCTGTCACCTCCCCTCTGGCCCTCCTTCCTCTGTGATCATCTTCTGTCACCTCCCCTCCGGCCCTCCCTTCTCTGTGATCATCTTCTGTCACCTCCCCTCCGGCCCTCCCTCCTCTGTGATCATCTTCTGTCACCTGCCCTCCGGCCCTCCTTCCTCTGTGATCATCTTCTGTCACCTCCCCTCCGGCCCTCCCTCCTCTGTGATCATCTTCTGTCACCTCCCCTCCGGCCCTCGCTCCTCTGTGATCATTTTCTGTCACCTCCCCTCCGGCCCTCCCTCCTCTGTGATCATCTTCTGTCACCTCCCCTCCGGCCCTCGCTCCTCTGTGATCATTTTCTGTCACCTCCCCTCCAGCCCCCCCTCCTCTGTGACCATCTTCTGTCACCTCCCCTCCGGCCCACCCTCCTCTGTGATCATTTTCTGTCACCTCCCCTCCGGCCCTCCCTCCTCTGTGATCATCTTCTGTCACCTCCCCTCCGGCCCTCCCTCCTCTGTGATCATCTTCTGTCACCTCCCCTTTCCTGTCAGATTGATTACGTTCACATCTCACCTCTTTAATTCCCTTCCCTCTCTACCCTGTGATCGGCTCTTTGCCCCTATTCACCCCGAAGCATTCTATTCCCCCAATGGGACCTCAGTGCCCAGCACTATAATGCCACTGTTTGCTGTTTTCAGTATTCAAAGCAAAAAAGAATACCTGCAGCAAACTTAGTAATATGATCAATATTTATTATTTTTGATATAGTATACCAAGTACCAACATAACTGAAATGAAGGTAGAGCAATACCAGGTTGTATAAATCTTAATTGTTGGTGGTGCTCCCCAGGGCTTATGTTTATAGAGTGTATGGGGAGGTTTTGGCAAGTGAGCAAAACAAAAAAGAAAAAACCTCTTTTTGGGGGCACTTTTATTCAGTTTAAATTTAAAATAGTTATATTTAATAGATAGTTGAGTGAAAATATTTATTAACCACTCTGCATCTGAGCAGCGTGGTTAATAAATATTTTCGCCCAACCATTAAGGATCGCTTCTCTGGGATATCTTCCCATTACCATTAGATAAGAAGCAATTGTACCCTATTGTCCCTTTATAAGGACAATTTTTCTGTGTGTTTTTTATATGTTTAAGTACAATTTGTAATGTATATCTATTAAATATAACTATTTTAAATTTAAACTGTATAAGAGTGCCCCCAAAAAGAGGTTTTTTCTTTTTTGTTTTGCTCACTTTCCAAAACCTACCCATGTTTTCAGTATTCGCCTACAGGCTGGCCATACCCCACTGACACGGTTCAGTACAGGGGGGAGGGCGCTATGACATGCACTTTCTCCAGGCACCACGTTACCACGCTACTCCTCTGAGTACAGGGGGAGGGCGCTATGACATGCACTATCTCCGGGCGCCACGTTACCACGCTACTCCTCTGAGTACAGGGGGGAGGGCGCCATGACATGCACTTTCTCCGGGCGCCACGTTACCACGCTACTCCTCTGAGTACAGGGGGAGGGCGCTATGACATGCACTTTCTCCGGGCGCCACGTTACCACGCTACTCCTCTGAGTACAGGGGGGAGGGCGCTATGACATGCACTTTCTCCGGGCGCCACGTTACCACGCTACTCCTCTAAGTACAGGGGGGAGGGCGCCATGACATGCACTTTCTCCGGGCGCCACGTTACCACGCTATTCCTCTGAGTACAGGGGGGAGGGCGCTATGACATGCACTTTCTCCGGGCGCCACGTTACCACGCTACTCCTCTGAGTACAGGGGGGAGGGCGCTATGACATGCACTTTCTTCGGACGCCGTTACCACGCTACTCCTCTGAGTACAGGGGGGAGGGCACTATAACATGCACTTTCTCCGGGCGCCACATTACCACGCTAATCCTCTGAGGACAGGGGGGAGGGCGCTATGACATGCACTTTCTCCGGGCGCCACGTTACCACGCTACTCCTCTGAGTACAGGTGGAGGGCGCTATGACATGCACTTTCACCGGGCGCCACGTTACCACGCTACTCCTCTGAGTACAGGGGGAGGGCGCTATGACATGCACTTTCTCCGGGCGCCACGTTACCACGCTACTCCTCTGAGTACAGGGGGAGGGCGCTATGACATACACTTTCTACGGGCGCCACGTTACTCTTCTGAGTACAGGGGGGAGGGCGCTATGACATGCACTTTCTCCGGGCGCCACGTTACTCCTATGAGTACAGGGGGGAGGGCGCTATGACATGCACTTTCTCCGGGCGCCACGTTACCACGCTACTCCTCTGAGAACAGGGGGAGGGCGTTATGACATGCACTTTCTCCGGGCGCCACGTTACCACACTACTCCTCTGAGAACAGGGGGAGGGCGTTATGACATGCACTTTCTCCGGGCGCCACGTTACCACGCTACTCCTCTGAGTACAGGGGGGAGGGCGCTATGACATGCACTTTCTCCGGGCGCCACGTTACCACGCTACTCCTCTGAGTACAGGGGGAGGGCGCTATGACATGCACTTTCTCCGGGCGCGAGTTACCACGCTACACCTCTAAGTACAGGGGGGAGGGCGCCATGACATGCACTTTCTCCGGGCGCCACGTTACCACGCTATTCCTCTGAGTACAGGGGGGAGGGCGCTATGACATGCACTTTCTCCGGGCGCCACGTTACCACGCTACTCCTCTGAGTACAGGGGGGAGGGCGCTATGACATGCACTTTCTCCAGGCACCACGTTACCACACTACTCCTCTGAGTACAGGGGGAGGGCGCTATGACATGCACTATCTCCGGGCGCCACGTTACCACGCTACTCCTCTGAGTACAGGGGGGAGGGCGCCATGACATGCACTTTCTCCGGGCGCCACGTTACCACGCTACTCCTCTGAGTACAGGGGGAGGGCGCTATGACATGCACTTTCTCCGGGCGCCACGTTACCACGCTACTCCTCTGAGTACAGGGAGGAGGGCGCCATGACATGCACTTTCTCCGGGCGCCACGTTACCACGCTACTCCTCTGAGTACAGGGGGAGGGCGCTATGACATGCACTTTCTCCGGGCGCCACGTTACCACGCTACTCCTCTGAGTACAGGGGGGAGGGCGCCATGACATGCACTTTCTCCGGGTGCCACGTTACCACGCTACTCCTCTGAGTACAGGGGGGAGGGCGCCATGACATGCACTTTCTCCGGGCGCCACGTTACCACGCTACTCCTCTGAGTACAGGGGGAGGGCGCTATGACATGCACTTTCTCCGGGCGCCACGTTACCACGCTACTCCTCTAAGTACAGGGGGGAGGGCGCCATGACATGCACTTTCTCCGGGCGCCACGTTACCACGCTATTCCTCTGAGTACAGGGGGGAGGGCGCTATGACATGCACTTTCTCCGGGCGCCACGTTACCACGCTACTCCTCTGAGTACAGGGGGGAGGGCGCTATGACATGCACTTTCTCCGGTCGCCGTTACCACGCTACTCCTCTGAGTACAGGGGGGAGGGCACTATAACATGCACTTTCTCCGGGCGCCACATTACCACGCTACTCCTCTGAGTACAGGGGGGAGGGCGCTATGAAATGCACTTTCTCCGGGCGCCACGTTACCACGCTACTCCTCTGAGTACAGGTGGAGGGCGCTATGACATGCACTTTCACCGGGCGCCACGTTACCACGCTACTCCTCTGAGTACAGGGGGAGGGCGCTATGACATGCACTTTCTCCGGGCGCCACGTTACCACGCTACTCCTCTGAGTACAGGGGGAGGGCGCTATGACATACACTTTCTACGGGCGCCACGTTACTCTTCTGAGTAAAGGGGGGAGGGCGCTATGACATGCACTTTCTCCGGGCGCCACGTTACTCCTATGAGTACAGGGGGGAGGGCGCTATGACATGCACTTTCTCCGGGCGCCACGTTACCACGCTACTCCTCTGAGAACAGGGGGAGGGCGTTATGACATGCACTTTCTCCGGGCGCCACGTTACCACGCTACTCCTCTGAGTACAGGGGGGAGGGCGCTATGACATGCACTTTCTCCGGGCGCCACGTTACCACGCTACTCCTCTGAGTACAGGGGGGGAGGGCGCTATGACATGCACTTTCTCCGGGCGCCACGTTTCCACGCTACTCCTCTGAGTACAGGGGGGAGGGCGCTATGACATGCACTTTCTCCGGGCGCCACGTTACCACACTACTCCTCTGAGAACAGGGGGAGGGCGTTATGACATGCACTTTCTCCGGGCGCCACGTTACCACGCTACTCCTCTGAGTACAGGGGGGAGGGCGCTATGACATGCACTTTCTCCGGGCGCCACGTTACCACGCTACTCCTCTGAGTACAGGGGGGGAGGGCGCTATGACATGCACTTTCTCCGGGCGCCACGTTTCCACGCTACTCCTCTGAGTACAGGGGGGAGGGCGTTATGACATGCACTTTCATCCAGGCGCCATGTTACCACGCTTCTCTTCTGAGTACAGGGGGGAGGGCGCTATGACATGCACTTTTTCCGGGTGCCACGTTACCACGCTACTCCTCTGAGTACAGGGGGGAGGGCGCAATGACATGTACTTTCTCCGGGCGCCACGTTACCACGCTACTCCTCTGAGTACAGGGGGAGGGCGCTATGACATGCACTTTCTCCGGGCACCACGTTACCACGCTACTCCTCTGAGTACAGGGGGGAGGGCGCTATGACATGCACTTTCTCCGGGCGCCACGTTACCACGCTACTCCTCTGAGTACAGGGGGAGGGCGCTATGACATGCTCTTTCTCCGGGCGCCACGTTACTCCTGAGTACAGGGGGGAGGGCGCTATGACATGCACTTTCATCCAGTCGCCACGTTACCACGCTACTCCTCTGAGTACAGGGGGAGGGCGCTATGACATGCACTTTTTCCGGGTGCCACGTTACTCCTCTGAGAACAGGGGGGAGGGCGCAATGACATGCACTTTCTCCGGGCGCCACGTTACCATGCTACTCCTCTGAGTATAGGGGGGAGGGCGCTATGACATGCATTTTCATCCGGGCGCCACGTTACCCCGCTACTCCTGAGTACAGGGGGGAGGGCGATATGACATGCACTTTCATCTGGGCGCCACGTTACCACGCTACTCCTCTGAGTACAGGGGGAGGGCGCTATGACATGCACTTTCTCTGGGCGCCACGTTACCATGCTACTCCTGAGTACAGGGGGGGAGGGCGCTATGGCATGCACTTTCTCCGGCGCCACGTTACTACGCTACTCCTCTGAGTACAGGGGGAGGGCGCTATGACATGCACTTTCTCCGGGCGCCACGTTACCACGCTACTCCTCTGAGTACAGGTGGAGGGCGCTATGACATGCACTTTCTCCGGGCACCACGTTACCACGCTACTCCTCTGAGTACAGGGGGAGGGCGCTATGACATGCACTTTCTCCGGGCGCCACGTTACCACGCTTCTCCTCTGAGTACAGGGGGAGGGCGCTATGACATGCACTTTCTCCGGGCGCCACGTTACCACGCTACTCCTCTGAGTACAGGGGGAGGGCGCTATGACATGCACTTTCTCCGGGCGCCACGTTACTCCTCTGAGTACAGGGGGGAGGGCGCTATGACATGCACTTTCTCCGGGCGCCACGTTACCACGCTACTCCTCTGAGAACAGGGGGAGGGCGCCATGACATGCACTTTCTCCGGGCGCCACGTTACCACGCTACTCCTCTGAGTACAGGGGGGAGGGCGCTATGACATGCACTTTCTCCGGGCGCCACGTTACCACGCTGCTCCTCTGAGAACAGTGGGAGGGCGCTATGACATGCACTTTCCCTGGGCGCCACGTTACCACGCTACTCCTCTGAGTACAGGGGGGAGGACGCTATGAGATGCACTTTCTCCGGGCGCCACGTTACCACGCTACTCCTCTGAGAACAGGGGGAGGGCGCTATGACATGCACTTTCTCCGGGCACCACGTTACCACGCTACTCCTCTGAGTACAGGGGGGAGGGCGCTATGACATGCACTTTCTCCGGGCGCCACGTTACCACGCTACTCCTCTGAGTACAGGGGGGAGGGCGCTATGACCTGCACTTTCTCCGGGCGCAACGTTACTCCTGAGTACAGGGGGGAGGGCGCTATGACATGCACTTTCATCCAGTCGCCACGTTACCACGCTACTCCTCTGAGTACAGGGGGAGGGCGATATGACATGCACTTTTTCCGGGTGCCACGTTACTCCTCTGAGAACAGGGGGGAGGGCGCAATGACATGCACTTTCTCTGGGCGCCAGGTTACCACGCTACTCCTCTGAGTACAGGTGGAGGGCGCTATGACATGCACTTTCTCCGGGCACCACGTTACCACGCTACTCCTCTGAGTACAGGGGGAGGGCGCTATGACATGCACTTTCTCCGGGCGCCACGTTACCACGCTTCTCCTCTGAGTACAGGGGGGAGGGCGCTATGACATGCACTTTCTCCGGGCGCCACGTTACCACGCTACTCCTCTGAGTACAGGGGGAGGGCGCTATGACATGCACTTTCTCCGGGCGCCACATTACTCCTCTGAGTACAGGGGGGAGGGCGCTATGACATGCACTTTCTCCGGGCGCCACGTTACCACGCTACTCCTCTGAGAACAGGGGGAGGCGCTATGACATGCACTTTCTCCGGGCGCCACGTTACCACGCTACTCCTCTGAGTACAGGGGGGAGGGCGCTATGACATGCACTTTCATCCAGGCGCCACGTTACCACGCTACTCTTCTGAGTACAGGGGGAGGGCGCTATGACTTGCACTTTTTCCGGGTCCCACGTTACCACGCTACTCCTCTGAGTACAGGGGGGAGGGCGCAATGGCATGTACTTTCTCCGGGTGCCACGTTACCACGCTACTCCTCTGAGTACAGGGGGAGGGCGCTATGACATGCACTTTCTCCGGGCGCCACGTTACCACACTACTCCTCTAAATACAGGGGGGGAGGGCGCTAAGATATGCACTTTCTCCGGGCGCCACGTTACCACGCTACTCCTCTGAGTACAGGGGGGAGGACGCTATGACAGGCACTTTCTGCAGGCACCACGTTACCACGCTACTCCTCTGAGAACAGGGGGAGGGCGCTATGACATGCACTTTCTCCGGGCACCACGTTACCACGCTACTCCTCTGAGTACAGGGGGGAGGGCGCTATGACATGCACTTTCTCCGGGCGCCACGTTACCACGCTACTCCTCTGAGTACAGGGGGGAGGGCGCTATGACATGCACTTTCTCCGGGCGCCACGTTACTCCTCTGAGTACAGGGGTGAGGGCGCTATGACATGCACTTTCATCCAGTCGCCACATTACTACGCTACTCCTCTGAGTACAGGGGGAGGGCGCTATGACATGCACTTTTTCCGGGTGCCACGTTACTCCTCTGAGAACAGGGGGGAGGGCGCAATGACATGCACTTTCTCCGGGCGCCACGTTACCATGCTACTCCTCTGAGTATAGGGGGGAGGGCGCTATGACATGCACTTTCATCCGGGCGCCACGTTACCCCGCTACTCCTGAGTACAGGGGGGAGGGCGATATGATATGCACTTTCATCCGGGCGCCATGTTACCACGCTACTCCTCTGAGTACAGGGGGAGGGCGCTATGACATGCACTTTCTCCGGGCGCCACGTTACTCCTCTGAGTACAGGGGGGAGGGCGCTATGACATGCACTTTCTCTGGGCGCCACGTTACCACGCTACTCCTCTGAGAACAGGGGGAGGCGCTATGACATGCACTTTCTCCGGGCGACACGTTACCACGCTACTCCTCTGAGTACAGGGGGGAGGGCGCTATGACATGCACTTTCTCCGGGCGCCACGTTACCACGCTGCTCCTCTGAGAACAGTGGGAGGGCGCTATGACATGCACTTTCCCTGGGCGCCACGTTACCACGCTACTCCTCTGAGTACAGGGGGGAGGACGCTATGAGATGCACTTTCTCCGGGCGCCACGTTACCACGCTACTCCTCTGAGAACAGGGGGAGGGCGCTATGACATGCACTTTCTCCAGGCACCACGTTACCACGCTACTCCTCTGAGTACAGGGGGGAGGGCGCTATGACATGCACTTTCTCCGGGCGCCACGTTACCACGCTACTCCTCTGAGTACAGGGGGGAGGGCGCTATGACATGCACTTTCTCCAGGCGCCACGTTAACCCGCTACTCCTGAGTACAGGGGGGAGTGCGCTATGACATGCACTTTCATCCAGGCGCCACGTTACAACGCTACTCCTCTGAGTACAGGGGGGAGGGCGCTATGACATGTACTTTCTCCGGCGCCACGTTACCACGCTATTCCCCTGAGTACAGGGGGGAGGGCGCTATGACATGTACTTTCTCCGGGCGCCACGTTACTCCTGAGTACAGGGGGAGGGCGCTATGACATGCACTTTCTCCGGGCGCCACGTTACCACGCTACTCCTCTGAGTACAGGGGGGAGGGCGCTATGACATGCACTTTCTCTGGGCGCCACGTTACTCCTCTGAGTACAGGGGGAGGGCGCTATGACATGCACTTTCTCCGGGCGCCACGTTACTCCTCTGAGTACAGGGGGAGGGCGCTATGACATGCACTTTCTCCGGGCGCCACGTTACTACGCTACTCCTCTGAGTACAGGGGGAGGGCGCTATGACATGCACTTTCTCCGGGCGCCATGTTACCTTGCTACTCCTCTGAGAACAGGGGGGAGGGCGCTATGACATGCACTTTCTCCGGGCGCCACGTTACCACGCTACTCCTCTGAGTACAGGGGGAGGGCGCTATGACATGCACTTTCTCCGGGCGCCACGTTACCACGCTACTCCTCTGAGTACAGGGGGAGGGCCCTATGACATGCACTTTCTCCGGGCGCCACGTTACCACGCTACTCCTCTGAGTACAGGGGGAGGGCGCTATGACATGCACTTTCTCCGGGCGCCACGATACCACGCTACTCCTCTGAGTACAGGGGGGAGGGCGCTATGACATGCCCTTTCTCCGGGCGCCACGTTACCACGCTACTCCTCTGAGTACAGGGGGAGGGCGCTATGACATGCACTTTCTCCGGGCGCCACGTTACCACGCTACTCCTCTGAGTACAGGGGGGAGGGCGCTAAGACATGCACTTTCTCCGGGCGCCACGTTACCACGCTACTCCTCTGAGTACAGGGGGGAGGACGCTATGACATGCACTTTCTCCAGGCGCCACGTTACCACGCTACTCCTCTGAGAACAGGGGGAGGGCGCTATGACATGCACTTTCTCCGGGCGCCATGTTACCACGCTACTCCTCTGAGTACAGGGGGAGGGCGCTATGACATGCACTTTCTCCGGGTGCAACGTTACTCCTCTGAGTACAGGTGGGAGGGCGCTATGACATGCACTTTCATCCAGTCGCCACGTTACCACGCTACTCCTCTGAGTACAGGGGGAGGGCGCTATGACATGCACTTTTTCCGGGCGCCACGTTACTCCTCTGAGTACAGGGGGGAGGGCGCAATGACATGCACTTTCTCCGGGCTCCACGTTACCACGCTACTCCTCTGAGTATAGGGGGGAGGGCGCTATGACATGCACTTTCATCCGGGCGCCACGTTAACCCGCTACTCCTGAGTACAGGGGGGAGTGCGCTATGACATGCACTTTCATCCAGGCGCCACGTTACCACGCTACTCCTGAGTACAGGGGGGAGGGCGCTATGACATGCACTTTCTCCGGCGCCACGTTACCACACTATTCCCCTGAGTACAGGGGGGAGGGCGCTATGACATGTACTTTCTCCGGGCGCCACGTTACTCCTGAGTACAGGGGGAGGGCGCTATGACATGCACTTTCTCCGGGCGCCACGTTACCACGCTACTCCTCTGAGTACAGGGGGGAGGGCGCTATGACATGCACTTTCTCTGGGCGCCACGTTACTCCTCTGAGTACAGGGGGAGGGCGCTATGACATGCACTTTCTCCGGGCGCCACGTTACTCCTCTGAGTACAGGGGGAGGGCGCTATGACATGCACTTTTTCCGGGCGCCACGTTACTCCTCTGAGTACAGGGGGGAGGGCGCAATGACATGCACTTTCTCCGGGCTCCACGTTACCACGCTACTCCTCTGAGTATAGGGGGGAGGGCGCTATGACATGCACTTTCATCCAGGCGCCACGTTACCACGCTACTCCTCTGAGTACAGGGTGGAGGGCGCTATGACATGCACTTTCTCCGGCGCCACGTTACCACACTATTCCCCTGAGTACAGGGGGGAGGGCGCTATGACATGTACTTTCTCCGGGCGCCACGTTACTCCTGAGTACAGGGGGAGGGCGCTATGACATGCACTTTCTCCGGGCGCCACGTTACTCCTCTGAGTACAGGGGGAGGGCGCTATGACATGCACTTTCTCCGGGCGCCACGTTACTACGCTACTCCTCTGAGTACAGGGGGAGGGCGCTATGACATGCACTTTCTCCGGGCGCCATGTTACCACGCTACTCCTCTGAGTACAGGGGGGAGGGCGCTATGACATGCACTTTCTCCGGGCGCCACGTTACCACGCTACTCCTCTGAGTACAGGGGGAGGGCGCTATGACATGCACTTTCTCCGGGCGCCACGTTACCACGCTACTCCTCTGAGTACAGGGGGGAGGGCGCTATGACATGCACTTTCTCCGGGCGCCACGTTACCACGCTACTCCTCTGAGTACAGGGGGAGGGCGCTATGACATGCACTTTCTCCGGGCGCCACGTTACCACGCTACTGGTGTTATGTACACCACATTATCACTATTAGCATTTGGGGTTTCCCATGTAGGCCTGTACTGACCACAAACACCTGGGTGCGGGCACTGCCATGATATAACGGGCAGGTAAGGGTGGGCACATCCTAGACGTTGGGGGTTTGGTAACCTAGGAC
Source organism: Taudactylus pleione (assembly GCA_031769625.1). NCBI lineage: Eukaryota > Metazoa > Chordata > Amphibia > Anura > Myobatrachidae > Taudactylus > Taudactylus pleione. The sequence continues at coordinate 154,348 of JAUIMM010000617.1, forward strand.
CCCCTTATACAGGGGAAGCAGCCATCACGCTGCGGGACATCACTGGGGCACATGGAGAAGGCGCCTCACACATGAATTACAGGAGATGCCCCTGATATCAGTCACTAGTAGTGATGCCTTGTGCTGCTCTGCGTCACATGACATGGCATGCTGGTTATTGCAGTGCCACATACACTTATTACTATATTACGGTATGGGGGTATATGGCCGAGTGTCAGTATATAGTTTATATACACAACGGGAGGACGGACGGTGATAAGGCGCATGCGCGGATAGTATAGTAGTCTCTACTGCTGGCCGGGGCCTCACTGGGTGTAGAAAGATGGCCGCCAGCCCGCCTCTTTCTATTAGCGACGGCAAAATGAGGACCAAGATGGCGGCTACATCTCTGCGCATCATCCACGTGTCATCCAGCACTTCCGTGTCCCGCTCAGCAGCCAATCACAGAGCGCCGCCGGTATGTGGGGTCTCCTGGTGTCCCTCAGCCCCAACTACTCCCCGACCCCTCATCCACTCACCCATACAGTGCCCACTGCCCCCTATTCCCCCTCTGTCCCTGATCCACTCACCCATACAGTGCCCACTGCCCCCTATTCCCCTCTGTCCCTGATCCTCTCACCCATACAGTGCCCACTGCCCCCTAGTCCTCCTCTGTCCCTGATCCTCTCACCCATACAGTGCCCACTTCCCCCTATTCCCCCTCTGTCCCTGATCCTCTCACCCATACATTGCCCACTGCCCCCTCTGTCCCTGATCCTCTCACCCATACAGTGCCCACTGCCCCCTATTCCCCTCTGTCCCTGATCCTCTCACCCATACAGTGCCCACTGCCCCCTAGTCCTCCTCTGTCCCTGATCCTCTCACCCATACAGTGCCCACTTCCCCCTATTCCCCCTCTGTCCCTGATCCTCTCACCCATACATTGCCCACTGCCCCCTCTGTCCCTGATCCTCTCACCCATACAGTGCCCACTGCCCCCTATTCCCCTCTGTCCCTGATCCTCTCACCCATGCAGTGCCCACTGCCCCCTAGTCCCCCTCTGTCCCTGATCCTCTCACCCATACAGTGCCCACTGCCCCCTCTGTCCCTGATCCTCTCACCCATGCAGTGCCCACCGCCCCCTATTCCCCCTCTGTCCCTGATCCTCTCACCCATACAGTGCCCTCTTCCCCCTATTCCCCCTCTGTCCCTGATCCACTCACCCATACAGTGCCCACTGCCCCCTATTCCCCCTCTGTCCCTGATCCTCTCACCCATGCAGTGCCCACTGCCCCCTATTCCCCCTCTGTCCCTGATCCTCTCACCCATGCAGTGCCCACTGCCCCCTATTCCCCTCTGTCCCTGATCCTCTCACCCATACCGTGCCCACTGCCCCCTATTCCCCTCTGTCCCTGATCCTCTCACCCATACAGTGCCCACTGCCCCCTATTCCCCCTCTGTCCCTGATCCTCTCACCCATGCAGTGCCCACTGCCCCCTATTCCCCTCTGTCCCTGATCCTCTCACCCATACAGTGCCCACTGCCCCCTAGTCCTCCTCTGTCCCTGATCCTCTCACCCATACAGTGCCCACTTCCCCCTATTCCCCCTCTGTCCCTGATCCTCTCACCCATACATTGCCCACTGCCCCCTCTGTCCCTGATCCTCTCACCCATACAGTGCCCACTGCCCCCTATTCCCCTCTGTCCCTGATCCTCTCACCCATGCAGTGCCCACTGCCCCCTAGTCCCCCTCTGTCCCTGATCCTCTCACCCATACAGTGCCCACTGCCCCCTCTGTCCCTGATCCTCTCACCCATGCAGTGCCCACCGCCCCCTATTCCCCCTCTGTCCCTGATCCTCTCACCCATACAGTGCCCTCTTCCCCCTATTCCCCCTCTGTCCCTGATCCACTCACCCATACAGTGCCCACTGCCCCCTATTCCCCCTCTGTCCCTGATCCTCTCACCCATGCAGTGCCCACTGCCCCCTATTCCCCCTCTGTCCCTGATCCTCTCACCCATGCAGTGCCCACTGCCCCCTATTCCCCTCTGTCCCTGATCCTCTCACCCATACCGTGCCCACTGCCCCCTATTCCCCTCTGTCCCTGATCCTCTCACCCATACAGTGCCCACTGCCCCCTAGTCCCCCTCTGTCCCTGATCCTCTCACCCATACAGTGCCCACTGCCCCCTATTCCCCCTCTGTCCCTGATCCTCTCACCCATACAGTGCCCACTTCCCCCTATTCCCCCTCTGTCCCTGATCCTCTCACCCATGCAGTGCCCACTGCCCCCTATTCCCCCTCTGTCCCTGATCCTCTCACCCATACAGTGCCCACTTCCCCCTAGTCCCCCTCTGTCCCTGATCCTCTCACCCATACAGTGCCCACTGCCCCCTCTGTCCCTGATCCTCTCACCCATGCAGTGCCCACTGCCCCCTATTCCCCCTCTGTCCCTGATCCTCTCACCCATACAGTGCCCACTTCCCCCTATTCCCCCTCTGTCCCTGATCCTCTCACCCATACAGTGCCCACTACCCCCTACTGCCCCTGATCCACTCACCCATACAGTGCCCACTACCCCCTACTGCCCCTGATCCACTCACCCATACAGTGCCCACTGCCCCCTAGTCCCCCTCTGTCCCTGATCCTCTCACCCATACGGTGCCCACTTCCCCCTATTCCCCCTCTGTCCCTGATCCTCTCACCCATGCAGTGCCCACCGCCCCCTATTCCCCCTCTGTCCCTGATCCTCTCACCCATACAGTGCCCACTGCCCCCTCTGTCCCTGATCCTCTCACCCATGCAGTGCCCACCGCCCCCTATTCCCCCTCTGTCCCTGATCCTCTCACCCATACAGTGCCCTCTTCCCCCTATTCCCCCTCTGTCCCTGATCCTCTCACCCATACAGTGCCCACTGCCCCCTATTACCCCTCTGTCCCTGATCCTCTCACCCATACAGTGCCCACTGCCCCCTATTCCCCCTCTGTCCCTGATCCTCTCACCCATACAGTGCCCACTGCCCCCTATTCCCCCTCTGTCCCTGATCCTCTCACCCATGCAGTGCCCACTGCCCCCTATTCCCCCTCTGTCCCTGATCCTCTCACCCATACAGTGCCCACTTCCCCCTAGTCCCCCTCTGTCCCTGATCCTCTCACCCATACAGTGCCCACTGCCCCCTCTGTCCCTGATCCTCTCACCCATGCAGTGCCCACTGCCCCCTATTCCCCCTCTGTCCCTGATCCTCTCACCCATACAGTGCCCACTTCCCCCTATTCTCCCTCTGTCCTTGATCCTCTCACCCATACAGTGCCCACTGCCCCCTCTGTCCCTGATCCTCTCACCCATGCAGTGCCCACTGCCCCCTATTCCCCCTCTGTCCCTGATCCTCTCACCCATACAGTGCCCACTTCCCCCTATTCCCCCTCTGTCCCTGATCCTCTCACCCATACAGTGCCCACTGCCCCCTCTGTCCCTGATCCTCTCACCCATGCAGTGCCCACTGCCCCCTATTACCCCTCTGTCCCTGATCCTCTCACCCATACAGTGTCCACAGCCCCCTATTCCCCCTCTGTCCCTGATTCACTCACCCCATACAGTGCCCACTGCCCCCTATTCCCCTCTGTCCCTGATCCACTCACCCATACAGTGCCCACTGCCCCCTATTCCCCCTCTGTCCCTGATCCACTCATCCATACTATGCCCGCTGCCCCCTATTCCCCCCATCCCTGAATGCTCACACAGTGGCCACTGTTCCCCTACCCACATTCTTTCCCTGATTCACTCACCCACCCAGTGTCCCTCATTCCCCCCTTCATCTGTCCCTGATCTATTTGCCCAGTGCCCACTGACTTCCTACTCCCACTCTTTTTCTGAGTTAATAACCCACTGTCACCCTCTACCACACGGTCCTAGATCTGTTCCTCAATCCACCCTGCTCCTATCACCCTCCCCTACTGTGTCCCTTTTACCCCTAGTCCACACTCCCTGTCCCTAATCTCTGCTGTCCCTGATCTACACACTCAGCGCTAAGTATACTGTCCCTATTACCTCCTGTCCCTGATCTAGTGTCCTGTACCCATTGTACCCACTCCCCTCCTCCCACTCTGTCCCTATTACCCCCTGTCCCTGATCCTCTCACCCATACAGTGCCCACTACCCCCTACTGCCCCTGATCCACTCACCCATACAGTGCCCACTTCCCCCTATTCCCCCTCTGTCCATGATCCTCTCACCCATGCAGTGCCCACTGCCCCCTATTCCCCCTCTGTCCATGATCCTCTCACCCATGCAGTGCCCACTGTCCCCTATACCCCCTCTGTCCCTGATCCACTCACCCATACAGTGCCCACTTCCCCCTATTCCCCCTCTGTCCCTGATCCTCTCACCCATGCAGTGCCCACTGCCCCCTATTCCCCCTCTGTCCCTGATCCTCTCACCCATGCAGTGCCCACTGCCCCCTATTCCCCCTCTGTCCCTGATCCTCTCACCCATACAGTGCCCACTTCCCCTATTCCCCCTCTGTCCCTGATCCTCTCACCCATACAGTGCCCTCTGCCCCCTATTCCCCCTCTGTCCCTGATCCACTCACCCATACAGTGCCCACTTCCCCCTATTCCCCCTCTGTCCCTGATCCTCTCACCCATGCAATGCCCACTGCCCCCTATTCCCCCTCTGTCCCTGATCCTCACACCCATACAGTGCCCACTGCCCCCTATTACCCCTCTGTCCCTGATCCTCCCACCCATACAGTGCCCACTGCCCCCTATTCCCCCTCTGTCCCTGATCCTCTCACCCATGCAGTGCCCACTGCCCCCTATTCCCCCCCTGTCCCTGATCCTCTCACCCATACATTGCCCACTGCCCCCTATTCCCCCTCTGTCCCTGATCCTCTCACCCATACAGTGCCCACTGCCCCCTATTCCCCCTCTGTCCCTGATCCTCTCACCCATACAGTGCCCACTTCCCCCTATTCCCCCTCTGTCCCTGATCCTCTCACCCATACAGTGCCCACTGCCCCCTATTCCCCCTCTGTCCCTGATCCTCTCACCCATACAGTGCCCACTTCCCCCTATTCCCCCTCTGTCCCTGATCCTCTCACCCATGCAGTGCCCACTGCCCCCTATTCCCCCTCTGTCCCTGATCCTCTCACCCATACAGTGCCCACTTCCCCCTAGTCCCCCTCTGTCCCTGATCCTCTCACCCATACAGTGCCCACTGCCCCCTCTGTCCCTGATCCTCTCACCCATGCAGTGCCCACTGCCCCCTATTCCCCCTCTGTCCCTGATCCTCTCACCCATACAGTGCCCACTTCCCCCTATTCCCCCTCTGTCCCTGATCCTCTCACCCATACAGTGCCCACTGCCCCCTCTGTCCCTGATCCTCTCACCCATGCAGTGCCCACTGCCCCCTATTCCCCCTCTGTCCCTGATCCTCTCACCCATACAGTGCCCACTTCCCCCTATTCCCCCTCTGTCCCTGATCCTCTCACCCATACAGTGCCCACTGCCCCCTCTGTCCCTGATCCTCTCACCCATGCAGTGCCCACTGCCCCCTATTCCCCCTCTGTCCCTGATCCTCTCACCCATACAGTGTCCACAGCCCCCTATTCCCCCTCTGTCCCTGATTCATTCACCCATACAGTGCCCACTTCCCCCTATTCCCCCTCTGTCCCTGATCCACTCACCCATACAGTGCCCACTGCCCCCTATTCCCCCTCTGTCCCTGATCCACTCATCCATACTATGCCCGCTGCCCCCTATTCCCCCCATCCCTGAATTCTCACACAGTGGCCATTGTTCCCCTACCCACACTCTTTCCCTGATTCACTCACCCACCCAGTGTCCCTCATTCCCCCCTTCCTCTGTCCCTGATCTATTTGCCCAGTGCCCACTGACTTCCTACTCCCACTCTTTTTCTGAGTTAATAACCCACTGTCACCCTCTACCACACGGTCCTAGATCTGTTCCTCAATCCACCCTGCTCCTATCACCCTCCCCTACTTTGTCCCTTTTAACCCTAGTCCACACTCCCTGTCCCTAATCTCTGCTGTCCCTGATCTACACACTCAGTGCTAAGTATACTGTCCCTATTACCTCCTGTCCCTGATCTAGTGTCCTGTACCCATTGTACCCACTCCCCTCCTCCCACTCTGTCCCTATTACCCCCTGTCCCTGATCTAGTGTCCTGTACCCATTGTACCCACTCCCCTCCTCCCACTCTGTCCCTATTGCCCCCTGTCCCTGATCTAGTGTCCTGTCCTCATTGTACCCACTCCCCTCCCCCCTCTCTGTCCCTATTACCTCCTGTCCCTGATCTCGTGTCCTGTCCTCATTGTACCCACTCCCCTCCCCCCACTCTGTCCCTATTACCCCCTGTCCCTGATCTAGTGTCCTGTCCCCATTGTACCCACTACCCTTCTCCCACTCTGTCCCTATTACCCCCTGTCCCTGATCTACTGTCCTGTCCCCATTGTACCCACTACCCTTCTCCCACTCTGTCCCTATTACCCCCTGTCCCTGATCTAGTGTCCTGTCCTCATTGTACCCACTCCCCTCCCCCCACTCTGTCCCTATTACCCCCTGTCCCTGATCTACTGTCCTGTCCCCATTGTACCCACTACCCTTCTCCCACTCTGTCCCTATTACCCCCTGTCCCTGATCTAGTGTCCTGTCCTCATTGTACCCACTCCCCTCCCCCCACTCTGTCCCTTTTACCCCCTGTCCCTGATCTAGTGTCCTGTACCCATTGTACCCACTCCCCTCCCCCCACTCTGTCCCTATTATCCCCTGTCCCTGATCTAGTGTCCTGTCCCCATTGTACCCACTCCCCTGCCCCCACTCTGTCCCTATTACCCCCTGTCCCTGATCTAGTGTGCTGTACCCATTGTACCCACTCCCATCCCCCCACTCTGTCCCTGTTACCCCCTGTCCCTGATCTAGTGTCCTGTCCCCATTGTACCAACTCCCATCCCCCCACTCTATCCCTATTACCCCCTGTCCCTGATCTAGTGTCCTGTCCCCATTGTACCCCCTCCCCCCCCACTCAGTCCCTATTACCCCCTGTCCCTGATCTAGTGTCCTGTCCCCATTGTACCCACTCCCCTCCTCCCACTCTGTCCCTATTACCCCCTGTCCCTGATCTAGTGTCCTGTCCCCATTGTACCCACTTCCCTCCCCCCACTCTGTCCCTATTACCCCCTATCCCTGATCTATTGTCCTGTCCCCATTGTACCCACTCCCCTCCCCCCACTCTGTCCCTATTATCCCCTGTCCCTGATCTAGTGTCCTGTCCCCATTGTACCCCCTCCCCCCCCACTCAGTCCCTATTACCCCCTGTCCCTGATCTAGTGTCCTGTCCCCATTGTACCCACTCCCCTCCTCCCACTCTGTCCCTATTACCCCCTGTCCCTGATCTAGTGTCCTGTCCCCATTGTACCCACTTCCCTCCCCCCACTCTGTCCCTATTACCCCCTATCCCTGATCTATTGTCCTGTCCCCATTGTACCCACTCCCCTCCCCCCACTCTGTCCCTATTATCCCCTGTCCCTGATCTAGTGTCCTGTCCCCATTGTACCCACTCCCCTGCCCCCACTCTGTCCCTATTACCCCCTGTCCCTGATCTAGTGTGCTGTACCCATTGTACCAACTCCCATCCCCCCACTCTATCCCTATTACCCCCTGTCCCTGATCTAGTGTCCTGTCCCCATTGTACCCCCTCCCCCCCCCACTCAGTCCCTATTACCCCCTGTCCCTGATCTAGTGTCCTGTCCCCATTGTACCCACTCCCCTCCTCCCACTCTGTCCCTATTACCCCCTGTCCCTGATCTAGTGTCCTGTCCCCATTGTACCCACTTCCCTCCCCCCACTCTGTCCCTATTACCCCCTATCCCTGATCTATTGTCCTGTACCCATTGTACCCACTCCCCTCCTCTCACTCTGTCCCTATTACCCCCTATCCCTGATCTAGTGTCCTGTCCTCATTGTACCCACTCCCCTCCCCCACTCTGTCCCTATTACCCCCTGTCCCTGATCTAGTGTCCTGTCCCCATTGTACCCACTTCCCTCCCCCCACTCTGTCCCTATTACCCCCTGTCCCTGATCGAGTGTCCTGTCCCCATTGTACACTCTCCCCTGCCCCCACTCTGTCCCTATTACCCCCTTTCCCTGATCTAGTGTCCTGTCCCCACTCCCCTCCCCCCACTCTGTCCCTATTACCCCCTGTCCCTGATCTAGTGTCCTGTCCCCATTGTACCCACTACCCTGCCCCCACTCTGTCCCTATTACCCCTGTCCCTGATCTAGTGTCCTGTCCCCATTGTACCCACTTCCCTCCCCCCACTCTGTCCCTGATCCAGTCTCTAAACCCTATAGTCCCTATCACCCTCCCCCCACTGTACCCATAATCTGTTCCCCAATCCCTACTGACCCATCACCCTTCCTGCACTATATCCCTGATCTACTTACCTAGTCCCTACAGTCCCTATCACCCTTACCTCACTCTGATCTACTCCTTAATCCCTACTGCCACTGTTACTCTGACCCTGATCTACTTAATCCCTACTGTCACCCACACTATCTAAAATATAAACTCCACAATCCCTACTGTCAACCACACCTCCCGCATTATCTCTAATCTGCTCAGTCTTTACTGTCACTGTTACACTTACTTCACTCTGACCCGGATCTACTGCTCATTCCCTACTGTCACCCACACTGTCTCTGATCTACTGCTCATTCCCTACTGTCACCCACACTATCTCTGATCTACTGGTCAATCCCTACTGTCACCCACCCTATCTCTGATCTACTCCTCATTCCTTACTGTCACCCACACTGTCTCTGATTTACTCCTAATTCTCTACTGTCACCCACACTGTCTCTGATCTACTCCTCATTCTCTACTGTCACCCACACTATCTCTGATCTACTCCTCATTCTCTACTGTCACCCACACTATCTCTGATCTACTCCTCATTCTCTACTGTCACCCACACTATCTCTGATCTACTCCTCATTCTCTACTGTCACCCACACTATCTTTGATCTACTCCTCATTCTCTACTGTCACCCACACTATCTGTGATCTACTCCTCATTCTCTACTGTCACCCACACTATCTGTGATCTACTCCTCATTCTCTACTGTCACCTACACTATCTCTGATCTACTCCTCATTCTCTACTGTCACCCACACTATCTCTGATCTACTCCTCATCTCTACTGTCACTCACACTATCTCTGATCTACTCCTCATCTCTACTGTCACCCACACTATCTCTGATCTACTCCTCATTCTCTACTGTCACCCACACTGTCTCTGATCTGCTCCTCATTCCCTACTGTCACCCACACTGTCTCTGATCTACTCCTCATTCTCTACTGTCACCCACACTATCTCTGATCTACTTCTCATTCCCTACTGTCACCCACACTCTCTGATCTCCTCATTCCCTACTGTCACCCACACTATCTCTGATCTACTCCTCATTCTCTACTGTCGCCCACACTATCTCTGATCTACTCCTCATTCTCTACTGTCGCCCACACTATCTCTGATCTACTCCTCATTCTCTACTGTCGCCCACACTATCTCTGATCTACTCCTCATTCTCTACTGTCGCCCACACTATCTCTGATCTACTCCTCATTCTCTACTGTCGCCCACACTATCTCTGATCTACTCCTCATTCTCTACTGTCGCCCACACTATCTCTGATCTACTCATTCTCTACTGTCGCCCACACTATCTCTGATCTACTCCTCATTCTCTACTGTCGCCCACACTATCTCTGATCTACTCCTCATTCTCTACTGTCGCCCACACTATCTCTGATCTGCTCCTCATTCTCTACTGTCACCCACACTATCTCTGATCTGCTCCTCATTCCTACTATCACCCACACTATCTCTGATCTACTGCTCAATCTCTACTGTCACCCACACTATCTCTGATCTACTCCTCATTCCCTACTGTCACCCACACTATCTCTGATCTACTCCTCATTCTCTACTGTCACCCTCACTGTCTCTGATCTACTCCTCATTCCCTACTGTCACCCACACTATCTCTGATTTACTCCTCATTCCCTACTGTCACCCACTCTATCTCTGATCTACTCCTCATTCTCTACTGTGACCCACACTATCTCTGATCTACTCCTCATTCTCTACTGTCACCCACACTATCTCTGATCTACTCCTCATTCCCTACTGTCACCCACACTATCTCTGATCTACTCCTCATTCTCTACTGTCACCCACACTATCTCTGATCTACTCCTCATCTCTACTGTCACCCACACTATCTCTGATCTACTCCTCATCTCTACTGTCACCCACACTATCTCTGATCTACTCCTCATTCTCTACTGTCACCCACACTGTCTCTGATCTGCTCCTCATTCTCTACTGTCACCCACACTATCTCTGATCTTCTTCTCATTCCCTACTGTCACCCACACTCTCTGATCTACTTCTCATTCCCTACTGTCACCCACACTATCTCTGATCTACTCCTCATTCTCTACTGTCGCCCACACTATCTCTGATCTACTCCTCATTCTCTACTGTCGCCCACACTATCTCTGATCTACTCCTCATTCTCTACTGTCACCCACACTATCTCTGATCTACTCCTCATTCTCTACTGTCACCCACACTATCTCTGATCTACTCCTCATTCTCTACTGTCCCCCACACTATCTCTGATCTACTCCTCATTCTCTGTCACCCACACTATCTCTGATCTACTCCTCATTCCCTACTGTCACCCACACTATCTCTGATCTACTCCTCATTCTCTACTGTCACCCTCACTGTCTTTGATCTACACCTCATTCTCTACTGTCTCTGATCTACTCCTCATTCTCTACTGTCACCCACACTATCTCTGATCTACTCCTCATTCTCTACTGTCACCCACACTATCTCTGATCTACTCCTCATTCCCTACTGTCACCCACACTATCTCTGATCTGCTCCTCATTCCTACTATCACCCACACTATCTCTGATCTACTGCTCAATCTCTACTGTCACCCACACTATCTCTGATCTACTTCTCATTCCCTACTGTCACCCACACTATCTCTGATCTACTCCTCATCTCTACTGTCACCCACACTATCTCTGATCTACTCCTCATTCTCTACCGTCACCCACACTATCTCTGATCTACTCCTCATTCTCTACTGTCCCCCACACTATCTCTGATCTACTCCTCATTCTCTGTCACCCACACTATCTCTGATCTACTCCTCATTCCCTACTGTCACCCACACTATCTCTGATCTACTCCTCATTCTCTACTGTCACCCTCACTGTCTTTGATCTACACCTCATTCTCTACTGTCTCTGATCTACTCCTCATTCCCTACTGTCACCCACACTATCTCTGATCTACACCTCAATATTATGTGACCAGAGACAGTGAGATCTAATCATATAGCAAAATGCCCTCTTGCTTAGCAGCAGCCTAGAGAGAGGAGAGAGTCAGGGACTGAGCAGGGTCACATCTTAGGTAGACAGAGAGTGAGAGACAGCCTCCAACAGACCCATGAAGATGCCCTGATGCAGACATAATAGCCAGGAAGGAGCCAGGGGAGGCATAGCTAAAAATTATTTTAAAATTCCAAAACATCGGAAAACCATAGAATGGTCCGATGTTTGTCACCATCGAATGATTTTCATTTGATGGTGGCAAACTTCAGACCACCATCCTCAAATTGTAAAAAACCCTATTGGAATAAAAACATTGATGACTAGTAACCATTGAATTTCAATGTCCATCGCTATGCTGAACCTGCAGGCCGACCCTGTCCATCACTCCACCGTCAAGTGCTTCCTCTCCGGCGTAATGTTCCCACTCAGCCACGCTCTCATGAACAGGAGGCACCTACCATGGAAGTCAGCTGTTCTGTTGCCTTTCTGCTCCACGGGAGGTTTCTGTCCTCCCTGAGCTCGCCTTAGGACACTTGCGTTACGGTTTGACAGGTGTACCGCCCCAGTCAAACTCCCCCCCTGCCACTGTCCCTGGACCGGGTCACCATGGGCACCAGGCGAGGAAGCTCAACAGGATGACCAGAAAATACAGGGTACATTGTGCAAAGGGTGCACATGGAAGCTGCGGCAATTTGCACAGGTGCCCCAGCCCCGGGAACATGCTGCTGATAATGCTTACGGTAGCTGTAATACAATTCTCTCATCCATGATCCTCCTGCCCTTCCCAGCACATCCCAGTGGCTGGGTTCCAGTCTGCATCACGGCATCTTCAGGGGTTTGTTGGAGGCTGTCTCTCACTCTCTGTCTGCCACAGGCATGTCACAGCTCAGTCCCTGACTCCCTCCTCTCTCTAGGCTGCTGCTAAGCACATTGCTACTTCTGATTGGCTCTCACTGTCTCTTGCTATTTCAGCACCTGGGCCAGCTCCTATACAGCAGCTTGATGCAAGATATTTATTTTGTGACTTTGCTTCAGTAAAATCGTCACTGTACGGCTCCCTTTTGTCACAGATGAATGGATCTTACTCCTAAACCTCCCTCGACCAATGCTGTGTAGAATAATGGAAATCCCTTCAAAATCCATTCAGTGGTTCAAGAGATTAGCACGAGACAGACCCCATACACCCCTAATATATGAGAGGATATTACCATAGCATGTTATACATTACACCTTATTACACAATCTCTATATGAAGTGAAATCCCCGGCTTTTTGGTCTCTGTATACGGGATTAATTGCTTTATGCGGATAATCCTCTGCATTATGAATAGCTTCTGTCAGTATAGATGGGAGCTGCGGCCACAAAAAAAAATAAAAAATTCCCCCATAGAACAGCCGATAATGCTGTTCCCCGGCCCTCATCCATCTGTAATGTTCTTGCTTCTGTTCCTCATTGCTACAGGAGGGGTAACTAAGGGTCCTGTGGGGACTTGTCCCCGGCTGTTCCCCATAGCTACAGGAGTGGTAACTAAGGGTACCGTGGGGACTTACCCCTCCTGTAGCTATGAGGAACAGCCGGGGGTAACTAAGGATCCTGTGGGGACTTACCCCTCCTGTAGCTATGAGGAACAGCCGGGGGTAACTAAGGATCCTGTGGGGACTTACCCCTCCTGTAGCTATGAGGAACAGCCGGGGGTAACTAAGGATCCTGTGGGGACTTAGTTACCGCTCCTGTAGCTATGAGGAACAATCAGCGCTGGGTAAGTCCCCACAGTATCCTTAGTTACCCCCGGCTGTTCCTCATAGCTACAGGAGGGGTAACTAAGGATCCTGTGGGGACTTGCCCCCGGCTGTTCCTCATAGCTACAGAAGGGGTAACTAAGGGTCCTTTGACCCATTTGGTCCCAGAGTAACAGTCATCATGTAAATCATCCCGTTTTCTGTGCCCCTCTAGTCTGCAGAATGACACGAGAGCGGAGGCGTCATGGTGGCACAGAGCAGCGTCCTCTTCCCGCCAGAAGGCCGGCACCCCCAGCTCGGGGAGGGAACCGTGTTGTCCTAGTCGCCATCTTGTCTTGTCTTATTGGGCTAAGTGCGTTTGGATACAACAGTTATGTGCAATGGAGTCTGGCGGTGAGGGCGGTGACCCTACATTCCTCTCCTCGCATCTTACCACCAAACAGCAGTTTTCCCGCTGTATCCCCGGAACTGTTCTGGGGGTCCTACAGGCCGCAAGTCTACTTTGGCATGAAGACGCGGAGCCCACGTTCTGTGGTCACAGGTACAGCGCGTCAGAGGTGGATGTAATGTGTACTTACTGCTCATCTCTGCCCTGACCCACGCTCTCTCCCTTCTGCCCTGACCCACGCACTCTCCCTTCTGCCCTGACCCACGCTCTCTCCCCTCTGCCCTGACCCACTCTCTCTCCCCTCTGCCGTGGCCCACGCTCTCTCCCCTCTGCCCTGACCCACGCACTCTGCCCCGACCCACGCTCTCTCCCCTCTGCCCCGACCCACGCTCTCTCCCCTCTGCCCCGACCCACGCTCTCTCCCCTCTGCCCCGACCCACGCTCTCTCCCCTCTGCCCCGACCCACGCTCTCTCCTCTGCCCCGACCCACGCTCTCTCCCCTCTGCCCCGACCCACGCTCTCTCCCCTCTGCCCCGACCCACGCTCTCTCCCCTCTGCCCCGACCCAGGCTCTCTCTCCTCTGCCCCGACCCAGGCTCTCTCCCCTCTGCCCCGACCCAGGCTCTCTCCCCTCTGCCCCGACCCAGGCTCTCTCCCCTCTGCCCCGACCCAGGCTCTCTCCCCTCTGCCCCGACCCAGGCTCTCTCCCCTCTGCCCCGACCCAGGCTCTCTCCCCTCTGCCCCGACCCAGGCTCTCTCCCCTCTGCCCCGACCCAGGCTCTCTCCCCTCTGCCCCGACCCAGGCTCTCTCCCCGCTGCCCCGACCCAGGCTCTCTCCCCTCTGCCCCGACCCAGGCTCTCTCCCCTCTGCCCCGACCCACGCTCTCTCTCTCTCTCTCCACCTATGGTTTGACTCTTCCTGTACTGTACGCCCTCACTCTACCCTTTCTCTTTGCTGTACTCTTTAACCCTTTCCACTGATGGCCGCGGGCTCTTTCTCCCTCCACTGTGACTGCTGTATGATACTCGCTCTCTCTCCCCCTCCTCATGGGCGCGGTCTCTCTCCCCCTCCGCTGTGACTGCTGTATGATACTCGCTCTCTCTCCCCCTTCTCATGGGCGCGGTCTCTCTCCTCCTCCGCTGTGACTGCTGTATGATACTCGCTCTCTCCCCCATCTCATGGGCGCAGTCTCTCTCCTCCTCCGCTGTGACTGCTGTATGATACTCGCTCTCTCCCCCTTCTCATGGGCGCAGTCTCTCTCCTCCTCCGCTGTGACTGCTGTATGATACTCGCTCTCTCTCCCTTCTCATGGGCGCAGTCTCTCTCTCCCTCCGCTGTGACTGCTGTAAGATACTCTCTCTCTCCCCTTCTCATGGGCGCAGTCTCTCCCCCTCCGCTGTGACTGCTGTATGATACTCGCTCTCTCCCCTTCTCATGGGCGCAGTCTCTCTCCCCCTCCGCTGTGACTGCTGTATGATACTCGCTCTCTCCCCCTTCTCATGGGCGCAGTCTGTCTCCCCCTCCGCTGTGACTGCTGTATGATACTCGCTCTCTCTCCCCCTTCTCATGGGCGCAGTCTCTCTCCCCCTCCGCTGTGACTGCTGTATGATACTCGCTCTCTCCCCCTTCTCATGGGCGCAGTCTCTCTCCCCCTCCGCTGTGACTGCTGTATGATACTCGCTCTCTCTCCCTTCTCATGGGCGCAGTCTCTCTCCTCCTCCGCTGTGACTGCTGTATGATACTCGCTCTCTCCCCCATTGCATGGGCGCAGTCTCTCTCCCCCTCCGCTGTGACTGCTGTATGATACTCTCTCTCCCCTTCTCATGGGTGCAGTCTCTCTCCCCCTCCGCTGTGACTGCTGTATGATACTCGCTCTCTCTCCCCTTCTCATGGGTGCAGTCTCTCTCCCCCTCCGCTGTGACTGCTGTATGATACTCGCTCTCTCTCCCCCTTCTCATGGGCGCAGTCTCTCTCCCCCTCCGCTGTGACTGCTGTATGATACTCGCTCTCTCTCCCCTTCTCATGGGCGCGGTCTCTCTCCCCCTCCGCTGTGACTGCTGTATGATACTCGCTCTCTCCCCCTTCTCATGGGCGCAGTCTTTCTCCCCCTCCGCTGTGACTGCTGTATGATACTCGCTCTCTCCCCCTTCTCATGGGCGCAGTCTCTCTCCCCCTCCGCTGTGACTGCTGTATGATACTCGCGCTCTCCCCCCCTCTCATGGGCGCAGTCTCTCCCCCTCCGCTGTGACTGCTGTATGATACTCGCTCTCTCCCCCTTCTCATGGGCGCAGTCTTTCTCCCCCTCCGCTGTGACTGCTGTATGATACTCGCTCTCTCCCCCTTCTCATGGGCGCAGTCTCTCTCCTCCTCCGCTGTGACTGCTGTATGATACTCTCTATCTCCCCCTTCTCATGGGCGCAGTCTCTCTCCCCCTCCGCTGTGACTGCTGTATGATACTCGCTCTCTCCCCTTCTCATGGGCGCAGTCTCTCTCCCTCTCCGCTGTGACTGCTGTATGATACTCGCTCTCTCCCCCTTCTCATGGGCGCAGTCTCTCTCTCCCTCCGCTGTGACTGCTGTATGATACTCGCTCTCTCCCCCTTCTCATGGGCGCAGTCTCTCTCCCCCTCCGCTGTGACTGCTGTATGATACTCGCGCTCTCCCCCCCTCTCATGGGCGCAGTCTCTCCCCCTCCGCTGTGACTGCTGTATGATACTCGCTCTCTCCCCCTTCTCATGGGCGCAGTCTTTCTCCCCCTCCGCTGTGACTGCTGTATGATACTCGCTCTCTCCCCCTTCTCATGGGCGCAGTCTCTCTCCTCCTCCGCTGTGACTGCTGTATGATACTCTCTATCTCCCCCTTCTCATGGGCGCAGTCTCTCTCCCCCTCCGCTGTGACTGCTGTATGATACTCGCTCTCTCCCCTTCTCATGGGCGCAGTCTCTCTCCCCCTCCGCTGTGACTGCTGTATGATACTCGCTCTCTCCCCCATTGCATGGGCGCAGTCTCTCTCCCCCTCCGCTGTGACTGCTGTATGATACTCTCTCTCTCCCCTTCTCATGGGTGCAGTCTCTCTCCCCCTCCGCTGTGACTGCTGTATGATACTCGCTCTCTCTCCCCCTTCTCATGGGCGCAGTCTCTCTCCCCCTCCGCTGTGACTGCTGTATGATACTCGCTCTCTCTCCCCTTCTCATGGGCGCGGTCTCTCTCCCCCTCCGCTGTGACTGCTGTATGATACTCGCTCTCTCCCCCTTCTCATGGGCGCAGTCTCTCTCCCCCTCCGCTGTGACTGCTGTATGATACTCGCGCTCTCCCCCCCTCTCATGGGCGCAGTCTTTCTCCCCCTCCGCTGTGACTGCTGTATGATACTCGCTCTCTCCCCCTTCTCATGGGCGCAGTCTCTCTCCCCCTCCGCTGTGACTGCTGTATGATACTCGCGCTCTCCCCCCCTCTCATGGGCGCAGTCTCTCCCCCTCCGCTGTGACTGCTGTATGATACTCGCTCTCTCCCCCTTCTCATGGGCGCAGTCTTTCTCCCCCTCCGCTGTGACTGCTGTATGATACTCTCTATCTCCCCCTTCTCATGGGCGCAGTCTCTCTCCCCCTCCGCTGTGACTGCTGTATGATACTCGCTCTCTCCCCCTTCTCATGGGCGCAGTCTTTCTCCCCCTCCGCTGTGACTGCTGTATGATACTCTCTATCTCCCCCTTCTCATGGGCGCAGTCTCTCTCCCCCTCCGCTGTGACTGCTGTATGATACTCGCTCTCTCCCCTTCTCATGGGCGCAGTCTCTCTCCCCCTCCGCTGTGACTGCTGTATGATACTCGCTCTCTCCCCTTCTCATGGGCGCAGTCTCTCCCCCTCCGCTGTGACTGCTGTATGATACTCGCTCTCTCCCCTTCTCATGGGCGCAGTCTCTCCCCCTCCGCTGTGACTGCTGTATGATACTCGCTCTCTTTCCCTTCTCATGGGCGCAGTCTCTCCCCCCCTCTGCTGTGACTGCTGTATGATACTCGCTCTCTCCCCCTTCTCATGGGCGCCGTCTCTCTCTCCCTCCGCTGTGACTGCTGTATGATACTCGCTCTCTCCCCCTTCTCATGGGTGCGGTCTCTCTCCCCCTCCGCTGTGACTACTGTATGATACTCGCTCTCTCCCCCTTCTCATGGGTGCGGTCTCTCTCCCCCTCCGCTGTGACTGCTGTATGATACTCGCTCTCTCCCCCTTCTCATGGGCGCCGTCTCTCTCTCCCTCCGCTGTGACTGCTGTATGATACTCGCTCTCTTCCCCTTCTCATGGGCGCCGTCTCTCTCCCCTTCCGCTGTGACTGCTGTGTGACACTCGCTCTCTCCCCCTTCTCATGGGTGCGGTCTCTCTCCCCTTCCGCTGTGACTGCTGTATGATACTCGCTCTCTCCCCCTTCTCATGGGTGCGGTCTCTCTCCCCTTCCGCTGTGACTGCTGTATGATACTCGCTCTCTCCCCCTTCTCATGGGCGTAGTCTCTCTCCCCTTCCGCTGTGACTGCTGTGTGACACTCGCTCTCTCCCCCCTCTCATGGGCGCAGTCTCTCTCCCCCTCCGCTGTGACTGCTGTATGATACTCGCTCTCTCTCCCCCTTCTCATGGGCGCAGTCTCTCCCCCTCCGCTGTGACTGCTGTATGATACTCGCTCTCTTCCCCTTCTCATGGGCGCAGTCTCTCTCCCCCTCCGCTGTGACTGCTGTATGATACTCGCTCTCCCCCCCCTCTCATGGGCGCAGTCTCTCTCCCCCTCCGCTGTGACTGCTGTGTGATACTCGCTCTCTCCCCCTTCTCATGGGCGCAGTCTCTCCCCCTCCGCTGTGACTGCTGTATGATACTCGCTCTCTCCCCCTTCTCATGGGCGCAGTCTCTCCTCCTCCGCTGTGACTGCTGTATGATACTCGCTTTCTCTCCCTTCTCATGGGCGCAGTCTCTCTCCCCCTCCGCTGTGACTGCTGTATGATACTCGCTCTCTCCCCTTCTCATGGGCGCAGTCTCTCCTCCTCCTCCGCTGTGACTGCTGTATGATACTCGCTCTCTCCCCCTTCTCATCGGCGCAGTCTCTCTCCCCCTCCGCTGTGACTGCTGTATGATACTCGCTCTCTCCCCCATCTCATGGGAGCAGTCTCTCTCCTCCTCCGCTGTGACTGCTGTATGATACTCGCTCTCTCTCCCTTTTCATGGGCGCAGTCTCTCTCCCCCTCCGCTGTGACTGCTGTATGATACTCGCTCTCTCCCCCTTCTCATGGGCGCTGTCTCTCTCCTCCTCCGCTGTGACTGCTGTATGATACTCGCTCTCTCTCCCTTCTCATGGGCGCAGTCTCTCTCCCCCTCCGCTGTGACTGCTGTATGATACTCGCTCTCTCCCCCTTCTCATGGGTGCAGTCTCTCTCCCCCTCCGCTGTGACTGCTGTATGATACTCGCTCTCTCCCCCTTCTCATGGGCGCTGTCTCTCTCCTCCTCCGCTGTGACTGCTGTATGATACTCGCTCTCTCTCCCTTCTCATGGGCGCAGTCTCTCTCCTCCTCCGCTGTGACTGCTGTATGATACTCGCTCTCTCTCCCTTTTCATGGGCGCAGTCTCTCTCCCCCTCCGCTGTGACTGCTGTATGATACTCGCTCTCCTCCCTTCTCATGGGAGCAGTCTCTCTCCCCCTCCGCTGTGACTGCTGTATGATACTCGCTCTCTCCCCCTTCTCATGTGCGCTGTCTCTCTCCTCCTCCGCTGTGACTGCTGTATGATACTCGCTCTCTCTCCCTTCTCATGGGCGCTATCTCTCTCCCCCTCCGCTGTGACTGCTGTATGATACTCGCTCTCTCCCCTTCTCATGGGCGCGGTCTCTCTCCTCCTCCGCTGTGACTGCTGTATGATACTCGCTCTCTCCCCCATCTCATGGGCGCGGTCTCTCTCCCTCTCCGCTGTGACTGCTGTATGATACTCGCTCTCTCCCCCTTCTCATGGGCGCAGTCTCTCTCCCCCCCTCCGCTGTGACTGCTGTATGATACTCGCGCTCTCCCCCCTCTCATGGGCGCGGTCTCTCTCCCCCTCCGCTGTGACTGCTGTATGATACTCGCTCTCTCTCCTTCTCATGGGCGCTGTCTCTCACCCCCTCCGCTGTGACTGCTGTATGATACTCGCTCTCTCCCCCTTCTCATGGGCGCAGTCTCTCTCCCCTCCGCTGTGACTGCTGTATGATACTCGCTCTCTCCCCCTTCTCATTGCCGCAGTCTCTCTCCCCCTCCGCTGTGACTGCTGTATGATTCTCGCGCTCTCTCCCCCTTCTCATGGGCGCAGTCTCTCTCCTCCTCTGCTGTGACTGCTGTATGATACTCACTCTCTCCCCCTTCTCATTGCCGCAGTCTCTCACCCCCTCCGCTGTGACTGCTGTATGATTCTCGCGCTCTCTCCCCCTTCTCATGGGCGCAGTCTCTCTCCTCCTCTGCTGTGACTGCTGTATGATACTCGCTCTCTCTCCCTTCTCATGGGCGCAGTCTCTCTCCCCTCCGCTGTGACTGCTGTATGATACTCGCTCTCTCCCCCTTCTCATTGCCGCAGTCTCTCTCCCCCTCCGTTGTGACTGCTGTATGATACTCGCTCTCTCCCCCTTCTCATTGCCGCAGTCTCTCTCCCCCTCCGCTGTGACTGCTGTATGATACTCGCTCTCTCCCCCTTCTCATGGGAGCAGTCTCTCTCCCCCTCCGCTGTGACTGCTGTATGATACTCGCTCTCTCCCCCTTCTCATGGGCGCAGTCTCTCTCCCCCTCCGCTGTGACTGCTGTATGATACTCGCGCTCTCCCCCCCTCTCATGGGCGCAGTCTCTCTCCTCCTCCCCTGTGACTGCTGTATGATACTCGCGCTCTCTCCTCCTTCTCATGGGCGCAGTCTCTCTCCCCCTCCGCTGTGACTGCTGTATGATACTCGCTCTCTCCCCTTCTCTTGGGCGCGGTCTCTCTCCCCCTCCGCTGTGACTGCTGTATGATACTCGCGCTCTCTCCTCCTTCTCATGGGCGCGGTCTCTCTCCCCCTCCGCTGTGACTGCTGTATGATACTCGCTCTCTCCCCTTCTCTTGGGCGCGTCTCTCTCCCCCTCCGCTGTGACTGCTGTATGATACTCGCGCTCTCTCTCCCTTCTCATTGGCGCGGTCTCTCTCCCCCTCCGCTGTGACTGCTGTATGATACTCGCTCTCTCCCCTTCTCATGGGCGCAGTCTCTCTCCCCCTCTTCCGCTGTGACTGCTGTATGATACTCGCTCTCTCTCCCCTTCTCATGGGCGCAGTCTCTCCTCCTCCGCTGTGACTGCTGTATGATACTCGCTCTCTCTCCCCATCTCATGGGAGCAGTCTCTCTCCCCCTCCGCTGTGACTGCTGTATGATACTCGCTCTCTCCCCTTCTCATGGGCGCAGTCTCTCTCCCCCTCCGCTGTGACTGCTGTATGATACTCGCTCTCTTCCCCTTCTCATGGGCGCAGTCTCTCTCCCCCTCTGCTGTGACTGCTGTATGATACTCGCTCTCTCCCCCATCTCATGGGCGCAGTCTCTCTCCCCCTCCGCTGTGACTGCTGTATGATACTCGCTCTCTCCCCCATCTCATGGGAGCAGTCTCTCTCCCCCTCCGCTGTGACTGCTGTATGATACTCGCTCTCTCCCCCATCTCATGGGCGCAGTCTCTCTCCCCCTCCGCTGTGACTGCTGTATGATACTCGCTCTCTCTCCCATCTCATGGGCGCAGTCTCTCTCCCCCTCCGCTGTGACTGCTGTATGATACTCGCTCTCTCTCCCCTTCTCATGGGCGCAGTCTCTCCTCCTCCGCTGTGACTGCTGTATGATACTCGCTCTCTCTCCCCTTCTCATGGGCGCAGTCTCTCTCCCCCTCCGCTGTGACTGCTGTATGATACTCGCTCTTTCCCCCTTCTCATGGGCGCAGTCTCTCTCCCCCTCCGCTGTGACTGCTGTATGATACTCGCTCTCTCTCCCATCTCATGGGCGCAGTCTCTCTCCTCCTCCGCTGTGACTGCTGTATGATACTCGCTCTCTCCCCTTCTCATGGGCGCAGTCTCTCTCCCCCTCCGCTGTGACTGCTGTATGATACTCGCTCTCTCCCCCATCTCATGGGAGCAGTCTCTCTCCCCCTCCGCTGTGACTGCTGTATGATACTCGCTCTCTCCCCCATCTCATGGGCGCAGTCTCTCTCCCCCTCCGCTGTGACTGCTGTATGATACTCGCTCTCTCTCCCCCTTCTCATGGGCGCAGTCTCTCTCCCCCTCCGCTGTGACTGCTGTATGATAGTCGCTCTCTCTCCCCTTCTCATGGGCGCAGTCTCTCTCCCCCTCCGCTGTGACTGCTGTATGATACTCGCTCTCTCTCCCCTTCTCATGGGCGCAGTCTTCCCCCCCACCCTCCGCTGTGACTGCTGTATGATAGTCGCTCTCTCTCCCCTTCTCATGGGCGCAGTCTCTCTCCTCCTCTGCTGTGACTGCTGTTTGATACTCGCTCTCTCCCCTTCTCATGGGCGCGGTCTCTCTCCCCTTCCGCTGTGACTGCTGTATGATACTCGCTCTCTCTCCATTCTCATGGGCGCAGTCTCCCCCCCCCCCCCCTCCGCTGTGACTGCTGTATGATACTCGCTCTCTCCCTTCTCATGGGCGCAGTCTCTCTCCCCCTCCGCTGTGACTGCTGTATGATACTCGCTCTCTCTCCCTTCTCCTGGGCGCAGTCTCTTTCTAGTTCAGGGTCCATAGGGGGTCCACAGGGTTGACCTTGGGGTTATAGCTGGAACAGGATCCATGGGCACCACACAGTTAAGCTTTTAGCTCCCAGGATGCACTTGGGTCCTCCTCTATACCCCGCCCCCGAGCCACAGGCACCTCAGTGTAAGCTGGTGCCCGGCCGGAGTAGGTCACCACGCAGGGGGGCTGCAGGAGCAGCCCCCAGAAGCTTTTTATTTTAAGTTAAATTTTATTTATTTTTAATCTATTTTTACTACAGACGGCAGCGAAGGGCTGTCTGTACAGACGCCCACGCTGCCGCTCTGATCCCCGACTGGCGCCGCGACGCCAGTACTGATCTGGGGATCGCGGCGGGAGGGCAGAGTCCGTACTAGCCGGACTCTGTCTACCTCCCAGGACTGCTGCCGGAGTCGCCGGGGATTCAGGTAAGCCGCGCGTCGCTGGCTAGCGGCGGCGCGCGGAATGCCTTAAATGCAGTCCTTTAGCCTCCGGTCCTGGGGACAGACCGGAGGCTGCTGGCAGTGGCGGCGGGCCCCCCCCATAACCCGTGGGACCACTAGACCACCAGGGATAACCGGCAAGCGGGAAGCCAGCATCCCTGGGGTTATGGCCAGCCAGGGGAGGAAGCCTTCCCTGTCAGCGGCTCCTCCCCTCAGCTCAGCGCGCCTTTCAGCACGCAGTCTGGCGTCGCTGAGCTGCAGTTACACGGCCACTCCTCCTCTGAGGTCTCCAGCGGCCATTTTCCCACAGTGGCAGCGCAGATCTCAGGGAGCACGCGGACCGGTCCCCCTGTGTACCTCTCCCCTGATTAAGGACAGCGTACACAGCACTATAGCCCTCCCAGACACTGAATCTGGGCAGGTTGATTGTAGTGTAAAGGTGCAGTGAGTATATCTTCCTGCATGGTATGTGACTTTTTGCTAGTGCTGCCTGTCTGTGCTTATTTTCTACTTACTGTTAGCTTATACCTATCCCTTTACTTCTCCTACAAGCCCTGCAGGTGTGTGGGGGAGGGGCGTTTCTACTGACCTCACTTATATAGATCACGTATTTGTGAGGTCCGTCACATACAGTTGTGTGCTACTCAGTGCCATATTGTGGGCTGTTGTTCAGCACACCAGTGAGTGCGTTTCACTTCTACCCTGGTGCCAGATATATAATATATTCTGTCATGTCAGACGAGGAGGTTGAGCGCTCAGTGGCTCCGGTGTTGGCCTCCTGCGGACGCTGTTCTGCAGGAGTAGATAGGGAGGATTTGTCACAGGATGGCCTGTGTAGTCGATGCCAGGTGGCTCCTGGCCCATCCAGACCTTCTCTGGCGCAGGAACCACCGTGGGCGATGTTTTCTCAAGTGCTGGTGTCTATTGCGGACCGTCTGTCGGTCCCGACTGCTCTCCCTACTAGGGCGGTGCCCCAGCCGACCATCCCCCATTCCCCGGGTGTCCCGCAGTTATTGCGGAGTCCTCCTGGGTCTCAATCAGTTGGTCCCTATGCGGGGTTGCCTATGTATATACAGGCTTCCCCTG
The DNA here is from genome assembly GCA_031769625.1 of Taudactylus pleione. NCBI lineage: Eukaryota > Metazoa > Chordata > Amphibia > Anura > Myobatrachidae > Taudactylus > Taudactylus pleione. Next base: position 178,157 of record JAUIMM010000617.1, read on the forward strand.
TGCCGCAGCAGCCTGTGGTACCTTTTCAGGCCCCTATCGTGACTCCTCCACCCTGGGTGGATGTGCTCTCCAACTCCGTGCAAAATTTGGCGGCCGCTTCCTCGGCTTTTCAGTCAATGTTGCAGACTGACATGCCTTCTAGGATTTCTAAACGCCCACTCATGACACGGGCTGCTCAGGTATCGGACTCAGAGGGTTCCTCAGATGATGGGGAGGTCCCTGATGACACTGACTCGGACGCCTCGGTCCAGGAAATGGATACCAAGTCGTCCATTAATGTGCGAGCACTAGTTAGGGCGGTGCGAGCTATTCTTCTTATAGAGGATGAGGCACCGGTTCCTAGGTCGAAGTTTCCTAGTTTCAAAAAAACTAAGGTGGCTTCTGCGGTGTTTCCCCTGTCGGATCAGTTGACGGATCATATGGCGGTAGCTTGGCAGGCGCCCAGTAAGAGATTCCTTCCTCAGAAGCGGTTGGCTTCTAATTACCCCTTCCCTGAGGCACATTGTAAAAAATGGGAAACTCCACCGGCGGTGGATTCCCATGTCACCCGTTTAACTCGGGGCGCCACCTTACCATTACCGTCGATATCCTCGCTGAAGGATCCCACGGACAGGAAAGTTGAGACTTGCTTAAAGTCTATTTACTCCCTCTCCGGGGCGGTGGCCCGACCGTCCATGGCCATTTCCTGGGTGGCCAAGGCCTTTGAGGGGTGGGCCAATGCATTGGAAGATACCTTCCCGGACGACGCTCCGGATGTCCAGCGGGCGTTGTTGGGACAAATGAGGGACGCCGCTTCTTACATTGGAGAAGCTTCTTTAGATGCTAGTCTGCTGACCTCGCGGGTATCGGCTGCAGCGGTGTCTGCCCGCCGATCCTTATGGTTGCGGTCCTGGAGAGCGGACTCTGATTCAAAGAAAGGTCTGGAGGCCTTACCTTTCAATGGGGAATTACTATTTGGTCCGGACTTGGACAAAATAGTGGACACCCTGGCTAAATCCAAGTCGGCCTTCCTCCCTTCGGCGGCACTGCCTGCTAAGGTTCGGAGTTCGGCTTTTCGTTCCTTTCGGGTTCAGGGTAAGGCGAAAGGTCAGTCCTTCCCGAGACAGTCTGCGAGTAAGACGGCCTCTAAACCCAAGAAGCAAGCCTGGAGTGCTCGGCGCCCTTCTTCCAAGCAGGAAGATAAACCTGCGGCCTGATGGGACGGGCCTCCCTCTGGGGGACCTCAGAGTGGGAGGCCGACTTCTTCTATTTGCCCAGTGCTGGCACAATACCACCACGGATGCCTGGGTTCGAGAAGTGGTCTCCCAGGGGTACGCCCTGTCTTTTCGGCACAGACCACCCCACCAGTTTTTCTGCACAAGTCCTCAGAACAAGACCAAGGCGTTACAGGTTCAGGAGGCTATAGAGTCCTTGCTGAAAGCAGGGGTCATTGTTCCCGTTCCTCTATCACAACGAGGGACGGGGTATTATTCGTCTCTGTTTCTGGTGCAGAAACCCAATGGTTCTCATCGCCCTATCCTCAACTTGGGAACTCTGAGGAATTTGTTCAGAGACTTCAAGTTCAGGATGGAAACGTTACGTTCCATCATTCTGGCGATGGAACCGGGGGATTACATGGTGTCCCTAGACATCCAGGACGCCTACCTCCATGTTCCGATAGCATCTTCACACCAGCAGTATCTGAGGTTCGCTATCCTTCAACACCACTATCAGTTCCGGGCGCTACCCTTTGGTCTCTCCACGGCACCGAGGGTGTTCACGAAGATTATGGCGGTCATGGCCGCACATCTTCGGAACCAGAATGTACGGCTGCTGCCGTACCTGGACGACCTCCTGTTGCTGGCGAGCTCCCCAGAGGTACTGCTTCAACATCTCCACCTGACGATCGCTTGCCTGCAAGCACACGGGTGGTTGATAAATTGGAAAAAGTCCTCTCTGATTCCATCACAGCGGATGGTTCATTTGGGAGCCCTGCTGGATTCGCGTCAGCAAAGGATCTTCCTGACTCCGGAGAAGGTCGCCTCACTACAGCTGCGGATACGCAGTTGCCTGAGCCGTTGCCGCCTGTCGGTCCATTCGGCTATGAGAGTTCTGGGGTCCATGGTGTCGACATTCGACATGGTGGAATTTGCCCATTTCCATTCCCGGCCCCTGCAGGGGCTGATTCTATCAGAATGGAACGGGTTACCTCACCGGATCCGCTCTCAGGTGCTGGTGTTGTCTCCGGACGTTCGGCTATCTTTGGCTTGGTGGCTTCAGACAGCTCATCTGGTCGAGGGGCGCCCATTTTGGATCCCGGACTGGGTCCTGCTCACGACGGATGCCAGTCTCCGGGGTTGGGGGGCAGTGACCGGCTCTTTGTCGCTTCAGGGTCGTTGGTCAGCGGAAGAAGCACTTCTCCCCATCAACATCCTGGAACTGCGGGCAGTATACAAGGCCCTGCAGTCGTCCGGCCCCGCTCTTCACGGAAGGGCGGTACAGGTGCAGTCCGACAACGCCACCACGGTGGCGTATATCAATCACCAAGGCGGAACTCGCAGTCAGGCAGCGATGTCGGAGGTGTCTCGTATCCTGTCTTGGGCGGAGGGTCACATTCCAGCGATCTCGGCGGTCTTCATCCCCGGAGTCCTCAATTGGGAGGCGGACTTCCTCAGCCGTCACGACGTGCATCCCGGAGAATGGTCGCTTCACCCAGAGGTGTTTCAGCTACTCGTGGACAGGTGGGGACTGCCGGAGCTGGACTTGATGGCCTCCCGTCACAATCACAAGTTGCCCGTTTACGGGTCAAGGACAAGAGACGCAGGTGCAAGTCTGGTGGACGCGCTGTCGGTGACATGGACGTTTCACCTGGCGTATCTGTTTCCTCCGATATCCCTGCTTCCTCGGGTTCTGCGGAAATTCAAGCAGGACGGCGGCATGCTCGTGCTGGTAGCTCCGGCGTGGCCCAGACGTCCTTGGTACTCCGATCTGAGGAGCCTCTCCATCGACGCTCCGTACCTTCTTCCTCAACGTCCGGACCTGTTGTCTCAGGGGCCCTGCCTTTACCCGGATCTGGGTCGGCTGTCTTTGACGGCGTGGCTCTTGAGACAGCCGTCTTGAGGTCTCGGGGCTTCTCCAGTTCGGTTATTGGTACGATGCTCAGGGCACGCAAGCCTGCTTCAGCACGGATTTATCACAGAGTGTGGCACACTTACTTTCAGTGGTGTGAGTCCAGACTTTATGATCCTCAGGTGTTCCGAGTTTCTAGGATCTTGGAATTTCTTCAGTCAGGATTGGATCTCGGCTTACGCCTTGCATCTCTGAAGGTTCATGTGTCCGCCTTGTCCGTGTGGTTTCAACGGCGGATTGCAATACTACCAGACGTTCACACCTTTTTCCAAGGTGTTCTCAGGATCCAGCCTCCCTTTGTGCCTCCTGTGGCTCCTTGGGACTTGGCGGTGGTGCTACGGGTCCTGCAGGGTCCTCCGTTTGAGCCTCTTGAGGCGGTGGAGCTCAAGTGGCTGACATTTAAGACGGTTTTTCTCCTGGCAATTGCTTCGGCCAGGAGGGTGTCTGAATTGGGGGCGCTTTCCTGTCGCCCTCCTTTCCTGATTTTTCACCAGGACAGAGCGGTGCTCCGCACTCGTCCTGAGTTTTTGCCCAAAGTGGTCTCGAAGTTCCATATTAATCAGGAACTTGTTGTGCCAGCTTTTCAGTCCCCTGATCTTTCAGCTGGTGAGACTTCCTTAGATGTGGTCCGGGCGCTTAGAATTTATGTAGACCGGACGGCTTCGGTTAGGAAGTCTGATTCCTTGTTTATCCTCTTTGGTTTTCACAAGAGGGGTTGGCCTGCCAACAAACAAACGTTAGCCCGTTGGCTTCGTTCCGTTATTTGTGAGGCTTATGCACAGGAGGGCTTACCTGTGCCAGCCTCTGTTAAGGCTCATTCCACTCGTTCTGTGGGTCCCTCTTGGGCTGCTAGACGTGGCGCTTCTGCTGTTCAGCTGTGTAAGGCGGCCACTTGGTCTTCAATTCAAACGTTTTTGAGGTTCTATGCGTTTGACACCTTTGCCTCTCAGGATGCATCCTTTGGGGCGCCGGGTACTCCTTTCAGCACAGGAGCGTCCCCGCCCTTAGTTGTACTGCTTTGGGACATCCCCAAGGTCAACCCTGTGGACCCCCTATGGACCCTGAAGTAGAAAACAAGAGATATGGTAAGAACTTACCTTTGTTATCTCTGTTTCTACGAAGTCCATAGGGTCCACAGGGCGCCCGCCCTGACGCACCTGGCTTCAAATGGGCTGTGTGGCTGGTCACCGGTTTTCCATCTCCTATTGCTGTGAGTATGGTTTCTTGTGTGTTCCAGTCTTCCTTCTCTCTGTTCCATATTCTCCTCCGGCCTAGGCTGCTTACCAACTGAGGTGCCTGTGGCTCGGGGACGGGGTATAAAGGAGGACCCAAGTGCATCCTGGGAGCTAAAAGCTTAACTGTGTGGTGCCCATGGATCCTGTTCCAGCTATAACCCCAAGGTCAACCCTGTGGACCCTATGGACTTCGTAGAAACAGAGATAACAAAGGTAAGTTCTTACCATATCTCTTGTTTTCCCCCTCCGCTGTGACTGCTGTATGATACTCGCTCTCTCCCCTTCTCATGGGCGCAGTCTCTCCTCCTCCGCTGTGACTGCTGTATGATACTCGCTCTCTCTCCCTTCTCATGGGCGCAGTCTCTCCTCCTCCGCTGTGACTGCTGTATGATACTCGCTCTCTCTCCCTTCTCATGGGCGCAGTCTCTCCTCCTCCGCTGTGACTGCTGTATGATACTCGCTCTCTCCCCCTTCTCATGGGCGCAGTCTCTCCTCCTCCGCTGTGACTGCTGTATGATACTCGCTCTCTCCCCCTTCTCATGGGCGCAGTCTCTCTCCCCCTCCGCTGTGACTGCTGTATTATACTCGCTCTCTCCCCTTGTCATGGGCGCAGTCTCTCTCCCCCTCCGCTGTGACTGCTGTATGATACTCGCTCTCTCCCCTTCTCATGGGCGCAGTCTCTCTCCCCCTCCGCTGTGACTGCTGTATGATACTCGCTCTCTCCCCTTCTCATGGGCGCAGTCTCTCTCCCCCTCCGCTGTGACTGCTGTATGATACTCGCTCTCTCCCCCCATCTCATGGGCGCAGTCTCTCTCCTCCTCCGCTGTGACTGCTGTATGATACTCGCTCTCTCCCCCTTCTCATGGGCGCAGTCTCTCTCCCCCTCCGCTGTGACTGCTGTATGATACTTGCTCTCTCCCCCTTCTCATGGGCGCAGTCTCTCTCCCCCTCCGCTGTGACTGGTGTATTATACTCGCTCTCTCTCCCCCTCCGCTGTGACTGCTGTATGATACTCGCTCTCTCCCCCTCCTCTGTGACTACTGTATGATACTCGCTCTCTCTCCCTTCTCATGGGCGCAGTCTCTCTCTCCCTCCGCTGTGACTACTGTATGATACTCGCTCTCTCCCCCTTCTCATGGGCGCAGTCTCTCTCTCCCTCCGCTGTGACTGCTGTATGATACTCGCTCTCTCCCCCTTCTCATGGGCGCAGTCTCTCTCCTCCTCCGCTGTGACTGCTGTATGATACTCGCTCTCTCTCCCTTCTCATGGGCGCAGTCTCTCCTCCTCCGCTGTGACTGCTGTATGATACTCGCTCTCTCCCCCTTCTCATGGGCGCAGTCTCTCCTCCTCCGCTGTGACTGCTGTATGATACTCGCTCTCTCCCCCTTCTCATGGGCGCAGTCTCTCTCCCCCTCCGCTGTGACTGCTGTATGATACTCGCTCTCTCCCCCTTCTCATGGGCGCAGTCTCTCTCCCCCTCCGCTGTGACTGCTGTATGATACTCGCTCTCTCCCCTTCTCATGGGCGCAGTCTCTCCTCCTCCGCTGTGACTGCTGTATGATACTCGCTCTCTCTCCCTTCTCATGGGCGCAGTCTCTCCTCCTCCGCTGTGACTGCTGTATGATACTCGCTCTCTCTCCCTTCTCATGGGCGCAGTCTCTCCTCCTCCGCTGTGACTGCTGTATGATACTCGCTCTCTCCCCCTTCTCATGGGCGCAGTCTCTCCTCCTCCGCTGTGACTGCTGTATGATACTCGCTCTCTCCCCCTTCTCATGGGCGCAGTCTCTCCCCCTCCGCTGTGACTGCTGTATGATACTCGCTCTCTCCCCCCCTTCTCATGGGCGCAGTCTCTCTCCCCCTCCGCTGTGACTGCTGTATGATACTCGCTCTCTCCCCCTTCTCATGGGCGCAGTCTCTCTCTCCCTCCGCTGTGACTGCTGTATTATACTCGCTCTCTCCCCTTGTCATGGGCGCAGTCTCTCTCCCCCTCCGCTGTGACTGCTGTATGATACTCGCTCTCTCCCCTTCTCATGGGCGCAGTCTCTCTCCCCCTCCGCTGTGACTGCTGTATGATACTCGCTCTCTCCCCTTCTCATGGGCGCAGTCTCTCTCCCCCTCCGCTGTGACTGCTGTATGATACTCGCTCTCTCCCCCCATCTCATGGGCGCAGTCTCTCTCCTCCTCCGCTGTGACTGCTGTATGATACTCGCTCTCTCCCCCTTCTCATGGGCGCAGTCTCTCTCCCCCTCCGCTGTGACTGCTGTATGATACTTGCTCTCTCCCCCTTCTCATGGGCGCAGTCTCTCTCCCCCTCCGCTGTGACTGGTGTATTATACTCGCTCTCTCTCCCCCTCCGCTGTGACTGCTGTATGATACTCGCTCTCTCCCCCTCCTCTGTGACTACTGTATGATACTCGCTCTCTCTCCCTTCTCATGGGCGCAGTCTCTCTCTCCCTCCGCTGTGACTACTGTATGATACTCGCTCTCTCCCCCTTCTCATGGGCGCAGTCTCTCTCTCCCTCCGCTGTGACTGCTGTATGATACTCGCTCTCTCCCCCTTCTCATGGGCGCAGTCTCTCTCCTCCTCCGCTGTGACTGCTGTATGATACTCGCTCTCTCTCCCTTCTCATGGGCGCAGTCTCTCTCCCCCTCCGCTGTGACTGCTGTATGATACTCGCTCTCTCCCCCTCCGCTGTGACTGCTGTATGATACTCGCTCTCTCTCCCCCTTCTCATGGGCGCAGTCTCTCTCCCCCTCCTCTGTGACTACTGTATGATACTCGCTCTCTCTCCCTTCTCATGGGCGCAGTCTCTCTCCCCCTCCGCTGTGACTGCTGTATGATACTCGCTCTCTCTCCCCCTTCTCATGGGCGCAGTCTCTCTCTCCCTCCGCTGTGACTGCTGTATGATACTCGCTCTCTCTCCTTCTCATGGGCGCAGTCTCTCTCCCCCTCCGCTGTGATTGATGTATGATACATACACCCCCTACCCCTGGTAATCTTCTCTCCTTTCTCTGTCCCCAGGATTAATGTGGCTCTCTCAGTCCGGATCCCCCTCCCTGCGTCACACATGTGAGCAGAGTGACGCCCTAGCACAGTACGGGTGGCTGATGCACGATGGGGTGAATTTCGGGGTACAGGAGATCAGAGATAAAGGCTACACTCTAAGGACAGAGTTTGTGAAGAGACCTGGAGGGCAGCATGGTGGGGAATGGAGCTGGAGAGTCTCTGGGGTCCCTGAGGTGAGGGAAAGACACGTAGTCGGCCACAAATATACGTCTATATTCTTCAGGGTCTACAGGGGATACCTTGGGGATTAGGAGGAGGTCAGGACCAGACACCAGACAGTTATAGCTGTTGACTCCCAGGATGCACTGTTCCTTCCCCCTATACCCCACCCCTAAGCCAGAGGCCCTGTAGTTAGTTCTGGTGTGTGCAGGAGTCAGATCACCATTAGACAGTGGGTGCATTAGGCGGCCCATAAGCTTTTATTTATTTGATTTAATAGTTTATTATTGTATAATCTGAGTGTTCAGCATGAGACTGTCTATGAGACGTCTGTGCTGTCACTCTATCACCCCTCCGGGCATTGCGACTACAGTTCCGTCTGTTACTCTCAACGGGCTCCTGGGGACTTTGCTAGCTGGCCCCGCGGGATGACCATTGACTGCAACTCGGACACAGGGGATATGTAAGGTGGGTGGGTTACTGCTTGCGGTAACCTACGCACTCTGAGTGTGTACCCCGGGGAAGTCTGCGTGCTCCACTAAGACCACCATGGTACACATGGCGCGGGAAACCAGCGTCCCTGGGGACAATAATCAGCCAATGGAGGCCAGCCTTCCCTGTTTAAGCGGCTCCTCCCCCAGCTCAGGGCGCCATTCCGCAGAGGTCTAACTGCGCTGAGCTGCATTTCCTCTCCGGCCACGCCCCCTCAGAGGTCTCCGGCGGCCATCTTCTCTGCCCAGCCACAGCTCTCTCCGGGAACGCAGGGTCCGGGTCCCCCTATATACCTTTCCCTGGAGCCAGGTTATGTAGCGCTATATCCTACAAGACATTAGAGTCTGAGTAGTTGTATTTAGCGCCAATTGTGCAGTTACTATTCTGCATTGTATGCGATCTGCTAGCGCTGTGTGTGTCTGTGTGATATTCCTATACTGTCAGACTTTGCTATCACTTTTCTTTCTCTCTGGGCCCCTAACAATACCGCTGTATTCAGGGTCCATATACACTTAATTTCTCACTGGAGTTGTGAAGTTGTCGCATAATGGGGCAGTTGCACTGTACATAGTGCCATATATGTGCTAAAGTTCTACAGCTTTGTACAGGCTTTACCTAGCTATTTGCTTTACTTCCCCCTTGTGTTATCATCACAGTGGTGATATTCTGCCTCATACCATAGTGCTATTTCTCCTTCATCCACTAGGGGGCACTGGAGGCTAAAGACAGTGGGGTATAGACGTGTCCTAAGTGGGAGCTGGCACTTTAAATTTTTAGAAGTGTGACTAGCTCCTCCCCCTCTATACCCCCCTACAAGCCCAGTCTTCGTTTGTACCCGAGGGGACCTGGTAATGTTTTTACACTTCTCCTCAGGGTATTTAGTATAGAGCGCTGCTGTGCTGAAGTCAAGAATACAATATGAGGAACAGGTAGCAGCTGTCCTGCCTGTCTACACCGATGGAGCTTCCAGGGGGACCCGCACACAACTTCTCGCAGTTCGCCTGGGGTCCCCGACTACAGAGACCACTGGCTCCATATAGGGGGTTCCGCATGCCGCTGCTTGCAGCACGCATGGAGGTCCTCCATTAGTCATACTGCCACCGGCAGCGGCGTGAGTATTCCTCGACGCGACTAGTGGGGTAACCAGGCTAACATAAAAGGCGGTATTTTCAGTAGCAGGTTGCTCCGATTAGCGGGACATCCAAGCGGCATATACTCTGTGTGCGCGCATATAGTCAGGTGCATAAATATTGGGACATTGACAGAATTGTCATATCTTGGCCTCTATTCACCACCACAATGGCTTTGAAATGAAACAAACAAGATGTGCTTTACCTGCAGACTTTCAGATTTAATTTGAGGGTAATTACATCCAAATCAGGTGAACGGTGTAGGAATTACAACGGTTTCTATATGTGCCTCCCACTTTTTAAGAGGCCAAAAGTAATGGGACAAACTAAACCATCCTAAATCTAACTTTCACTTTTTAATACTTTGTTGAAAATCCTTTGCAGGCAATTACAGCCTGAAGTCTGGAACGCATAGACATCACCAGACGCAAAAGCCATGGCACTTTCCCATACCACGACAACGGGTTCCTCTCCACAGCTCTCAAAAAAAAGAGACAGTTGCCCTCAGTCCTCCAATCGGTCGACTCGGAGGAGGGGATATGCCAGTTTTAGAGAAGGGTGAATATGCTCCAGATTTGCCTAAAGAGCTCCAGAAGAAGCCTGAGCCGGTGTCCGATGGGATAGAGGCTTTAATTTCTGAAATCAGCCAGGTATTGCAGATAAAGGATGAGGACAAGGGTCCTGCACGACAGTCTTTCTTTTTAAAGAAACAGAGACCGGCCATTGCATTTCCAATTTCAGAGGAGCTGGATTCTCTTCTGACGTCAGCTTGGAAACATCCGGATAAGAAATGTCAGATGTCCCGGCGGTTATTATCCTTTTATCCACTAGATCAGTCAGTGTTGCGTCTGTCTAAGAATACGCTGCCGGTTCCTGGAGTCATGTCTTTGTAGGAGGTTTCGGCAGGAGATTGGAGAATACTCTCAAGTCCATGTATACAGCTGCAGGGGTGACTGCGTCTTGCGATTGTAAGCTGCTGGACTAACAAAGCAATTGAGCGTTGGGCAAAACAATTGGCTGAGAGATCAGCTGCCGTGGAGGAGCTTATTCCGTTAGCAGAGCATATAAGTGAAGTTGCGACATACCTTGGAGAGGCGTCCAAAAATGTTTGCAATATAGCCTCCAGGACTTCAGCTCTGGCGATGTCGTCGCGCAGGGCGCAGTGGCTTACACAATGGCAGACGGATGCAGAATCAAAGAGAGCTGTGGAAGCCCTTCCATTCACGGGAAGTGTATCATTTAGAGCAGAACTAGATAAGTGGATTTACCACCAGTAGCCTGAGAAATCCATTTATATTCTGTCTGTGGCTCAAGAAGATCTTACTCGGGACCCTTGTTTCGGTCGTTTCGTGCTCCTGGACGTTCCTGTGGTCACTTTCTGAGGAGGACGATCAACTTCCCGTGGTTCCAGAGGACATGGCAGAGCCGCAACAACATCTCCTCAACAGGAGGTTAAGTCCACTACCAAGCCTAGTGCTTGACGGGCTTCCCTATCTCCTGGGGAACCCCAGGGTGAGAACGTGTCTACGTGACTTCAGAGAAGTATGGACGGAATCTTGTACAGACGCTTTGGTCCGGGATCTCATCACTCGGGGATACAAGCTCGATTTTCAGTGTCAACTTCCACCTCGGTTTTTTTTTACCACAGGTTTACCAGTTTCCAACGACAGGAGTGTCGTATTACAAGAAACTATAGACAAGCTTCTATCCGCGAGAGTGGTGGTCCACGTTCCCAGGAATCAGACCGGAAAGGGTTTATACTCCAGTCTTTTTGTGGTTCCGAAGCCGGATGGCTCGGTCAGACCTATTCTGAACTTGAAGGATCTTAATCCCTACCTGAGGATTTTCAAGTTCAAGATGGAGTCCCTTCGGTCGGTGATTGCGGGCCTGGAGGAAGCCAAATTCATGGTATCTCTAGATATCAGGGACACCTACCTTCATATCCCTATTTGGCCGCCTCACCGGGTGTTTCTGAGATTCGCAGTTCGGAACTCATATTTCCAGTTTCAGGCCTTACCATGAGCCCCAGGGTATTCACGAAGGTCTTGCATGTGATGAGTCTCCTTCAGAAACAAGGCATCACAATTAACCCTTACCTGGACGATCTCCTGCTGACGGCTCATTACAGGGACCAATTACTGCAGAACATCGCACTGACTCACAGGCTTCTCATTCGTCACGGGTGGATCCTGAACTTTCCCAAGTCTCATCTGCAGCCGACGCAGAGGTTACAGGTTCTGGGAATGATAATGGACACATTATAAAAGCAACATTCATTCAGAAGATGGTGACGACGGTCCTTCGACATCAGGTTTAGGTACATGTCTGCATTAGACTTCTGGGTAAGATGGTTGCGGCTTTTGAGGTGATTCCTTACGGTCATTTTCACTCCAGGGCGTTTCACCTCCTCACAATGGGCAGGATCCCATCTTTTCTTTCACCTACGTGTATGGTTAAGTCTCAGAACTTGGATATCCCTTCTCTGGTGGTTGAACTCGGCACACCTAATGGAGGTTAAGAGATTCTGAGTGTGGGATTGGACTCTCTTCACCACAGATGCGAGAGGCTGGGGAGCAGTAATTCAGGAACATCACTTCCAAGGCCGCTGGACATTACAGGAAGTGAGTCTGCCGATAAACATATTGGAATTAAGGGCAGTGTTCTACGCTCTTCAGACAGCAGATAACATGTTGCGGGGCCGAGCAGAGTCCAGTCAGACAATGCCACGGCAGTGGCATACATAAACAGATCAGCTGGCAGGACGTGCATCCAGGGGAATGGGCACTACATCCTCAGGTTTTTCAACAGCTTGTCCAACGTTGGGGTCTTCCGCAGGTCGACCTCATGGCATCCAGACAAAATCATCCACTGCCTCTCTACTGCTCTCGGACAAGAGACCCGGAGGCAGTGGCAGTGGACGCACTGTCAACGCCATGGCAGTTCCACTTTGTCTAGCTGTTCCCATTGTTTCTTCTCCCTCGGATTCTACAATACATCAAAAGGGAGAAGGCCAAGGTTTTATTAGTGGCTACGGTTTGGCCTCACAGAGCTTGGTATTCAAACCTTCAACTTCTGCTGATCGACGATCCGTGGATCCTATCTCTTACTACAGGGTCCTTTTAGCCTATCCAGACTTAAAGTGGCTACATTGAGGGCGTGGCCGTTGAAAGTGCCATCTTAACACGTAGAGGGATCCCATCCAGGGTAATCCCTACTATGCTTCGAGCCCAGAAGGAGGTTACTTCGAAACATTTCCACCATTTTTGAAAGGCTTACGTTTCATGGTGTGAACGGCGAAGGTGTGAGAGTCTATAATAATTTATAGTGTTTATTTAAAACATACTGTAAGATTCGTCATTATTTATGAGAAAAAGCCATTTTTCTTTACACAAATATCATGAAATTGAACCACCATTATACTGAACGAGCAGTTAAAAGACAGCAGCAGCTGAATGATCCCAGAATAGGATACCAAGTCTGGACACTGTGAAAAAAAGACAAACTGAAGATGCATTGACACATCCTATGTACTTGTTAAACCAATCATATGTATTCTTTTCTGTCGAACCATTTTTGGCAAATGTTTGTGACAGCAGTTTTCTGAACTTATAAAAGACGGCTCAAAGAGGATGTACCTCTGAGAGCTGAGTGGATTCATCACAGTGTGTGTTGAGTTTTTCTCATCTCCCCAGCCGGCTGGAAGGAACATTAATAAAGCACAGGAGTAGTGTTTCTCATACCATGATCCAGGGGTAGGAAGCCTCATCACCCTAACAAAGGTCACCTCCTACAGATTTCAAACTAGCCATATTTCTGCTTTTTCTGCAAGCAGGTTTCTTGGCCGGTCTCCGTCTGGGTGCAGACTTTTCTGCAAGGTGCGATTCGGTTACAACCACCCTTTGTTCCTCCTACGGCTCCATGGGATTTGGATCTCTTCCTTTCCTTCTTAGTCTTCTCTGTTCGAACCTTTTAGAGTATGTGGAAGGTAGGAGGGTGTCGGAACTGGGAGCTTTATCCTGTTGTCCTCCATACTTGGCATTTCATGCGGATAGAGCAGAACTCCGTACAAGAATGGATATCCTTCCAAAGGTGGTTTCGGCTTTCCACACCAACCAACCTATTGTGGTACCCGTTCTTCCATAGGATTCACCACCTTCAAGATCCTTGGATGTTGTTAGGGGCTCTTCGGATCTATGTGGAGAGATCTGCAGCCATATGTAAACAGACACTTTATTTGTTTTGTATGATGCTGTTCGTCCTGGTTGGCCAGCTTCCAAACAGTCGCAGGCCCACTGGAATCGTCTGACCATCAGTCAGGTATATGTGGCCTCATCTAGGGAGCCTCCTCTTTCTATTACAGAGCATTCCACTTGCTCAGTGGGTTCCTCGTGGGCGGCTGCTTGCGGGGTTTCCATAGAGTCACTTTGCTAGGCGGCCACTTGGTGTGGCCGGCTTACCTTTATTCGTTTTTATAGATTTAACACGTTTGCAGCCTCTGCAGCGCAGTATGGCTGGTCTGTATTGCAGGGTTCTCGGCGCTCTCCCGCCCGTGATAGGAGCTGTGGGACGTCCCCACTGTCTTGAAGCCTCCAGTGTCCTTTAGTGGATGAAGGAGAAAATAGGATTGTGGTACTTACCGATTAATCCCTTTCTCCGATTCCATAGGGGACACTGGACGCCCACCCGGCGCTGTTCCTTCCTGCCTGGGTTGTGGTCATGTTATGTTATGACTGTTAGAGAACTGTTTTATGTCTCTGGTTGTGTTACTGTTACTTCAGACTTCTAATTATTCTGTGTACTTTCTTCGCCTCCTCCTCTTCCATTTGGTTTTTCCCAGCTCTCCTCGGGCACAGTTTCCTAAGACTGGGCTTGTAGGGGGTATAGAGGGGGAGGAGCTTGTCACACTTCTAAAAATTTAAAGTCCCAGCTCCCACTTAGCACACGTCTATACCCCACTGTCTTGAAGCCTCCAGTGTCCCCTATGGAATCATAGAAAGGGATTTATCGGTAAGTACCAAAGTTCTGTTTTCTTCTTCAGGGTCCATAGGCTCCACAGGGAGACCTTGGGTGTAGGTTGGATCTGCATCCCGGACACCACGCAGTTAAAGCTTTGCTCCCAGGATGCACTGGTCCATCCTCCCTATACCCCGCCATGAGCCTAGAGGCACCTCAGTTATATTTGGTGCCCGGCCGGAGTCGGGTCACTGTTAACGCAGGGGTGCTGTCTAGCAGCCCCAAAGCTGATTTTATTTTATGATTTAGTAGTTTTTCTGTCTTCAGAGCGCACAGCAACAGACAGTACATAGGACAGCTGTGCTGCTGCTCCGTCACCCTGCCGGCGCTGCGATGCCAGTACCGATCTGGTGATCTCGGCGGGACCCCAGGGTCTGTGCTAGCCGGGCCCGCGTGGAACATCCCAGACTGCGACCTGACGTACGGGGACAGGTAAGAGTTGCATATGTTGTGAGTGGGGTCTGAAAGTTGTTCTTAGTGTTTGTCAGGTTCAGTATAGCGCTTCCTGATTTATATATATAATATAATTTGTCTGACAAGGAGGGCGAGCACACTGCTGCACCCACTCTGCGCTCCTGCAGGCTATGTGCTGCACCCACTCTGCTCTCAGGGGTGAGTAAGGAGGATTTATCTCAGGATGGGTTATGTGTGAGGTGCTATCAGTTGCCTGGCCTCTCAAACCCCCCAACAAAGGGACAGGAATCCCCCTTGGGCGTTTTTTTCCTCGGTCCTGGCCTCTATTGCGGGTCACCTGGCGGTCCCAACTGTTTTACACCCTATGGGGTTACCTCTACAAACCACCCATCCCTCTCAGGGTATCCTGCATTGTTTGCAGTCTACTCCTGTACCACAGTCTGTCTCTCCCTACCAGGGGTTAGCACAATACAGTATATGCAATCCCCTTCGGTATCACAACAGTCTGTCATTCCCTTCCAGGGACTAACGCAAGCTGTACAACCACGCTGGGTGGATATTTTATCTAGTTCAGTGCAGAGTTTGGCAGCTTCATCTACGGCCTTTCAGACCATGTTGTGGAATGACAGAGCTAATAATAAACGCCCTGTATTGTCTTCCCAGTCTACACAACTATCAGTCACAGAAGCGTTGTCGGATGATGGGGAAGTGGATGATGTGTCTGATTTCCCTACACTGGAGGTGGAGCCTAAATCAAGTATTAATGTTCCGGCTTTGGTGCGGGCGGTCTGATCCATACTAGATATAGAGGGTGACGTTCCTGCCCATAAATCCAAATACCCTCAGTTTAAACAGGCAGTTTTTCCTCTCTCTGACCAGCTGGAAGACCATATGGCGGAGGCCTGGCAAATGCCTGGTAAGAGGTATCAGCCGCAAATGCGTTTGGCCTCATGTTCTCCATTCCCTGAGGGGCACTGTAAGAAGTGGGAATCACCTTCTGCGGTGGATTCTCATGTTACTCGCCTAATAAAAAGTACCACACTACCCATGCCTTCCATTTCTTCCTTGAAGGATTCTACGGATAGGAAGGTGGAGACGTGTCTGAAATCTATTTACTCTCTCTCAGGAGCGGTTGATCGTCCGTACATGGCTATCTCATTGGTGGCTAAGGCGATAGAAGGTTGGGCAAATGTTCTGGAGGACACTTTACCTGAGAAGACTCCTGAGACTCAGAGGTCTTTGGTGGGCCGCATTAGAGATGCGGATGCTTATATTGGTGAGGCTTCTTTGGATGCCAGTCTGCTGACCTCCAGAGTTTCGGCCACAGGTGTGTCTGCTCGCCGCTCCCTGTGGCTACGCTCCTGGAGGGCGGATGCTGACTCTAAAAAGGGCCTGGAGGCCTTGCCCTACAATGGGGACATTTTGTTTGGCCCGAACCTTGACAAAATCGTAGACACACTGGCAAAATCGAAATCAGCATTTCTGCCATCAGCATCTGCACCTTCCAAGGCTTGAACCTCTTTCTTTCGGTCCTCAAGAAAAGCCCAAAGGACAGTCGTTCCATAGACAATCGGCGACCAAAACAACCACCAAACTTAAAAAACAGGCCTGGAGCACAAGACACCCTGCTTCCAAGTCAGAGGATAAACCCTCAGCCTGATCCTAATGGAACGGGCCTCCCTCTGGGGGATCCCAGAGTGGGAGGCCGACTTGTTCAGTTCGTCCAGTGCTGATGTCAAACCACTAAGGATGCTTGGGTAAAAGCAGTGGTCTCTCAGTGGTATGCTCTCTCATTCTGGCGAAGACCTCCCCACCAGTTTTTCCAACAAGAACAAGGCCTTGCAGATCCAGGATGCCATAGAGTCCTTGCTGAAAGCAGGGGTAATTGTGCCAGTTCCACTATTTCAAAGAGGGACTGCATATTATTCTACTCTGTTTCTGGTTCAGAAGCTGAATGGATCTCATCGGCCTAACCTCAAATCTCTGAACAAGAATACGCCCCTTGTGCGCCCAGTAAGACCCAACCCACATTCAGCCTTGCTATTCCAGTGATCTAGAAAGGGATCACAGAGGTCTTTGGCAGCCAAAGAAAACACAACCTCTTTCCCATATTATTTGAGGAAATAGCGCGGATACACCCCCATCATTCAAGTTCCTCAGGGTGCCCAAATTCAGGATGGAAACTTTACGTTCCATCATACTGGCTATGGAACCTGGGGATTACATGGTATCCCTGGACATTCAGGATGCTTACCTGCATATCCCCATAACATCTTCTCACCAGAGTTATCTGCAGTTTGCTATTCTGCACCAAAACTTCCAGGTCCAGGCACTACCCTTTGGCCTAGATCCAAGATCCAAGGGTCTTTACAAAAGTTATAGCTGTCATGGCAGCCCATCTGCGGAGTCAGGGTATACGACTCCTGCCATACCTTGATGACCTCCTCTTGCTGGCAGGTTCTCCAAAGGTGCTTCAACACCACCTACGCCTGACAATCGCTTGTCTACAAGCACACGGGTGGCTAGTCAATTGGAAAAAGTCTTCCCTAATTCCCTCACATACGATGGTTCATTTGGAAGCCTTTCTGGATTCTCACCAGCAGAGAATTTTCCTAACTCCAGAATAGATTTCCTCGCTGCAACTGCGCAGATACCTCCTCAGTCGTCCGGTGTCAGTATACTCGGCTATGCAGATTCTAGGGTCCATGGTGTCCACATTCGACATGGTGGAATATGCTCCGTTTCATTCAAGGCCCCTGCAGGGGCTGATCCTCTCCAGATGGAACAGCTTAGCCCACCGGATCAGGGCTCAGACGATGGTGCTCTCTACGGAGGTGCGCCTGTCTGTCTTGGTGAAAACGGACATCTCATCACACCAACGGACGCCCCTTTTGTATCCCAGACTGGGTACTTGTCACGACGGACGCCAGTCGCTGGGGCACAGTGGCCGGTCCACACTCATTTCAGGGCCATTGGACAGCAGTCGAAGCAGCCCTGCCCATCAACATATTGGAACTTCGGGCAGTGTACAGGGCCATCAGGATGGCAAGTCACATTCTTCACAGAAAGCCTGTGCAGGTTCAGTCCGACAACGCCACCACAGTGGCTTACATCAACCATCAAGGAGGTCCTCGAAGTCGGGCAGCAGTGACAGAAGTGTCACGCATTCTGACGTGGGCAGAGTGCCATCTCCCAACAATTTCGGCAGTGTTCATTCTAGGAGATCTCAATTGGGAAGTGGACTTCCTCAGCCGTACATCCAGGGGAATGGTCTCTTCACCAAGAGGTGTTTCAACTCCTAGTGGACAAATGGGGCCTGACGGAGGTGGACCTCATGGCCTCCCGACACAATCACATTACCAGTGTACGGGTCCAGAACAAGGGATGCCGAAGCAAGCTTGCTGGACGCTCTGTCAGTATGGTGGACCTTCCAGTTAGCGTACCTCTTTCCTCCGATATCCCTGCTTCCTCGGGTTCTTCGGAAGTTCAAGCAAGACGGGGGCACTGTCCTGCTGGTGGCTCCAGCTTGGCCAAGATGTCATTGGTACTCAGATCTTCGGAGTCTCTACATCGACACTTCAGACCTGCCTCAATGTGCGGACCTGTTGTCTCAAGGTCCTTGCCTTTACCTGGACCTGGATCATCTGTCTTTGACTGCGTGGCTCTTGAGACATCGATTCTAAAGTCCAAGGGATTCTCTAGCTCGGTCATCAGGACGATGCTCCGACACAGAAACCTGCTTCGGCCAGGATATACCACAGGGTGTGGCATACATATTTCCAGTGGTGTCGCGCTCTGGATTACGACCCTCAGGTGTTTCGTATTTCCAGATTCTGGCATTCCTTCAAGCAGGATTGGAACACGGTCTTCGCCTGGCCTCGTTAAAAATACATGTCTCCGCACTGTCAGTGTGGTTCCAATGAAGGATAGCTCCACTCCTGGATATCCACACCTTCCTCCAGGGTATTCTCCGGATTCAACCTCCCTTTGTCCCCCTGTGGCTCCTTGGGATTTGGCTGTTTTCTTCAGGCCCTCCAGGGTTCTCCATTTGAACCACTAGATTCAGTGGATCTCAGGTGGTTAACAGCTAAGACTCTCTTTCTCCTGACGATTGTTTCTGCCAGGAGGGTGTCAGAATTGGGGGCGCTTTCCTGTCGTCCTCCCTTTCTGATATTTCACCTGGACAGGGAGGTGCTTCGCACTCGCCCTGAATTTCTTCCTAAAGTGGTTTGTAATTTCCATATTAATTAGGAAATAATTTTCAGTCACCAGACCTTTCGACAGGTGAGGACTCATTGGATGTGGTCCGTGCTCTCCGGATTTATGTAGACCGGACCAGTTCCCTTTGGAAATCTGACTCCTTATTTGTGCTCTATGGATTTCACAAGAACGGATGGCTAGCCAATAAACAAACATTGGTCAGATGGTTTTGTATGACTATCTCAGAGGCTTACACACAGGCAGGCCTCCCTGTTCCAGCTTCTGTTACTGCTCATTCTACGCGGTCTGTGGTGCCCTCGTGGGCAGCTCATCGTGGCGCCTCAGCTGTTCAGCTTTGTAAGGCGTCCACGTGGTCTTCCATTCAAACCTTTATAAGGTTCTATGCATTTGATACCTTTGCCTCTCAGGATGCTTCCTTTGGTCGCTGGATTCTCCTCTCAGTGCAGGAGCGTCCCCACCCTTAAAATGACTACTTAGGGACATCCCCAAGGTCTCCCTGAGGAGCCTATGGACCCTGAAGAAGAAAATTAGTGATATGGTAAGAACTTACCTTTGTTAACTCTTTCTTCGAAGTCCATAGGGTCCACAGAGCACCCGCTCTGACGCACCTGGCTACATATGGGTTATGTTGCTGGTCACCGGTTTCCCGTCTCCTTCTCTGTGAGTGTGATTCTCGAGTGTTCCAGTCTTCCTTCTCTCTATTTCCTCCTACGGCCTTTGGCTACTTAACAACTGAGGTGCCTCTAGGCTGAGGTATAGGGAGGATGAACCAGTGCATCCTGGGAGCAAAGCTTTAACTGCGTGTTGCCCGGGAAACAGATCCAACCTACACCCAAGGTTTCCCTGTTGACCCCATGGACTTCGAAGAAAGAGAGTTAACAAAGGTAAGTTTTTACCATAACTGTAATTTTTACTCTGCAATATGTGAATTAAGTGGTGATGCCCTGAAAAAGGCCCAGCCTTTTTTGGGGTGAGCATTTGGGCGTGGGGCCCCCGGAGTTGCTCTGGCTGGGCCTTTTTCAGGGCTTCACCACTTAATTCACACATATACTTTTTCATCACCTTTCTGTTTCTTTGTTTATTATTTATGTAATTTTAATTCTTTCTTATTATATTAACACTTATTAATTTACACATCTATACTTTACACTTCACTATCACCTTTTTTTCCCTTTTTCGTGTGATGCTCTGGGGATGGTCCTTGGCTGGATTGTTTTGGGGTGCCCTGCGCCTCGGACGTGAACCCCTTAATGTTAGGGACGCCGGTATAGAGGAGCCTTGACGATGGCCTGGCGCTTAATATATTTGCAAATGTATGTAACTAATACCTCTGAATGTCTATTATTATGTAAGATTCAAGTATTTTTGCTGATTTTGCTGCAGTGTGCTGGAGGGAAAATCCCTTTTCTTCTGTGGTTCAGTGTAAACCCCGCCCTGTACAAGCACCTGTGCTATGTCATTAAGCTGATGTGAGCGACCACTGTATTTTTTATACTAAACTACTGCAAATAATTCTATCGCCAAAGCAGCGCTATTCACAGTGACCAGCAGCATACCGTGTCCTGTAGATGGAAGCCCTGTGGCGATTAGTGTGGGTTGGCTGTGAGACGTGTGCCGCTTAGTCCGCTCACCCTGCTGACATGCTGGGTCCACTGTCAGTACTGCTGACACACCCTGGAGGGGAGAGATGGGATACCGCACATTGTCAGCGCTTCCCAGAGCCGAGGGGAAACGTCACTGACTCGTTTCTCAGCCTGGTACGTAGGGCTGATTCATCAGATGTCTTTGGCTGTATAGTCGCAGTTGCATTGCAGCGCACTCACTGACCTTTGCCTACATAAGGACGCTCGTTACACCCCGGTTCTGCCTCATTGCTTGTACTTGTGTCTGCTCATATTCCTCATTTCACACACAATCTGTCCCACCCTTTCATCTGCCAACATCCCATGAGAGCCGATGAGGAATGGTTTATACGGAATTGTTACTGAAGTCTAACCCTCTGTCCCCTTAGGATCCATCTTCCCCAGGACAGCTGGTCTCGCTCCTATTTTATGTCGCCACAGATGGGCAAGGTTCTTTGATGCCCCACACTGATAACAGAGGTCACCTGAGCCATGTGACGGGCACTTCCGAGGAGCTGGGGGGATTTTCTCTCCGGTTTCCCAAGCCTGAAGGTGGAGATTACGTAAGGTACTCCATTCCTGGTCTTCCCCGGTTACTATACTGTGATCTCCCGGTGTGGGGACTCTTACAGAGGGTAATGGTGGGACTGCAGGGGAACATGACAATCAGGACCCCATGCAGCACTGAGTCGGGCAGTAGATCTGACCGCTCCCCTGCGGCACTGAGTCGGGCAGTAGATCTGACCGCTCCCCTGCGGCACTGAGTCGGGCAGTAGATCTGACCGCTCCCCTGCGGCACTGAGTCGGGCAGTAGATCTGACCGCTCCCCTGCGGCACTGAGTCGGGCAGTAGATCTGACCGCTCCCCTGCAGCACTTACCGTTTGCACCACTGTTTCTTTTTAACCATTTGTTTAACCATGTATAATTTTTCATATTCTATCTATATTGTCATTTCACTGATAAATCATTTCATTTAGTAGAATAATCTTCTCGTTCTTCTCTCATCACAGTTACAACCACCTCGCCACCACTTGCCATGGTCTTCATCACATCACAGATGTTGTGCGGAGCAGTATGAAGGACCGCTTTACTCACCCTTTCAGTGGTTCTGCTAACAAGCGACGTTACTTTGGCCTCGACACGTACCACCCACCATCCCAACCAGGCTTCGATCACTCACAACTTGTTGTCCACCAAGTCACCATGTACCTTCCCTTCCAGGTTGAGATTCTTTTTGAATCTGACAGTTTCCTACAACGTCCACAGGCCATGTCTGGTGGGGCTCTGAGCACTGAGCTGGACAAGCATAGGAAGAACATGGAGGAGCGTTTCCGGAAGACATTTCAGCTGGAAGCCAAAGGATTCATCCCAGAACAGGTGGCATTCGCTCAAGCTGCTCTCTCCAACATGTTGGGTGGGATGGGCTATTTCTATGGTAGCTCAATCATCCGGTCACAGCACAACCCCGAACCTGTGTCCTATCCATCGGCTCCGCTTTACACAGCAGTCCCATCTCGCTCTTTCTTTCCCCGTGGTTTCCTTTGGGATGAGGGTTTCCATCTGCTGCTCATTGCTCGGTGGAACCCAACTCTGGCCTGGCAGTCTCTGGGCTATTGGCTGGATCTAATGAATGCAGACGGGTGGATACCCCGAGAGCAAATTCTGGGCCCCGAAGCTCGCAGCAAAGTGCCAGCTGAGTTTGTAGTTCAGTGGGATGAAAATGCCAACCCTCCAACTCTCTTCCTGGCCCTGCGGCAGCTGCTGGCCAGCAAGGACGCTGCTTCGGAAGGGCTGCCGTTTCTCCGCCGTGCCTTTCCTCGTTTGCAGACCTGGTATAACTGGTTCAATGGAACTCAGAAAGGGCCTCAACCATATACTTACCGCTGGCGTGGCCGGGACAGGGATACCTTACGTTTTTTGAACCCAAAAACTTTGACATCTGGTCTGGATGATTATCCACGGGCATCACATCCATCTGATGATGAGCGTCACGTGGACCTGCGCTGCTGGATGGCTCTGGCCTCTGAAGTCATGTCTGACATATGCACATTACTAGGAGACGACGGGCGTCAGTATAAGGAGTCTCAGGCGGCTCTCTCGGACAATTATTTATTGGACCAGCTCCATTGGGCTGAGAGACTTGGAGCCTACGCCGACTATGGGAACCACACGCAGAATGCAGTTTTGGAATGGGAACGACCACGAGCTGCTCCTGGACAGGATCCCCATAGTGTCCCTCCCCCAAGGTTAATAAGAATTGCGAGGAAGCCACCTAAATTGCAGTTTGTAGGAGCTCTGGGGTATGTATCCCTCTTCCCCTTCCTTCTGCAGATACTATCTCCTAACTCCCCCCGACTTGGACGCCTGTTGGATCATTTGAGAGATGCTGACAAACTATGGACCCCGTATGGCCTACGCTCCCTGTCTAAGAGTAGCCCCCTGTACATGCAGCGGAACACAGAGCATGACCCCCCGTACTGGAGGGGACCCATATGGATTAATATGAACTACCTGGCGGTGAGCGCCTTGCACAAATATAGCCAAGTGGAAGGTCCGCACCAGAGCAGGACGACCAGTCTGTACAGGGAGCTGAGGGTGAACCTTATCGCTAATCTGTACAGACAGTACGAGAAAACCGGGTACCTATGGGAGCAGTATAATGATCAAACAGGCCGTGGACAAGGCTGCCATCCCTTCACTGGCTGGAGCTCGCTCGTTGTCCTTATTATGGCGGAAGAATACTGAGGAGGCTGCAGTGTGATAACATGAGCCACAGACAGAGTAACGAGAGGCGCTGGCCGGCTGACCCGGTGCCCATACTAAGGGCTGTACTCCCTGCATCTGTGTAATCTGTGCCCGGCTGGTTCAGGCGCACACGCTGCTGGGCACAATAAAAGATTCCCCATCTCATGTGTCTGACATCTTTCTTCCGGGTCTCCCATAGAGCGGACTCAGTAACGGGAGATAAAGGTGGTGTTATATGCCGCTGCGACAGACGTATCGGTACATGGGAAATACAGGAACACATGGAATGAGTAATCTAGTGCCGGAGATTAGGATAACACAGCCGCCTCCTCCCACCCCCCACATTCTGTATGTAGTTAACCCGTCACAGTGGAGGCTCCCTGAACACCTAGGACAATGGGTTTAGCACTTTAATGCATCAGTACATAGAAAACGCTTGAACACGGAATTGTAGACTGTAGATTTAGGGGGGGGGGTATATGTGATCACCTTACTCCAGCAGGCGATCACAGATATTTGTCCCTGATAGCATAGAAGGTGGTTACTCCTTACTGAGGTGGGCTCACCCCCCCCCCATTCACTGCGTAGTGGGCGGTTACTTTGATGCCCCCACCAGGCTTGTAAACTGGCACCTGCGGTCCTGAACGCTTGCTGACACCGCCCTGCGGTCCTGAACGCTTGCCGACACCGCCCTGCGGTCCTGAACGCTTGCCGACACCGCCCTGCGGTCCTGATGGCTTGCCGACACCGCCCTGCGGTCCTGAACGCTTGCTGACACCGCCCTGCGGTCCTGACTGTAGCGCTGCACAGTAACTTACATGCTTCTATACACAAATTCCGCCACCTTGTTATATACGCTGTCCCGTGCTCCCAGTGCTGGAGCCTGTCTATGCTGCGTCCCCACATTATGCACCAGGGATAACATACCCAGCGTCATAGCTGCCAGACTTAGCACGGTGCGCGCTTGAACAAAACAGTACAAGGGATTAACCCCCTTAGTGCCATAGCTGCCATCATGCCCACGTAGGGCAGGTGTCTGGCCACACCTGTCTTTCATTGTGTTCTTTTGGCCAGACGTGGCTGATAACAGAGACCATTAGCTTGCATATAGCTGTGCAGCAGTCACAGTGCCACCAGAGCATCATCAGGATGCTTCAGACATTGCTGTAATCACCAACGATTGTGGCCCCACCCTTATTTTACATCACACGGAGGGGGCGTGGCCTATACCAGGCCCGCAAATAATATATATATATCAAAATGACCCTCGGCAGAAAAAAGGTTCCCCACCCCTGGTCTAAGCATCCTAAGGACGCTCCAGGCAACACTGCTGCATAGATTCCGGCTGCAGGGTGACATTACAGGCACCCTGAGTAGCCAGATGAGGCTAGCAGAAAAAAGCTCCAAGGGCCAGACCAAATGATTCCTGGGGCCTTATACGACCCCCGGGCCTGAGGTTCCCTTTCCCTGCACTACACCAAAACATACATACACTGCACCAAGACAGACTGACTGACATACACTGCAACACGACATACACTGCACCAAGAGAGACTGACTGACATACACTGCACCAAGACATACACAAACTGCACCAAGACATACACAAACTGCACCAAGACATACACAAACTGCACCAAGACATACACAAACTACACCAAGACATACACAAACTGCACCAAGACATACACAAACTGCACCATGACTGACTGACATACACTGCACCAAGACATACACAAACTACACCAAGACATACACAAACTGCACCAAGACATACACAAACTACACCAAGACATACACAAACTGCACCAAGACATACACAAACTGCACCAAGACTGACTGACATACACTGCACCAAGACATACACAAACTGCACCAAGGCATACACAAACTGCACCATGACTGACTGACATACACTGCACCATGACATACACAAACTACACCAAGACATACACAAACTGCACCATGACTGACTGACATACACTGCACCATGACATACACTGCACCAAGACATACACAAACTGCACCAAGACATACAGAAACTGCACCATGACTGACTGACATACACTGCACCAAGGCATACACAAACTGCACCATGACTGACTGACATACACTGCACCAAGACATACACTGCACCAAGACATACACTGCACCAAGACATACACTGCACCAAGACATACACAAACTGCACCAAGACATACACAAACTGCACCAAGACATACACAAACTGCACCAAGACATACACAAACTACACCAAGACATACACAAACTGCACCAAGACATACACAAACTGCACCAAGACATACACAAACTGCACCATGACTGACTGACATACACTGCACCAAGACATACACTGCACCAAGACATACACAAACTGCACCAAGACTGACTGACATACACTGCACCAAGACATACACTGCACCAAGACATACACAAACTGCACCAAGATATACACAAACTGCACCATGACTGACTGACATACACTGCACCAAGACATACACTGCACCAAGACATACACAAACTGCACCAAGACTGACTGACATACACTGCACCAAGACATACACAAACTGCACCAAGATATACACAAACTGCACCATGACTGACTGACATACACTGCACCAAGACATACACAAACTGCACCAAGACATACACAAACTACACCAAGACATACACAAACTGCACCATGACTGACTGACATACACTGCACCAAGACATACACTGCACCAAGACATACACTGCACCAAGACATACACAAACTGCACCATGACTGACTGACATACACTGCACCAAGACATACACTGCACCAAGACATACACAAACTGCACCATGACTGACTGACATACACTGCACCAAGACATACACAAACTACACCAAGACATACACAAACTGCACCAAGACATACACAAACTACACCATGACTGACTGACATACACTGCACCAAGACTGACTGACATACACTGCACCAAGGCATACACAAACTGCACCATGACTGACTGACATACACTGCACCAAGACATACACAAACTGCACCAAGACATACACAAACTGCACCAAGACATACACAAACTACACCAAGGCATACACAAACTGCACCATGACTGACTGACATACACTGCACCAAGACTGACTGACATACACTGCACCAAGACATACACAAACTGCACCAAGACATACACAAACTGCACCAAGACATACACAAACTGCACCATGACTGACATACACTGCACCATGACTGACTGACATACACTGCACCAAGACATACACAAACTACACCAAGACATACACAAACTGCACCAAGACATACACAAACTGCACCATGACTGACTGACATACACTGCACCAAGGCATACACAAACTGCACCATGACTGACTGACATACACTGCACCATGACATACACAAACTACACCAAGACATACACAAACTGCACCATGACTGACTGACATACACTGCACCAAGACATACACAAACTGCACCAAGACATACACAAACTGCACCAAGACATACACAAACTACACCAAGACATACACAAACTACACCAAGACTGACTGACATACACTGCACCAAGACATACACAAACTGCACCAAGACATACACAAACTGCACCAAGACATACACAAACTACACCAAGACTGACTGACATACACTGCACCAAGACATACACAAACTGCACCATGACTGACTGACATACACTGCACCAAGACATACACAAACTGCACCATGACTGACTGACATACACTGCACCAAGGCATACACAAACTGCACCATGACTGACTGACATACACTGCACCAAGACATACACAAACTGCACCAAGACATACACAAACTGCACCAAGACATACACAAACTGCACCAAGACATACACAAACTGCACCATGACTGACATACACTGCACCATGACATACACAAACTGCACCAAGACATACACAAACTGCACCAAGACATACACAAACT
Source organism: Taudactylus pleione (assembly GCA_031769625.1). Classification (NCBI taxonomy): domain Eukaryota; kingdom Metazoa; phylum Chordata; class Amphibia; order Anura; family Myobatrachidae; genus Taudactylus; species Taudactylus pleione. The sequence goes on from JAUIMM010000617.1 coordinate 205,316, forward strand.
ACACCAAGACTGACTGACATACACTGCACCAAGACATACACAAACTGCACCAAGACATACACAAACTGCACCATGACTGACTGACATACACTGCACCAAGACATACACAAACTGCACCAAGACATACACAAACTGCACCATGACTGACATACACTGCACCATGACATACACAAACTGCACCAAGACATACACAAACTGCACCATGACTGACATACACTGCACCATGACATACACAAACTGCACCAAGACATACACAAACTGCACCAAGACATACACAAACTGCACCATGACTGACTGACATACACTGCACCAAGACATACACTGCACCAAAACATACACAAACTGCACCAAGACTGACTGACATACACTGCACCAAGACATACACAAACTGCACCAAGATATACACAAACTGCACCATGACTGACTGACATACACTGCACCAAGACATACACTGCACCAAGACATACACTGCACCAAGACATACACAAACTGCACCAAGACTGACTGACATACACTGCACCAAGACATACACAAACTACACCAAGACATACACAAACTGCACCAAGACATACACAAACTGCACCATGACTGACTGACATACACTGCACCAAGACATACACAAACTACACCAAGACATACACAAACTGCACCAAGACATACACAAACTGCACCAAGACATACACAAACTGCACCATGACTGACTGACATACACTGCACCATGACATACACTGCACCAAGACATGCACAAACTGCACCAAGACATACAGAAACTGCACCATGACTGACTGACATACACTGCACCAAGGCATACACAAACTGCACCATGACTGACTGACATACACTGCACCAAGACATACGCAAACTACACCAAGACATACACAATCTACACCATGACTGACTGACATACACTGCACCAAGACATACACTGCACCAAGACATACACAAACTGCACCAAGACATACACAAACTGCACCATGACTGACATACACTGCACCATGACATACACAAACTGCACCATGACTGACTGACATACACTGCACCAAGACATACACAAACTACACCAAGACATACACAAACTGCACCAAGGCATACACAAACTGCACCAAGGCATACACAAACTGCACCAAGACATACACAAACTGCACCAAGACTGACTGACATACACTGCACCAAGGCATACACAAACTGCACCAAGACATACACAAACTGCACCAAGACATACACAAACTACACCAAGACATACACAAACTACACCAAGACATACACAAACTGCACCAAGACATACACAAACTGCACCAAGACATACACAAACTGCACCATGACTGACTGACATACACTGCACCAAGACATACACTGCACCAAGACATACACAAACTGCACCAAGACTGACTGACATACACTGCACCAAGACATACACAAACTGCACCAAGATATACACAAACTGCACCATGACTGACTGACATACACTGCACCAAGACATACACTGCACCAAGACATACACTGCACCAAGACATACACAAACTGCACCAAGACTGACTGACATACACTGCACCAAGACATACACAAACTGCACCAAGATATACACAAACTGCACCATGACTGACTGACATACACTGCACCAAGACATACACTGCACCAAGACATACACAAACTGCACCAAGACATACACAAACTACACCAAGACATACACAAACTGCACCATGACTGACTGACATACACTGCACCAAGACATACACTGCACCAAGACATACACTGCAGCATGACATACACAAACTGCACCATGACTGACTGACATACACTACACCAAGACATACACAAACTACACCAAGACATACACAAACTGCACCAAGACATACACAAACTGCACCAAGACATACACAAACTGCACCATGACTGACTGACATACACTGCACCAAGGCATACACAAACTGCACCATGACTGACTGACATACACTGCACCATGACATACACAAACTGCACCATGACTTACACAAACTGCACCATGACTGACTGACATACACTGCACCATGACATACACTGCACCAAGACATACACAAACTGCACCAAGACATACACAAACTACACCATGACTGACTGACATACACTGCACCAAGACATACACTGCACCAAGACATACACTGCACCAAGACATACACAAACTGCACCAAGACATACACAAACTGCACCATGACTGACATACACTGCACCATGACATACACAAACTGCACCATGACTGACTGACATACACTGCACCAAGACATACACAAACTACACCAAGACATACACAAACTGCACCAAGGCATACACAAACTGCACCAAGACATACACAAACTGCACCAAGACATACACAAACTACACCAAGACATACACAAACTGCACCAAGACATACACAAACTGCACCAAGACATACACAAACTACACCAAGACTGACTGACATACACTGCACCAAGACATACACAAACTGCACCAAGACATACACAAACTGCACCAAGACATACACAAACTGCACCATGACTGACTGACATACACTGCACCAAGGCATACACAAACTGCACCATGACTGACTGACATACACTGCACCAAGACATACACAAACTGCACCAAGACATACACAAACTGCACCAAGACATACACAAACTACACCAAGACTGACTGACATACACTGCACCAAGACATACACTGCAGCATGACATACACAAACTGCACCATGACTGACATACACTGCACCATGACTGACTGACATACACTGCACCAAGACATACACAAACTACACCAAGACATACACAAACTGCACCAAGACATACACAAACTGCACCAAGACATACACAAACTACACCAAGACATACACAAACTGCACCATGACTGACTGACATACACTGCACCATGACATACACTGCACCAAGACATACACAAACTGCACCAAGACATACACAAACTGCACCAAGACATACACAAACTGCACCATGACTGACATACACTGCACCATGACTGACTGACATACACTGCACCAAGACATACACAAACTACACCAAGACATACACAAACTGCACCAAGACATACACAAACTGCACCAAGACATACACAAACTGCACCATGACTGACATACACTGCACCATGACATACACAAACTGCACCATGACTGACTGACATACACTGCACCAAGACATACACAAACTACACCAAGACATACACAAACTGCACCAAGACATACACAAACTGCACCATGACTTACACAAACTGCACCATGACTTACACAAACTGCACCATGACTGACTGACATACACTGCACCATGACATACACTGCACCAAGACATACACAAACTGCACCAAGACATACACAAACTACACCATGACTGACTGACATACACTGCACCAAGACATACGCAAACTACACCATGACTGACATACACTGCACCATGACATACACAAACTGCACCATGACTGACTGACATACACTGCACCAAGACATACACAAACTACACCAAGACATACACAAACTGCACCATGACTGACTGACATACACTGCACCAAGACATACACAAACTGCACCAAGACATACACAAACTACACCATGACATACACAAACTGCACCATGACATACACAAACTGCACCATGACTGACTGACATACACTGCACCAAGACATACACAAACTGCACCAAGACATACACAAACTGCACCATGACTGACTGACATACACTGCACCAAGACATACACAAACTACACCAAGACATACACAAACTGCACCAAGACATACACAAACTGCACCAAGACATACACAAACTGCACCATGACTGACTGACATACACTGCACCAAGACATACACAAACTACACCAAGACATACACAAACTGCACCAAGACATACACAAACTGCACCAAGACATACACAAACTGCACCATGACTGACTGACATACACTGCACCAAGGCATACACAAACTGCACCATGACTGACTGACATACACTGCACCATGACATACACAAACTACACCAAGACATACACAAACTGCACCATGACTGACTGACATACACTGCACCATGACATACACAAACTGCACCAAGACATACACAAACTGCACCAAGACATGCACAAACTGCACCAAGACATACAGAAACTGCACCATGACTGACTGACATACACTGCACCAAGGCATACACAAACTGCACCATGACTGACTGACATACACTGCACCAAGACATACGCAAACTACACCAAGACATACACTGCACCAAGGCATACACAAACTGCACCAAGGCATACACAAACTACACCAAGACATACACAAACTGCACCATGACTGACTGACATATACTGCACCATGACATACACAAACTGCACCATGACTGACTGACATACACTGCACCAAGACATACACAAACTGCACCAAGACATACACAAACTGCACCATGACTGACTGACATACACTGCACCATGACATACACTGCACCAAGACATACACAAACTGCACCAAGACTGACATACACTGCACCATGACATACACTGCACCAAGACATACACTGCACCAAGACATACACAAACTGCACCAAGACATACACAAACTACACCAAGACATACACAAACTACACCAAGACATACACAAACTGCACCAAGACATACACAAACTGCACCATGACTGACATACACTGCACCAAGACATACACAAACTGCACCATGACTGACTGACATACACTGCACCAAGACATACACAAACTGCACCAAGACATACACAAACTGCACCAAGACATACACAAACTGCACCATGACTGACTGACATACACTGCACCAAGACATACACAAACTGCACCAAGACATACACAAACTGCACCAAGACATACACAAACTGCACCATGACTGACTGACATACACTGCACCAAGGCATACACAAACTGCACCATGACTGACTGACATACACTGCACCATGACATACACAAACTGCACCATGACTGACTGACATACACTGCACCAAGACATGCTCAAACTGCACCAAGACATACAGAAACTGCACCATGACTGACTGACATACACTGCACCAAGAAATACACAAACTGCACCATGACTGACTGACATACACTGCACCAAGACATACGCAAACTACACCAAGACATACACAAACTACACCAAGACATACACAAACTGCACCAAGACATACACAAACTGCACCATGACTTACACAAACTACACCAAGACATACACAAACTGCACCAAGACATACACAAACTGCACCAAGACATACACAAACTGCACCATGACTGACTGACATACACTGCACCAAGACATACACTGCACCAAGACATACACAAACTGCACCAAGACATACACAAACTGCACCAAGACATACACAAACTGCACCAAGGCATACACAAACTGCACCAAGGCATACACAAACTGCACCAAGACATACACAAACTACACCAAGACATACACAAACTGCACCATGACTGACTGACATATACTGCACCATGACATACACAAACTGCACCATGACTGACTGACATACACTGCACCAAGACATACACAAACTGCACCAAGACATACACAAACTGCACCATGACTGACTGACATACACTGCACCAAGGCATACACAAACTGCACCATGACTGACTGACATACACTGCACCAATACATACGCAAACTACACCAAGACATACACAAACTACACCAAGACATACACAAACTGCACCAAGACATACACAAACTGCACCATGACTTACACAAACTACACCAAGACATACACAAACTGCACCAAGACATACACAAACTGCACCAAGACATACACAAACTGCACCATGACTTACACAAACTACACCAAGACATACACAAACTGCACCAAGACATACACAAACTGCACCAAGACATACACAAACTGCACCATGACTGACTGACATACACTGCACCAAGACATACACTGCACCAAGACATACACAAACTGCACCATGACTGACATACACTGCACCATGACATACACAAACTGCACCATGACTGACTGACATACACTGCACCAAGACATACACAAACTGCACCAAGACATACACAAACTGCACCAAGGCATACACAAACTGCACCAAGGCATACACAAACTACACCAAGACATACACAAACTGCACCATGACTGACTGACATATACTGCACCATGACATACACAAACTGCACCATGACTGACTGACATACACTGCACCAAGACATACACAAACTGCACCATGACTGACTGACATACACTGCACCATGACATACACTGCACCAAGACATACACAAACTACACCAAGACATACACAAACTGCACCAAGGCATACACAAACTGCACCAAGACATACACAAACTATACCATGACTGACTGACATACACTGCACCAAGACATACGCAAACTACACCAAGACATACACAAACTACACCAAGACATACACAAACTGCACCAAGACATACACAAACTGCACCATGACTTACACAAACTGCACCAAGACATACACAAACTGCACCAAGACATACACAAACTGCACCAAGACATACACAAACTGCACCATGACTGACTGACATACACTGCACCAAGACATACACTGCACCAAGACATACACAAACTGCACCAAGGCATACACAAACTGCACCAAGGCATACACAAACTGCACCATGACTGACATACACTGCACCATGACTGACATACACAAACTGCACCATGACTGACTGACATACACTGCACCATGACTGACATACACTGCAACACGACATACACTGCACCATGACTGACATACATATACTACACCAAGACAGACATACACTACACCAAGACATGACATACACTACATGACTGTGACACGCGTCCCAGCTACAGTGGCTTCTGACTGAAGCGCCGGGAGCGTTGCTCCCGTTTCCCGGCGGTCAGCTACAGATCCAGCATGGAGCACTCAATGGCTCCTTACCCCCTGTTTGAGGGGTTAACACATTGTTGCAACACACCTGGCGCCTAGCGCCCGTAATACCATGAAAAAATGGTGCAGCAGCACGGGGAGATTAACCCCTTCAGTGCCGTGGCTGCCATTAAGCAAGTGGGGCCGGCCTATGGGCGCACTTCTCCCTAACCTTCAGGCGGGCCACCAGAGGGTCATGTCCCAATGATTTGGCTCCTGGTCCTGCAGTCTCTTGGGGAGAACGGAAGCTACCTGGGGGGGCTTTGGCCTTGACGGTTCATCCATATTGCAGTGGGCCATTCCTGGTTGGTAAACTATGTCCACAAAGTCACCATGAAGTCCATGTTTTAAGCTCCACCACAATAGTCTGTCAGTTTCCCTCAAGGTAGATTGCAGCCACTGAAAAAGGTGGTGGCCAGTTTACACTGTGGGGGGCCAGTTGCACACGTTGGACATTGGATTAATTTCAGCACTAACAATTGCCATCCGCTGTGTTCCAATTGTGGCATTTTGGTTTACCATCTTCTCACCGTAGCAGTATCCTGCTCAAACAGGCCACAGGGTGCTCCTGCCCATATGGCCTCTTCTGGCTCCGTACTGCTCCCAGTCCATGCAATGACACATTAGTTCATGCCACAATGTCCTGGACCTGAATTTGCAATATCTGCACTGGAGCTACACAGAGCCTCCTTCAAAGACTGGAATGCCAACTCACAAGGGGGTATCCAGTCCACTGACTTGGGAAGTCCCTCCCTAGTCCAATCTGTAAGGGATATCACTACAGCACTAAAGTCAAGGCCAACTCGTCTGTAGGGCCTTACAGTTTCTAAGGTCAGTGCCTGTCTTGGGGTTGTGGGCCAGGCACAGTATCTGATTGCCTCTACCTCCACTGGTCTGGGCCTACCCCTGTCTCCCCCCACACTACCCTGGGCACTGCACTTCTGTCATTTCCACCTGGCATCTGTCTGCACTAACTGTCAGACCTGTCCTACCATCCTCCAATGACCTATGACTAGGGCAGTGTTGGCTAACCTTGACACTCCAGCTGTTGTGGAACTATATATCCCAGCATGCCCTGCCAGTTTTAGCATGCCCTAATAGCAAAACTGTAGCAGTGCATGCTGGGTTATGTAGTTCCATAACAGCTGGAGTGTCAAGGTTAGCCAACACTGGACTAGGGGAACCTACCCCGTCACCTAGGCCTTCTCTTACCACCTCATCCGCTACCTGTTCCACAGTGATGATGGACAGATCACCAGCCTCTGAACGCCGTGTGGCATCCACCACGGTTAGGCTGCGTGTCTTCCCCGATCTACTTGGCACAAGCAGGGGACCTGTTATGCCCACAGCAACTTGCTGAAAGGGCTCTACTATGGGCAGAGACCTGGAGGAAACACAAACACTGGAGTGCCCAAGCTGCCAATAGATGGCACAGGACTTATAGTTGGCCTGGACGTCATCCAACATTTCAAGCCAGGACAAGCTCTGTGTCAGGCACTTCAGTGTACGCTCCATCTCCGGGTAACCGTCCAAAAGGGTTTCGTGGCCAATGACACCAGTTGCACAGAAAAGCTCCCTGGGGGCACCTGCTGGACATGTTCCCTGTCTGATCTAACCCCTTCTACCTTCCTGGCTACCCTGTACCTTAACCCATCCCGCCAGGTCACACTGCCACGATCCCTGAAAGACCGCTGCCAACTGGGCACAGTATGCCTTCCAGAGATGAGTCAGCAAGTTGAGCTTCCCTGAACTCCTGCCTGCGGCCCTCACTTCTAAGTAGGGACATTCTACAGCGGGCTATGGGTTGGGATCGCAAGGGTCAGTCTGGTTGAGATCAGTTAAATGGAAGTCAGTGTGGTCACTCATACTCACCGCCAGAGTTGGCAAACCACTAGGGACAGGAGCATCACTGGGCACCCCCACAGGATCCAACGAGCTGGAACCAACATCCTCTGCGTTGCTAGGGGAGATAGGCATACCAGAGGCAAAAGACATGCTGGGTAGATGTGCTGATCTAGCCGCTGTAATATTTTCCTCTGGGCTGGTTGATGCTGTGGCAAGCTGCGCTGGCAGTTGTCTAGCCACTGTGGTCTTTTCCTCTGGGCTGGATTGTTCTGGTGTAGTTGATGTAGACTGTGATCTGGAAACTTGACTCCGGGCGATGGCGTCAGCAAACATGGTAACGATTCCACCACCAAGGTCAATCCCCAGGGCCACATCGGTTGGAAGACCATCCATGACGACAACATCCCTCAACTCTGGGCCAGCTCCCCAGTCCAGGTAGACTCGCCACAGGTACCTCTCGGTCAAGTACACCTGCCACAGTAACTTTGGCAGTGCGACCTGGCAGTACTGCAGCAGGATTAATAAGGTAGGGGCTCATAACAGTGAATGAGGCCTCAGAGTCTCTTAATCCTTGTCCCTGCAGGGGTCCCACTTGGACCGCCTGCAGGTGCCGCCACATATTTTGGGGTGGCCCCTTGGCCATCCAAGTGACTCCGTAGAGTCCACCTGATTCTCACCACACTGGACTGACTGGAGTAGAAACAGTCTCTTTGGGCTCACCTCCCTGGATTAGACAAGCAAACCGGGCTTCAGCACTCAGATCTGGGGCACGAGTCTGGGGTGCTTGGGTTATGGGACAGTGCATCCTCAGATGTCCGATTTTCCCACAGTTGTAGCACTTGTCCAGTCGGGGCCCCGGTGGTCTCTGATGATTTGCAGGGACAGGACAGAGCAGTTGCTGGCCAAGAGCACCCGGGTTGGAGGATGCTTGATTTGGGGGGTTGTACAGTCTTTCAGGGTTGGCTGCTGGTTGGGCACATTCTGCCCTGTGGCCGAATTGTCTCATACTTGTCTGCTAACTGGGCAGCCATCTTCAAGCTGGGTGGCTCTGGGTCTAGCACCCAATCCTTCACCTTTGGGGCACACCTGCGGTAGAACTGCTCTTGGCACAGCAGATCAATCAGTGCATCCCAGGTAGTGGCACCAGATCCCTTCACCTACTTCACCATGTACTGCCTCAGCTGGGTGGCAAACTACTTATGGGTGCAATTTGGGTTCTTGGGGAAGTCCCGGAACTTTTTCCTGTAGGACTCAGGAGTGACGAAGTATCGATGTAGGGGGGAAATTAAAGCGTGAAAAGAATATGGCCCAGCGTGCCAACCTTGAACTGATGCATTGGATATATTTTAGGAACAGCAGGTTACAGTGGTTGGGGTATACAGTAAGCGGGAACTTGGCACCTTCGAGAAGATAACGCCACTCCTCCAAGGCTAACTTGACTGCCAGCAATTTTTGTTCTCTGACATAGTTCCTTTCTGCTGGAGAATTATTTTTAGAAAAGAACCCACACGGATGGATCTTGTTGTCCTCGAAATTCTGCGAGAGAACAGCTCCCACTGCCTTAGAGGAAGTATCCATCTCTAATAGAAAAGGCCTGTTGGTGTCTGGCTGTCTCAGGACTGCAGCCGATATAAAGGCCTGCTTCAACATCTGAAAAGCCGTCTCTGCCTCGGGAGGCCACTGGGAGGGAATGGCTCCTTTACGGGTTAAGGCTGTGAAAAGTTTAAACTTCCTGTAATAATTGGAGAACCCGAGAAGTCTTTGTACTGCCTTGAGAGAAGTGGGACGAGACCAGTCCATAATTGCTATAACTTTTTTGGGGCCCATCTCCAATCCAGAGACAGAAATAATGTACCCTAAAAATGGAATGGAAGGCACTACGAAGACATTTTTTGATTTTGCAGAACAGATTATTTTTTTCTCAGCCGAGTCAGGACTTCTTTAAAAAATAAAATGTCCAGATACACAACCATGTTAATATAAAGTAAGTCGCTGAATATTTCATTTACAAAGTCCTGGAAGACTGCAGGGTCATTACGGAGCCCAAATGGCATCACTAAATATTCTAAGTGCCCATCTCACGTATTGAAGGAGGTCTTCCTTTCATCGCCAGAGCGAATTCTAATGAGGTTATAAGCCCCTCGTAAGTCCAGTTTAGTGAAGACTGTAGCTCCTTTGACATGATCAAACAGCTCTGTAACGAGAGGCAATGGGTATCGGTTTTTCATAGTGATATTGTTTAGTCCCAGATAATCGATACAGGGTCGGAGACCCCCATCCTTTTTGGACACAAAAAAAAATCTGGCTCCGGCAGGAGAAGTGGATGGTCCAATGAAGCCTTTTTTCAGATTCTCCTGGATATATTCTGACATGGCCTTGGTTTTAGGCAAAGACACAAACGGTATGTACGACCTCGGGGAGGAGTCTTATCCAGCATCAGATCGATTGGACAGTCCCAGTCTCAATGTGGAGGTAGGATATTAGCCTTACTTTCTGAAAATACGTCAGAAAAAGAACTGTATGGAATGGGAAGTTGTAGATTTTCTGATGTCTGAGTTTCTCTTACAGGTGTGATGTGTGGAAGAGAAGACTCTCGACAAGCATCGCCCCAGGAATGGACTTGCATGGAATTCCAATCAATTTTGGGATTGTGTTTGCATAGCCAGGGGTATCCTAGAATCACGTTATGAGATGCCTTGGGAATAATCAGGAAACTGATGAGTTCTGAATGAAGGGCTCCTATACGAACCAGCATAGGACGAGTCTGTTTGGAAACTATGCCATTGGCAATGGGGCTGCCATCTACTGCAGATAGGGTGATAACGTGATCGAGGGTAATACAGGATACTTGGAGTTTATTGACAAATCCGAGAGTCATAAAATTTTATGCTGCCCCAGATTCTAGGAGGGAGGAAATGAACACAGGGCCTTGTTTGAAGTCCAGGGTTATGGGCAAAACGGACTCAGCATACTTCGAGGACGGAGTCACTACTCCTAACCGAGTGTCCCCAGGGCTGGTTAGGAGCGGGAGTTTCCCCGACAGTGGGAGCAGGAAGCTACAAAAGGACCGGACTTCCCACAATGCATGCAGAGGTTTTCTTGGCGACGCTTCTGCCGTTCTTCATTAGTGAGGCAAGCCCAGTTAAGCTGCATAGGTTCATAATCTGTGAATCCTAGGACAGAGGTGATGGGAGAAATGGCAGGACACAACCTGGAATGATCACTTCTACTTTTCTCTGCCTGTCGTTCCCGAAACCGTAAATCCACCTTATTACACAAAGAGATGAGGTCATCCAGTTTAGTGGGACAGTCTCGAGTGGCTAGGTCATTCTTGCTAATGCTTGAACCTGGATAACATACTGACTGATAGGACGAACTCCTTGTCTGAGGTGCATATTTTCGGAGGATGCATAAGTCGTCCTTTCGGGTTCATCAAAGATTCTCCTGAATGATGCAAGAAAGTGCAAATAATTATCCAGTAGAGGATCTGATTATTCCCATAATGGGGAAACCGAGTCCAATGCGGGTCTGGACAGCAGAGACACAATATAAGTCACTTTGGTCTTATAAGTAGGGAAGTTGGAGGGTTGAAAGGTAAAGTGAACATCGCAGTAGTTAAGAAAAACAAAACATCTTGGGGTTGCTATCAAATTTACTGAGCGTAGGTAAGTATAGACGAGGTGAGGCACTGAAAACCGAGGCCTCGGTATGGGTTGATTGGTGTTTGCTGGGATATTAACTGTGATGAGGGAAGCCTATAAGGCATCTTTTCTGCGAGACATCTCCTGGAGGAATGGTGCCAGTTGCTGCTTCTGCGAGGCCTCCAGGCCTTCCAGTCGATTGGCAATACCCTGTAGCAAATACATTCTAGACTCCTGTCCAGTGGGCGAATCCATTTGGCCAGTGCAAACTGTCAGGTTTAGATTATGGGCCTGATTCAGAGCCCGACGCTCTTTTAGAGCTCTCGCTCTGAATCAGTGCCCTCTCTCTTTTTGTTAGAGCGGCCTCCTTGCCGCTCGTATAGCTGTGGGTGACCACCCACAGCTATAGCGAGTGGCCAAAAAGATGGTCGCGATGGTCAAGACCATCGGGCTTGCGACGAGACCCTTGTGGTATAATAGAGCCAAAAGCACTCCCACTGACATCATTTGTGATGTCAGTGGGGCCGGCCCCAGACGGTAGGCGTTCCCATGGGAACACCTCCATCTGGGCAGCAATGGCCACGCCCACCAAAGGGGATGTGCTGTCACTCAACATCGACAGCATGCCGTCTTTGTAGAGAGACCCAAAGCGCCGGCTTGCCCGTCGCTATGCGGGTATCGCGCATGCGCACGACGGCGCCGGCTCCCTCCTGTGCATGCGCACTTGGCCAACATCAACCCGCTTGCGAATGCTCAGCTTAATCAGGCCCTATGTTTTGAACCTGGGGTGGATGCAGGAGAGAAAACTGGAAAGGGTTTGCAGTATTGAAATGCAGCAGGTTAAATAAGAGCATTATGATTCATGAAATGGTGATAAATATATAAACTGGCAGAAAACAAATCCAAGTGATGTGAGGCTGAATTACAAGTGACTGGCATGGAAACAGATGTCAGGTAGAGAAAACAAAGTCCAATGGAGGTGTGACTGAGGAACAGAGGTCTGAAGTGCTGGAGTGGGCTCTGAGTCCGGAGAGCTGGGCAAGTAAACCGTGGGGTGTTGTGGAACAACAAGTGCCAGCATGGCCAGGAATTAGGGGTCCACAGACACCTGTAGTCTGTTTGTGAAGAAAATATTAAAACAAACAATGCACACACCAGGTGGTAGTATTTTATAATTAAAAAATACCCTGTACATCCCAAATACATTAATTACATACCAAATTCACGGATGGCCTCTTTGTTCCAAGTAGACATTCAATGTTCTTCTGAAAATAAACTGAAAGCACGAGCCCTGCAGACACGCACTGCACTGTGCAAACGCAAACTGATAGGTGACTAGCGGACACTGTCATAGGAATGAATGGGGAGGGCGTTGATTGGCTACCAGCAGTTCCCCAGGTAACTAGCGGACACTGTCATAGGAATGAATGGGGAGGGCGCTGATAGGCTACCAGCAGTTCCCCAGGTGACTAGCGGACACTGTCATAGGAATGAATGGGGAGGGCGCTGATAGGCTACCAGCAGTTCCCCAGGTGACTAGCGGACACTGTCATAGGAATGAATGGGGAGGGCGCTGATAGGCTACCAGCAGTTCCCCAGGTAACTAGCGGACTGTCATAGGAATGAATGGGGAGGCACTGATTGGCTACCAGCAGGTTCCCCAGGTAACTAGCGGACTGTCATATGAATGAATGGGGAGGCACTGATTGGCTACCAGCAGGTTCCCCAGGTGACTAGCGGACACTGTCATAGGAATGAATGGGGAGGGCGCTGATTGGCTACCAGCAGTTCCCCAGGTGACTAGCGGACACTGTCATAGGAATGAATGGGGAGGGCGCTGATTGGCTACCAGCAGTTCCCCAGGTGACTAGCGGACACTGTCATAGGAATGAATGGGGAGGGCGCTGATAGGCTACCAGCAGTTCCCCAGGTGACTAGCGGACACTGTCATAGGAATGAATGGGGAGGGTGCTGATTGGCTACCAGCAGTTCCCCAGGTGACTAGCGGACACTGTCATAGGAATGAATGGGGAGGGCGTTGATTGGCTACCAGCAGTTCCCCAGGTGACTAGCGGACACTGTCATAGGAATGAATGGGGAGGGCGTTGATTGGCTACCAGCAGTTCCCCAGGTGACTAGCGGACACTGTCATAGAAATGAATGGGGAGGGCGCTGATTGGCTACCAGCAGTTCCCCAGGTGACTAGCGGACACTGTCATAGGAATGAATGGGGAGGGCGCTGATAGGCTACCAGCAGTTCCCCAGGTGACTAGCGGACACTGTCATAGGAATGAATGGAGAGGGCGCTGATTGGCTACCAGCAGTTCCCCAGGTGACTAGCGGACACTGTCATAGGAATGAATGGAGAGGGCGCTGATTGGCTACCAGCAGTTCCCCAGGTGACTAGCGGACACTGTCATAGGAATGAATGGGGAGGGCGCTGATTGGCTACCAGCAGTTCCCCAGGTGACTAGCGGACACTGTCATAGGAATTCGTTCCCATCAGTCAGATGCCATTTTTTCTCCTATTTTTCAATACCAGTCCAGGCTGAGAGGTCCGGGGCTGGTTATGGATTGGGGGAGGGAGGTGCATGCATTTTGTTTTTAACACTTTAATAACTATTACACCTAAGAAGGCCTACACACATTATAGTGATCTGTGCTGGGCTCCCAGACTCCCCTGCCCCAGGTCTATTGTTTGGGTGGGTTTCCTGTAGCTTTGCATTCTGATCATTAGTAAATCTGCGGATCCTATTCTCTACGTGAAAAAAATTGATTGTTGGTCCAATGTTCTAAATTAATCTAAAGTCGGGAATAACTGAATGTTGGTGGGTTTTTGGTGGGTTTGACTTTAGTAATTGGTCAGTGTGCAAAATGACCGAGAACCCAAAACAGACTTTTAGTAAATTTACCCCATGGAGTCTGTGAGCGTTGGAGGGATGAGTATGGTGATGGTGGGAAAGGGTACTGCAGGGATGCCCACAAACAGGACTGGCATAGGTTACATGTCATGACAGCATGGTCTTAGTAACAACCCACAGGGTGTCACTATCAGCCAGCAATATGCGGACGTGTGACCTGTTACTTCTCCAGCACCCATAGCGTCTGGGTAGTGTGAGTAGCTGCTGCAGCACCTCTTGGCTGTGTATAATGACTGCTGGGTTGCGGGATGGATGTGGGGCACAAGACAGCATGGGGGTAAGGAGGGGGGATTTAAGGTGTCAGGCCACAGGAATAAAGCAGGATAGTAGCAGTGCCAAGAAGTGTACCACTAGTGAAATAACACTGCTGCCCGGCTCTCTTATATACAGTGATGGAGGCAGGTAAATTATATACCCCTTGGTGATGCTCAGCTCCTGTCCATGTACAGTACAGCCCGCAGTCTGGCTACACGCCCGTAACACGGATCTCCTGTATCAGAGCTATTCCGAGATTTCTCTCACAGATCGCAGTTGCTAAAATATTCTAATGCTTCCAAAGCTTAACCGCGCACAGTGACGCCCCCTGCTGCCTTCTCGTATCTGTCCGACGATGTACCACAGCGCAAACACCTGTAACATCGACGCACATCGGACAGTCACGCAGCATCTGCAGGAGGTCTGATCTGTCTCACACACCGCAGCTCTCCCGGCACCGCAGCTCATGAAATGGTGAATATACGGTACATTCCAACACGCTTGTGTTTATTTAGCCAGCGCCCGTTATCTCCCCCAAATGCTGACGACTACTCACTCACACTGCGAGTGCATCCTCTGTGCTAGCGTAATCACAAACCATATATAATATGGTGATAATCGGAGTGCGCTGGTATCACACAAATATAACCGTATACTTCCCTTACAGTCATACACACTGGATCTTGTGTGGAAATGAAATTCCTCGGAATAGATGATTTTTCATAACCTGAAAAACAAAAGATCATGCAGTGATATAAATAGTGTGTGACGTATTACACTATATCACACAACTTCCAATATGTACAATGAGAGTAACTAGGAACCATAAACCTATACTAGTCTCCAATACAAAACCAATATGTACAATGAGAGCAAACTAGGAACCATAAACATATACTAGTCTCCAATACAAAACCAATATGTACAATGAGAGTAACTAGGAACCATAACCTATACTAGTCTCCAATACAAAACCAATATGTACAATGAGAGCAAACTAGGAACCATAAACCTATACTAGTCTCCAATACAAAACCAATATGTACAATGAGAGTAACTAGGAACCATAAGCTATACTAGTCTCCAATACAAAACCAATATGTACAATGAGAGCAAACTAGGAACCATAAACCTATACTAGTCTCCAATACAAAACCAATATGTACAATGAGAGTAAACTAGGAACCATAAACATCTACTAGTCTCCAATACAAAACCAATATGTACAATGAGAGTAACTAGGAACCATAAACCTATACTAGTCTCCAATACAAAACCAATATGTACAATGAGAGTAACTAGGAACCATAAACCTATACTAGTCTCCAATACAAAACCAATATGAAAAAAAATCCACATGGGTTAGAACAGAGGTTCTCAAACTAGGTCCTTGGGACCCCACAAACGTCACATTTTGCAGGTCACCCAGCAGGTGCACAGGTGTACTCATTGCTCACTGACACATTTTAAAAGATCCACAGATGGAACTAATTCTTTCCCCTGTGATTCTGTGAGGAGACCTGGAAAACATGCACTGTTTGGGGTCCTAAGGACAGCGTTTGAGAAACTGGTTTAGAAGGTAGGAGAATTAACAGAAGTCTCCTTGAAAAGGGCCTGTAGTTTGTAATGTGATGGACTGTGGATGAGTTTTCCGGACACGACCTTGTCCAATAGTATCTCCCGTCACACTCAGCCAATGCGTTTTGAGAGACAAGCGCTCCCTTCGTCAAGGCAGTATGACTTTGCTCCAGAGGATCCTCTTATATACCCTTGGTCTAATGAACTTCCAGGTCATGGGTCACAGATATTAACAGGGTCTTTAAACTTTATAAAAACTCATCTTACTTAATTTATAGAACTAAAACAATTATCTTCTCCTTAAGTTTGGGTCTCAAATTAACAAAAAATAAAGTCTCAAATGTTTTAAGAACATTTTCGCTGGACTGGAAGTATATCACAACTACTTCCGATATCGGCACATGCCAGTATTATCAATAAGTACATTGCGCTTCCCAATCTCTCTTTTAGCGGGGCTTGTCTCTTGTACTCAGGCTGCCCCAAATGTCTCCCCCAACTGTGGGCTCCTGGGTCAGCGGCACACCACTTCCTGTGCATGGAACGCACAGCTGGCCCGCAGTACTTGCGGTATTCGCAGCCATCTTGTGTCTGTGGAAGACACATTTTCTAGGACTTTTCTGTGGAAAAACGGCCATTTATAATGGGGCAAATTGCCATGTTCAGTGTAGAAGATCATGATGTTTGCTGCCATCTATAAAACTGGGCAATAGCCATATGTAATAAAAAAGAAAACATCTGTAATCTATTCATAAATAAATAAAATAATAAAATCCAGTCTAGTCAATAATATATGGATAAAATTTGTGTATAGATAAAATTCATAGCTGGCAAAAAACCCATAAACATACAGTACATCAAAGTGCAAAGTGACGCACTCAACTCGTCATATAAGGAGAGAAAGAGAAACAATGTGGTACAAAGACAATGGAAATCGAGTGGGATCCCTCAGAAAAACATTAACAAAACAAGGATAAATGATAAGTATGAAGCCCGTCATATCAGTCGGACGTTTGAAGAACCTACTTATAGGAATAGAAATATGGGAATGAAGAGGAAACCCCAATGGTGAAATTATGACGAAAGGAGAAGAATAAGTCGTGGTTGGCCAACCAGATATGATTATAATGAGAGTGACCACAATTATATGAACATATGAGATGGGAATTGGGGAACAGGCCAAAGGAGAAATCCCTCCAAATGTAGAGAAGATAGATATCCTCAGAGAGGGGAGGAAAACAACCCTTTGTTAGACAGGGGTTGAAAGTTCAGGAGGAGATAGTAAAAAAATGAAAGAAAAAGAGGGGGGGAAAAAGACAAAAAAAGAAGACGAAGTAAAGAATGAAGATGACCCAAATAAGAATGGAAATATGCCAAATAACCAAATAGGAGAAGTAAATCAAAATCAAGGAAAATTTTTTAACCTTACCAAAAGCCCTTTATCGGGAGATGAAGAAAAACTACTCTTAAAAGAATTGAAGTTTGCCCCCAGTAATAACATCAACCAATTCAATGCGTTTGTGGATGTGAAAAAGCTTGTGAGAAAATTGACTATAAAAAACTTCTTTTAAGAACAGGAACAAGAAAAAACACTACAAAAATTCAAGAAGGAAAAAGAGACTTTAGAAAGAAATCGCCATTTTAACCAAAACATCTAAAAAGGTAGTTTGATCGATAGTTTTTCAAAAATCGGTCCTGGAGGATATAGAGCAGTTGGAAAAGATTAAAAAGGGGGAAACACAATCTAACCAGAAAAGAAGGAATTGCCCTCAAAACTCTGCAGAAAGCCAGTACGATTATCATCAAACCTTGCAATAAGGGTGGAGGTGTCGCAATCATGAATAAAGAAGATTATATACAGGAAATAAACCGACAGCTAAATGATGGGGTTACTTACCTCCAACTAAAATAAGATCCGACACCAGAAATTAAGATGAATCTTCTGAAATGTCTTGATGAATCCCTTACAGGAGGCATTATCACAAAAGAAGAATATGAATTTCTGAAAGTAGGAGACTCAACTATACCTACCATCTATATCTTACCTAAGGTGAATAAAGATGCATCACAATCACCTGGGAGACCAATTGTGGCAGGAGTGACCACAAATCGTTCAGAATTCATAGATGCACACCTACAACCTTTGGTTTGGAAGACGAAATCTCATCTCAAAGACACCACAGAAACACTCCGCAAGAAAACAGAATTATATTGGAATGAAAACATGTATTTAGGTACAGTCGATGTTACGGCACTATATACAAATATCCCACATAGTAGGGGATTGGAGGCACCTTGATAAGAGTAATTACGATGAAAAGTCAAAATATTTTATCATTAAAGGCATTGACTTTATTTTTAAAAACATTTACTTTTATTTTAACTGTGATTATTACAGACAAGTCGTCGGAACCACAATGGGTACAAAATTCACTCCTAGCTAAGCCAATTTGTTTATAGCATACTGGGAGGAGAAGTATATTGAAAAAAGAGGGGGACCGACACCAAGGTTTAAGTTTTTTTGTTCCGTTATATGTAGATGATGTCATCATTGCTTGGGAAGATACGAAAGAGTTTAAATAAATTCTGTGATGACTTAAACAACAATGATTTTAATGTGCATTTAAGCGTCCAGTCTAGTAAAAAAAACAAGAGATATGGTAAGAACTTACCTTTGTTATCTCTGTTTCTACGAAGTCCATAGGGTCCACAGGGTGACCTTGGGGTATAGCTGGATCCTGGATCCTCGGGCACCACGGAGTTAAAGCTTTTAGCTGCTCCCAGGATGCACTTGGGTCCAACCTCCCCTATACCCCGCCCCCGAGCCACAGGTACCTCAGTTGGTAAGCAGCCCAGGCCGGAGGAGGAGACGAAACAGAGAGAAGGAAGACTGGAACACACAAGAAAACCATACACACAGAAATGGGAGACGGAAAACCGGTGACCAGTCACAGAGCCCATATGAAGCCAGGTGCATCAGGGCGGGTGCCCTGTGGACCCTATGGACTTCGTAGAAACAGAGATAACAAAGGTAAGTTCTTACCATATCTCTTGTTTTCTACTTCAGGGTCCATAGGGGTCCACAGGGTGACCTTGGGGATGTCCCAAAGCAGTCCAACTAAGGGCGGGGACGCTCCTGTGCTGATAGGAGAACCCAGCGCCCAAAGGATGCATCCTGAGAGGCAAAGGTGTCAAACGCATAGAACCTCAAAAAGGTCTGAATGGAAGACCAGGTGGCCGCCTTACAGAGCTGAACAGCAGAGGCGCCACGGCTAGCAGCCCAAGAAGGGCCCACAGACCGAGTGGAAAGAGCCTTAACAGAGGCTGGAACAGGTAAACCCTCCTGCATATAAGCCTCAATAATAACAGAACGAAGCCAACGGGCTAGAGTCTGTTTGTTGGCAGGCCAACCCCTCTTGTGAAAACCAAAGAGGATAAACAAAGAATCCGACTTCCTCACAGAACTAGTCCGGTCCACATAAACCTGGAGGGCCCGGACAACGTCTAAGGAAGTCTCCCCAGCCGAAAGATCAGGTGACTGAAAGGCTGGTACAACAATTTCCTGATTAATGTGGAACCTGGAAACCACCTTAGGCAGGAAATCAGGACGAGTGCGAAGCACCGCTCTGTCCTGATGAAAAATCAGAAACAAGAAAGCGCCCCCAAATCTGAAACCCTCCTGGCAGAAGCAATTGCCAAGAGGAAAACAGTTTTAAAAGTTAGCCACTTGAGCTCCACTGACTCCAAGGGCTCAAAAGGAGGACCCTGTAAGGCCCTAAGAACCACCGCCAAATCCCACGGGGCCACAGGTGGCACAAAGGGAGGCTGGATTCTCAAAACACCCTGGAAAAAGGTGTGTACGTCCGGCAGAGCAGCGATCCTGTGCTGGAACCACACCGACAGAGCAGACACGTGTACCCTCAGTGAAGAAAGACGTAATCCTAAGTCCAAACCCGACTGAAGGAAAGCCAGAATACGCGAAACCCGGAACACCTGGGGATCATACTTTCAGTGGTGCGAGGCCAGAAACTAAGTGTGCCACACTCTGTGATAGATCCTCGCGGAAGCAGGCTTGCGCGTCCTCAGCATGGTGGTAATAACGGAGCTAGAAACAGGTCCCGCCGATGAGGTAGGAGGTACGGAGCGTTGATGGACAGGCTCCGCAGATCGGAGTACCACGGCCTTCTGGGCCACGCTGGGGCCACCAGGATCAGTGTGCCTCCGTCCTGTTTGAACTTGCGCAGGACCCGAGGCAGCAGAGATATCGGAGGGAACAAGTAAGCCAGTTGAAACAGCCATTTCACCGACAGCGCGTCTATCAGACTTGCGCCTGCGTCCCTTGTCCTTGACCCGTACACAGGCAGCTTGTGATTGTGACGGGACGCCATCAGGTCCAGCTCTGGCAGCCCCCACTTGTCCACGAGTAGTTGGAATACCTCTGGATGAAGCGACCATTCCCTGGGATGCACGTCGTAACGGCTGAGGAAGTCTGCCTCCCAATTGAGGACTCCTGGGATGAAAACTGCCGAGAGAGCTGGAAGATAGCGCTCCGCCCAAGCCAGGACGTGGGACACCTCCGACATCGCAGCTCGACTGCGAGTCCCTCCCTGGTGATTGATGTATGCCACCGTGGTGGCGTTGTCTGACTGCACCTGAACGGCCCTTCTGTGAAGAGCGGTGCCGGACGACTGCAGGGCTCTGTATACTGCCCGCAGTTCCAGGATGTTGATGGGAAGAATCACTTCCTTCGCCGACCAACGACCCTGAAGTGACAAGGAGCCTGTCACCGCCCCCCAACCCCGGAGACTGGCATCTGTCGTGAGCAGAACCCATTCCGGAATCCAAAAGGGGCGCCCCTCTAGGAGATGAGCTGTCTGCAGCCACCAGGCTAGGGACAGACGCACCTCCGAGGACAACACCAGCATCTGAGAGTGGATCCTGTGTGGCAATCCGTTCCATTCCGAAAGAATCAGCCCCTGCAGGGGCCTGGAATGGAACTGGGCAAACTCCACCATGTCGAATGCCGACACCATGGACCCCAAAACTCTCATCGCTGAGTGCACCGACACTCTGCCACTGCTCAGACAACTGTGAATCCGCAGCTGTAAGGAGGAGACCTTCTCTGGAGTCAGAAAAATCTGTTGCTGACGAGAGTCCAGCAGGGCCCCCAAATGAACCATCCGTTGTGATGGGATGAGGGAAGATTTCTTCCAGTTGATCAACCAGCCGTGCGCCTGTAGACAAGCGACCGTCAGGTGGAGATGCTGGATCAGTACCTCCGGGGAGCTTGCCAGCAAGAGGAGGTCATCTAGATACAGTAGCAACCGTATCCCCTGGCTCCGAAGGTGAGCCGCCATGACCGCCATTCACCTTGGTAAATACCCTTGGTGCCGTGGAGAGACCAAAGGGTAGAGCCCTGAATTGGTTGTGGAGAATAGCAAACCGCAGAGACCGTTGGTGCGATGTTATAGGCACATGGAGGTAGGCGTCCTGGATATCCAGGGAGACCATATAATCCCCCGGTTCCATCGCCAGTATGATGGAACGCAAAGTTTCCATCCTGAATTTGGGAACCCTGAGAAACCTGTTCAGGGACTTCAAATTGAGGATGGGGCGATGAGAGCCATTGGGTTTCTGCACCAGAAACAGCGTAGAGTAATACCCCATCCCACGTTGAGACTGTGGTAAGGGTATAATGACCCCCGCCGTCAGCAAGGCCTCTATGGCTTCCTGAACCTGCAAGGCCTTGGTTTTGTCCTGAGAAGGACTTGTGCAAAAAAACTGGCAAGGCGGCCTGTGCCGAAAAGACAGGGCGTACCCCTGGGAGACCACTTCTCGCACCCAGGCATCCGTGGTGGTATTGTGCCAGCATTGGGCGAATTGAAGAAGTCGGCCTCCCACTCTGGGGTCCCCCAGAGGGAGGCCCATCCCATCACGCAGAAGGCTTATCTTCTGGCTTGGAAGAAGGGCGCCTAGCACTCCAGGCTTGCTTCTTTGGCTTTGAGGCGGTCTTGGGTGCGGACTGCCTCGGGAAGGACTGACCCTTTGCCTTGCCCTGAACCTGAAAGGAACGAAACGCCGAGCTCCGGACCTTAGCAGGTGTAGTAGCTGAAGGGAGGAAGGCTGACTTGGATTTTGCCAGGGTATCTACTATTTTGTCCAGGTCCGGACCAAATAGTAATTCCCCATTAAAAGGTAAGGCCTCCAAGAGTTTCTTTGAATCCGCGTCTGCTCTCCAAGACCGCAACCACAAGGATCTACGAGCAGACACTGCTGCCGCCGAAACCCTAGAGGTCAACAGGCTAGCATCCAAAGATGCTTCTCCAATGTAGGAGGCGGCATCTCTCATCTGTCCTAACAACGCCCTCTGGACGTCCGGAGATTCATCCGTAAACGTGTCCTCCAAGGCGTTGGCCCACCCCTCAATGGCCTTGGCCACCCAGGAGATGGCCATGGATGGCCGGGCTACAGCCCCTGAGAGAGAATAAATAGACTTTAGACAAGTCTCCACCTTCCTGTCCGTAGGATCCTTCAGCGAGGATATAGACGGCAATGGCAAAGTAGCACTCCTGATGAGGCGTGTTACATGGGAATCGACTGCAGGCGGAGTTTCCCATTTCTTACAATGTGCTTCCGGGAATGGATAATTGGACGCCAAGCATTTCTGTGGCAGGAAACGCTTACTGGGCGTCTGCCAGGCCACCGCCATGTGATCAGTCAACTGATCAGACAAGGGGAACGCTGTAGAAGTAACCTTAGCTTTTTTAAAACTAGGATACCTTGACTTGGGAGCGGGTGCCTCATCCTCAATCAGAAGAATGGCCCGCACCGCCTTAATCAGAGCACGCACATTGATGGAAGACTTAGTGTCTACCTCCTGGACTGAGGCATCTGAGGCTGAGTCATCCTGCACCTCACCATCATCTGAGGACCCCTCAGAATCCGAAAGATGCGCAGCCTGTGCCATGACTGAGCGTTTAGACGCCCTGGAGGGCACGTCACTGCGCAACATCGACTGAAAAGCCGAAGATGCTGCCGCCAAATCTTGGACCGTGTGGGAAAGCGCATCCACCCAGGGTGGAGGAGCTGTCACAGGAGCCTGAAACGGCACCACAGCCGGCTGTGCCACAGGGGTGGACTGAATATACATTGGCAACCCCGCATAGGGACCAACAGGCTGAGACCCTGGGGGAGTCTGCAATAATTGTGGGACACCCGGGGAATGGGGGATGGCAGGCTGGGGCAACGCCCTAGTAGGGGCGGCAGTCGGGACCGATAGATGGTCCGCGATGGACACCAGCACCTGGGAAAACATCGCCCATGGTGGCTCCTGCGACATGGGAGGTTTAGACGTACCAGGGACCGCCTGGCACCGTCCGCACAGGCCGTCCTGTGACAAATCCTACCTATCCACTCCTGCAGAACAGCGCCTGCAGGAGAACAATGCCGGAGCCCCGGAGTGCTCAATCTCCTCCTCAGACATGACTTAGGAAGAAAACGTGCGCACTCACCAGTGTGCTGAACAACAGCCCACAATATGGCACCGTGTAGCACACAACTGTATGTGACGGACCTCACAAATACGTGATCTATATAAGAGAGGTCAGTAGAAACACCCTTCCCCCGCACACCTGTAGGGCTTGTAGGAGAAGGAAAGGGATAGGTATAGGCTGACAGTAAGTAGAAATAAGCACAGACAGGCAGCACTAGCAATAATCACATACCATGCAGGAAGATATACTCACTGCACCTTTCCACTACAATCACCCTCCCAGATTCAGTGTCTGGGAGGGCTATAGCGCTGTGTACACTGTCCTTGTCGGGGGAGACGTACACAGGGGGACCGGTCCGCGTGCTCCCTGAAGATCTGCGCTGCCACAGAGAAAATGGCCGCTGGAGACCTCAGAGGAGGAGTGGCCGAGTAATCTGCAGCTCAGCGATGCCAGACTCCGAGCTGAAAGGCGCGCTGAGCTGAGAGGAGGAGCCGCTGACAGGGAAGGCTTCCTCCCCTGGCTAGCATATTTAACCCCCAAGATTGCGGCATCCCGCTTGCCGATTAATTTACCCTGGTGGTCTAGTGGTCTGGCGGGGTATGCCTCCGATGGAGGGGGGGCCCGCCGCCACTGCTAGCGCCCCCGGTCTGTCCCCTAGACCGGGGGCATGGGACTGCATATAAAAAGGCATTACCCGCGCACCGGCGTCTTCCGGCAGCAGTCCCGGGGGAAACCAGAGTCCAGCTAGTACAGACTCTGGCTTCCCCCGCCGTGATCCCCAGTTCAGTGCTGGCGTCGCGGCGCCAGCAGGGAGGAGCGGCAGCATGGACGTCTGTACAGACAGCCCAGCGCTGCCGCTCTGGAGAACAAAACTAATGTAAAAATAAATTTAAACTAGTTAAATAAAAAGCTTTAGGGGGCTGCTCCTGCAGCCCCCCCCCCCGCAGGGTGACCCGACTCCGGCCGGGCACCATCTCAAACTGAGGTGCCTGTGGCTCGGGGGTGGGGTATAGGGGAGGTTGGACCCAAGTGCATCCTGGGAGCAGCTAAAAGCTTTAACTCCGTGGTGCCCGAGGATCCAGCTATACCCCAAGGTCACCCTGTGGACCCCTATGGACCCTGAAGTAGAAATAAGCAATTTTTTTAGATCTCACTACATATGTGGAGGAAAATAAACTGGAGACAAATGTTACAGCAAGCCTACCGATGCAAACAATTTCATTTCTAATACAAGTGAACACCACAAGAATTGGCTCAATAGTGTCCCAAAGAGCCAATTCTTGAGATTAAAACAAAATTGTAGCAAAGAAGAAGTATGCATTGAACAAATTCAGACCATGGAAAAAAGGCGCGAAGAATAAGGATATAATAAAATGATGCTGAAAAATAGCAAACAAGAAGTCCTCAAGAAAGATAGAGTATCATTAATTCAACAAAAAGGCAAAAAAAATCAACTAGACAGAAGCACTTAATCAGTATGCGATTATCTCAGAATATACCAGACATCATAGAAAAATAGAATAGTAGATTTTCAAAAGGCATTGCCATCTTCTGCTAAAGGACCCGATATTAAGAAAGATGATTCCGAGAAATCCTTCAGTCATATATAGGAAAGTCCCCAATCTGAAGAAAAAGTTAACAAGGAGCGCTCTGACCACAGAAAGTACACACCCCATTAGGAATAAGGCAGTTTCTAGGTGTGGAAGCTGCCTTGCACGCAAAGTGGTTAAAAGTTCATCTAAATATACGGACTTCGTAATTAATGGGCAGACACATAAGATAAATTAATTTATGACATGTCAGACCACTCATGAGATTTATAGAGTGTAGCTGCCACTTAGTATATGTAGGTAGAACCAGCAGAGCCTTGAAGACCAGATTTGGGGAGCATCTACAGAATATCAGGAAATACTACACATTCTCGCTCCAATCGTTTTAAAGAGGTCCATAGTTCTTCAATGAAAGGAATCATACGGCAATAGAGAATGTAAAAAATACATGGAAAAACAGACGAAGAAACGAGACTGGATATTCAAATTAAAACCATTATCCCAGAGAAGGCTGAACTTAGACTTTGAGCTGAAATGGTTTCTGTAGTGGTCCATGAAAATGTAGAACCCCTCCCTCCATACCACTATACCTGTTTATCCTTTTAGTTTATTATCAGTATTTTTATATCAGGAATGTGAGACCCTTTTCATCGTATACCCCTCTCTTTTATGCACTATAGAAAGTTGTTGCGATCAATTTTCATTTTATATACAGTAGGTATTATGCATTTGCACTTGTAATATATTCTCATTTGCTGCTCATCACTTTGCACTTTGATGTGCGTTTTTTCTTTGCCATCCATGAATTTTATCTATACACAAATTTTATCATATATTTTTGCCTAGACTGGATTTTATTATTTAATTTTTTATAAATAGATTACAGATGTTTTCTTTTTTATTACATAAGGCTATTGCCCTGTTTTAAAGATGGCAGCAAGCATCACGATCTTCTACACTGAACATGGCAATTTGCCCCATTATAAATGGCCGCTTTTCCACAGAAAAGACATAGAAAATGTCCCTTCCACACACAAGATGGCCGCAAAAGTACATATGAGACTTTAATTTTTATTAATTTGAGACCCGAACTTCAGGAGAAGATGGAAGATAATTGTTTTAGTCCTATAAAATGAGTTGTGGTAAGAACTTACCTTTGTTAACTCTCTTTGTAGTCCATAGGGTCCACAGGGAGACCTTGGGGGTGTAGGTTGGATCTGAATCCCGGGCACCACGCAGTTAAAGCTTTTGCTCCCAGGATGCACTGGTCCATCTTTCCTATACCCTGCTCCCAAGCCAGAGGCACCTCATTATGTAATATATATCAATTATATGAGGCATATAATTGTAATAAATTAAATTTGGGGTAAGCGTTTGGGCGTAGGGCCCCCGGGGCTGGTCTGGCTGGGCCTCCTCATGGCATCACCACGTAATACACAGTTACTTTTCACATCACCTTTTATATTTGTCTTTTATTCATGTAATTTTTCACATATTTTAACCACTTTTTAAACACTTATTAATTAGTCTTACACATCTATACTTTACACTTCACACGAAAAATGGAAGAAGGGTGACAGTGATGCCCTGGGCTGGACGTTTTTCAGGGTGCACTGCGCCCCGGAAGTGAACCCCTTAGTGTTAGGGACTGCTACTGACAGAGAAGTTGTGAGGTGGCCTAGCAGCTTCCCATGTATATGCAAATGCATGCAACCAATATCTCTGATTTCTATTACCATGTAGTGTTCATATGTTGTTGCTGGTATAATTCCATGTCAGAATGCGTGACACTTCTGTCATAGCCGCCCGACTTCGAGCGCCTCCTTGATGGTTGATGTAAGCCACAGTTGTGGCATCGTCAGACTGTACCTGTACATGTTATCCCTGAAGTATGTGCTGGGCCAGGATGAGGGCCCTGCAGACAGCTCGAAGTTCCAATATTCTGATTGTCAGGGTTGATTCGACTGATGTCCAACAGTCCTGAACGGAGCGCGGACCGGTCACTGCACCCCAACCTGGGAGACTGGCATCTGTTGTTAGGATTACCCAGTCCGGGAACCAAAGGGGGCGACCCTTGGTTAGATTAGATGTCTGTAGCCACCAAGATAGAGACAAACGCCCCTCCGGACACAGCACCATCGTCTGAGCTTTGAGCGATGGTGAGCATATTCCACCATGTAGAAGGCGGACACCATGGATTCCAGAACCTCCATTGCTGAGGGGATCGACACTTGGCGACATCTGCGCACTCGTAGTTGAAGTGTGGAGATCTTGTCTGATGTCAGAAAGATGCTCTGATCCTGAGAATCCATCAGGGCTCCCAGATAAATCATTCTCTGTGAGAGATTCAGGGAGTACTTTTTCCAGTTGATTAACCATCCATGCTCGTGCAGGAAAGAAATGGTTAAATACAGATGGTGGAGAAGTACTTCTGTGGATCCTGCTAGGAGCAGGAGGTAATCCAGGTAAGGAAAGAGTCGGAGACCCTGACCACCCAGGTGCCATAATTTTGGTAAACACCCGTGGAGCTGTGGAAAGTCCAAAGGCAGAGCCTGAAATTGGAAGTGATGCTGTAGTATAGCAAACCGGAGATATCGCGGATGTGAGGGCACTATAGGTACCTGTAGGTACGCGTCCTGAATATCCAGAGATACTATAAAGTCTGGTGAAGAGACAAAAGCAGGAAAAACTCTCTTTTTGGGGGCCCTTTGTGTGATTATACTAGTTATGTAAAATAAATACTTAACTTTTAATGAATATGCATTAAAAAGAATTTTGGATCAACTCAGCCATGCAGTGCATGTGTTGCTTGATATCCGATATACATATACAGATGTGACAATACATACAATTAACATCAAAACACACAAACATATATAATTGATTTACTCTAGGAAAGCTAAGCGAAGTATTCCAAGATAATAACAGAGAACTGTGTGAGGTCAAGACCCTCAATTAGCATACAGTATTTAGGATCAGAACTCACCACTTCGCAGAAACACCCTCGCTTTTTTAGAAGAAAGCAGGAGTGCAAGAGGATACCGTCCAAGAGGAGGAGGACGAGGAGAGGTAATAAGAAGGGGAAGAGACATAAAGACATGGGACTCTCCCATACCGCAAAGACAGTCGTCCAGAAACCGCAAAAGGACTTAGGGGAAATCTCCAACCTAAAAGTCATTAACCTGTCCTCAAGACATCTAACGACAACAGATATTAAAGTTCTCAGTAAAGGTTTATCCTTTTCCCCTAAAATGTCATTCAACAGATTTACATGGGAAAAAGACCTACGCCTGTTCGGACGCAAACTACTTCTAAAAAAATTTTTTTTTCTAATAAACAAAATAGTGATCCAATCACTGATACCCAAGAACTAACCGACTTACTCCCACAAGAGATTCCTTTACCTTTTCATACAGAGGAGGAATTACAGGCTCTAGCAGATTTAGAAGAACTCATGGGGACACAAGAATCTTCTGAACATTTGAGAAAAGGGAACATTTCCTATAGAAATATCTATAAAAAGAAAAGCACATTTACACCATCAGACGGAATATGCCCAGAGGTTAAGATCTTTTTAGATCTTGTCTCTAGGGATATGGATAAAGCAGAAAGGGTCAAAATAACGACTGTCTATCCCAATGATAATCTGAGTATGGAAGAAAGACTAGCGCTCAAGAAAATGAAGGAGTGGGATGACTTATTAATAAAACCCTCGGACAAAGGGGGCAACGTGATATTGTGGCCCACAGAGATGTACCTGAAAGAAGCCTATAGGCATTTACATGACAAAACATGTTACAAACAAATGATCTTCAATCCCACAGAACTTTTCAACCTACTTTACCATAAACTCATCAACGATGCTCTCAAGAAGGGCACCATTACCAAAACAGAACAGGCTTTTTTACTAGTAGACAAACCAATAACCTACCTTCTACCTACTACCAAAAGTCCACAAGGATTTGAACAACCCTCCGGGACGACCTACCTTGTGAAGAGTAAAGACCTTACCCAACGCCTATTAAACAGAGGTTATAGTAACAAAACCATCAAAACTGTAAAATATCAGGCTTTGAAAACGGATAGACAAACCCTGATTTTTTCCAACAAAAAATTAAAAGAAAATGGGGATCAAGTACGTTTAATCACCAACTTCTGCAATGAATGGAAAGATCTTCAGAAAATTGTCACACGACATTGGCACATTCTAGTGATGGACAATGACTTACAAAAATCTTTAACAAATAAACCTATTTTTAGTTGGCGCAGATCCCAAAATCTAAAAGACAAACTAGTGAAGAGTCACTATGTGAGTAACCCCAGAAGACAGTTTAAATTAAATGGTACCTTTCCCTGTGGCAAATGTAAAGCTTGTGGATATATCATGAGAAAAGACCAAATAACTGACAGATATGGCCACAACATTGAAATAAAACAGTTTATTAACTGCAACGCCATGGGGGTTATCCATTGTTTGGAGTGCAGCTGTAACCTCAGGTACGTAGGCATGACCACTCGCACCTTCAAGCAGAGAATTCTTGAACATGCGGGGAATATTAAAAATGCCCAAAGTGATCTCATCAAAATGAAGAAATTGACCTCTGTAGCTAGACATTTTCTCAAATGCCACAAAGGAACAACTCAAGATTTAAAGGTATTCGGTCTAGAACATGTTAGATTAGGAGTTAGAGGAGGTAATCTTACGAATACGTTACTCAAGCGAGAATGCGAAAGGACTTTCAAACTGAATACGGTCAGCCCTAATGGACTGAATGAAATGATCAACTATACCCCTTTTTTATAATGATTAAAATTTACAATAATAAATGTTACATTATTTTATGAAATATTATTTATAGAATATTACACATAATTATTCCCTTAACACTCTTCACTATTCACTTCCGTAATAAATTCACAAAATTGTCACCTAATTTTTAATTAGCATCTTATAATTTAATTTATTTATCTCAATTATATTATAAGTATGAGGATAATAAACTCACTAACAAACCATGACACTATCTAACACATACTCTACACCCCTTATTATATATTAACAATCTTATATTTACTCCATAATGATTTTTATCTAAATTATATATATTTACACTTACATTTTTATTTTTCACTTATATATATATATATATATATATACACACACACCCTTTTCAATCGTTTAAATTTTTTCTTATATTTTTATTTATTTTCATCCTTTTTATCATTTTTCATATTATTATTTTTTTTATTTTTATCATTTTTTTATATATATATTTTTTTCCTTTATTTCCCCCTTTTTTTTCATTTTTTCAATCTTCCCCTTTTCTTATAATTATCACTAATTTTCATTACTAAAATTAAAGTTTGACATAATCATCCTATGGGCATAATAATAGATTTTGGTTATATTAATTAATTGATATAATAGTTCTATTTGCCTTTAAGGACAGGGATGGGTTAATCCCAGATTCAATGAATACCCTAGTGTTTCTGTCTATTGGAAGAATTTCACGTCACACAGACCATTAAATCCGTGGCATCTACCTTTGTCTATTCTCCCTACATCAGCCAATAAGAAGAGAGGTATGCAAGACCAATCAAATGGCGTTTCACATTTTGACATACCGAAACTGGCTCTCCCATAGGCTGAGACTAAGATTAAAGGACCACATGTGTCCTGGTTACCGGCATCTGACGGAAGAAGCGGAAGCGAAACGCGCGTCTCAGATCCGAGGATTCCCGCGAAGTACAAGCGGGACATGTGTCAGCTGCACACAAGCGGGCTCTGCATGCGATCCAACCACCCTCAATCCACACCATTCTGATACATAATCAGGTACCTTTCACCCCTACTGTCTCCAGGCACACTATATGACCATTGTACTTGGCGAGAGCAGGCAGCTCTGCAACACCTGATGGCAGACAGAGCGCTGCTCACCCAGTAGCGTCTAAGTGTAGCTGGATCTTACTTTCTTCTAAATCATTGTATACGGAGCTGGGCTTCTCACCATTCACCACAGCCCTAGAGGCAAGTGAGTGGCAGCAGCACCAGCCCCGATCACATACTATGGTATTTGTACCTATATTTAACAACACAGTATTACTCCTTTTTACTATGGGTACTCTCATTATAGTCCAGTCGGAGTAGGTTCCTGCTCTATATTATATCAGGCTCCCTCTTTTTCGTACTGGCTTTAACAGTAGATGCCCAATATACTTATTCCTACCCTTGTGTTATTTAAGAGTACGCTCACACGTCATCCGCTATTTTTACACATGATGACGTGCAGCAGCTGCGGTTTCTATAACCATTAGAAGGGTGTAGTCTATTCTATCTATTTTCTATATCACTCTATATTCTCCTATGGTACCTTAAGCTATTATCTGACTACTTCAGGAATCCATACTAGCATGCTCTCTTTGTACATGGTCAAATGTCATGTGGCTCAATTGAATACGCATGTTTTTTGCTACATGAGTATAATGAGTTACAAATATCTGTTTAATTGATTAGCCCACCTAATATATTGGTTTTTGATTGGTGATTAGCTCACCAATACCAGAAGAAAAGGCTCACTATGCTTTTTAACAATTATTTTTTGTATGTCTGCTGACACTATGATTGGTCATGGTACCATGATAATGCCGAGGATAATCATGGCATTTCGATTACTATAAATATAGAGATCATTAATATTGATCGGTCACTGTACCACTAAATACTGTATGCTAATTGAGGGTCTTGACCTCACACAGTTCTCTGTTATTATCTTGGAATACTTTGCTTAGCTTTCCTAGAGTAAATCAATTATATATATTTGTGTGTTTTGATGTTAATTGTATGTATTGTCACATCTGTATATGTATATCGAATATCAAGCAACACATGCACTGCATGGCTGAGTTGATCCAAAATTATTTTTAATGCATATTCATTAAAAGTTAAGTATTTATTTTACATAACTAGTATAATCACACAAAGGGCCCCCCAAAAGAGAGTTTTTACTTCTTTTGTCTCTTCACCAGTATATATACTCTCAAGGGGAGCACCTCCCCACCTAAGATTTACAGTAGCCATATAGAGGCATAATTGTATTTTATGTGGACTACTTTAATAACATAAAAAATAATTAATCTAATCTCTTTAATCCTGTGCTCAGAATCACTCCCTGACCCCCCTTCCCTTGGTTTTTGATACTATAAAGTCCCCAGGCTCCATAATTAGGATGACTGAGTGTAGGGTTACTATCCTGAATTTTGGCCCCCTTAAGAATTTGTTCAAGGATCTGAGGTTGAGGATAGGCCGATGTGACCCATTTGGCTTCTGAAATAGAGTAGAATAATAATAACCAGTCCCTCACTGAGATAGTGGGACTGGCACAATTACCCCTGCTTGCAGCAAAAACTGCATGGCTTTCTGGATTTGTAAGGCCTTGTTCAGGTCTGAATGAGGGGCCTGTGTAGAAAAACTGGTGGGGAGACGATCTGCAAAATGAGAGGGCGTGCCCATTTGAGATCACTTCTCTTACCCAAGTATCTGTGGTGTTTTGACACCAGTACTGGGCGAACTGAAGAAGTCGGCCTCCCACTCTGGTATATCCCAGAGGGAGGCCTGTCCTATCAGGCTGAGGGTTTATCCACAGGCTTTGGCGGCTCTAGTGGAAGCCAACTGCCTAGGAAAGGACTGACCTTTAGGCATTCCTAGGCCTAGTAGAAGTAGTTACAATCTTGTCAAGGTCTGTGACCAATAATCTCCCCATTGGAGGGTAACCCTTCGAGGCCTTTCTTGGAATCCGCATCAGCCCTCCATGAGCGTAGCCACAGGGTACAGCGGGCAGACACAGCCGCGGCAGAGAATCTGGAGGTTAGGAGACTGGCATCCAATGTTGCTTTTCCAAAATACATCTCGAATGTGAGCAACAAAAGACATCTGAACTCTAGAAGCATCTGAGGGAAAAAAAAAAAGTCTTCAAGTGCATCAGCCCAGCTCTCTATAGCTTAGCCACCCATGCAATAGCCATGATTGGATGGGAAACAGCCCCTGAAAGAGAGTATATCGATTGTAGGCAAGCTTCTACTTTCCTATCCGTAGGATCCTTCAAGGAAGTAACTGTAGGAATAGGCAATGTAGAGCTTTAAATTAAACTCGTAACATGTGAATCCACCTCAGGGGGTGTTTCCCATTTTGCACAATGAACCACAGGAAAGGGTAACATGAGGTCAGTATGAAACCTCTTACTGCAACTAGAAGAGGAAATTCTGCTTGAGGCTAAATTCTGTCATTTAAACAGAGGGTGCTTGGATTTAGAGGCTGGCTCGTCATCTTCTATTAATAAGATGGATCTGACAGCTCGCACCAAGGCAGGAATATTAATTTATTACCAACTCTCATCCTCCTCTGGAGGGGAGTCAGGGTTAGAGGGATCAGCATCTGTGCGTGGACTGTGACAATAACACAGGATGTGTAAAGGGTTTTCAGGGTAGAGGTTTCCCACCTTGCAACATGATTTGAAAGGCATTAGATGTAGCCATCAGACTACTGAGTTAGAGAGTACGTCTACCCATGGTGGGGGTACAGAAGGTACCTGTATCGCCTGAACCTGATGTGACAACCCCAAAGGCTGAATCTGACGTGACAACCCCAAAGGGGGAATCACAGCCGGATCCGCTAGACAATCCGTAATTGTGGCCAGTACCTGAACAAACAGGCGCTTAGGATGGATCTCTCTCTCTCTCTTGCCTGTCCCCATCTGTCCACAGTCCAGGATGTCCCGCGGGGCCTGGCTAGTACAGACCCCGGGGTCCTATCTGCTGTTGCGCGCTCTGAAGTTAGAAAAAATAAAAGTCATAAAATAAAATCAGCCTTGGGGCTACTAGACAGCACTCCTGTGTTAACAGTGACCTGACTCCGGCCGGGCACCAACTATAACTGTGGTGCCTCTGGCTCAGGGGCGGGGTATAGGGAGGATGCCACAGTGCATCCTGGGAGCAAAAGCTTTAACTGCGTGGTGCCAGGGATCCAGATCCAACCTAAACCCCAAGGTCTCCCTGTGGAGCCTATGGACCCTGAAGAAATTAAGTATGAGTTTTTATAAAGTGTAAAGACCCTGTTAATATCTGTGACCCATGACCTGGAAGTTTCTTAGACCAAGGGTATATAAGAGGATCCTCTGGAGCAAAGTCACACTGCCTTGAGGAAGGGAGCTGTTGTCTCTCGAAACGCGTTAGCGAGTGTGACGGGAGATACCCGGAAATACTATTGGACAAGGTCTGTGGATGAGCCTTCCAGAGACCTCCATCAGATTACAAACTACAGGCCTTTTACAAGGAGACTTCTGGTAATTCTCCTACCTTCTAACCTATGTGGATTTTTTTCATATTGGTTTTGTATATGAGACTCGTATATGTTTATGGTTCATAGTTTACTCTCATTGTACATATTGGTTATGTATCGGAGACTAGTATAGGTTATGGTTCCTAGTTACTCTCATTGTACATATTGGTTTTGTATTGGAGACTAGTATAGGTTTATGGTTCCTAGTTTACTCTCATTGTACATATTGGTTTTGTATTGGAGACTAGTAGATGTTTATGGTTCCTAGTTTACTCCAATTGTACATATTGGTTTTGTATTGGAGACTAGTATAGGTTTATGGTTCCTAGTTACTCTCATTGTACATATTGGTTTTGTATTGGAGACTAGTATAGGTTTATGGTTCCTACTTTACTCTCATTGTACATATTGGTTTTGTATTGGAGACTAGTATAGGTTTATGGTTCCTAATTACTCTCATTGTACATATTGGTTTTGTATTGGAGACTAGTATATGTTTATGGTTCCTAGTTACTCTCATTGTACATATTGGTTTTGTATTGGAGACTAGTATAGGTTATGGTTCCTAGTTACTCTCATTGTACATATTGGTTTTGTATTGGAGACTAGTATAGGTTTATGGTTCCTAGTTTACTCTCATTGTACATATTGGTTTTGTATTGGAGACTAGTAGATGTTTATGGTTCCTAGTTTACTCTCATTGTACATATTGGTTTTGTATTGGAGACTAGTATAGGTTTATGGTTCCTAGTTTACTCTCATTGTACATATTGGTTTTGTATTGGAGACTAGTAGATGTTTATGGTTCCTAGTTTACTCTCATTGTACATATTGGTTTTGTATTGGAGACTAGTATAGGTTTATGGTTCCTAGTTTACTCCAATTGTACATATTGGTTTTGTATTGGAGACTAGTATAGGTTTATGGTTCCTAGTTACTCTCATTGTACATATTGGTTTTGTATTGGAGACTAGTATAGGTTTATGGTTCCTACTTTACTCTCATTGTACATATTGGTTTTGTATTGGAGACTAGTATAGGTTTATGGTTCCTAATTACTCTCATTGTACATATTGGTTTTGTATTGGAGACTAGTATATGTTTATGGTTCCTAGTTACTCTCATTGTACATATTGGTTTTGTATTGGAGACTAGTATAGGTTATGGTTCCTAGTTACTCTCATTGTACATATTGGTTTTGTATTGGAGACTAGTATAGGTTTATGGTTCCTAGTTTACTCTCATTGTACATATTGGTTTTGTATTGGAGACTAGTAGATGTTTATGGTTCCTAGTTTACTCTCATTGTACATATTGGTTTTGTATTGGAGACTAGTATAGGTTTATGGTTCCTAGTTTACTCCAATTGTACATATTGGTTTTGTATTGGAGACTAGTATAGGTTTATGGTTCCTAGTTACTCTCATTGTACATATTGGTTTTGTATTGGAGACTAGTATAGGTTTATGGTTCCTACTTTACTCTCATTGTACATATTGGTTTTGTATCGGAGACTAGTATAGGTTTATGGTTCCTAATTACTCTCATTGTACATATTGGTTTTGTATTGGAGACTAGTATAGGTTTACAGTTCCTAGTTTACTCTCATTGTACATATTGGTTTTATATCGGAGACTAGTATAGGTTATGGTTCCTAGTTACTCTCATTGTACATATTGGTTTTGTATTGGAGACTAGTATAGGTTTATGGTTCCTAGTTTACTCTCATTGTACATATTGGTTTTGTATTGGAGACTAGTAGATGTTTATGGTTCCTAGTTTACTCTCATTGTACATATTGGTTTTGTATTGGAGACTAGCATAGGTTTATGGTTCCTAGTTTACTCCAATTGTACATATTGGTTTTGTATTGGAGACTAGTATAGGTTTATGGTTCCTAGTTACTCTCATTGTACATATTGGTTTTGTATTGGAGACTAGTATAGGTTTATGGTTCCTACTTTACTCTCATTGTACATATTGGTTTTGTATTGGAGACTAGTATATGTTTATGGTTCCTAGTTACTCTCATTGTACATATTGGTTTTGTATTGGAGACTAGTATAGGTTATGGTTCCTAGTTACTCTCATTGTACATATTGGTTTTGTATTGGAGACTAGTATATGTTTATGGTTCCTAGTTACTCTCATTGTACATATTGGTTTTGTATTGGAGACTAGTATATGTTTATGGTTCCTAGTTACTCTCATTGTACATATTGGAAGTTGTGTGATATAGTGTAATACGTCACACACTATTTATATCACTGCATGATCTTTTGTTTTTCAGGTTATGAAAAATCATCTATTCCAAGGAATTTCATTTCCACACAAGACCCAGTGTGTATGACTGTAAGGGAAGTATACGGTTATATATGTGTGATACCAGCGCACTCCGATTATCACCATATTATATATTTTGCTTATTACGATTGTAGTGAAGGGAACTATGTATTGAGTTTTCAGTCTGCTGCTATTTGTGTCAGTTGCACCCAGGGTACTTCAGCATTTATTCTTATATACATGTGATCACAAACCAATCGCTGCGCGGCTTACATACATGCGCAATGGCAAACAATCACTCGAGCTGCGTAAATATCGGCCTCATGTACATCTCTGAATCAGGCGCCATGCTCACAAGGTCGCCAGTGACACACAGAAATGACCGTGCACAAAGTCCCATTGAGGTGTGTATACACGGCGCGGCACATGTGCGTTTGCTAAAAATCACTGGGTGCATGGGACTCCAAATCAGGCCCTTTCGCTATAATCTGCAGCCCAAACTAATTTACAAGACTCTTGCCCCTGGGTCCAGCCCCACTGCCAACAGGGTGAAAGCCAGATCCAGGTGCAGTGGTCATCCTGCTAGAGCCAGCCTGATTATAATGAATCTAAGAGACGCAGTGCGTCTCATTCTACAGAATCGGGTGAGTGTTATGGAAAGAGCATCTAGTGCAACTCACTGAGCACGGCAGCAAGACACAGGCGTCCCTACTCTCTGCTGCACCAATCACGCCAATCTTACATAGAGCTGCAGCTCGCTCCTGTTCTCAGCACCTGACTACATGGAGCTACAGTGAGGAGTCCCGTTGCAGCTCGCTCCTGTTCTCAGCACTGACTACATGGAGCTACAGTGAGGAGTCCTGCTGCAGCTCGCTCCTGTTCCCAGCACGTGATTAACTGGAGCTACAGTGAGGAGTCGCGCTGCAGCTCGCTCCTGTTCTCAGCACGTGATTACCTGGAGCTACAGTGAGGAGTCCCGCTGCAGCTCGCTCCTGTTCCCAGCATGTGATTACGTGAAGCTGCAGTGGAGTCCCGCTGCAGCTCGCTCCTGTTCTCAGCACTGACTACATGGAGCTACAGTGAGGAGTCCCGCTGCAGCTCGCTCCTCTTCCCAGCATGTGATTACATGGAGATACAGTGAGGAGTTCCGCTGCAGCTCCCTCCTGTTCCCAGCACGGGATTAGCTGGAGCATCAGGGGGAGTCCCGCTGCAGCTCGCACCCATTCCCAGCACGTGATTACCTGGTGGTACAGTGGAGTCCCGCTGCAGCTCGCTTCTGTTCCCAGGACGTTATTCCCTGGAGCTACAGTGAGGAGTCCCGCTGCAGCCCGCTCCTGTTCCCAGCACGTGACTACGTGGAGCTACAGTGAGGAGTCACGCTGCAGCCCGCTCCTGTTCCCAGCACGTGATTACGTGGAGCTACAATGAGTCCCGCTGCAGCCCGCTCCTGTTCCCAGCACGTGATTACGTGGAGCTACAGTGAGGAGTCCCGCTGCAGCTCCCTCCTGTTCCCAGCACGTGATTCCCTGGAGCTACAGTGAGGAGTCCCGCTGCAGCTCGCTCCTGTTCCCAGCACGTGACTACATGGAGCTACAATGAGGAGTCCCACTGCAGCTCGCTCCTGTTCCCAGCACGGGATTAGCTGGAGCATCAGGGGGAGTCCCGCTGCAGCTTGCTCCTGTTCCCAGCACCTGATTACCTGGAGCTACAGTGAGGAGTCCCACTGCAGCTCCCTCCTGTTCCCAGCACCTGATTACCTGGAGCTACAGTGAGGCGTCCCGCTGCAGCTCGCTCCTGTTCTCAGCACGTGATTACCTGGAGCTACAGTGAGGCGTCCCGCTGCAGCTCGCTCCTATTCCCAGCACGTGATTCCCTGGAGCTAGAGTGAGGAGTCCCGCTGCAGCTCGCTCCTGTTCCCAGCACGTGATTCCCTGGAGCTACAGTGAGGAATCCCGCTGCAGCTCGCTCCTCTCAGCACTGACTACATGGAGCTACAGTGAGGAGTCCTGCTGCAGCTCGCTCCTGTTCCCAGCACGTGATTCCCTGGAGCTACAGTGAGGAGTCCCGCTGCAGCTCGCTCCTATTCCCAGCACCTGATTCCCTGGAGCTAGTGAGGAGTCCCGCTGCAGCTCGCTCCTATTCCCAGCACGGGATTCCCTGGAGCTAGTGAGGAGTCCCGCTGCAGCTCGCTCCTATTCCCAGCACCTGATTCCCTGGAGCTAGTGAGGAGTCCCACTGCAGCTCGCTCCTATTCCCAGCACCTGATTCCCTGGAGCTAGTGAGGAGTCCCGCTGCAGCTCGCTCCTATTCCCAGCACGGGATTCCCTGGAGCTACAGTGAGGAGTCCCACTGCAGCTCCCTCCTGTTCCCAGCACGTGATTCCCTGGAGCTAGTGAGGAGTCCCACTGCAGCTCGCTCCTATTCCCAGCACCTGATTCCCTGGAGCTAGTGAGGAGTCCCGCTGCAGCTCGCTCCTATTCCCAGCACCTGATTACCTGGAGCTAGTGAGGAGTCCCGCTGCAGCTCGCTCCTATTCCCAGCACATGATTCCTTGGAGCTACAGTGAGGAGTCCCGCTGCAGCTCGCACCTGTTCCCAGCACGGGATTAGCTGTAGCATCAGGGGGAGTCCCGCTGCAGCTTGCTCCTGTTCCCACCACCTGATTACCTTGAGTTAGTGAGGAGTCCTGCTGCAGCTCGCTCCTGTTCCCAGCATGTGATTCCCTGGAGCTACAGTGAGGCGTCCCGCTGCAGCTTGCTCCTGTTCCCAGGACGTGATTACCTGGAGCTAGTGAGGAGTCTCGCTGCAGCTTGCTCCTGTTCCCACCACCTGATTACCTGGAGTTAGTGAGGAGTCCTACTGCAGCTCGCTCCTGTTCCCAGCATGTGATTCCCTGGAGCTACAGTGAGGAGTCCCGCTGCAGCTCGCTCCTGTTCCCAGCACGGGATTAGCTGGAGCATCAGGGGGAGTCCCGCTGCAGCTTGCTCCTGTTCCCACCACCTGATTACCTGGAGTTAGTGAGGAGTCCTACTGCAGCTCGCTCCTGTTCCCAGGACGTGATTACCTGGAGCTAGTGAGGAGTCCTGCTGCAGCTTGCTCCTGTTCCCAGCATGTGATTCCCTGGAGCTACAGTGAGGCGTCCCGCTGCAGCTCACTCCTGTTCTCAGCACGTGATTACCTGGAGCATCAGGGGGAATGGGATCTTCTTCGATTACATTTCACTCAAACATAAAAAGTTCAAACCAAAAATTAATTTAACGGATCAATGGATATGAAGCGAGTGTAGGACAAGGTGCAGACTCCTATGGTTTACAAGGTGCTTTCAGAGGCGAAGGGGTGAAACTTCAATCAGAAGAGTTATCAGTGCTTTGCTGGGTAAATCTATAAAATGACGGATTCAGTGGAGTCCTCATTCAGACTATTGGGGCTCCATTGCTTCCTATAGTGGAGATAAAGTAGGACATTGTCTGTAACCCCCACATAGGAAGTTTCCTAATGACAAAGATTCTGGAGTCGCCCTTTGGACCCATCTAAATATTTTGCTGAAAGAAGACAAACCTCCAGCAGATGGGGACATAAAAGGAAAGAGACAATTAGGGAACACATACATGTCATGGTGATTAGAAATACCAGCAAATGTTTATCGGTAACGTTCCATGTTCTCTCGTCACATCCAGACCCCGGACCACACACACACGTTATTGTAAACATGGTTTTATTTGGTGCTAACACGCGCTCCATAGTATATATATATTCCCACCACGTGGGAAGCGTTTACATCACCGTTACTGGCCAAAGCAGGTATTATGAAGGAGCGAAGGCAGAGACACCAGTTCATCCAAGGGTGGGACTAGGGGGCACCAGACACCACCTGCTAACCTTAGGACAGAGTTCCTGCGAATCACTTCTGTGGCCGGCGCTCAGTCCAGGTGACAGGAGGGACACGGGTTATGCCTTCTGGTCTCCGAGTCTTCCACAGCAGTCCCCCCCACCGTTACTCAGTCACGCTTATCCTGCACCTGCCCTGGATGAACTGGGCGCCTCCTCCATTTGGATTAGATCATTCGAATGCTCCTTATCCTCAAATGTACCGGGCGTTTCAAATGCCCACATCTTTAGCTGAACTGGTTAATTCAGATGCCCCCTTCACTCCTTCCCCGGGACTGGGTAATTTAGATAATTCTCCCCACGGTTGTACTGGGTACTTCAGCTTCACCGCACACCCCTCCTTTTGGACTAATTGAAGTGCCCCTACCTACAGCTGACATGGGTAGTCCATATGCCCTCCACCCTCCCGCCATAGACTGGTTAATTCAGATGCCCCTTACGCTGGGATTGGGTAACTCTGTTGCCCCTCTGGGATGGATAACAGCTTGTCACTGCCTCGCTCCTCCCATCACACTGGCTGGACTGGTGAATTTGGTTCAGTTTCTCCCTTTTCTACCGGAGACTCCGCCGCCGACCTCCTCCGTTGTGCACAGGCTGGATTGTCGTGCAGCGGTTCAGTGTCGTCTCCTTCCTCGTCTCCCTTCACCTGGCAGAGACACACCTCTATGCCCGAGTCCCCAGTCAGTCTCCGCTGTCTGTAATGTTCTTCCTCAGATTCTTCATCAACCTCCTCAATGACCCAGCAGTGGTGGCCATCAAAAATGTCAACGTACGAGGAGAAGGCCGTCTGCTTGTGAAGAGTATGGTCACTGCCACAAGCCCCCTCCTCTTCTGGACTCTGCTCCCAGCTGCCTCCCTCGCTGGCTGTACTTCCCACACTGGTCATGGTTTCATCTGTCACCTGGACGGAGAACGAGCTAGTTCCAGACAGCAGACACCCGGAACTACAAGAGCACGTGCTGGAGTGGTCGGAGCTGGGAGTCAGGGACGGAGGGTCTGATGGTGTGGCCGGCGGTGGTGAGGAGGAAGAGGGTAGGCCTAGCTGGGTCAGGATGGAATTGTATGGAGGAGGAGGGGTTGTGGGCCGGTATGCAACCTCCTCATAGGCTGGAAGCTTAAATGATGACAACACCCCTGTGGAGAAAGAGACAGAACAAGTTACATGGGAACATGACTATAGTCTCTACAATACGGCCATTACTCAGCGTATAGGACATCTATGTGCTGCAGCCTTAACAGCCTCCGATATATATTATACGGCCATTACTCAGTGTATAGGACATCTATGTGCTGCAGCCTTAACAGCCTCCGATATATACTATACGGCCATTACTTAGCGTATAGGACAGCCATGTGCCGTAGCCTTAACAGCCGCCGATATATACTATACGGCCATTACTCAGCGTATAGGACAGCCATGTGCCGCAGCCTTAACAGCCGCCGATATATACTATACGGCCATTACTCAGCGTATAGGACAGCCATGTGCCGCAGCCTTAACAGCCTCCGATATATACTATACGGCCATTACTCAGCGTATAGGACAGCCATGTGCCGCAGCCTTAACAGCCTCCGATATATACTATACGGCCATTACTTAGCGTATAGGACAGCCATGTGCCGCAGCCTTAACAGCCTCCGATATATACTATACGGCCATTACTCAGTGTATAGGACATCTATATGCTGCAGCCATAACAGCCTCCGATATATACTATACGGCCATTACTCAGCGTATAGGACAGCCATGTGCCGCAGCCTTAACAGCCTCCGATATATACTATAAGGCCATTACTCAGCGTATAGGACAGCCATGTGCCGCAGCCACAACAGCCTCCGATATATACTATACGGCCATTGTAGGTGTAACCGTATTACCAGAAGAGAGAGAGAGCAGATATAGAGTAGGTGTAACCGTATTACTATACGGCCAGAAGAGGGAGAGCGGATACAGAGTAGGTGTAACCGTATTACTATACAGCCAGAAGAGGGAAAGCGGATACAGAGTAGGTGTAACCGTATTACTATACAGCCAGAAGAGGGAGAGCGGATACAGAGTAGGTGTAACCGTATTACTATACATACAGAAGAGGGAGAGCGGATACAGAGTAGGTGTAACCGTATTACTATACATACAGAAGAGGGAGAGCGGATACAGAGTAGGTGTAACCGTATTACTATACATACAGAAGAGGGAGAGCGGATACAGAGAAGGTGTAACCGTATTACTATACAGCCAGAAGAGGGAGGGCAGATACAGAGTAGGTGTAACCGTATTACTATACAGCCAGAAGAGGGAGGGCGGATACAGAGTAGGTGTAACCGTATTACTATACAGCCAGAAGAGGGAGAGCGGATACAGAGTAGGTGTAACCGTATTACTATACAGCCAGAAGAGGGAGAGCGGATACAGAGTAGGTGTAACCGTATTACTATACAGCCAGAAGAGGGAGAGCGGATACAGAGTAGGTGTAACCGTATTACTATACAGCCAGAAGAGGGAAAGCGGATACAGAGTAGGTGTAACCGTATTACTATACAGCCAGAAGAGGGAGAGCGGATACAGAGTAGGTGTAACCGTATTACTATACATACAGAAGAGGGAGAGCGGATACAGAGTAGGTGTAACCGTATTACTATACATACAGAAGAGGGAGAGCGGATACAGAGTAGGTGTAACCGTATTACTATACAGCCAGAAGAGGGAGGGGGGATACAGAGTAGGTGTAACCGTATTACTATACATACAGAAGAGGGAGGGGGGATACAGAGTAGGTGTAACCGTATTACTATACATACAGAAGAGGGAGGGGGGATACAGAGTAGGTGTAACCGTATTACTATACATACAGAAGAGGGAGAGCGGATACAGAGTAGGTGTAACCGTATTACTATACAGCCAGAATAGAGAGAGAGCGGATACAGACTAGGTGTAACCGTATTACTATACAGCCAGAAGAGAGAGAGAGCGGATACAGACTAGGTGT
Organism: Taudactylus pleione; assembly: GCA_031769625.1. Classification (NCBI taxonomy): domain Eukaryota; kingdom Metazoa; phylum Chordata; class Amphibia; order Anura; family Myobatrachidae; genus Taudactylus; species Taudactylus pleione. The sequence goes on from JAUIMM010000617.1 coordinate 249,985, forward strand.
AACCGTATTACTATACAGCCAGAAGAGAGAGAGAGCGGATACAGACTAGGTGTAACCGTATTACTATACAGCCAGAAGAGAGAGAGAGCGGATACAGACTAGGTGTAACCGTATTACTATACAGCCAGAAGAGAGAGAGAGCGGATACAGACTAGGTGTAACCGTATTACTATACATACAGAAGAGGGAGAGCACAAAGTCATCAACCTAAAGATACTAAATAACAATTGTATGTTCATATCTACTTTACCCCTCTCATTGTTACGTGTTTCAGCACTGGACACTGAGGTCGATTGAATGATTTGTGACGCAGGGTGTGACGCAGGCCATGTGCTGTTGGGATGGCGTGTACATGGCGCAGATTACCTCACAGGGGTGCACAGAAAACGCTAGGCAGCGTATGTACAAATGATATTCAGACCGCACATCGCCCACACCTGGCACAGAACATGCCATGCTACATCACATTTACCTGAACTGTCCCCTGTGACCGGTCACTGTACGATGTTATTTAGTTTGAACCTGTACATGTATGTACTATTGGACACGTAGTGACAATATAGGATCACTTACTAAGGTCTAGCATAGATGGAGGATAGTGGCAGGCACGTTGGTACGCAATAAGGTTAATCTCGCGCTGCCTTTGCTGATGCTGCAGACGCAGTTTGGCGCGGCGGTGACGATAGGCACAGCAACAACTCAGGAGGATCAGTACAGTCCACAGGAGCCAGAACCCTGCGGGGGGAGAAGAGACGTCATCTACTAATCACTACACAGTCCTCACCCTTCCTATACAGCATATATGTACTAATCACTACACAGTCCTCACCCTTCCTATACAGCATATATGTGCTAATCACTACAGTCCTCACCCTTCCTATACAGCATATATGTACTAATCACTACACAGTCCTCACCCTTCCTATACAGCATATATGTACTAATCACTACACAGTCCTCACCCTTCCTATACAGCATATATGTACTAATCACTACAGTCCTCACCCTTCCTATACAGCATATATGTACTAATCACTACAGTCCTCACCCTTCCTATACAGCATATATGTACTAATCACCAAAACAGTCCTCACCCTTCCTATACAGCATATATGTGCTAATCACTACACAGTCCTCACCCTTCCTATACAGCATATATGTACTAATCACTACAGTCCTCACCCTTCCTATACAGCATATATGTGCTAATCACTACACAGTCCTCACCCTTCCTATACAGCATATATGTACTAATCACTACACAGTCCTCACCCTTCCTATACAGCATATATGTACTAATCACCAAAACAGTCCTCACCCTTCCTATACAGCATATATGTGCTAATCACTACACAGTCCTCACCCTTCCTATACAGCATATATGTACTAATCACTACAGTCCTCACCCTTCCTATACAGCATATATGTGCTAATCACTACACAGTCCTCACCCTTCCTATACAGCATATATGTGCTAATCACTACACAGTCCTCACCCTTCCTATACAGCATATATGTACTAATCACTACACAGTCCTCACCCTTCCTATACAGCATATATGTACTAATCACTCCACAGTTCTCACCCTTCCTATACAGCATATATGTACTAATCACCAAAACAGTCCTCACCCTTCCCATACAGCATATATGTGCTAATCACCAAAACAGTCCTCACCCTTCCTATACAGCATATATGTGCTAATCACTACACAGTCCTCACCCTTCCCATACAGCATATATGTGCTAATCACTACAGTCCTCACCCTTCCTATACAGCATATATGTACTAATCACTACACAGTCCTCACCCTTCCTATACAGCATATATGTGCTAATCACTACAGTCCTCACCCTTCCTATACAGCATATATGTGCTAATCACTACACAGTCCTCACCTATCCCATACAGCATATATGTGCTAATCACTACACAGTCCTCACCCTTCCTATACAGCATATATGTGCTAATCACTACACAGTCCTCACCCTTCCTATACAGCATATATGTACTAATCACTACACAGTCCTCACCCTTCCTATACAGCATATATGTACTAATCACTACAGTCCTCACCCTTCCTATACAGCATATATGTACTAATCACTACAGTCCTCACCCTTCCTATACAGCATATATGTGCTAATCACTACACAGTCCTCACCCTTCCTATACAGCATATATGTACTAATCACTACACAGTCCTCACCCTTCCCATACAGCATATATGTAATAATCACTACACAGTCCTCACCCTTCCTATACAGCATATATGTACTAATCACCAAAACAGTCCTCACCCTTCCTATACAGCATATATGTACTAATCACCAAAACAGTCCTCACCCTTCCTATACAGCATATATGTGCTAATCACTACACAGTCCTCACCCTTCCTATACAGCATATATGTGCTAATCACTACAGTCCTCACCCTTCCTATACAGCATATATGTGCTAATCACTACACAGTCCTCACCCTTCCTATACAGCATATATGTACTAATCACTACACAGTCCTCACCCTTCCTATACAGCATATATGTACTAATCACTACACAGTCCTCAACCTTCCTATAGAGCATATATGTACTAATCACTACACAGTCCTCACCCTTCCTATACAGCATATATGTACTAATCACCAAAACAGTCCTCACCCTTCCTATACAGCATATATGTACTAATCACTACACAGTCCTCACCCTTCCTATACAGCATATATGTACTAATCACTCCACAGTTCTCACCCTTCCTATACAGCATATATGTACTAATCACCAAAACAGTCCTCACCCTTCCCATACAGCATATATGTGCTAATCACCAAAACAGTCCTCACCCTTCCTATACAGCATATATGTGCTAATCACTACAGTCCTCACCCTTCCCATACAGCATATATGTGCTAATCACTACAGTCCCACCCTTCCTATACAGCATATATGTGCTAATCACTACACAGTCCTCACCCTTCCTATACAGCATATATGTGCTAATCACTACAAGTCCTCACCCTTCCTATACAGCATATATGTGCTAATCACTACACAGTCCTCACCCTTCCTATACAGCATATATGTGCTAATCACTACATAGTCCTCACCCTTCCTATACAGCATATATGTGCTAATCACTACACAGTCCTCACCCTTCCTATACAGCATATATGTACTAATCACTACACAGTCCTCACCCTTCCTATACAGCATATATGTACTAATCACTACAGTCCTCACCCTTCCTATACAGCATATATGTACTAATCACTACAGTCCTCACCCTTCCTATACAGCATATATGTGATAATCACTACACAGTCCTCACCCTTCCTATACAGCATATATGTACTAATCACTACACAGTCCTCACCCTTCCCATACAGCATATATGTAATAATCACTACACAGTCCTCACCCTTCCTATACAGCATATATGTACTAATCACCAAAACAGTCCTCACCCTTCCTATACAGCATATATGTACTAATCACTACACAGTCCTCACCCTTCCTATACAGCATATATGTGCTAATCACTACACAGTCCTCACCCTTCCTATACAGCATATATGTACTAATCACTACACAGTCCTCACCCTTCCTATACAGCATATATGTGCTAATCACTACACAGTCCTCACCCTTCCTATACAGCATATATGTGCTAATCACTACACAGTCCTCACCCTTCCTATACAGCATATATGTACTAATCACTACACAGTCCTCACCCTTCCTATACAGCATATATGTGCTAATCACTACACAGTCCTCACCCTTCCTATACAGCATATATGTACTAATCACTACACAGTCCTCACCCTTCCTATACAGCATATATGTGCTAATCACTACACAGTCCTCACCCTTCCTATACAGCATATATGTACTAATCACTACACAGTCCTCACCCTTCCTATACAGCATATATGTACTAATCACTACACAGTCCTCACCCTTCCTATACAGCATATATGTACTAATCACCAAAACAGTCCTCACCCTTCCTATACAGCATATATGTACTAATCACTACACAGTCCTCACCCTTCCTATACAGCATATATGTAAAAATCACCACACAGTCCTCACCCTTCCTATACAGCATATATGTGCTAATCACTACACAGTCCTCACCCTTCCCATACACCATATATGTGCTAATCACCAAAACAGTCCTCACCCTTCCTATACAGCATATATGTGCTAATCACTACACAGTCCTCACCCTTCCGATACAGCATATATGTGATAATCTCTACACAGTCCTCACCCTTCCTATACAGCTTATATGTGATAATCACTACACAGTCCTCACCCTTCCTATACAGCATATATGTACTAATCACTACACAGTCCTCACCCTTCCTATACAGCATATATGTGCTAATCACTACAGTCCTCACACTTCCTATACAGCATATATGTGCTAATCACCACACAGTCCTCACCCTTCCTATACAGCATATATGTGCTAATCACCACACAGTCCTCACCCTTCCCATACACCATATATATATGTGCTAATCACTACACAGTATATACATTGTCTCTGTACAGTAATTCCTGTCCTCACCCTTCCCATACACCATATATATATGTGCTAATCACTACACGGTATATACATTGTATCTGTACAGTAATTCCTGTCCTCACCCTTCCCATACACCATATATATATGTGCTAATCACTACACGGTATATACATTGTATCTGTACAGTAATTCCTCTCCTCACCCTTCCGATACACCATATATATATATATATATATATGTGCTAATCACTACACGGTATATACATTGTATCTGTACAGTAATTCCTGTCCTCACCCTTCCCATACACCATATATATATATGTGCTAATCACTACACGGTATATACATTGTATCTGTACAGTAATTCCTGTCCTCACCCTTCCCATACACCATATATATATATGTGCTAATCACTACACGGTATATACATTGTATCTGTACAGTAATTCCTCTCCTCACCCTTCCCATACACCATATATATATATGTGCTAATCACTACACAGTATATACATTGTATCTGTACAGTAATTCCTCTCCTCACCCTTCCCATACACCATATATATATGTGCTAATCACTACACGGTATATACATTGTATCTGTACAGTAATTCCTCTCCTCACCCTTCCCATACACCATATATATATATATATATGTGCTAATCACTACACAGTATATACATTGTATCTGTACAGTAATTCCTGTCCTCACCCTTCCCATACACCATATATATATATGTGCTAATCACTACACGGTATATACATTGTATCTGTACAGTAATTCCTCTCCTCACCCTTCCCATACACCATATATATATATGTGCTAATCACTACACAGTATATACATTGTATCTGTACAGTAATTCCTGTCCTCACCCTTCCCATACACCATATATATATATATATATATATATATGTGCTAATCACTACACAGTATATACATTGTATCTGTACAGTAATTCCTCTCCTCACCCTTCCCATACACCATATATATATATGTGCTAATCACTACACAGTATATACATTGTATCTGTACAGTAATTCCTGTCCTCACCCTTCCCATACACCATATATATATGTGCTAATCACTACACAGTATATACATTGTATCTGTACAGTAATTCCTCTCCTCACCCTTCCCATACACCATATATATATGTGCTAATCACTACACGGTATATACATTGTATCTGTACAGTAATTCCTGTCCTCACCCTTCCCATACACCATATATATATATGTGCTAATCACTACACGGTATATATATTGTATCTGTACAGTAATTCCTGTCCTCACCCTTCCCATACACCATATATATATATGTGCTAATCACTACACAGTATATACATTGTATCTGTACAGTAATTCCTCTCCTCACCCTTCCCATACACCATATATATATGTGCTAATCACTACACAGTATATACATTGTATCTGTACAGTAATTCCTCTCCTCACCCTTCCCATACACCATATATATATATATGTGCTAATCACTACACAGTATATACATTGTATCTGTACAGTAATTCCTGTCCTCACCCTTCCCATACACCATATATATATATATATATATATATATGTGCTAATCACTACACAGTATATACATTGTATCTGTACAGTAATTCCTCTCCTCACCCTTCCCATACACCATATATATATATATGTGCTAATCACTACACAGTATATACATTGTATCTGTACAGTAATTCCTCTCCTCACCCTTCCCATACACCATATATATATATGTGCTAATCACTACACAGTATATACATTGTATCTGAACAGTAATTCCTGTCCTCACCCTTCCCATACACCATATATATATATATGTGCTAATCACTACACGGTATATACATTGTATCTGTACAGTAATTCCTCTCCTCACCCTTCCCATACACCATATATATATATGTGCTAATCACTACACAGTATATACATTGTATCTGTACAGTAATTCCTCTCCTCACCCTTCCCATACACCATATATATATATATGCTAATCACTACACGGTATATACATTGTATCTGTACATTAATTCCTCTCCTCACCCTTCCCATACACCATATATATATATGTGCTAATCACTACACAGTATATACATTGTATCTGTACAGTAATTCCTCTCCTCACCCTTCCCATACACCATATATATATATGTGCTAATCACTACACAGTATATACATTGTATCTGTACAGTAATTCCTCTCCTCACCCTTCCCATACACCATATATATATATGTGCTAATCACTACACGGTATATACATTGTATCTGTACAGTAATTCCTCTCCTCACCCTTCCCATACACCATATATATATATATATATATGTGCTAATCACTACACGGTATATACATTGTATCTGTACAGTAATTCCTCTCCTCACCCTTCCCATACACCATATATATATATATATATATATATATGTGCTAATCACTACACGGTATATACATTGTATCTGTACAGTAATTCCTCTCCTCACCCTTCCCATACACCATATATATATATGTGCTAATCACTACACAGTATATACATTGTATCTGTACAGTAATTCCTCTCCTCACCCTTCCCATACACCATATATATATATATATATATATATATATATATATGTGCTAATCACTACACAGTATATACATTGTATCTGTACAGTAATTCCTCTCCTCACCCTTCCCATACACCATATATATATATATATATATATATATATATATATATATATATATATATATATATATATGTGCTAATCACTACACAGTATATACATTGTATCTGTACAGTAATTCCTCTCCTCACCCTTCCCATACACCATATATATATATGTGCTAATCACTACACGGTATATACATTGTATCTGTACAGTAATTCCTCTCCTCACCCTTCCCATACACCATATATATATATATATATATATGTGCTAATCACTACACGGTATATACATTGTATCTGTACAGTAATTCCTCTCCTCACCCTTCCCATACACCATATATATATATATGTGCTAATCACTACACAGTATATACATTGTATCTGTACAGTAATTCCTCTCCTCACCCTTCCCATACACCATATATATATGTGCTAATCACTACACAGTATATACATTGTATCTGTACAGTAATTCCTGTCCTCACCCTTCCCATACACCATATATATATGTGCTAATCACTACACGGTATATACATTGTATCTGTACAGTAATTCCTCTCCTCACCCTTCCCATACACCATATATATATATGTGCTAATCACTACACGGTATATACATTGTATCTGTACAGTAATTCCTGTCCTCACCCTTCCCATACACCATATATATATATGTGCTAATCACTACACAGTATATACATTGTATCTGTACAGTAATTCCTGTCCTCACCCTTCCCATACACCATATATATATATGTGCTAATCACTACACAGTATATACATTGTATCTGTACAGTAATTCCTCTCCTCACCCTTCCCATACACCATATATATATGTGCTAATCACTACACAGTATATACATTGTATCTGTACAGTAATTCCTGTCCTCACCCTTCCCATACACCATATATATATATATGTGCTAATCACTACACAGTATATACATTGTATCTGTACAGTAATTCCTCTCCTCACCCTTCCCATACACCATATATATATATATATGTGCTAATCACTACACAGTATATACATTGTATCTGTACAGTAATTCCTGTCCTCACCCTTCCCATACACCATATATATATATATATATATATATATATATATATGTGCTAATCACTACACGGTATATACATTGTATCTGTACAGTAATTCCTCTCCTCACCCTTCCCATACACCATATATATATATGTGCTAATCACTACACAGTATATACATTGTATCTGTACAGTAATTCCTCTCCTCACCCTTCCCATACACCATATATATATGTGCTAATCACTACACGGTATATACATTGTATCTGTACAGTAATTCCTCTCCTCACCCTTCCCATACACCATATATATATATATATGTGCTAATCACTACACGGTATATACATTGTATCTGTACAGTAATTCCTCTCCTCACCCTTCCCATACACCATATTATATATATATATATATATATATGTATTTATATATTTTAATCACTACACAGTATATACATTGTATCTGTACAGTAATTCCTGTCCTCACCCTTCCCATACACCATATATATATGTGCTAATCACTACACGGTATATACATTGTATCTGTACAGTAATTCCTCTCCTCACCCTTCCCATACACCATATTATATATATATATATATATATATATATATATATATATATATATATATATATATATGTATTTATATATTTTAATCACTACACAGTATATACATTGTATCTGTACAGTAATTCCTGTCCTCACCCTTCCCATACACCATATATATATGTGCTAATCACTACACAGTATATACATTGTATCTGTACAGTAATTCCTGTCCTCACCCTTCCCATACACCATATATATATATATGTGCTAATCACTACACAGTATATACATTGTATCTGTACAGTAATTCCTGTCCTCACCCTTCCCATACACCATATATATATGTGCTAATCACTACACAGTATATACATTGTATCTGTACAGTAATTCCTCTCCTCACCCTTCCCATACACCATATATATATATATGTGCTAATCACTACACAGTATATACATTGTATCTGTACAGTAATTCCTGTCCTCACCCTTCCCATACACCATATATATATATGTGCTAATCACTACACGGTATATACATTGTATCTGTACAGTAATTCCTCTCCTCACCCTTCCCATACACCATATATATATATGTGCTAATCACTACACAGTATATACATTGTATCTGTACAGTAATTCCTCTCCTCACCCTTCCCATACACCATATATATATGTGCTAATCACTACACAGTATATACATTGTATCTGTACAGTAATTCCTCTCCTCACCCTTCCCATACACCATATATATATATGCGCTAATCACTACACAGTATATACATTGTATCTGTACAGTAATTCCTCTCCTCACCCTTCCCATACACCATATATATATATGCGCTAATCACTACACAGTATATACATTGTATCTGTACAGTAATTCCTCTCCTCACCCTTCCCATACACCATATATATATATGCGCTAATCACTACACAGTATATACATTGTATCTGTACAGTAATTCCTCTCCTCACCCTTCCCATACACCATATATATATATATGTGCTAATCACTACACAGTATATACATTGTATCTGTACAGTAATTCCTCTCCTCACCCTTCCCATACACCATATATATATCTATATATATATATATATATATATATATATATATATATGTGCTAATCACTACACAGTATATACATTGTATCTGTACAGTAATTCCTCTCCTCACCCTTCCCATACACCATATATATATATGTGCTAATCACTACACAGTATATACATTGTATCTGTACAGTAATTCCTCTCCTCACCCTTCCCATACACCATATATATATGTGCTAATCACTACACGGTATATACATTGTATCTGTACAGTAATTCCTGTCCTCACCCTTCCCATACACCATATATATGTGCTAATCACTACACGGTATATACATTGTATCTGTACAGTAATTCCTCTCCTCACCCTTCCCATACACCATATATATATATATGTGCTAATCACTACACAGTATATACATTGTATCTGTACAGTAATTCCTCTCCTCACCCTTCCCATACACCATATATATATATGTGCTAATCACTACACGGTATATACATTGTATCTGTACAGTAATTCCTCTCCTCACCCTTCCCATACACCATATATATATATGTGCTAATCACTACACGGTATATACATTGTATCTGTACAGTAATTCCTCTCCTCACCCTTCCCATACACCATATATATATATATGTGCTAATCACTACACAGTATATACATTGTATCTGTACAGTAATTCCTCTCCTCACCCTTCCCATACACCATATATATATAATCACCAATAAGCTGTATTACACACTACGCATCGCCTATGACACAGGACATACGGCCACAACAGAGACACAGAAACAACGCAATCACTCACAGACCAAACACAGCCGTCTGCAGATCACGGATGGTTGAAACTCAGCTTGTGGTTATTATGCTGGGGTAAAAGCAGTATACATACCCTACGTCATATTACCCCTCACCAAATGCACTGATCCAGGACATAACTAGGCAGAGTGCATTGTACCTGGTGTACAATCCTGCATTTGGTTACATGGCTGTGATCTCATGTACACTAGGTGGTAGGACGGGAGGAGATACTTACACCACAGCTCGTAGTAGTAGGTACAGCAGCCGGTCTCCCCGCAGCAGTGGCCACTCTCACACACATAGGACTTATTGTTCACCCCAGGACAGTGCTCCCGAGCCTGCAGAGAGGACAAGGAGGTCACTGGATGTAGTACAGGAGGCTGGGTCTCATACTGATGGCAGGACGTTGTTCCATCTCAGCCTGTGCCGGAGGAGGAAAGGGAAAAGGGGAGCGGGGGGGGGGGAAGAGCAAAAGGGGAGCAGGGGGGGGAAGAGCAAAAGGGGAGCAGGGGGGGGGAAGAGCAAAAGGGGAGCAGGGGGGGGGAGAGCAAAAGGGGAGCAGGGGGGGGGAGAGCAAAAGGGGAGCAGGGGGGGGGGAATAGCAAAAGGGGAGCAGGGGGGGGAAGAGCAAAAGGGGAGCAGGGGGAGGAAGAGCAAAAGGGGAGCAGGGGGGGGAAGAGCAAAAGGGGAGCAGGGGGGGGAAGAGCAAAAGGGGAGCGGGGGGGGAAGAGCAAAAGGGGAGCAGGGGGGGGAGCAAAAGGGGAGCAGGGGGGGGGGGGGAAGAGCAAAAGGGGAGCAGGGGGGGGAAGAGGAAAAGGGGAGCAGGGGGGGGAAGAGCAAAAGGGGAGCAGGGGGGGGGAAGAGCAAAAGGGGAGCAGGGGGGGGAAGAGCAAAAGGGGAGCAGGGGGGGGAAGAGCAAAAGGGGAGCAGGGGGGGGGAAGAGCAAAAGGGGAGCAGGGGGGGGAGAGCAAAAGGGGAGCAGGGGGGGGAGAGCAAAAGGGGAGCAGGGGGGGGGGAAGAGCAAAAGGGGAGCAGGGGGGGGGGAAGAGCAAAAGGGGAGCAGGGGGGGGAAGAGCAAAAGGGGAGCAGGGGGGGGGAAGAGCAAAAGGGGAGCAGGGGGGGGAAGAGCAAAAGGGGAGCAGGGGGGGAGCAAAAGGGGAGCAGGGGGGGGAAGAGCAAAAGGGGAGCAGGGGGGGGAAGAGCAAAAGGGGAGCAGGGGGGGGGAAGAGCAAAAGGGGAGCAGGGGGGGGAAGAGCAAAAGGGGAGCAGGGGGGGGGAAGAGCAAAAGGGGAGCGGGGGGGGGGGAAGAGCAAAAGGGGAGCAGGGGGGGGAGAGCAAAAGGGGAGCAGGGGGGGAGAGCAAAAGGGGAGCAGGGGGGGGAGAGCAAAAGGGGAGCAGGGGGGAGAGCAAAAGGGGAGCAGGGGGGGAGAGCAAAAGGGGAGCAGGGGAGGGGGGGAAGAGCAAAAGGGGAGCAGGGGGGGGGGGAAGAGTAAAAGGGGAGCAGGGGGGGGGAAGAGTAAAAGGGGAGCAGGGGGGGGGGAAGAGCAAAAGGGGAGCAGGGGGGGGAAGAGCAAAAGGGGAGCAGTGGGGGGGAAGAGCAAAAGGGGAGCAGGGGGGGAGAGCAAGAGGGGAGCAAGGGGGGGGGAGAGCAAAAGGGGAGCAAGGGGGGGAGAGCAAAAGGGGAGCAAGGGAGGGGAAGAGCAAAAGGGGAGCAAGGGGGAGAGCAAAAGGGGAGAAGGGAAGAGGAGAGAGAGCAAAAAATATACAAAGAAAGGTGCGACTTCTTCATCCTGGTCACCTACTCTCCTCGCTGATGTACCCCGGTCACCCTGACCTCCCATCCCCTAATCAGTGTACCCCCTTCATCCTGGCCGCATGTTTCCCTGACTCATGTATCTGCTTCCGGGACTCCTATACCATAGCCTTGTGTACCCCCTTTACCCCTACCTCCCATAGCTTTCTCATACTGGCCTCCAGGCTAGTGTACCCTTCCTTATCCTGACCGTCCACTCCCTGGCTGATTCACCCCTGGTCCTGGCCTCACATACCCATGGCTGGTGTAATACCTTATCCTCACCTCCCATCTCGCTGACTGGTGTACCCCTCTCATACTGGCACCAAACACCTCTGGCTGGTGTACCCCCCTCGTCCTGACCTTCCATTAACCTGGCTGGCTTACCTCGTTCATCCTCACCTCCCATCCCTCTGGCTGCTGTACCCACCCCACCTCGTTCTAACCTCAAACTCTCCTGGCTGGTGTACTCCCCTGCTCCTAATTTCACAAACCCCTGGTGGTGTACCTCCTCGTTCTGATCTCCCACTCCCTTGGCTGGTGTATCCCCTGCTCCTGACCTCCCACCCACCTGGCAGGTGTATCCCCCTCGTTCTGACCTCCCACCCACCTGGCTGGTGTATCCCCTGCTCCTCACCTCCCACCCACCTGGCTGGTGTATTCCCCTCGTTCTGACCTCCCACCCACCTGGCAGGTGTATCCCCCTCATCCTGGCCCCCTATGCCCCTGGCTGGTGTATCCCCCTCATCCTGGCCTCCTATGCCCCTGGCTGGTGTATCCCCCTCATCCTGGCCTCCTATGCTCCTGGCTGGTGTATCCCCCTCATCCTGGCCCCCTATGCTCCTGGCTGGTGTATCCCCCTCATCCTGCCCCCCTATGCTCCTGGCTTGTGTATCCCCCTCATCCTGGCCCCCTATGCCCCTGGCTGGTGTATCCTCCTCGTCGCGGCCTCTATTATACCCCTGGCTGGTGTATCCTCCTCGTCGCGGCCTCTATCATACCCCTGGCTGGTGTATCCCCCTCGTCCTGACCTCTCACCCACCTGGCTGGTGTATCCCCCTCTCATCCTGGCCTCCTATGCCCCTGGCTGGTGTATCCCCCTCATCCTGGCCTCCTATGCCCCTGGCTGGTGTATCCTCCTCGTCCTGACCTCTCACCCACCTGGCTGGTGTACCCCCTCGTCCTGGCCCCCTATGCCCCTGGCTGGTGTATCCCCCTCATCCTGGCCTCCTATGCCCCTGGCTGGTGTATCCTCCTCATCCTGGCCTCCTATGCCCCTGGCTGGTGTATCCTCCTCATCCTGGCCTCCTATGCCCCTGACTGGTGTATCCTCCTCATCGCGGCCTCTATTATACTCCTGGCTGGTGTACTTCCTTAATCCTCACCTCCCATCCCACCACTGGAGTACCACCCTGGTCCTGTCCCCCTTCTGTGCTCCTTGTCATGCTCATGACTCAGAAGCACAGAGAGAAGTTTGGGAAAAGACAGTACATATATTGCATCCCTATCCTAATCCCAGCCCCCAGCCGATTTACCCCTGCCTCAGCCCGGAAGGACCGCTTACCATGACACTTGGAAATACAGGTGGTAGTACGTGCTCTGCTGAGCGCATATGTGTACCATACATGCAAGTCCCAGCACATATGGAGCTGTCCTAGTTAGTCATATCCACAGCGTGTTACTGAGAAATATGTTACAGAAACATCTGAGGACAGAATGGACCCAACACTCCAGCCTGACGTGTGTACAGTAAACAGAAAATAACTAAGGACTGAATCCAGCTTCATCCGCACCACAGCGGAACTGGCAGGGGCCCTGTGCCTCGCACCATACTCACTATTATCCCTGGTGTAATATATCTCCTAGCACAGAGGACAGAGGGAAGACTAATGCCCATTACATCTACACACTGTGCTGATCGGGGTCACCCCATCCTCTGTCCTCTCCACATGGGACTAGTGCAACTGTCACTACTATACATTATACTCACTATTATCCCTGGTGTAATATATCTCCTAGCACAGAGGACAGAGGGAAGACTAATGCTCATTACATGTACACACTGCTGATCGGGGTCACCCCATCCTCTGTCCTCTCCACACGAAACTAGTGCTTCTGTCACTACTATACATTATACTCACTATTATCCCTGGTGTAATATATCTCCTAGCACAGAGGACAGAGGGAAGACTAATGCTCATTACATGTACACACTGCTGATCAGGGTCACCCCATCCTCTGTCCTCTCCACACGGAACTAGTGCTTCTGTCACTACTATACATTATACTCACTATTATCCCTGGTGTAATATATCTCCTAGCACAGAGGACAGAGGGAAGACTAATGCTCATTACATGTACACACTGTGCTGATCGGGGTCACCCCATCCTCTGTCCTCTCAACAGGGGACTAGTGCAACTATCACTACTATACATTATACTCACTATTATCCCTGGTGTAATATATCTCCTGGCACAGAGGACAGAGGGAATACTAATGCTCATTACATGTACACACTGTGCTGAGCGGGGTCACCCCATCCTCTGTCCTCTCCACACGGGACTAGTGCTTCTGTCACTACTATACATTATACTCACTATTATCCCTGGTGTAATATATCTCCTAGCACAGAGGACAGAGGGAAGACTAATGCTCATTACATGTACACACTGTGCTGATCGGGGTCACCCCATCCTCTGTCCTCTCCACAGGGGACTAGTGCAACTGTCACTACTATACATTATACTCACTATTATCCCTGGTGTAATATATCTCCTAGCACAGAGCACAGAGGGAAGACTAATGCTCATTACATGTACACACTGTGCTGAGCGGGGTCACCCCATCCTCTGTCCTCTCCACACGGGACTAGTGCAACTGTCACTACTATACATTATACTCACTATTATCCCTGGTGTAATATATCTCCTGGCACAGAGGACAGAGGGAAGACTAATGCTCATTACATGTACACACTGTGCTGAGCGGGGTCACCCCATCCTCTGTCCTCTCCACACGGGACTAGTGCTTCTGTCACTACTATACATTATACTCACTATTATCCATGGTGTAATATATCTCCTAGCACAGAGGACAGAGGGAAGACTAATGCTCATTACATGTACACACTGTGCTGAGCGGGGTCACCCCATCCTCTGTCCTCTCCACACAGGACTAGTGCAACTGTCACTACTATTCATTATACTCACTATTATCCCTGGTGTAATATATCTCCTAGCACAGAGGACAGAGGGAAGACTAATGCTCATTACATGTACACACTGTGCTGAGCGGGGTCACCCCATCCTCTGTCCTCTCCACACGGGACTAGTGCAACTGTCACTACTATTCATTATACTCACTATTATCCCTGGTGTAACATATCTCCTGGCACAGAGGACAGAGGGAAGACTAATGCTCATTACATGTACACACTGTGCTGAGCGGGGTCACCCCCCATCCTCTGTCCTCTCCACACGGGACTAGTGCTTCTGTCACTACTATACATTATACTCACTATTATCCCTGGTGTAATATATCTCCTATCACAGAGGACAGAGGGAGGACTAATGCTCATTACATCTACACACTGTGCTGAGCGGGGTCACCCCCCATCCTCTGTCCTCTCCACAGGGGACTAGTGCAACTGTCACTACTATACATTATACTCACTATTATCCCTGGTGTAATATATCTCCTAGCACAGAGGACAGAGCGAAGACTAATGCTCATTACATGTACACACTGTGCTGAGCGGGGTCACACCATCCTCTGTCCTCTCCACAGGGGACTAGTGCAAATGTCACTACTATACATTATACTCACTATTATCCCTGGTGTAATATATCTCCTAGCACAGAGTACAGAGCGAAGACTAATGCTCATTACATGTACACTGTGCTGATCGGGGTCAACCCATCCTCTATCCTCTCCACATGGGACTAGTGCTTCTGTCACTACTATATATTATACTCACTATTATCCCTGGTGTAATATATCTCCTAGCACAGAGGACAGAGGGAAGACTAATGCTCATTACATGTACACACTGTGCTGATCAGGGTCACCCCATCCTCTGTCCTCTCCACACGGGACTAGTGCTTCTGTCACTACTATACATTATACTCACTATTATCCATGGTGTAATATATCTCCTAGCACAGAGGAAAGACTAATGCTCATTACATGTACACACTGTGCTGAGCGGGGTCACCCCATCCTCTGTCCTCTCCACACGGGACTAGTGCAACTTTCACTACTATTCATTATACTCATTATCATCCCTGGTGTAATATATCTCCTAGCACAGAGGACAGAGGGAGGACTAATGCTCATTACATGTACACACTGTGCTGAGCGGGGTCACCCCATCCTCTGTCCTCTCCACACGGGACTAGTGCTTCTGTCACTACTATACATTATACTCACTATTATCCCTGGTGTAATATATCTCCTGGCACAGAGTACAGAGGGAAGACTAATGCTCATTACATGTACACACTGTGCTGAGCGGGGTCACCCCATCCTTTGTCCTCTACACACGGGACTAGTGCAACTGTCACTACTATACATTATACTCACTATTATCCCTGGTGTAATATATCTCCTAGCATAGAGGGAATACTAATGCTCATTACATGTACACACTGTGCTGAGCGGGGTCACCCCATCCTCTGTCCTCTCCACACGGGACTAGTGCAACTGTCACTACTATACATTATACTCACTATTATCCCTGGTGTAATATATCTCCTGGCACAGAGGACAGAGGGAAGATTAATGCACATTACATGTACACACTGTGCTGATCGGGGTCACCCCATCCTCTGTCCTCTCCACAGGGGACTAGTGCAAATGTCACTACTATACATTATACTCACTATTATCCCTGGTGTAATATATCTCCTAGCACAGAGGACAGAGGGAAGACTAATGCTCATTACATGTACACACTGTGCTGATCAGGGTCACCCCATCCTCTGTCATCTCCACACGGGACTAGTGCTTCTGTCACTACTATACATTATACTCACTATTATCCCTGGTGTAATATATCTCCTAGCACAGAGGACAGAGGGAAGACTATTGCTCATTACATGTACACACTGTGCTGAGCGGGGTCACCCCATCCTCTGTCCTCTCCACAGGGGACTAGTGCAAATGTCACTACTATACATTATACTCACTATTATCCCTGGTGTAATATATCTCCGAGCACAGAGCGAAGACTAATGCTCATTACATGTACACACTGTGCTGATCGGGGTCAACCCATCCTCTATCCTCTCCACATGGGACTAGTGCTTCTGTCACTACTATACATTATACTCACTATTATTCCTGGTGTAATATATCTCCTAGCACAGAGGACAGAGGGAAGACTAATGCTCATTACATGTACACACTGTGCTGATCAGGGTCACCCCATCCTCTGTCCTCTCCACACGGGACTAGTGCTTCTGTCACTACTATACATTATACTCACTATTATCCCTGGTGTAATATATCTCCTATCACAGAGGACAGAGGGAGGACTAATGCTCATTACATGTACACACTGTGCTGAGCGGGGTCACCCCATCCTCTGTCCTCTCCACACGGGACTAGTGCAACTGTCACTACTATTCATTATACTCACTATTATCCCTGGTGTAATATATCTCCTAGCACAGAGGAAATACTAATGCTCATTACATGTACACACTGTGCTGATCGGGGTCACCCCATCCTCTGTCCTCTCCACAGGGGACTAGTGCAAATGTCACTACTATACATTATACTCACTATTATCCCTGGTGTAATATATCTCCTAGCACAGAGGACAGAGGGAAGACTAATGCTCATTACATGTACACACTGTGCTGATCAGGGTCACCCCATCCTCTGTCCTCTCCACACGGGACTAGTGCTTCTGTCACTACTATACATTATACTCACTATTATCCATGGTGTAATATATCTCCTATCACAGAGGAAAGAGGGAGGACTAATGCTAATTACATGTACACACTGTGCTGAGCGGGGCACCCCATCCTCTGTCCTCTCCACACGGGACTAGTACAGAAGTGTCAGCTACTGGGGGCAGTTGGTCAGTGTGGAGGGTCAGCTCCTGGGGGCAGTCAGTGTGGAGGGTCAGCTCCTGGGGGCAGTCAGTGTGGAGGGTCAGCTCCTGGGGGCAGTCAGTCAGTGTGGAGGGTCAGCTCCTGGGGGCAGTCGGTCAGTGTGGAGTGTCAGCTCCTGGGGGCAGTCGGTCAGTGTGGAGTGTCAGCTCCTGGGGGCAGTCGGTCAGTGTGGAGTGTCAGCTCCTGGGGGCAGTCGGTCAGTGTGGAGTGTCAGCTCCTGGGGGCAGTCGGTCAGTGTGGAGTGTCAGCTCCTGGGGGCAGTCGGTCAGTGTGGAGTGTCAGCTCCTGGGGGCAGTCGGTCAGTGTGGAGTGTCAGCTCCTGGGGGCAGTCGGTCAGTGTGGAGTGTCAGCTCCTGGGGGCAGTCGGTCAGTGTGGAGTGTCAGCTCCTGGGGGCAGTCGGTCAGTGTGGAGTGTCAGCTCCTGGGGGCAGTCGGTCAGTGTGGAGTGTCAGCTCCTGGGGGCAGTCGGTCAGTGTGGAGTGTCAGCTCCTGGGGGCAGTCGGTCAGTGTGGAGTGTCAGCTCCTGGGGGCAGTCGGTCAGTGTGGAGTGTCAGCTCCTGGGGGCAGTCGGTCAGTGTGGAGTGTCAGCTCCTGGGGGCAGTCGGTCAGTGTGGAGTGTCAGCTCCTGGGGGCAGTCGGTCAGTGTGGAGTGTCAGCTCCTGGGGGCAGTCGGTCAGTGTGGAGTGTCAGCTCCTGGGGGCAGTCGGTCAGTGTGGAGTGTCAGCTCCTGGGGGTAGTCAGTGTGGAGTGTCAGCTCCTGGGGGCAGTCGGTCAGTGTGGAGGGTCAGCTCCTGTGGGGAAGTCAGTCAGTGTGGAGGGTCAGCTCCTGTGGGGAAGTCAGTCAGTGTGGAGGGTCAGCTCCTGTGGGGAAGTCAGTCAGTGTGGAGGGTCAGCTCCTGTGGGGAAGTCAGTCAGTGTGGAGGGTCAGCTCCTGGGGGCAGTCGGTCAGTGTGGAGGGTCAGCTCCTGGGGGCAGTCGGTCAGTGTGGAGGGTCAGCTCCTGGGGGCAGTCGGTCAGTGTGGAGGGTCAGCTCCTGGGGGCAGTCGGTCAGTGTGGAGGGTCAGCTCCTGGGGGCAGTCGGTCAGTGTGGAGGGTCAGCTCCTGGGGGCAGTCGGTCAGTGTGGAGGGTCAGCTCCTGGGGGCAGTCGGTCAGTGTGGAGGGTCAGCTCCTGGGGGCAGTCGGTCAGTGTGGAGTGTCAGCTCCTGGGGGCAGTCGGTCAGTGTGGAGTGTCAGCTCCTGGGGGCAGTCAGTGTGGAGGGTCAGCTCCTGTGGGGAAGTCAGTCAGTGTGGAGGGTCAGCTCCTGTGGGGAAGTCAGTCAGTGTGGAGGGTCAGCTCCTGTGGGGAAGTCAGTCAGTGTGGAGGGTCAGCTCCTGTGGGGAAGTCAGTCAGTGTGGAGGGTCAGCTCCTGGGGGCAGTCGGTCAGTGTGGAGGGTCAGCTCCTGGGGGCAGTCGGTCAGTGTGGAGGGTCAGCTCCTGGGGGCAGTCGGTCAGTGTGGAGGGTCAGCTCCTGGGGGCAGTCGGTCAGTGTGGAGGGTCAGCTCCTGGGGGCAGTCGGTCAGTGTGGAGTGTCAGCTCCTGGGGGCAGTCGGTCAGTGTGGAGTGTCAGCTCCTGGGGGCAGTCAGTGTGGAGGGTCAGCTCCTGTGGGGAAGTCAGTCAGTGTGGAGGGTCAGCTCCTGGGGGCAGTCGGTCAGTGTGGAGGGTCAGCTCCTGGGGGCAGTCAGTCAGTGTGGAGTGTCAGCTCCTGGGGGTAGTCAGTGTGGAGGGTCAGCTCCTGGGGGCAGTCGGTCAGTGTGGAGTGTCAGCTCCTGGGGGCAGTCAGTGTGGAGGGTCAGCTCCTGTGGGGCAGTCGGTCAGTGTGGAGTGTCAGCTCCTGGGGGCAGTCAGTGTGGAGGGTCAGCTCCTGTGGGGAAGTCAGTCAGTGTGGAGGGTCAGCTCCTGGGGGCAGTCAGTCAGTGTGGAGTGTCAGCTCCTGGGGGTAGTCAGTGTGGAGGGTCAGCTCCTGGGGGCAGTCGGTCAGTGTGGAGTGTCAGCTCCTGGGGGCAGTCAGTGTGGAGGGTCAGCTCCTGGGGGCAGTCAGTGTGGAGGGTCAGCTCCTGTGGGGAAGTCAGTCGGTCAGTGTGGAGGGTCAGCTCCTGGGGGCAGTCGGTCAGTGTGGAGGGTCAGCTCCTGGGGGCAGTCAGTCAGTGTGGAGTGTCAGCTCCTGGGGGCAGTCGGTCAGTGTGGAGTGTCAGCTCCTGGGGGTAGTCAGTGTGGAGGGTCAGCTCCTGGGGGCAGTCGGTCAGTGTGGAGTGTCAGCTCCTGGGGGCAGTCAGTGTGGAGGGTCAGCTCCTGTGGGGAAGTCAGTCGGTCAGTGTGGAGGGTCAGCTCCTGGGGGCAGTCGGTCAGTGTGGAGGGTCAGCTCCTGGGGGCAGTCAGTCAGTGTGGAGTGTCAGCTCCTGGGGGCAGTCAGTCAGTGTGGAGTGTCAGCTCCTGGGGGCAGTCAGTCAGTGTGGAGTGTCAGCTCCTGGGGGTAGTCAGTGTGGAGGGTCAGCTCCTGGGGGTAGTCAGTGTGGAGGGTCAGCTCCTGGGGGTAGTCAGTGTGGAGGGTCAGCTCCTGGGGGTAGTCAGTGTGGAGGGTCAGCTCCTGGGGGCAGTCGGTCAGTGTGGAGTGTCAGCTCCTGGGGGCAGTCAGTGTGGAGGGTCAGCTCCTGTGGGGAAGTCAGTCGGTCAGTGTGGAGGGTCAGCTCCTGGGGGCAGTCGGTCAGTGTGGAGTGTCAGCTCCTGGGGGCAGTCAGTCAGTGTGGAGTGTCAGCTCCTGGGGGCAGTCAGTCAGTGTGGAGTGTCAGCTCCTGGGGGTAGTCAGTGTGGAGGGTCAGCTCCTGGGGGCAGTCGGTCAGTGTGGAGTGTCAGCTCCTGGGGGCAGTCAGTGTGGAGGGTCAGCTCCTGTGGGGAAGTCAGTCGGTCAGTGTGGAGGGTCAGCTCCTGGGGGCAGTCGGTCAGTGTGGAGGGTCAGCTCCTGGGGGCAGTCAGTCAGTGTGGAGGGTCAGCTCCTGGGGGCAGTCAGTCAGTGTGGAGTGTCAGCTCCTGGGGGCAGTCAGTCAGTGTGGAGTGTCAGCTCCTGGGGGCAGTCGGTCAGTGTGGAGGGTCAGCTCCTGTGGGGAAGTCGGTCAGTGTGGAGGGTCAGCTCCTGGGGGCAGTCGGTCAGTGTGGAGGGTCAGCTCCTGGGGGCAGTCGGTCAGTGTGGAGGGTCAGCTCCTGGGGGCAGTCGGTCAGTGTGGAGGGTCAGCTCCTGGGGGTAGTCAGTGTGGAGGGTCAGCTCCTGGGGGTAGTCAGTGTGGAGTGTCAGCTCCTGGGGGCAGTCGGTCAGTGTGGAGGGTCAGCTCCTGGGGGCAGTCAGTCAGTGTGGAGTGTCAGCTCCTGGGGGCAGTCAGTCAGTGTGGAGTGTCAGCTCCTGGGGGCAGTCGGTCAGTGTGGAGGGTCAGCTCCTGTGGGGAAGTCAGTCAGTGTGGAGGGTCAGCTCCTGTGGGGAAGTCAGTCAGTGTGGAGGGTCAGCTCCTGGGGGCAGTCGGTCAGTGTGGAGGGTCAGCTCCTGGGGGCAGTCGGTCAGTGTGGAGGGTCAGCTCCTGGGGGTAGTCAGTGTGGAGGGTCAGCTCCTGGGGGTAGTCAGTGTGGAGGGTCAGCTCCTGGGGGCAGTCGGTCAGTGTGGAGTGTCAGCTCCTGGGGGCAGTCGGTCAGTGTGGAGTGTCAGCTCCTGGGGGCAGTCGGTCAGTGTGGAGGGTCAGCTCCTGGGGGCAGTCGGTCAGTGTGGAGGGTCAGCTCCTGGGGGCAGTCGGTCAGTGTGGAGGGTCAGCTCCTGGGGGCAGTCGGTCAGTGTGGAGTGTCAGCTCCTGGGGGCAGTCGGTCAGTGTGGAGTGTCAGCTCCTGGGGGCAGTCGGTCAGTGTGGAGTGTCAGCTCCTGGGGGCAGTCGGTCAGTGTGGAGTGTCAGCTCCTGGGGGCAGTCGGTCAGTGTGGAGTGTCAGCTCCTGGGGGCAGTCGGTCAGTGTGGAGTGTCAGCTCCTGGGGGCAGTCGGTCAGTGTGGAGTGTCAGCTCCTGGGGGCAGTCGGTCAGTGTGGAGTGTCAGCTCCTGGGGGCAGTCGGTCAGTGTGGAGTGTCAGCTCCTGGGGGCAGTCGGTCAGTGTGGAGTGTCAGCTCCTGGGGGCAGTCGGTCAGTGTGGAGTGTCAGCTCCTGGGGGCAGTCGGTCAGTGTGGAGTGTCAGCTCCTGGGGGCAGTCGGTCAGTGTGGAGTGTCAGCTCCTGGGGGCAGTCGGTCAGTGTGGAGTGTCAGCTCCTGGGGGCAGTCGGTCAGTGTGGAGTGTCAGCTCCTGGGGGCAGTCGGTCAGTGTGGAGTGTCAGCTCCTGGGGGCAGTCGGTCAGTGTGGAGTGTCAGCTCCTGGGGGCAGTCGGTCAGTGTGGAGTGTCAGCTCCTGGGGGCAGTCGGTCAGTGTGGAGTGTCAGCTCCTGGGGGCAGTCGGTCAGTGTGGAGTGTCAGCTCCTGGGGGCAGTCGGTCAGTGTGGAGTGTCAGCTCCTGGGGGCAGTCGGTCAGTGTGGAGTGTCAGCTCCTGGGGGCAGTCGGTCAGTGTGGAGTGTCAGCTCCTGGGGGCAGTCGGTCAGTGTGGAGGGTCAGCTCCTGGGGGCAGTCGGTCAGTGTGGAGGGTCAGCTCCTGGGGGCAGTCGGTCAGTGTGGAGGGTCAGCTCCTGGGGGCAGTCGGTCAGTGTGGAGGGTCAGCTCCTGGGGGCAGTCGGTCAGTGTGGAGGGTCAGCTCCTGGGGGCAGTCGGTCAGTGTGGAGGGTCAGCTCCTGGGGGCAGTCGGTCAGTGTGGAGGGTCAGCTCCTGGGGGCAGTCGGTCAGTGTGGAGGGTCAGCTCCTGGGGGCAGTCGGTCAGTGTGGAGGGTCAGCTCCTGGGGGTAGTCAGTGTGGAGTGTCAGCTCCTGGGGGCAGTCAGTATAGAGTGTCAGCTCCTGTGGGGAAGTCGGTCAGTGTGGAGGGTCAGCTCCTGGGGGCAGTCGGTCAGTGTGGAGGGTCAGCTCCTGGGGGCAGTCGGTCAGTGTGGAGGGTCAGCTCCTGGGGGCAGTCGGTCAGTGTGGAGGGTCAGCTCCTGGGGGCAGTCGGTCAGTGTGGAGGGTCAGCTCCTGGGGGCAGTCGGTCAGTGTGGAGTGTCAGCTCCTGGGGGCAGTCGGTCAGTGTGGAGTGTCAGCTCCTGGGGGCAGTCGGTCAGTGTGGAGGGTCAGCTCCTGGGGGCAGTCGGTCAGTGTGGAGGGTCAGCTCCTGGGGGCAGTCGGTCAGTGTGGAGGGTCAGCTCCTGGGGGCAGTCGGTCAGTGTGGAGGGTCAGCTCCTGGGGGCAGTCGGTCAGTGTGGAGGGTCAGCTCCTGGGGGTAGTCAGTGTGGAGTGTCAGCTCCTGGGGGCAGTCAGTATAGAGTGTCAGCTCCTGTGGGGAAGTCGGTCAGTGTGGAGGGTCAGCTCCTGGGGGCAGTCGGTCAGTGTGGAGGGTCAGCTCCTGGGGGCAGTCGGTCAGTGTGGAGGGTCAGCTCCTGGGGGCAGTCGGTCAGTGTGGAGTGTCAGCTCCTGGGGGCAGTCGGTCAGTGTGGAGGGTCAGCTCCTGGGGGCAGTCGGTGTGGAGTGTCAGCTCCTGGGGGCAGTCAGTATAGAGTGTCAGCTCCTGTGGGGAAGTCGGTCAGTGTGGAGGGTCAGCTCCTGGGGGCAGTCGGTCAGTGTGGAGGGTCAGCTCCTGGGGGCAGTCGGTCAGTGTGGAGGGTCAGCTCCTGGGGGTAGTCAGTGTGGAGTGTCAGCTCCTGGGGGCAGTCAGTATAGAGTGTCAGCTCCTGTGGGGAAGTCGGTCAGTGTGGAGGGTCAGCTCCTGGGGGCAGTCGGTCAGTGTGGAGGGTCAGCTCCTGGGGGCAGTCGGTCAGTGTGGAGGGTCAGCTCCTGGGGGCAGTCGGTCAGTGTGGAGGGTCAGCTCCTGGGGGCAGTCGGTCAGTGTGGAGGGTCAGCTCCTGGGGGCAGTCGGTCAGTGTGGAGGGTCAGCTCCTGGGGGCAGTCGGTCAGTGTGGAGGGTCAGCTCCTGGGGGCAGTCGGTCAGTGTGGAGGGTCAGCTCCTGGGGGCAGTCGGTCAGTGTGGAGGGTCAGCTCCTGGGGGCAGTCGGTCAGTGTGGAGGGTCAGCTCCTGGGGGCAGTCGGTCAGTGTGGAGGGTCAGCTCCTGGGGGTAGTCAGTGTAGAGTGTCAGCTCCTGTGGGGAAGTCGGTCAGTGTGGAGGGTCAGCTCCTGGGGGCAGTCGGTCAGTGTGGAGTGTCAGCTCCTGGGGGCAGTCGGTCAGTGTAGAGTGTCAGCTCCTGTGGGGAAGTCAGTCAGTGTAGAGTGTCAGCTCCTGTGGGGAAGTCAGTCAGTGTAGAGTGTCAGCTCCTGGGGGCAGTCAGTCAGTGTAGAGTGTCAGCTCCTGGGGGCAGTCAGTCAGTGTGGAGGGTCAGCTCCTGGGGGCAGTCGGTCAGTGTGGAGGGTCAGCTCCTGGGGGCAGTCGGTCAGTGTGGAGGGTCAGCTCCTGGGGGCAGTCGGTCAGTGTGGAGGGTCAGCTCCTGGGGGCAGTCAGTCAGTGTAGAGTGTCAGCTCCTGGGGGCAGTCGGTCAGTGTGGAGGGTCAGCTCCTGGGGGCAGTCGGTCAGTGTGGAGGGTCAGCTCCTGGGGTCACTGCTGATACTGACCGGGTGTCCCGGGCCATCTCTCCTCTCCCACAGGCCAGCGCTGCTCCCGGCCCCCTCCATGCTCTCACAGTAGCCGGGCCTGGCTCATCTCTCCAGCCCGGGACCCCGGCTCCGAGGCCGCCATCTTATTCCGCCAGGCGGCCGCTCGCATAGCAACAGTTCAAGCTCCGCCTCAATACACCTACAGCCAATCAGCGAGCTGCACCTGCGGAGGCGTGCGCTGATTGGCTGGCTGATCACAATAACTAGGAAGTGACATCATAAGTGGGCGGGATTAAGGCAGTTCTGGTCTGTTTTCTGACCAATAAGGAAAACGCCTAATAGCCATGTGAGTGGCAGCTCTTTGCACCAATGAGAAGGGATGTTTGTGAGTTGTCGGCAGATGTGAGCGGGGATTGGCTGAGAGTGTCTGTGGGCGGGTGTGTTGGAGGCTATATATGTGCTGAGTGCTGGCCTCCTGATTATACACTTGGAGAGAGCGAGGGCTGATCCGTAGATGGACGTTATTATTATTATTATTATTATTATTATTATTACTACTACCAGTTATTTATATAGCGCACACATATTCCGCAGCGCTGTACAGAGAATGCGATCGCAGCTGCCAAAATATACCTGACAGGGGCGTATCTATAGTGGGCACATGGGCCCCTGGGTGCAGGGGGGCCCCATCGGTGCGGGGGTCCGGCACTGTAAAAACGACTGGAAAATGGCCGCCACATCCATTTTCCCGTTGTTTGCGCATGTGCAGTACAGGGAAAATGGCCGTGGCGGCCATTTTTCTGGTGACTAGCGCATACTCTATAGACTCTGGGCGTACTCTAGTGCCCAGAGTCTATAACTCTGGCGCTGGCCGCGCACAGCTCAGTGCTCTGCGGCCGCCGGACAGAGAGGAGGGGGCCCGTGTCAGAGACTGTACACGGGACCCCCAGAGACTGCACACGGGCCCACTCCTCTCTAGAAACGCCCCTGCTACCCAACCTCTCCGAAGGAGATCGCAGTGGCTAATATATGCACGCCCGCCCATGTAACAGCATGGTAAACCAATAAAACTTACCCGAACCAGAGCGGACAGATGTAAGTACAGTCAGGTGCATAAATATTGGGACATTGACAGAATTGTCATATTTTGGCCTCTATTCACCACCACAATGGCTTTGAAATGAAACAAACAAGATGTGCTTTACCTGCAGACTTTCAGATTTAATTTGAGGGTAATTACATCCAAATCAGGTGAACGGTGTAGGAATTACAACGGTTTCTATATGTGCCTCCCACTTTTTAAGGGGCCAAAAGTAATGGGACTATCAACGCAAAAGCTATTTCATGGACAGGTGTGGGCTATTCCCTCGTTATTTCATTATCAATTAAGCAGGTAAAAGGTCTGGAGTTGATTCTAGGTGTGACATTTGCATTTGGAATCAGTTGCTGTCGACTCTCAATATAAGATCCAAAGAGCTGTCACTATTAGTGAAGCCATCATTAGGCTGAAACATCAAAACAAACCCATCAGAGAGATAGCAAAAACATTAGGTGTGGCCAGATCAACTGTTTGGAACATTCTTAAAAAGAAAGACCGCACCGGAGAGCTCAGCAACACCAAAAGACCCGGAAGACCACTGTGGTGGATGACAGAAGAATTTTATTACAGTAACATGGGGTTATGGTAACATGGGGATGAGGAACAGATGGGCCCAGCTAGTCTGTTACTCATAGTGCGCCATTCAGGCCTCTGTGTCACACCATGGAACGTTACGTGATGGCTGTACTTTGGTGTACTGTGGTGTTCAACGAAAGATACGCTACGGCAGTAATACAGCGCTTAACTGCTGAGTGGCGAGTGCTCCACTGTTGTAATTTTGTACTGAATACCATACTGTTACATTGGATAGATATAACATTCACGCAGTGTATTTGCATGTTGCATATCCAATCTTTAATATCACATAAGCTCTTAGAACGGGACACAAATCAGTACACATACAGTACATACAGTAGTGAAATTGCCGTGTTCTTAGGACGGTATAACCGATACCGTATATTAATGAGACGCACCCACAGCTTTCAATGATATGGGATGAATTAGTCTCTAATCGTGGGGAAGTTTGTTATATATGGATTGTTATATTTTGAAAGGAAGACACTTTTTTTATTATTAAAAACAGCTGCGGGTGGGTGGAGTACACGTGGATGAGCCTGCTATTAACATTGTACACATGTAGCGCCCTGCTAGGCGCACTATGCCATAGCATATGGAGGCTTATAATACTGCACATGCCCAGTGGGTCGGCAGTCACACAATGCATCCCAGACTTAGACATTATAGTGATTTCATGACGTTAGAAACTAGTAGTGGGCCCTGGGCCTGATTCAGACCCGGACGCTATTAGCGTACGCTCGTTCTTAAAAAGGGGCCGGATATTTAGATTGAGCGCTCGCTCTTTGCGGTATGTTGACGCCTCTATGTCTGAGCGAGCGTCCGAAAAATTCGCTCACTATTTTGTAAAGACGCCCCTTGGCCGCTCGCATCATACATCATCGGTATTTATTAGATTAATCGGGAACATCGAAAGGCATCTGAACTGCTCGCAGTGCTTGTGGTAGGTTTATCCTACCGCAATCACTGCGAGCAGTTCAGGCTAAAAGACAACCAAGTGACGTGGTCGATGACGCTCCTTTACTAATTATGCACTCCCAATAAACGCCGTTTTGACCGTTAGGCACGCCTGCGTTTGGATCTCCACTCCCCCGTTTTCAAGCACCTTCCCCTGTTACCACCCACAACGGTACATTCTGTCAATCAAATTAGCAGGCACTCGCTGTTTTACGAGCGCACGATTTCCGACCACAATGACTGGTTTGCGCATGCGCATTGCGAACCAAACACATGCGCAGTTGGGTGAACATCGCTCAGAGCGAACGAGCGGCTCTGAATAAGGGCCTCTGTTGGAAAGAGGGGTCTCCAGATTACAAACTGACTGTGCGTTTTAAGATGCACACTTGCAGCACTGTCGGTCTGTTGGCGCTGTGGTGGCTGCCAGCTCCGGGGGTTGCATATGGGATCTCTGGCACATGCCCAGTGGCGCTGCTCCATACGCCATGTAGCGCCCTGTTAGTCGCGCTATGCAGTGGCGTAAATGACAATAAGTCCTGTAGTGAAGATTTAAAAAAAAAAAAAAAATGTCCCTTACCAGGGCTCAAACCCAGGAAGCTCACGCTTGCATTGCGGTCACCCATACCACTAACCCATACACACCAGCCGTGTCAAAAGCCGCAGCGGTTGTGTACAGCATGCAGTGCATCAGTGTAGTGCTGATGTACTGTCACTCACGGTCAGCTCCACTGGGCATGCGCAGTAATATGAGACTCAATACGCCACAGCATAGCATGACTAGCAGGGCGCTACATGACGTATGGAGTGGCAACACGGGCATGCGCAAAGATCCCATGTGCAACCGCACAGTGTGTGTGAAATATTTTTATAAAAAAAGTACTTAGATCATTACACTAAAACTTTATTAAACATTCTTCTGATTCCATGAGGAAACTGCTGTACTATAGTGTACCGAGTCACTGCTTCTGTCAGTCAATCATCGGCCGGTGATACAGAAAACGCATTGGAAATCTGACGCATGTGCTGTGTAATTTAGGAAAGGTGACACCTGGTGGACAAAAAGTCGTATTACACTTTGACTTTTTTCCAGTTCTACGCTATGTTTCATTACAAAACGTTCTGTGTGGCACAACTCAAGGCGTACTGTGTAGCGTGAGATGCATGGCACGCTACATGGCGTACGGAGCAAGAAACTAGCTGGGCACATCTGTAATATGCTCAAATTCCCCTTCAGAGGCAAATCGTCTAGATTGCTCACATGCAGATTGCAGTCCATTGCCTGAGATTCCTCTCTTGCTTGACAAGCACATTAGTGATCGGTATCGCCACATGTACAGATGTTCCCAAACGCCGGGCACTGCTCTTTCCCTCGCCTGTGTATGTTACTGCAGTATTTGCAGGCTGTATATAGGCTCTCCTGCTATTTATATCTTATGGCTATCCATCAATTCCCCCCTGATGTGCTGTTGTCTCTCTGCAGCATTAACATTGTCACTCTGTCTGTCCGTCTATTGCTGTCACTCTGTCTGTCTATTGCTGTCACTCTGTCCGTCTATTGCTCTGATAAGTGAGCTCCGCTGTGCAGCACAGATCAATAGCTGCTGACAGATCTAATTTCCGCTCTCTTAAGACGCGGTGACGTGAGCTCTCCCAATTTATACCCGTCAGCTGGGGGAATAGTGTTACTAGTTGCCATCGGCATCCCGTCAGCTGGGGGAATATTGTTACTAGTTGCCATCGGCATCCCGTCAGCTGGGGGAATAGTGTTACTAGTTGCCATCGGCATCCCATCAGCTGGGGGAAGATTGTTACTAGTTACCATCGGCATCCCGTCAGCTAGGGGAAGATTGTTACTAGTTGCCATCGGCATCCCGTCAGCTGGGGGAAGATTGTTACTAGTTGCCATCGGCATCCCGTCAGCTGGGGGAAGATTGTTACTAGTTGCCATCGGCATCCCGTCAGCTGGGGGAACATTGTTACTAGTTGCCATCGGCATCCCGTCAGCTGGGGGAACATTGTTACTAGTTACCATCGGCATCCCGTCAGCTGGGGAAAGATTGTTACTAGTTACCATCGGCATCCCATCAGCTGGCAGAATATTGTTACAAGTTGCCATCAGCATCCCGTCAGCTGGGGGAATATTGTTACTAGTTGCCATCGGCATCCCGTCAGCTGGGGGAAGATTGTTACTAGTTACCATCGGCATCCCGTCAGCTGGGGGAAGATTGTTACTAGTTGCCATCCGCATCCCTTCAGCTGGGGGAATATTGTTACTAGTTGCCATCGGCATCCCGTCAGCTGGGGGAAGACTGTTACTAGTTACCATCGGCATCCCATCAGCTGGGGAAGAATGTTACTAGTTGCCATCGGCATCCCGTCAGCTGGGGGAATATTGTTACTAGTTACCATCGGCATCCCGTCAGCTGGGGGAATAGTGTTACCATCGGCATCCAGTCAGCTGGGGGAATATTGTTACAAGTTGCCATCGGCATCCCGTCAGCTGGGGGAATATTGTTACTAGTTACCATCGGCATCCCATCAGCTGGGGGAATAATGTTACTAGTTACCATCGGCATCCCGTCAGCTAGGGGAATATTGTTACCATCGGCATCCCGTCAGCTGGGGGAATATTGTTACAAGTTGCCATCGGCATCCCGTCAGCTGGGGGAAGATTGTTACTAGTTACCATCGGCATCCCATCAGCTGGGGGAAGATTGTTACTAGTTACCATCGGCATCTCGTCAGCTGGGGGAATATTGTTACTAGTTGTCATCGGCATCCCGTCAGCTGGGGGAAGATTGTTACAAGTTACCATCGGCATCCCGCCAGCTGGGGGAATATTGTTACTAGTTACCATCGGCATCCCGTCAGCTGGAGGAATAGTGTTACTAGTTGCCATCGGCATCTCGTCAGCTGGAGGAATAGTGTTACTAGTTACCATCGGCATCCCGTCAGCTGGGGGAATATTGTTACTAGTTACCATCGGCATCCCGTCAGCTGGGGGAATAGTGTTACTAGTTGCCATCGGCATCCCGTCAGCTGGGGGAATAGTGTTACTAGTTGCCATCGGCATCCCGTCAGCTGGGGGAATAGTGTTACTAGTTACCATCGGCATCCCGTCAGCTGGGGGAATATTGTTACTAGTTGCCATCGGCATCCCGTCAGCTGGGGGAATAGTGTTACTAGTTGCCATCGGCATCCCGTCAGCTGGGGGAATAGTGTTACTAGTTGCCATCGGCATCCCGTCAGCTGGGGGAATACTGTTACTAGTTGCCATCGGCATTCCGTCAGCTGGGGGAATAGTGTTACTAGTTGCCATCGGCATCCCGTCAGCTGGGGGAAGATTGTTACTAGTTACCATCGGCATCCCGTCAGCTGGGGGAATAGTGTTACTAGTTGCCATCGGCATCCTGTCAGCTGGGGGAATATTGTTACTAGTTACCATCGGCATCCCGTCAGCTGGGGGAATAGTGTTACTAGTTGCCATCGGCATCCCGTCAGCTGGGGGAATATTGTTACTATTTACCATCGGCATCCCTTCAGCTGGGGGAATATTGTTACTAGTTACCATCGGCATCCCGTCAGCTGGGGGAAGATTGTTACTAGTTGCCATCGGCATCCCGTCAGCTGGGGGAAGATTGTTACTAGTTGCCATCGGCATCCCGTCAGCTGGGGGAAGATTGTTACTAGTTGCCATCGGCATCCCGTCAGCTGGGGGAACATTGGCCCTCATTCAGAGCCACTCGTTAGCGGCAGTACGCTCGTTCCGAGCGATGTTTGCACATCTGCGCATGCGTACGGTTTTTAGTACGCATGCGCGAACCAGTCAGTGCGGCCAAAAATCGTTGGTACGCAATATAGCGAGTGCCTGCTATTTTGAGTGACAGAATGAGGCGTATGTGGGTGGTAACAGGGGAAGGTGCTTGAAAATGGGGAGTGGAGATCCGAACGCAGGTGTGCTTAAAGGTCAAAACGGGCGTTTTATGGGTGTGTATATTTAAAACAGCAGCGTCATTGTTCACGTCACTGGGTTATTTTATAGCCAGAACTGCTCGCAAATTTGTGGTAGCAAACACCAACCACAAGAATAGCGAGCAGTTCATACGCTGGTCGATGTACTCGATTAATCTAATAAATAGCGGACATGACGTAGGATGCGAGCGGCCAGGGGGCGTTTTTCACAAATAAACGAGCGTATGTTTTGCTCGCTCGTTCAGACTTAGAGGTGTGAACAGACTACAATGTGCGTACGGATCATTTGAATAGCCACCCCTTGTTTTTAAACGAACGACCGCAAATAGCGAACGGCTCTGAATGAGGGCCATTGTTACTAGTTACCATCGGCATCCCGTCAGCTGGGGGAATATTGTTACTAGTTACCATCGGCATCCCGTCAGCTGGGGAAAGATTGTTACTAGTTACCATCGGCATCCCGTCAGCTGGGGGAATATTGTTACAAGTTGCCATCGGCATCCCGTCAGCTGGGGGAATATTGTTACTAGTTGCCATCGGCATCCCGTCAGCTGGGGGAAGATTGTTACTAGTTACCATCGGC
Source organism: Taudactylus pleione (assembly GCA_031769625.1). Lineage (NCBI taxonomy): Eukaryota > Metazoa > Chordata > Amphibia > Anura > Myobatrachidae > Taudactylus > Taudactylus pleione. The sequence goes on from JAUIMM010000617.1 coordinate 282,412, forward strand.
ATCCCGTCAGCTGGGGGAAGATTGTTACTAGTTGCCATCCGCATCCCTTCAGCTGGGGGAATATTGTTACTAGTTGCCATCGGCATCCCGTCAGCTGGGGGAAGACTGTTACTAGTTACCATCGGCATCCCATCAGCTGGGGGAAGAATGTTACTAGTTGCCATCGGCATCCCGTCAGCTGGGGGAATATTGTTACTAGTTACCATCGGCATCCCATCAGCTGGGGGAATAGTGTTACCATCGGCATCCAGTCAGCTGGGGGAATATTGTTACAAGTTGCCATCGGCATCCCGTCAGCTGGGGGAATATTGTTACTAGTTACCATCGGCATCCCATCAGCTGGGGGAATAATGTTACTAGTTACCATCGGCATCCTGTCAGCTAGGGTAATATTGTTACCATCGGCATCCCGTCAGCTGGGGGAATATTGTTACAAGTTGCCATCGGCATCCCGTCAGCTGGGGGAAGATTGTTACTAGTTACCATCGGCATCCCATCAGCTGGGGGAAGATTGTTACTAGTTACCATCGGCATCTCGTCAGCTGGGGGAATATTGTTACTAGTTGTCATCGGCATCCCGTCAGCTGGGGGAAGATTGTTACAAGTTACCATCGGCATCCCGCCAGCTGGGGGAATATTGTTACTAGTTACCATCGGCATCCCGTCAGCTGGAGGAATAGTGTTACTAGTTGCCATCGGCATCTCGTCAGCTGGGGGAATATTGTTACTAGTTGCCATCGGCATCCCGTCAGCTGGGTGAAGATTGTTACTAGTTACTATCGGCATCCCGTCAGCTGGGGGAATAGTGTTACTAGTTGCCATCGGCATCCCGTCAGCTGGGGGAATATTGTTACTAGTTACCATCGGCATCCCATCAGCTGGGGCAATAGTGTTACCATCGGCATCCCGTCAGCTGGAAGAATAGTGTTACTAGTTACCAACGGCATCCCGTCAGCTGGGGGAATATTATTACTAGTTGCCATCGGCATCCCGTCAGCTGGGGGAATATTGTTACTAGTTGCCATCAGCATTCCCCTCAGCTGGGGGAAGATTGTTACAAGTTGCCATCGGCATCCCGTCAGCAGGGGAAAGATTGTTACAAGTTGCCATCGGCATCCCGTCAGCTGGGGGAATAGTGTTACCATCGGCATCCCGTCAGCTGGAGGAATAGTGTTACCATCGGCATCCCGTCAGCTGGAGGAATAGTGTTACTAGTTGCCATCGGCATGCCGCCAGCTGGGGGAATATTGTTACTAGTTGCAATCGGCATCCCGTCAGCTGGGGGAATATTGTTACTAGTTACCATCGGCATCCCGTCAGCTGGGGGAATATTGTTTCTAGTTGCCATCGGCATCCCTTCAGCTGGGGGAATATTGTTACTAGTTGCCATCGGCATTCCAGTCAGCTGGAGGAATAGTGTTACTAGTTACCATCGGCATCCCATTAGCTGGGGGAATATTGTTACTAGTTGCCATCGGCATCCCGTCAGCTGGAGGAATATTGCTACCATCGGCATCCCGTCAGCTGGGGGAATATTGTTACTAGTTGCCATCGACATCCCGTCAGCTGGGGGAATATTGTTACTAGTTGCCATCGGCATCCCGTCAGCTGGGGGAATATTGTTACTAGTTGCCATCGGCATCCCGTCAGCTGGGGGAATATTGTTACTAGTTGCCATTGGCATCCCGTCAGCTGGGGGAATATTGTTACTAGTTGCCATCGGCATCAAGTCAGCTGGGGGAATAGTGTTACTACTTACCATCAGCATCCCGTCAGCTGGGGGAAGATTATTTCTAGTTGCCATCGGCATCTCGTCAGCTGGGGGAATAGTATTACTAGTTGCCATCGGCATCCCGTCAGCTGGGGGAATAGTGTTACCATCGGCATCCCGTCAGCTGGGGGAAGATTGTTACTAGTTGCTATCGGCATCCCGTCAGCTGGGGGAAGATTGTTACTAGTTACCATCGGCATCCCATCAGCTGGGGGAAGATTGTTACAAGTTGCCATCGGCATCCCGCCAGCTGGGGGAATATTGTTACTAGTTAACATCGGCATCCCGTCAGCTGGAGGAATAGTGTTACTAGTTGCCATCGGCATCTCATCAGCTGGAGGAATAGTGTTACTAGTTACCATCGGCATCCCGTCAGCTGGGGGAATATTGTTACTAGTTACCATCGGCATCCCGTCAGCTGGGGGAATATTGTTACTAGTTACCATCGGCATCCCGTCAGCTGGGGGAATATTGTTACTATTTACCATCGGCATCCCTTCAGCTGGGGGAATATTGTTACTAGTTACCATCGGCATCCCGTCAGCTGGGGGAATAGTGTTACTAGTTACCATCGGCATCCCGTCAGCTGGGGGAATAGTGTTACTAGTTACCATCAGCATCCTGTTAGCTGGGAGAATATTGTTACTAGTTGCCATCGGCATCCCGTCAGCTGGGGGAATAGTGTTACTAGTTACCATCGGCATCCCGTCAGCTTGGGGAATATTGTTACTAGTTACCATCGGCATCCCGTCAGCTGGTGGAATAGTGTTACTAGTTGCCATCGGCATCCAGTCAGCTGGGGGAATAGTGTTACTAGTTGCCATTGGCATCCCGTCAGCTGGGGGAATAGTGTTACTAGTTGCCATCGGCATCCCGTCAGCTGGGTGAAGATTGTTACTAGTTACCATCGGCATCCCATCAGCTGGGGGAATAGTGTTACTAGTTGCTATCGGCATCCCGTCAGCTGGGGGAATATTGTTACTAGTTACCATCGGCATCCCGTCAGCTGGGGCAATAGTGTTACCATCGGCATCCCGTCAGCTGGGGGAATATTGTTACTAGTTCCCATCGGCATCCCATCAGCTGGGGTAAGATTGTTACTAGTTGCTATCGGCATCCCGTCAGCTGGGGGAATAGAGTTACTAGTTACCATCAGCATCCCGTCAGCTGGAAGAATAGTGTTACTAGTTACCATCGGCATCCCGTCAGCTGGGGGAATATTATTACTAGTTGCCATCGGCATCCCGTCAGCTGGGGGAATATTGTTACTAGTTGCCATCAGCATTCCCGTCAGTTGGGGGCATAGTGTTGCCATCGGCATCCCGTCAGCTGGAGGAATAGTGTTACCATCGGCATCCCGTCAGCTGGGGGAATAGTGTTACTAGTTGCCATCGGCATGCCGTCTGCTGGGGGAATATTGTTACTAGTTCCCATCGGCATCCCGTCAGCTGGGGGAATATTGTTACTAGTTACCATCGGCATCCCGTCAGCTGGGGGAATATTGTTACTAGTTCCCATCGGCATCCCGTCAGCTGGGGGAATATTGTTACTAGTTACCATCGGCATCCCGTCAGCTGGGGGAATAGTGTTACTAGTTACCATCGGCATCCCGTCAGCTGGGGGAATATTGTTACTAGTTGCCATCGGCATCTCGTCAGCTGGGGGAATATTGTTACCATCGGCATCCCGTCAGCTGGCGGAATAATGTTACCATCGGCATCCCGTCAGCTGGGAGAATATTCTCACTAGTTGCCATCGGCATCCCATTAGCTGGAGGAATATTGTTACTAGTTGCCATCGGCATCCCGTCAGCTGGAAGAATATTGTTACCATCGGCATCCCGTCAGCTGGGGGAATAGTGTTACTAGTTGCCATCGGCATCCCGTCAGCTGGGGGAATATTGTTACTAGTTGCCATCGGCATCCCGTCAGCTGGGGGAATATTGTTACTAGTTGCCATCGGCATCCCGTCAGCTGGGGGAATATTGTTACTAGTTGCCATCGGCATCCCGTCAGCTGGAGGAATATTGTTACTAGTTACCATCGGCATCACGTCAGCTGGGGGAATATTGCTACTAGTTACCATGGGCATCCCGTCAGCTGGGGGAATATTGTTACCATCGGCATCCCGTCAGCTGGCGGAATAATGTTACCATCGGCATCCTGTCAGCTGGGAGAATATTGTCACTAGTTGCCATCGGCATCCCGTCAGCTGGGGGAATATTGTTACTAGTTACCATCGGCATCCCGTCAGCTGTGGGAATATTGTTACTAGTTACCATCGACACCCCGTCAGCTGGGGGAATAGTGTTACCATCGGCATCCTGTCAGCTGGAGGAATAGTGTTACCATCGGCATCCCGTCAGCTGGGGGAATAGTGTTACTAGTTGCCATCGGCATGCCATCAGCTGGGGGAATATTGTTACTAGTTGCAATCGGCATCCCGTCAGCTGGGGGAATATTGTTACTAGTTACCATCGGCATCCCGTCAGCTGGGGGAATATTGTTACTAGTTGCCATCGGCATTCCCTTCAGCTGGGGGAATATTGTTACTAGTTGCCATCGGCATTCCCGTCAGCTGGGGGAATATTGTTACTAGTTGCCATCGTCATCCCGTCAGCTGGGGGAAGATTGTTACTAGTTACAATCGGCATCCCGTCAGCTGGGGCAATAGTGTTACCATCGGCATCCCGTCAGCTGGGGGAATATTGTTACTAGTTGCCATCGGCATCCCGTCAGCTGGGGTAAGATTGTTTCTAGTTACCATCAGCATCCCGTCACCTGGAAGAATAGTGTTACTAGTTACCATCGGCATCCCGTCAGCTGGGGGAATATTATTACTAGTTGCCATCGGCATCCCGTCAGCTGGGGGAATATTGTTACTAGTTGCCATCGGCATTCCCGTCAGCTGGGGGAATATAATTACTAGTTGCCATCGGCATTCCCGTCAGCTGGGGGAATATTGTTACTAGTTGCCATCGGCATTCCCGTCAGCTGGGGGAATAGTGTTACCATCAGCATCCCGTCAGCTGGGGGAATATTGTTACTAGTTGCCATCGGCATCCCATCAGCTGGGGGAAGATTGTTACTAGTTGCCATCGGCATCCCGTCAGCTGTGGGAATATTGTTACTAGTTGCCATCGGCATTCCCGTCAGCTGGGGGAATATTGTTACTAGTTGCCATCGGCATTCCCGTCAGCTGGGGAAATATTGTTACTAGTTGCCATCGGCATTCCTGTCAGCTGGGGAAATATTGTTACTAGTTGCCATCGGCATTCCCGTCAGCTGGGGGAATATTGTTACTAGTTGCCATCGGCATTCCCGTCAGCTGGAGGAATAGTGTTACTAGTTAGCATCGGCATCCCGTTAGCTGGGGGAATACTGTTACTAGTTGCCATAGGCATCCCGTCAGCTGGGGGAATATTGTTACCATCGGCATCCTGTCAGCCGGAGGAATAGTGTTACTAGTTGCCATCGGCATCCCGTCAGCTGGGGGAATATTGTTACTAGTTGCCATCGGCATCCCGTGAGCTGGGGGAATATTGTTACTAGTTACCATCGGCATCCCGTCAGCTGGGGGAATATTGTTACTAGTTACCATCGGCATCCCGTCAGCTGGGGGAATATTGTTACCAACGCCATCCCGTCAGCTGGAGGAATAGTGTTACCATCGGCATCCCATCAGCTGGAGGAATAGTGTTACCATCGGCATCCTGTCAGCTAGGGGAATAGTGTTATTAGTTGACATCGTCATGCCGTCAACTGGGGAAAATTGTTACTAGTTGCCATCGGCATCCCGTCAGCTGGGGGAATAGTGTTACTTGTTACCATCGGCATCCCATCAGCTGGGGGAATATTGTTATTAGTTGACATCGTCATGCCGTCAGCTGGGGGAATATTGTTACTAGTTACCATCGGCATCCCGTCAGCTGGGGGAATATTGTTTCTAGTTGCCATCGGCATCCCGTCAGCTGGAGGAATAGTGTTACTAGTTACCATCAGCATCCCGTTAGCTGGGAGAATATTGTTACTAGTTGCCATCGGCATCCCGTCAGCTGGGGGAATATTGTTACTAGTTGCCATCAGCATTCCCCTCAGCTGGGGGAAGATTGTTACAAGTTGCCATCGGCATCCCGTCAGCAGGGGGAAGATTGTTACAAGTTGCCATCGGCATCCCGTCAGCTGGGGGAATAGTGTTACCATCGGCATCCCGTCAGCTGGAGGAATAGTGTTACCATCGGCATCCCGTCAGCTGGGGGAATAGTGTTACTAGTTGCCATCGGTATGCCGCCAGCTGGGGGAATATTGTTACTAGTTGCAATCGGCATCCCGTCAGCTGGGGGAATATTGTTACTAGTTACCATCGGCATCCCGTCAGCTGGGGGAATATTGTTTCTAGTTGCCATCGGCATCCCTTCAGCTGGGGGACTATTGTTACTAGTTGCCATCGGCATTCCAGTCAGCTGGAGGAATAGTGTTACTAGTTACCATCGGCAACCCATTAGCTGGGGCAATATTGTTACTAGTTGCCATCGGCATCCCGTAAGCTGGAGGAATAATGCTACCATCGGCATCCCGTCAGCTGGGGGAATATTGTTACTAGTTGCCATCGACATCCCGTCAGCTGGGGGAATATTGTTACTAGTTGCCATCGGCATCCCGTCAGCTGGGGGAATATTGTTACTAGTTGCCATCGGCATCCCGTCAGCTGGGGGAATATTGTTACTAGTTACCATTGGCATCCCGTCAGCTGGGGGGAATATTGTTACTAGTTGCCATCGGCATCCCGTCAGCTGGGGGAATAGTGTTACTACTTACCATCAGCATCCCGTCAGCTGGGGGAAGATTATTACTAGTTGCCATCGGCATCCCGTCAGCAGGGGGAATAGTATTACTAGTTGCCATCGGCATCCCGTCAGCTGGGGGAATAGTGTTACCATCGGCATCCCGTCAGCTGGGGGAAGATTGTTACTAGTTGCTATCGGCATCCCGTCAGCTGGGGGAAGATTGTTACTAGTTACCATCGGCATCCCATCAGCTGGGGGAAGATTGTTACAAGTTGCCATCGGCATCCCGCCAGCTGGGGGAATATTGTTACTAGTTACCATCGGCATCCCGTCAGCTGGAGGAATAGTGTTACTAGTTGCCATCGGCATCCCGTCAGCTGGAGGAATAGTGTTACTAGTTACCATCAGCATCCCGTCAGCTGGGGGAAGATTATTACTAGTTGCCATCGGCATCCCGTCAGCTGGGGGAATAGTGTTACTACTTACCATCAGCATCCCGTCAGCTGGGGGAAGATTATTACTAGTTGCCATCGGCATCCCGTCAGCTGGGGGAATAGTATTACTAGTTGCCATCGGCATCCCGTCAGCTGGGGGAATAGTGTTACCATCGGCATCCCGTCAGCTGGGGGAAGATTGTTACTAGTTGCTATCGGCATCCCGTGAGCTGGGGGAATATTGTTACTAGTTACCATCGGCATCCCGTCAGCTGGGGGAATATTGCTACTAGTTACCATGGGCATCCCGTCAGCTGGGGGAATATTGTTACCATCGGCATCCCGTCAGCTGGAGGAATAGTGTTACCATAGGCATCCTGTCAGCTGGAGGAATAGTGTTACCATCGGCATCCTGTCAGCTTGGGGAATAGTGTTACTAGTTGCCATCGGCATGCCGTCAGCTGGGGGAATATTGTTACTAGTTCCCATCGGCATCCCGTCAGCTGGGGGAATATTGTTACTAGTTACCATCGGCATCCCGTCAGCTGGGGGAATAGTGTTACTAGTTGCCATCGGCATCTCGTCATCTGGGGGAATATTGTTACCATCGGCATCCCGTCAGCTGGCGGAATAATGTTACCATCGGCATCCCGTCAGCTGGGAGAATATTGTCACTAGTTGCCATCGGCATCCCGTCAGCTGGGGGAATATTGTTACTAGTTACCATCGGCATCCCGTCAGCTGTGGGAATATTGTTACTAGTTACCATCGACACCCCGTCAGCTGGGGGAATAGTGTTACCATCGGCATCCTGTCAGCTGGAGGAATAGTGTTACCATCGGCATCCCGTCAGCTGGGGGAATAGTGTTACTAGTTGCCATCGGCATGCCGTCAGCTGGGGGAATATTGTTACTAGTTGCAATCGGCATCCCGTCAGCTGGGGGAATATTGTTACTAGTTACCATCGGCATCCCGTCAGCTGGGGGAATATTGTTACTAGTTGCCATCGGCATTCCCTTCAGCTGGGGGAATATTGTTACTAGTTGCCATCGGCATTCCCGTCAGCTGGGGGAATATTGTTACTAGTTGCCATCGTCATCCCGTCAGCTGTGGGAAGATTGTTACTAGTTACCATCGGCATCCCGTCAGCTGGGGCAATAGTGTTACCATCAGCATCCCGTCAGCTGGGGGAATATTGTTACTAGTTGCCATCGGCATCCCGTCAGCTGGGGTAAGATTGTTACTAGTTACCATCAGCATCCCGTCAGCTGGGGGAATATTGTTACTAGTTGCCATCGGCATCCCGTCAGCTGGGGGAATAGAGTTACTAGTTACCATCGGCATCTCGTCACCTGGAAGAATAGTGTTACTAGTTACCATCGGCATCCCGTCAGCTGGGGGAATATTATTACTAGTTGCCATCGGCATCCCGTCAGCTGGGGGAATATTGTTACTAGTTGCCATCGGCATTCCCATCAGCTGGGGGAATATTGTTACTAGTTGCCATCGATATCCCGTCAGCTGGGGGAAGATTGTTACAAGTTGCTATCAGCATCCCGTCAGCTGGGGGAATATTGTTACTAGTTGCCATCGGCATCCCGTCAGCTGGGGGAATATAGTTACTAGTTGCCATCGGCATTCCCGTCAGCTGGGGGAATATATTTACTAGTTGCCATCGGCATTCCCGTCAGCTGGGGGAATATTGTTACTAGTTGCCATCGGCATTCCCGTCAGCTGGGGGAATAGTGTTACCATCAGCATCCCGTCAGCTGGGGGAATATTGTTACTAGTTGCCATCGGCATCCCATCAGCTGGGGGAAGATTGTTACTAGTTGCCATCGGCATCCCGTCAGCTGTGGGAATATTGTTACTAGTTGCCATCGGCATTCCCGTCAGCTGGGGGAATATTGTTACTAGTTGCCATCGGCATTCCCGTCAGCTGGGGAAATATTGTTACTAGTTGCCATCGGCATTCCCGTCAGCTGGGGAAATATTGTTACTAGTTGCCATCGGCATTCCCGTCAGCTGGGGGAATATTGTTACTAGTTGCCATCGGCATTCCCGTCAGCTGGGGGAATAGTGTTACTTGTTACCATCGGCATCCCATCAGCTGGGGGAATATTGTTATTAGTTGACATCGTCATGCCGTCAGCTGGGGGAATATTGTTACTAGTTGCCATCGGCATCCCGTCAGCTGGGGGAATATTGTTACTAGTTGCCATCGGCATCCCGTCATCTGGGGGAATATTGTTACTAGTTACCATCGGCATCACGTCAGCTGGGGGAATATTGCTACTAGTTACCATGGGCATCCCGTCAGCTGGGGGAATATTGTTACCATCGGCATCCCGTCAGCTGGAGGAATAGTGTTACCATAGGCATCCTGTCAGCTGGAGGAATAGTGTTACCATCGGCATCCCGTCAGCTGGGGGAATAGTGTTACTAGTTGCCATCGGCATGCAGTCAGCTGGGGGAATATTGTTACTAGTTGCAATCGGCATCCCGTCAGCTGGGGGAATATTGTTACTAGTTACCATCGGCATCCCGTCAGCTGGGGGAATATTGTTACTAGTTGCCATCGGCATCCCTTCAGCTGGGGGAATATTGTTACTAGTTGCCATCGGCATCCCGTCAGCTGGGGGAATATTGTTACTAGTTGCCATCGGCATCCCGTCAGCTGGGGGAATATTGTTACTAGTTACCATCGGCATCACGTCAGCTGGGGGAATATTGCTACTAGTTACCATGGGCATCCCGTCAGCTGGGGGAATATTGTTACCATCGGCATCCCGTCAGCTGGAGGAATAGTGTTACCATCGGCATCCTGTCAGCTGGGGTAATAGTGTTACTAGTTGCCATCGGCATGCCGTCAGCTGGGGGAATATTGTTACTAGTTCCCATCGGCATCCCGTCAGCTGGGGGAATATTGTTACTAGTTACCATCGGCATCCCGTCAGCTGGGGGAATAGTGTTACTAGTTGAAATCGGCATCTCGTCAGCTGGGGGAATATTGTTACCATCGGCATCCCGTCAGCTGGCGGAATAATGTTAACCATCGGCATCCCGTCAGCTGGGAGAATATTGTCACTAGTTGCCATCGGCATTCCGTCAGCTGCGGGAATATTGTTACTAGTTACCATCGGCATCCCGTCAGCTGTGGGAATATTGTTACTAGTTACCATCGACACCCCGTCAGCTGGGGGAATAGTGTTACCATCGGCATCCTGTCAGCTGGAGGAATAGTGTTACCATCGGCATCCCGTCAGCTGGGGGAATAGAGTTACTAGTTGCCATCGGCATGCCGTCAGCTGGGGGAATATTGTTACTAGTTGCCATCGGCATCCCGTCAGCTGGGGGAATATTGTTACTAGTTGCCATCGGCATCCCTTCAGCTGGGGGAATATTGTTACTAGTTGCCATCGGCATTCCCGTCAGCTGGGGGAATATTGTTACTAGTTGCCATCGGCATCCCGTCAGCTGGGGGAAGATTGTTACTAGTTACCATCGGCATCCCGTCAGCTGGGGCAATAGTGTTACCATCGGCATCCTGTCAGCTGGGGGAATATTGTTACTAGTTGCCATCGGCATCCCGTCAGCTGGGGTAAGATTGTTACTAGTTACCATCAGCATCCCATCAGCTGGGGGAATATTGTTACTAGTTGCCATCGGCATCCCGTCAGCTGGGGGAATAGAGTTACTAGTTACCATCGGCATCTCGTCACCTGGAAGAATAGTGTTACTAGTTACCATCGGCATCCCGTCAGCTGGGGGAATATTATTACTAGTTGCCATCGGCATCCCGTCAGCTGGGGGAATATTGTTACTAGTTGCCATCGGCATTCCCGTCAGCTGGGGGAATATTGTTACTAGTTGCCATCGGCATCCCGTCAGCTGGGGGAATATTGTTACTAGTTGCCATCGGCATTCCCGTCAGCTGGGGGAATATTGTTACTAGTTGCCATCGGCATCCCGTCAGCTGGGGGAATATTGTTACTAGTTGCCATCGGCATCCCATCAGCTGGGGGAATATTGTTACTAGTTGCCATCGGCATCCCGTCAGCTGGGGTAAGATTGTTACTAGTTACCATCAGCATCCCATCAGCTGGGGGAATATTGTTACTAGTTGCCATCGGCATCCCGTCAGCTGGGGGAATAGAGTTACTAGTTACCATCGGCATCTCGTCACCTGGAAGAATAGTGTTACTAGTTACCATCGGCATCCCGTCAGCTGGGGGAATATTATTACTAGTTGCCATCGGCATCCCGTCAGCTGGGGGAATATTGTTACTAGTTGCCATCGGCATTCCCGTCAGCTGGGGGAATATTGTTACTAGTTGCCATCGGCATCCCGTCAGCTGGGGGAATATTGTTACTAGTTGCCATCGGCATTCCCGTCAGCTGGGGGAATATTGTTACTAGTTGCCATCGGCATCCCGTCAGCTGGGGGAATATTGTTACTAGTTGCCATCGGCATCCCATCAGCTGGGGGAATATTGTTACTAGTTGCCATCGGCATCCCGTCAGCTGGGGGAATATTGTTACTAGTTCCCATCGGCATCCCGTCAGCTGGGGGAATATTGTTACTAGTTACCATCGGCATCCCGTCAGCTGGAGGAATAGTGTTACCATCGGCATGCCGTCAGCTGGGGGAATATTGTTACTAGTTCCCATCGGCATCCCGTCAGCTGGGGGAATATTGTTACTAGTTACCATCGGCATCCCGTCAGCTGGGGTAATAGTGTTACTAGTTGCCATCGGCATCTCATCAGCTGGGGGAATATTGTTACCATCGGCATCCCGTCAGCTGGCGGAATAATGTTACCATCGGCATCCCGTCAGCTGGGAGAATATTGTCACTAGTTGCCATCGGCATCCCGTCAGCTGCGGGAATATTGTTACTAGTTACCATCGGCATCCCGTCAGCTGTGGGAATATTGTTACTAGTTACCATCGACACCCCGTCAGCTGGGAGAATAGTGTTACCATCGGCATCCTGTCAGCTGGAGGAATAGTGTTACCATCGGCATCCCGTCAGCTGGGGGAATATTGTTACCATCGCCATCCCGTCAGCTGGAGGAATAGTGTTACCATCGGCATCCCATCAGCAGGAGGAATAGTGTTACCATCGGCATCCTGTCAGCTTGGGGAATAGTGTTATTAGTTGACATCGTCATGCCGCCAACTGGGGAAAATTGTTACTAGTTGCCATCGGCATCCCGTCAGCTGGGGGAATTTTGTTACTTGTTACCATCGGCATCCCATCACCTGGGGGAATATTGTTATTAGTTGACATCGTCATGCCGTCAGCTGGGGGAATATTGTTACTAGTTACCATCGGCATCCCGTCAGCTGGGGGAATATTGTTTCTAGTTGCCATCTGCATCCCGTCAGCTGGAGGAATAGTGTTACTAGTTGCCATCAGCATCCCGTTAGCTGGGAGAATATTGTTACTAGTTACCATCGGCATCCCGTCAGCTGGAGGAATAGTGTTACTAGTTACCATCAGCATCCCGTTAGCTGGGAGAATATTGTTACTAGTTGCCATCGGCATCTCGTCAACTGGGGGAGTATTGTTACCATCGGCATCCCGTCAGCTGGAGGAATAGTGTTACCATCGGCATCCCGTCAGCAGGGAGAATATTGTTACTAGTTGCCATCGGCATCCCGTCAGCTGGGGGAATATTGTTACTAGTTGCCATCGGCATCCCGTCAGCTGGGGGAATATTGTTACTAGTTACCATCGGCATCCCGTCAGCTGGGGGAATAGTGTTACTAGTTGCCATCGGCATCTCGTCAGCTGGGGGAATATTGTTACCATCGGCATCCCGTCAGCTGGCGGAATAATGTTACCATCGGCATCCCGTCAGCTGGGAGAATATTGTCACTAGTTGCCATCGGCATCCCGTCAGCTGGGGGAATATTGTTACTAGTTACCATCGGCATCCCGTCAGCTGTGGGAATATTGTTACTAGTTACCATCGACACCCCATCAGCTGGGGGAATAGTGTTACCATCGGCATCCTGTCAGCTGGAGGAATAGTGTTACCATCGGCATCCCGTCAGCTGGGGGAATAGTGTTACTAGTTGCCATCGGCATGCCGTCAGCTGGGGGAATATTGTTACTAGTTGCAATCGGCATCCCGTCAGCTGGGGGAATATTGTTACTAGTTACCATCGGCATCCCGTCAGCTGGGGGAATATTGCTACTAGTTGCCATCGGCATTCCCTTCAGCTGGGGGAATATTGTTACTAGTTGCCATCGGCATTCCCGTCAGCTGGGGGAATATTGTTACTAGTTGCCATCGTCATCCCGTCAGCTGGGGGAAGATTGTTACTAGTTACCATCGGCATCCCGTCAGCTGGGGCAATAGTGTTACCATCAGCATCCCGTCAGCTGGGGGAATATTGTTACTAGTTGCCATCGGCATCCCATCAGCTGGGGTAAGATTGTTACTAGTTACCATCAGCATCCCGTCAGCTGGGGGAATATTGTTACTAGTTGCCATCGGCATCCCGTCAGCTGGGGGAATAGAGTTACTAGTTACCATCGGCATCTCGTCACCTGGAAGAATAGTGTTACTAGTTACCATCGGCATCCCGTCAGCTGGGGGAATATTATTACTAGTTGCCATCGGCATCCCGTCAGCTGGGGGAATATTGTTACTAGTTGCCATCGGCATTCCCGTCAGCTTGGGGAATATTGTTACTAGTTGCCATCGATATCCCGTCAGCTGGGGGAAGATTGTTACAAGTTGCTATCAGCATTCCGTCAGCTGGGGGAATATTGTTACTAGTTGCCATCGGCATCCCGTCAGCTGGGGGAATATAGTTACTAGTTGCCATCGGCATTCCCATCAGCTGGGGGAATATAATTACTAGTTGCCATCGGCATTCCAGTCAGCTGGGGGAATATTGTTACTAGTTGCCATCGGCATTCCCGTCAGCTGGGGGAATAGTGTTACCATCAGCATCCCGTCAGCTGGGGGAATATTGTTACTAGTTGCCATCGGCATCCCATCAGCTGGGGGAAGATTGTTACTAGTTGCCATCGGCATCCCGTCAGCTGTGGGAATATTGTTACTAGTTGCCATCGGCATTCCCGTCAGCTGGGGGAATATTGTTACTAGTTGCCATCGGCATTCCCGTCAGCTGGGGAAATATTGTTACTAGTTGCCATCGGCATTCCCGTCAGATGGGGAAATATTGTTACTAGTTGCCATCGGCATTCCCGTCAGCTGGGGGAATATTGTTACTAGTTGCCATCGGCATTCCCGTCAGCTGGAGGAATAGTGTTACTAGTTACCATCGGCATCCCGTTAGCTGGGGGAATACTGTTACTAGTTGCCATAGGCATCCCGTCAGCTGGGGGAATATTGTTACCATCGGCATCCTGTCAGCCGGAGGAATAGTGTTACTAGTTGCCATCGGCATCCCGTCAGCTGGGGGAATATTGTTACTAGTTGCCATCGGCATCCCGTGAGCTGGGGGAATATTGTTACTAGTTACCATCGGCATCCCATCAGCTGGGGGAATATTGTTACTAGTTACCATCGGCATCCCGTCAGCTGGGGGAATATTGTTACCATCGCCATTCCGTCAGCTGGAGGAATAGTGTTACCATCGGCATCCCATCAGCTGGAGGAATAGTGTTACCATCGGCATCCTGTCAGCTAGGGGAATAGTGTTATTAGTTGACATCGTCATGCCGTCAACTGGGGAAAATTGTTACTAGTTGCCATCGGCATCCCGTCAGCTGGGGGAATAGTGTTACTTGTTACCATCGGCATCCCATCAGCTGGGGGAATATTGTTATTAGTTGACATCGTCCTGCCGTCAGCTGGGGGAATATTGTTACTAGTTACCAACGGCATCCCGTCAGCTGGGGGAATATTGTTTCTAGTTGCCATCGGCATCCCGTCAGCTGGGGGAATGTTGTTACTAGTTACCATCGGCATCCCGTCAGCTGGGGGAATATTGTTACTAGTTGCCATCGGCATCTCGTCAACTGGGGGAGTATTGTTACCATCGGCATTCCGTCAGCTGGAGGAATAGTGTTACCATCGGCATCCCGTCAGCAGGGAGAATATTGTTACTAGTTGCCATCGGCATCCCGTCAGCTTGGGGGAATATTGTTACTAGTTGCCATCGGCATCCCGTCAGATTGGGGAATATTGTTACTAGTTGCCATCGGCATCCCGTCAGCTGGGGGAATATTGTTACTAGTTGCCATCGGCATCCCGTCAGCTGGGGGAATATTGTTACTAGTTACCATCGGCATCACGTCAGCTGGGGGAATATTGCTACTAGTTACCATGGGCATCCCGTCAGCTGGGGGAATATTGTTACCATCGGCATCCCGTCAGCTGGAGGAATAGTGTTACCATAGGCATCCTGTCAGCTGGAGGAATAGTGTTACCATCGGCATCCTGTCAGCTGGGGGAATAGTGTTACTAGTTGCCATCGGCATGCCGTCAGCTGGGGGAATATTGTTACTAGTTCCCATCGGCATCCCGTCAGCTGGGGGAATATTGTTACTAGTTACCATCGGCATCCCGTCAGCTGGGGGAATAGTGTTACTAGTTGCCATCGGCATCTCGTCAGCTGGGGGAATATTGTTACCATCGGCATCCCGTCAGCTGGCGGAATATTGTTACCATCGGCATCCCGTCAGCTGGGAGAATATTGTCACTAGTTGCCATCGGCATCCCGTCAGCTGCGGGAATATTGTTACTAGTTACCATCGGCATCCCGTCAGCTGTGGGAATATTGTTACTAGTTACCATCGACACCCCGTCAGCTGGGGGAATAGTGTTACCATCGGCATCCTGTCAGCTGGAGGAATAGTGTTACCATCGGCATCCCGTCAGCTGGGGGAATAGTGTTACTAGTTGCCATCGGCATGCCGTCAGCTGGGGGATTATTGTTACTAGTTGCAATCGGCATCCCGTCAGCTGGGGGAATATTGTTACTAGTTACCATCGGCATCCCGTCAGCTGGGGGAATATTGTTACTAGTTGCCATCGGCATCCCTTCAGCTGGGGGAATATTGTTACTAGTTGCCATCGGCATTCCCGTCAGCTGGGGGAATATTGTTACAAGTTGCCATCGGCATCCCGTCAGCTGGGGGAAGATTGTTACTAGTTACCATCGGCATCCCGTCAGCTGGGGCAATAGTGTTACCATCGGCATCCTGTCAGCTGGGGGAATATTGTTACTAGTTACCATCGGCATCCCGTCAGCTGGGGGAATATTATTACTAGTTGCCATCGGCATCCCGTCAGCTGGGGGAATATTGTTACTAGTTGCCATCGGCATTCCCGTCAGCTGGGGGAATATTGTTACTAGTTGCCATCGATATCCCGTCAGCTGGTGGAACATTGTTACAAGTTGCTATCAGCATCCCGTCAGCTTGGGGAATATTGTTACTAGTTGCCATCGGCATCCCGTCAGCTGGGGGAATATAGTTACTAGTTGCCATCGGCATTCCCGTCAGCTGGGGGAAAATAATTACTAGTTGCCATCGGCATTCCCGTCAGCTGGGGGAATATTGTTACTAGTTGCAATCGGCATTCCCGTCAGCTGGGGGAATAGTGTTACCATCAGCATCCCGTCAGCTGGGGGAATATTGTTACTAGTTGCCATCGGCATCCCATTAGCTGGGGGAAGATTGTTACTAGTTGCCATCGGCATCCCGTCAGCTGTGGGAATATTGTTACTAGTTGCCATCGGCATTCCCGTCAGCTGGGGGAATATTGTTACTAGTTGCCATCGGCATTCCCGTCAGCTGGGGAAATATTGTTACTAGTTGCCATCGGCATTCCCGTCAGCTGGGGAAATATTGTTACTAGTTGCCATCGGCATTCCCGTCAGCTGGGGGAATATTGTTACTAGTTGCCATCGGCATTCCCGTCAGCTGGAGGAATAGTGTTACTAGTTACCATCGGCATCCCATTAGCTGGGGGAATACTGTTACTAGTTGCCATAGGCATCCCTTCAGCTGGGGGAATATTGTTACCATCGGCATCCTGTCAGCCGGAGGAATAGTGTTACTAATTGCCATCGGCAGCCCGTCAGCTGGGGGAATTTTGCTACTAGTTGCCATCGGCATCCCATGAGCTGGGGGAATATTGTTACTAGTTACCATCGGCATCCCGTCAGCTGGGGGAATATTGTTACTAGTTGCCATCGGCATCCCGTCAGCTGGGGGAATATAGTTACTAGTTGCCATCGGCATTCCCGTCAGCTGGGGGAATATAATTACTAGTTGCCATCGGCATTCCCGTCAGCTGGGGGAATATTGTTACTAGTTGCCATCGGCATTCCCGTCAGCTGGGGGAATATTGTTACTAGTTGCCATCGGCATTCCCGTCAGCTGGGGAAATATTGTTACTAGTTGCCATCGGCATTCCTGTCAGCTGGGGAAATATTGTTACTAGTTGCCATCGGCATTCCCGTCAGCTGGGGGAATATTGTTACTAGTTGCCATCGGCATTCCCGTCAGCTGGAGGAATAGTGTTACTAGTTACCATCGGCATCCCGTTAGCTGGGGGAATACTGTTACTAGTTGCCATAGGCATCCCGTCAGCTGGGGGAATATTGTTACCATCGGCATCCTGTCAGCCGGAGGAATAGTGTTACTAGTTGCCATCGGCATCCCGTCAGCTGGGGGAATATTGTTACTAGTTGCCATCGGCATCCCGTGAGCTGGGGGAATATTGTTACTAGTTACCATCGGCATCCCATCAGCTGGGGGAATATTGTTACTAGTTACCATCGGCATCCCGTCAGCTGGGGGAATATTGTTACCATCGCCATCCCGTCAGCTGGAGGAATAGTGTTACCATCGGCATCCCATCAGCTGGAGGAATAGTGTTACCATCGGCATCCTGTCAGCTAGGGGAATAGTGTTATTAGTTGACATCGTCATGCCGTCAACTGGGGAAAATTGTTATTAGTTGCCATCGGCATCCCGTCAGCTGGGGGAATAGTGTTACTTGTTACCATCGGCATCCCATCAGCTGGGGGAATATTGTTATTAGTTGACATCGTCATGCCGTCAGCTGGGGGAATATTGTTACTAGTTACCATCGGCATCCCGTCAGCTGGGGGAATATTGTTTCTAGTTGCCATCGGCATCCCGTCAGCTGGGGGAATGTTGTTACTAGTTACCATCGGCATCCCGTCAGCTGGGGGAATATTGTTACTAGTTACCATCGGCATCTCGTCAACTGGGGGAGTATTGTTACCATCGGCATTCCGTCAGCTGGAGGAATAGTGTTACCATCGGCATCCCGTCAGCAGGGAGAATATTGTTACTAGTTGCCATCGGCATCCCGTCAGCTTGGGGGAATATTGTTACTAGTTGCCATCGGCATCCCGTCAGCTGGGGGAATATTGTTACTAGTTGCCATCGGCATCCCGTCAGCTGGGAGAATATTGTTACTAGTTGCCATCGGCATCCCGTCAGCTGGGGGAATATTGTTACTAGTTACCATCGGCATCACGTCAGCTGGGGGAATATTGCTACTAGTTACCATGGGCATCCCGTCAGCTGGGGGAATATTGTTACCATCGGCATCCCGTCAGCTGGAGGAATAGTGTTACCATAGGCATCCTGTCAGCTGGAGGAATAGTGTTACCATCGGCATCCTGTCAGCTGGGGGAATAGTGTTACTAGTTGCCATCGGCATGCCGTCAGCTGGGGGAATATTGTTACTAGTTCCCATCGGCATCCCGTCAGCTGGGGGAATATTGTTACTAGTTACCATCGGCATCCCGTCAGCTGGGGGAATAGTGTTACTAGTTGCCATCGGCATCTCGTCAGCTGGGGGAATATTGTTACCATCGGCATCCCGTCAGCTGGCGGAATAATGTTACCATCTGCATCCCGTCAGCTGGGAGAATATTGTCACTAGTTGCCATCGGCATCCCGTCAGCTGCGGGAATATTGTTACTAGTTACCATCGGCATCCCGTCAGCTGTGGGAATATTGTTACTAGTTACCATCGACACCCCGTCAGCTGGGGGAATAGTGTTACCATCGGCATCCTGTCAGCTGGAGGAATAGTGTTACCATCGGCATCCCGTCAGCTGGGGGAATAGTGTTACTAGTTGCCATCGGCATGCCGTCAGCTGGGGGAATATTGTTACTAGTTGCAATCGGCATCCCGTCAGCTGGGGGAATATTGTTACTAGTTACCATCGGCATCCCGTCAGCTGGGGGAATATTGTTACTAGTTGCCATCGGCATCCCTTCAGCTGGTGGAATATTGTTACTAGTTGCCATCGGCATTCCCGTCAGCTGGGGGAATATTGTTACTA
Organism: Taudactylus pleione; assembly: GCA_031769625.1. NCBI lineage: Eukaryota > Metazoa > Chordata > Amphibia > Anura > Myobatrachidae > Taudactylus > Taudactylus pleione. The sequence continues at coordinate 301,724 of JAUIMM010000617.1, forward strand.
GTTGCCATCGGCATCCCTTCAGCTGGGGGAAGATTGTTACTAGTTACCATCGGCATCCCGTCAGCTGGGGCAATAGTGTTACCATCGGCATCCTGTCAGCTGGGGGAATATTGTTACTAGTTACCATCGGCATCCCGTCAGCTGGGGGAATATTATTACTAGTTGCCATCGGCATCCCGTCAGCTGGGGGAATATTGTTACTAGTTGCCATCGGCATTCCCGTCAGCTGGGGGAATATTGTTACTAGTTGCCATCGATATCCCGTCAGCTGGGGGAAGATTGTTACAAGTTGCTATCAGCATCCCGTCAGCTGGGGGAATATTGTTACTAGTTGCCATCGGCATCCCGTCAGCTGGGGGAATATTGGCCCTCATTCAGAGCCGTTCGTTAGCGGCAGTACGCTCGTTCCGAGCGATGTTTGCACATCTGCGCATGCGTACGGTTTTTAGTACGCATGCGCGAACCAGTCAGTGCGGCCTAAAATCGTTGGTACGCAATATAGCGAGTGCCTGCTATTTTGAGTGACAGAATGAGGCGTATGTGGGTGGTAACAGGGGAAGGTGCTTGAAAATGGGGAGTGGAGATCCGAACGCAGGCGTGCTTAAAGGTCAAAACGGGCGTTTTATGGGTGTGCATATTTAAAACAGCAGCGTCAGTGACCACGTCACTGGGTTATTTTATAGCCAGAACTGCTCGCAAATTTGTGGTAGCAAACACCAACCACAAGAATAGCGAGCAGTTCATACGCTGGTCGATGTACTCGATTAATCTAATAAATAGCGGACATGACGTAGGATGCGAGCGGCCAGGGGGCGTTTTTAACAAATAAACGAGCGTATGTTTTGCTCGCTCGTTCAGACTTAGAGGTGTGAACAGACTGCAATGTGCGTACGGATCATTTGAATAGCCACCCCTTGTTTTTAAACGAGCGACCACAAATAGCGAACGGCTCTGAATGAGGGCCATAGTTACTAGTTGCCATCGGCATTCCCGTCAGCTGGGGGAATATAATTACTAGTTGCCATCGGCATTCCCGTCAGCTGGGGGAATATTGTTACTAGTTGCCATCGGCATTCCCGTCAGCTGGGGGAATAGTGTTACCATCAGCATCCCGTCAGCTGGGGGAATATTGTTACTAGTTGCCATCGGCATCCCATTAGCTGGGGGAAGATTGTTACTAGTTGCCATCGGCATCCCGTCAGCTGTGGGAATATTGTTACTAGTTGCCATCGGCATTCCCGTCAGCTGGGGGAATATTGTTACTAGTTGCCATCGGCATTCCCGTCAGCTGGGGAAATATTGTTACTAGTTGCCATCGGCATTCCCGTCAGCTGGGGAAATATTGTTACTAGATGCCATCGGCATTCCCGTCAGCTGGGGGAATATTGTTACTAGTTGCCATCGGCATTCCCGTCAGCTGGAGGAATAGTGTTACTAGTTACCATCGGCATCCCGTTAGCTGGGGGAATACTGTTACTAGTTGCCATAGGCATCCCGTCAGCTGGGGGAATATTGTTACCATCGGCATCCTGTCAGCCGGAGGAATAGTGTTACTAGTTGCCATCGGCATCCCGTCAGCTGGGGGAATATTGCTACTAGTTGCCATCGGCATCCCGTGAGCTGGGGGAATATTGTTACTAGTTACCATCGGCATCCCGTCAGCTGGGGGAATATTGTTACTAGTTACCATCGGCATCCCGTCAGCTGGGGGAATATTGTTACCATCACCATCCCGTCAGCTGGAGGAATAGTGTTACCATCGGCATCCCATCAGCAGGAGGAATAGTGTTACCATCGGCATCCTGTCAGCTTGGGGAATAGTGTTATTAGTTGACATCGTCATGCCGCCAACTGGGGAAAATTGTTACTAGTTGCCATCGGCATCCCGTCAGCTGGGGGAATTTTGTTACTTGTTACCATCGGCATCCCATCAGCTGGGGGAATATTGTTATTAGTTGACATCGTCATGCCGTCAGCTGGGGGAATATTGTTACTAGTTACCATCGGCATCCCGTCAGCTGGGGGAATATTGTTTCTAGTTGCCATCGGCATCCCGTCAGCTGGAGGAATAGTGTTACTAGTTGCCATCAGCATCCCGTTAGCTGGGAGAATATTGTTACTAGTTACCATCGGCATCCCGTCAGCTGGAGGAATAGTGTTACTAGTTACCATCAGCATCCCGTTAGCTGGGACAATATTGTTACTAGTTGCCATCGGCATCTCGTCAACTGGGGAAGTATTGTTACCATCGGCATCCCATCAGCTGGAGGAATAGTGTTACCATCGGCATCCCGTCAGCAGGGAGAATATTGTTACTAGTTGCCATCGGCATCCCGTCAGCTGGGGGAATATTGTTACTAGTTGCCATCGGCATCCCGTCAGCTGGGGGAATATTGTTACTAGTTGCCATCGGCATCCCGTCAGCTGGGCGAATATTGTTTCTAGTTACCATCGGCATCCCGTCAGCTGGGGGAATATTGTTACCATCGGCATCCCGTCAGCTGGAGGAATAGTGTTACCATCGGCATCCCGTCAGCTGGAGGAATAGTGTTACCATCGGCATCCTGTCAGCTAGGGGAATAGTGTTATTAGTTGCCATCGGCATGCCGTCAGCTGGGGAAAATTGTTACTAGTTGCCATGGGCATCCCGTCAGCTGGGGGAATAGTGTTACTAGTTACCATCGGCATCCCGTCAGCTCGGGGAATATTGTTACTAGTTGCCATCGGCATCCGTCAGCTGGAGGAATAGTGTTACCATCAGCATCCCGTCAGCTGGGTGAATATTGTTACTAGTTGCCATCGGCATGCCATCAGCTGGGGGAAGATTGTTACTAGTTACCATCGGCATCCTGTCAGCTGGGGGAATATTGTTACTAGTTGCCATCGGCATCCGTCAGCTGGAGGAATAGTGTTACCATCAGCATCCCGTCAGCTGGGGGAATATTGTTACTAGTTGCAATCGGCATCCCGTCAGCTGGGGGAAGATTGTTACTAATTGCCATCGGCATCCTGTCAGCTGGGGGAATATTGTTACTAGTTGCCATCAGCATCCCGTCAGCTGGGGGAAGATTGTTACTAGTTACCATCGGCATCCCGTCAGCTGGGGGAATATTGTTATTTGTTGCCATCGGCATCCCATCAGCTGGGGGAATATTGTTACCATCGGCATCCCGTCAGCTGGAGGAATAGTGTTACTAGTTGCCATCGGCATCCCGTCAGCTGGGGGAATATTGTTACTAGTTGCCATCGGCATCCCATCAGCTGGGGGAATATTGTTACTAGTTACCATCGGCATCCCGTCAGCTGGGGTAATATTGTTACTAGTTACCATCGGCATCCCGTCAGCTGGGGGAATATTGTTACCATCGCCATCCCGTCAGCTGGAGGAATAGTGTTGCCATCGCCATCCCGTCAGCTGGAGGAATAGTGTTACCATTGGCATCCTGTCAGCTAGGGGAATAGTGTTATTAGTTGACATCGTCATGCCGTCAACTGGGGAAAATTCTTACTAGTTGCCATCGGCATCCCGTCAGCTGGGGGAATAGTGTTACTAGTTACCATCGGCATACCGTCAGCTGGGGGAATATTGTTATTAGTTGACATCGTCATGCCGTCAGCTGGGGGAATATTGTTACTAGTTACCATCGGCATCCCGTCAGCTGGGGGAATATTGTTTCTAGTTGCCATCGGCATCCCGTCAGCTGGAGGAATAGTGTTACTAGTTACCATCAGCATCCCGTTAGCTGGGAGAATATTGTTACTAGTTGCCATCGGCATCCCGTTAGCTGGTGGAATATTGTTACTAGTTACCATCGGCATCCCGTCAGCAGGGGGAATATTGTTACTAGTTGCCATCAGCATCTCATCAGCTGGGGGAATATTGTTACCATCGGCATCCCGTCAGCTGGAGGAATAGTGTTACCATCGGCATCCCGTCAGCTGGGGGGAATATTGTTACTAGTTGCCATCGGCATCCGTCAGCTGGAGGAATAGTGTTACCATCAGCATCCCGTCAGCTGGGGGAATATTGTTACTAGTTGCAATCGGCATCCCGTCAGCTGGGGGAAGATTGTTACTTGTTTCCATCGGCATCCTGTCAGCTGGGGGAATATTGTTACCATCGGCATCCTGTCAGCTGGAGGAATAGTGTTACTAGTTGCCATTGGCATCCCGTCAGCTGGGGAATATTGTTACTAGTTGCCATCGGAATCCCGTGAGCTGGGGGAATATTGTTACTAGTTACCATCGGCATCCCGTCAGCTGGGGGAATATTGTTACTAGTTACCATCGGCATCCCGTCAGCTGGGGGAATATTGTTACCATCGCCTTCCCGTCAGCTGGAGGAATAGTGTTACCATCGGCATCCCGTCAGCTGGAGGAATAGTTTTACCATCGGCATCCTGTCAGCTAGGGGAATAGTGTTATTAGTTGACATCGTCATGCCGTCAACTGGGGAAAATTCTTACTAGTTGCCATCGGCATCCCGTCAGCTGGGGGAATAGTGTTACTAGTTACCATCGGCATCCCGTCAGCTGGGGGAATATTGGCCCTCATTCAGAGCCGTTCGTTAGCGGCAGTACGCTCGTTCCGAGCGATGTTTGCACATCTGCGCATGCGTACGCTTTTTAGTACGCATGCGCGAACCAGTCAGTGCGGCCAAAAATCGTTTGTACGCTATATAGCGAGTGCCTGCTATTTTGAGTGACAGAATGAGGCGTATGTGGGTGGTAACAGGGGATGGTGCTTGAAAATGGGGAGTGGAGATCCGAACGCAGGCGTGCTTAAAGGTCAAAACGGGCGTTTTATGGGTGTGTATATTTAAAACAGCAGCGTCATTGACCACGTCACTGGGTTATTTTAGAGCCAGAACTGCTCGCAAATTTGTGGTAGCAAACACCAACCACAAGAATAGCGAGCAGTTCATACGCTGGTCGATGTACTCGATTAATCTAATAAATAGCGGACATGACGTAGGATGCGAGCGGCCAGGGGGCGTTTTTAACAAATAAACGAGCGTATGTTTTGCTCGCTCGTTCAGACTTAGAGGTGTGAACAGACTACAATGTGCGTACGGATCATTTGAATAGCCACCCCTTGTTTTTAAACGAACGACCGCAAATAGCGAACGTCTCTGAATGAGGGCCATTGTTATTAGTTGACATCGTCATGCCGTCAGCTGGGGGAATATTGTTACTAGTTACCATCGGCATCCCGTCAGCTGGGGGAATATTGTTTCTAGTTGCCATCGGCATCCCGTCAGCTGGAGGAATAGTGTTACAAGTTACCATCAGCATCCCGTTAGCTGGGAGAATATTGTTACTAGTTGCCATCGGCATCCCGTTAGCTGGGGGAATATTGTTACTAGTTAGCATCGGCATCCTTTCAGCAGGGGGAATATTGTTACTAGTTGCCATCGGCATCTCATCAGCTGGTGGAATATTGTTACCATCGGCATCCCGTCAGCTGGAGGAATAGTGTTACCATCGGCATCCCGTCAGCTGGGAGAATATTGTTACTAGTTGCCATCGGCATCCCGTCAGCTTGGGGAATATTGTTACTAGTTGCCATCGGCATCCCATCAGCTGGGGGAATATTGTTACTAGTTGCCATCAGCATCCCGTCAGCTGGGCGAATATTGTTACTAGTTACCATCGGCATCCCGTCAGCTGGGGGAATATTGTTACCATCGGCATCCCGTCAGCTGGAGGAATAGTGTTACAATCGGCATCCCGTCAGCTGGAGGAATAGTGTTACCATCGGCATCCTGTCAGCTAGGGGAATATTGTTACTAGTTGCCATCGGCATCCCGTCAGCTGGGGGAATATTGTTACCATCGGCATCCCGTCAGCTGGGGGAATAGTGTTACTAGTTGCCATCGGCATCCCGTCAGCTGGGGGAATATTGTTACCATCGGCATCCCGTCAGCTGGGGGAATAGTGTTACTAGTTGCCATCGACATCCCGTCAGCTGGGGGAATTTTGTTACTAGTTGCCATCGGCATCCCGTCAGCTGGGGGAATATTGTTACTAGTTGCCATCGGCATCCCGTCAGCTAGGGGAATATTGTTACTAGTTGCCATCGGCACCCCGTGAGCTGGGGGAATATTGTTACTAGTTACCATCACATCCCGTCAGCTGGGGGAATATTGTTACTAGTTACCATCGGCATCCCGTCAGCTGGGGGAATATTGTTACCATCGGCATCCCGTCAGCTGGGGGAATATTGTTACCATCAGCATCCCTTCAGCTGGAGGAATAGTGTTACCATCGGCATCCCGTCAGCTGGGAGAATATTGTTACTAGTTGCCATCGGCATCCCGTCAGCTGGGGGAATATTGTTACTAGTTGCCATCGGCATCCCGTCAGCTGGGGGAATATTGTTACTAGTTACCATCGGCATCCCGTCAGCTGGGGGAATATTGTTACCATCGGCATCCCGTCAGCTGGGGGAATATTGTTACCATCGGCATCCCGTCAGCTGGGGGAATAGTGTTACTAGTTACTATCGGCATCCCGTCAGCTGGGGGAATAGTATTACTAGTTGCCATCGGCATTCGCGTCAGCTGGGGGAATATTGTTACTAGTTGCCATCGGCATCCCGTCAGCTGGGGGAAGATTGTTACTAGTTGCCATCGGCATCCCTTCAGCTGGGGGAATATTGTTACTAGTTTCCATCGGCATTCCTGTCAGCTGGGGGAATATTGTTACTAGTTGCAATCGGCATTCCCGTCAGCTGGAGGAATATAGTTACTAGTTGCCATCGGCATTCCTGTCAGCTGGGGGAATATTGTTACTAGTTGCCATCGGCATTCCTGTCAGCTGGGGGAATATTGTTACTAGTTGCCATCGGCATTCCCGTCAGCTGGAGGAATAGTGTTACTAGTTACCATCGGCATCCCGTTAGCTGGGGGAATATTGTTACTAGTTGCCATCGGCATCCCGTCAGCTGGAGGAATATTGTTACCATCGGCATCCCGTCATCTGGGGGAATAGTGTTACTAGTTGCCGTCGGCATCCCGTCAGCTGGGGGAATATTGTTACTAGTTGCCATCGACATCCCGTCAGCTGGGGGAATATTGTTACTAGTTGCCATCGGCATCGCGTCAGCTGGGGGAATATTGTTACTATTTGCAATCGGCATCCCGTCAGCTGGGAGGAATATTGTTACTAGTTACCATCGGCATCACGTCAGCTGGGGGAATATTGCTACTAGTTACCATGGGCATCCCGTCAGCTGGGGGAATATTGTTACCATCGGCATCCCGTCAGCTGGAGGAATAGTGTTACCATCGGCATCACGTCAGCTGGATGAATAGTGTTACCATCGGCATCCTGTCAGCTGGGGGAATAGTGTTACTAGTTGCCATCGGCAAGCCGTCAGCTGGGGGAATATTGTTACTAGTTACCTTCGGCATCCTGTCAGCTGGGGCAATAGTGTTACCATCGGCATCCCGTCAGCTGGGGGAATATTCTTACTAGTTGCCATCGGCATCACGTCAGCTGGGGGAAGATTGTTACTAGTTACCATTGGCATCCCGTCAGCTGGGGGAATATTGTTACTTGTTGCCATCGGCATCCCGTCAGCTGGGGGAATAGAGTTACTAGTTACCATCGGCATCTCGTCAGCTGGAAGAATAGTGTTACTAGTTACCATCGGCATCCCGTCAGCTGGGGGAATATTATTACTAGTTGCCATCGGCATCCCGTTAGCTGGGGGAATATTGTTACTAGTTGCCATCGGCATTCCCTTCAGCTGGGGGAATATTGTTACTAGTTGCCATCGGCATCCCGTCAGCTGGGGGAAGATTGTTACAAGTTGCCATCGGCATCCCGTCAGCTGGAGGAATATTGTTACTAGTTGCCATCGGCATCCCGTCAGCTGGGGGAAGATTATTACTAGTTGCCACTGGCATCCCGTCAGCTGGGGGAATAGTATTACTTGTTGCCATCGGCATCCCGTCAACTGGGGGAATAGTGTTACCATCGGCATCCTGTCAGCTGGGGGAAGTTTGTTACTAGTTGCCATCGGCATCCCGTCAGCTGGGGGAAGATTGTTACTAGTTACCATCGGCATCCCGTCAGCTGGGGGAAGATTGTTACTAGTTAACCATCAGCATCCCGTCAGCTGGGGGAATATTGTTACTAGTTACCATCGGCATCCCGTCAGCTGGGGGAAGATTGTTACTAGTTACCATCGGCATCCCGCCAGCTGGGGGAATATTGTTACTAGTTACCATCGGCATCCCGTCAGCTGGGGGAATATTGTTACTAGTTACCATCGGCATCACGTCAGCTGGGGGAATATTGTTTCTAGTTGCCATCGGCATCCCGTCAGCTGGAGGAATAGTGTTACTAGTTACCATAAGCATCCCGTTAGCTGGGGGAATATTGTTACCATCGGCATCCCGTCAGCTGGGGGAATAGTGTTACTAGTTGCCATCGGCATCCCGTCAGCTGGGGGAATAGTGTTACTAGTTGCCATCGACATCCCGTCAGCTGGGGGAATATTGTTACTAGTTGCCATCGGTATCCTGTCAGCTGGGGGAATATTGTTACTAGTTGCCATCGGCATCCCGTCAGCTGGGGGAATATTGTTACTAGTTGCCATCGGCATCCCGTGAGCTGGGGGAATATTGTTACTAGTTACCATCGCATCCCATCAGCTGGGGGAATATTGTTACTAGTTACCATCGGCATCCCATAAGCTGGGGGAATATTGTTACCATCGGCATCCCGTCAGCTGGGGGAATATTGTTACCATCGGCATCCCGTCAGCTGGGGGAATAGTGTTACCATCGGCATCCCGTCAGCTGGAGGAATAGTGTTACCATCGGCATCCCGTCAGCTGGGCGAATATTGTTACTAGTTGCCATCGGCTTCCCGTCAGCTGGGGGAATATTGTTACTAGTTGCCATCGGCATCCCGTCAGCTGGGGGAATATTGTTACTAGTTACCATCGGTATCCCGTCAGCTGGGGGAATATTGTTACCATCGGCATCCCGTCAGCTGGGGGATTATTGTTACCATCGGCATCCCGTCAGCTGGGGGAATAGTGTTACTAGTTACTATCGGCATCCCGTCAGCTGGAGGAATAGTGTTACTAGTTGCCATCGGCATTCCCGTCAGCTGGGGGAATATTGTTACTAGTTGCCATCGGCATCCCGTCAGCTGGGGAAGATTGTTACTAGTTGCCATTGGCATCCCTTCAGCTGGGGGAATATTGTTAATAGTTGCCATCGGCATCCCGTCAGCTGGGGGAATATAGTTACTAGTTGCCATCGGCATTTCTGTCAGCTGGGGGAATATTGTTACTAGTTGCATCTGCATTCCCGTCAGCTGGAGGAATATAGGGCCTGATTCAGACCCACTCGCGAGCGGCTGTCCGCTCGCAAGTGGGTCGATGTTATGTACTGAGCATGCGCACGATGGAGGGAGCTCCGTCGTGCGTATGCGCCAGATGCGACGAGCGAAGGAAAGTCCTTCGCTCGTAGTGTCCGATCAAAGGGGGCGTGCTGTCAATGTTGATTGACAGCATGCCCCCTTTGGTGGGCGTGCCGGGGGCGTGCCTCCCTGACGGGGGCGTTCCTAAGGGAACGCCTCCCGTCAGAAGCCGGCCCACTGACATGTCAGTGGGAGTGATTTTGGCTCTGATAGAGCCAAAATCACTCCGGAGCTTGCGGTTGAAAACCTCAACCGCAGGCTCCGGCTCACAACTTCGATGGTCGCGATGGTCTCGACCATCGCGACCATCACAATGCACGCTCGTATAGCCTGTGGGTGGTGACCCACAGCTATACGAGCGTCCAGGAGGACGCTCCAAGAAAATGGAGGCCGGCCCTCATTCAGAGTGTGCGCTCTGCTCAGAGCGTACGGCTCTGAATGAGGGCCATAGTTACTAGTTGCCATCGGCATTCCTGTCAGCTGGGGGAATATCGTTACTAGTTGCCATCGGCATTCCCGTCAGCTGGAGGAATAGTGTTACTAGTTACCATCGGCATCCCGTTAGCTGGGGGAATATTGTTACTAGTTGCCATCGGCATCCCGTCAGCTGGAGGAATATTGTTACCATCGGCATCCCGTCAGCTGGGGGAATAGTGTTACTAGTTGCCGTCGGCATCCCGTCAGCTGGGGGAATATTGTTACTAGTTGCCATCGACATCCCGTCAGCTGGGGGAATATTGTTACTAGTTGCCATCGGCATCCCGTCAGCTGGGGGAATATTGTTACTAGTTGCAATCGGCATCCCGTCAGCTGGGGGAATATTGTTACTAGTTACCATCGGCATCAAGTCAGCTGGGGGAATATTGCTACTAGTTACCATGGGCATCCCGTCATCTGGGGGAATATTGTTACCATCGGCATCCCGTCAGCTGGAGGAATATTGTTACCATCGGCATCACGTCAGCTGGAGGAATAGTGTTACCATCGGCATCCTGTCAGCTGGGGGAATAGTGTTACTAGTTGCCATCGGCATGCCGTCAGCTGGGGGAATATTGTTACTAGTTACCTTCGGCATCCCGTCAGCTGGGGCAATAGTGTTACCATCGGCATCCCGTCAGCTTGGGGAATATTGTTACTAGTTGCCATCGGCATCCCGTCAGCTGGGGTAAGATTGTTACTAGTTACCATCGGCATCACGTCAGCTGGGGGAATATTGTTACTAGTTGCCATCGGCATCCCGTCAGCTGGGGGAATAGAGTTACTAGTTACCATCGGCATCTCGTCAGCTGGAAGAATAGTGTTACTAGTTACCATCGGCATCCCGTCAGCTGGGGGAATATTATTACTAGTTGCCATCGACATCCCGTTAGCTGGGGGAATATTGTTACTAGTTGCCATCGGCATTCCCTTCAGCTTGGGGAATATTGTTACTAGTTGCCATCGGCATCCCGTCAGCTGGAGGAATATTGTTACTAGTTGCCATCGGCATCCCGTCAGCTGGGGGAAGATTATTACTAGTTGCCATCGGCATCCCGTCAGCTGGGGGAATAGTATTACTTGTTGCCATCGGTATCCCGTCAACTGGGGGAATAGTGTTACCATCGGCATCCCGTCAGCTGGGGGAAGATTGTTACTAGTTGCCATCGGCATCCCGTCAGCTGGGGGAAGATTGTTACTAGTTACCATCGGCATCCCGTCAGCTGGGGGAAGATTGTTACTAGTTACCATCGGCATCCCGCCAGCTGGGGGAATATTGTTACTAGTTACCATCGGCATCCCGTCAGCTGGGGGAATAGTGTTACTAGTTAACATCGGCATCCCGTCAGCTGGGGGAATATTGTTACTAGTTGCCATCGGCATCTCGTCAGCTGGAGGAATATTGTTACTAGTTACCATCGGCATCCCGTCAGCTGGGGGAATATTGTTACTAGTTACCATCGGCATCCCGTCAGCTGGGGGAATATTGTTACTAGTTACCATCGGCATCCCATCAGCTGGGGGAATATTGTTACTAGTTACCATCGGCATCCCGTCAGCAGGGGGAATATTGTTACTAGTTACCATCGGCATCCCGTCAGCTGGGGGAAAATTGTTTCTAGTTGCCATCGGCATCCCGTCAGCAGGGGTAAGATTGTTACTAGTTTCCATCGGCATCCCGTCAGCTGGGGGAATATTGTTACTAGTTGCCATCGGCATCCCGTCAGCTGGGGGAATAGAGTTACTAGTTACCATCGGCATCTCGTCAGCTGGAAGAATAGTGTTACTAGTTACCATTGGCATCCCGTCAGCTGGGGGAATATTATTACTAGTTGCCATCGGCATCCCGTTAGCTGGGGGAATATTGTTACTAGTTGCCATCGGCATTCCCTTCAGCTGGGGTTATATTGTTACTAGATGCCTTCGGAATCCCGTCAGCTGGGGGAAGATTGTTACAAGTTGCCATTGGCATCCCGTCAGCTGGAGGAATATTGTTACTAGTTGCCATCGGCATCCCGTCAGCTGGGGAAGATTATTACTAGTTGCCATCGGCATCCCGTCAGCTGGGGGAATAGTATTACTTGTTGCCATCGGCATCCCGTCAACTGGGGGAATATTGTTACCAAAGGCATCCCGTCAGCTGGGGGAAGATTGTTACTAGTTGCCATTGGCATCCCGTCAGCTGGGTGAAGATTGTTACTAGTTACCATCGCATCCCGTCAGCTGGGGGAATAGTGTTACAAGTTGCCATCGGCATCCAGTCAGCTGGGGGAATAGTGTTACTAGTTGCCATCGGCATCCCACCAGCTGGGCGAATATTGTTACTAGTTACCATCGGCATCCCATCAGCTGGGGGAATAGTGTTACTAGTTAACATCGGCATCCCGTCAGCTGGGGGAATATTTTTACTAGTTGCCATCGGCATCTCGTCAGCTGGAGGAATATTGTTACTAGTTACCATCGGCATCCCGTCAGCTGGGGGAATATTGTTACTAGTTACCATCGGCATCCCATCAGCTGGGGGAATATTGTTACTAGTTACCATCGGCATCCCATCAGCTGGGGGAATATTGTTACTAGTTACCATTGGCATCCCATCAGCTGGGGGAATATTGTTACTAGTTACCATCGGCATCCCGTCAGCTGGGGGAATATTGTTTCTAGTTGCCATCGGCATCCCGTCAGCTGGAGGAATAGTGTTTCTAGTTGCCATCGGCATCCCGTCAGTTGGAGGAATAGTGTTTCTAGTTGCCATCGGCATCCCGTCAGCTGGAGGAATAGTTTTACTAGTTACCATCAGCATCCCGTTAGCTGGGAGAATATTGTCACTAGTTGCCATCGGCATCCCGTCAGCTGGGGGAATATTGTTACTAGTTACCATCGGCATCTCGTCAGCTGGGGGAATATTGTTACTAGTTACCATCGCATCCCGTCAGCTGGGGGAATAGTGTTACAAGTTGCCATCGGCATCCAGTCAGCTGGGGGAATAGTGTTACTAGTTGCCATCGGCATCACTTCAGCTGGGGGAATATTGTTACTAGTTGCCATCGGCATCCTGTCAGCTAGGTGAAGATTGTTACTAGTTACCATCGGCATCCCGTCAGCTGGGGGAATAGTGTTACTAGTTGCCATCGGCATCCTGTCAGCTGGGGGAATATTGTTACTAGTTACCATCGGCATCCCGTCAGTTGGGGCAATAGTGTTACCATCGTCATCCCGTCAGCTGGGGGAATATTGTTACTAGTTGCCATCGGCATTCCGTCAGCTGGGGTAAGATTGTTACCAGTTGCCATCGGCAGCCCGTCAGCTGGGGGAATAGAGTTACTAGTTACCATCGGCATCCCGTCAGCTGGAAGAATAGTGTTACTAGTTACCATGGGCATCCCGTCAGCTGGGGGAATATTATTACTAGTTGCAATCGGCATCCCGACAGCTGGGGGAATATTGTTACTAGTTGCCATCAGCATTCCCGCCAGCTGGGGGAAGATTGTTACAAGTTGCCATCGGCATCCCGTCAGCTGGGGGAAGATTGTTACAAGTTGCCATCGGCATCCCGTCAGCTGGGGGAATATTGTTAGTAGTTGCCTTCAGCATCCTGTCAGCTGGGGGAATATAGTTACTAGTTGCCATCGGCATTCCCGTCAGCTGGGGGAATATTGTTACTAGTTGCCTTCGGCATTCCCGTCAGCTGGGGGAATAGTGTTACCATCAGCATCCAGTCAGCTGAGGGAATATTGTTACTACTTGCCATCGGCATCCCGTCAGCGGGGGGAAGATTGTTATTAGTTGCCATCGGCATCCCGTCAGCTGTGGGAATATGGTTACTAGTTGCCATTGGCATTCCCGTCAGCTGGGGGAATATTGTTACTAGTTGCCATCGGCATTCCCGTCAGCTGGAGGAATAGTGTTACTAGTTACCATCGGCATCCCGTTAGCTGGGGGAATATTGTTAATAGTTGCCATCGGCATCCCATCAGCTGGGGGAATATTGTTACCATCGTCATCCCGTCAGTTGGGGGAATAGTGTTACTAGTTGCCATCGGCATCCCGTCTGCTGGGGGAATATTGTTACTAGTTGCCATCGGCATCCCGTCAGCTGGGGGAATATTGTTACTAGTTGCCATCGGCATCCCGTCAGCTGGGGGAATATTGTTACCATCGTCATCCCGTCAGCTGGGGGAATAGTGTTACTAGTTGCCTTCGGCATCCCGTCTGCTGGGGGAATATTGTTACTAGTTGTCATCGACATCCCGACAGTTGGGGGAATATTGTTACTAGTTGCCATCGGCATCCCTTCAGCTGGGGGAATATTGTTACTAGTTACCATCTGCGTCCCGTCAGCTGGGGGAATATTGTTACCATCGGCATCCTGTCAGCTGGGGGAATATTGTTACCATCGGCATCCCGTCAGCTGGGGGAATATTGTTACCATCGGCATGCCGTCAGCTGGAGGAATAGTGTTACCATCGGCATCCCGTCAGCTGGAGGAATAGTGTTACCATCGGCATCCCGTCAGCTGGGGGAATAGTGTTACTAGTTACTATCGGCATCCCGTCAGCTGGGGGAATAGTGTTACTAGTTGCCATCGGCATTCCCGTCAGCTGGGGGAATATTGTTACTAGTTGCCATCGGCATCCCGTCAGCTGGGTGATGATTGTTACTAGTTGCCATCGGCATCCCTTCAGCTGGGGGAATATTGTTACTAGTTGCCATCGGCATCCCATCAGCTGGGGGAATATAGTTACTAGTTGCCATCGGCATTCCCGTCAGCTGGAGGAATATAGTTACTAGATGCCATCGGCATTCCTGTCAGCTGTGGGAATATTGTTACAAGTTCCCATCGGCATTCCCGTCAGCTGGAGGAATAGTGTTACTAGTTACCATCGGCATCCCGTTAGCTGGGGGAATATTGTTACTAGTTGCCATTGGCATCCCGTCAGCTGGAGGAATATTGTTACCATCAGCATCCCGTCAGCTGGGGGAATAGTGTTACTAGTTGCCGTCGGCATCCCGTCAGCTGGGGGAATATTGTTACTAGTTGCCATCGACATCCCGTCAGCTGGGGGAATATTGTTACTAGTTGGCATCGGCATCCCGTCAGCTGGGGGAATATTGTTACTAGTTGCAATCGGCATCCCGTCAGCTGGGGGAATATTGTTACTAGTTACCATCGGCATAACGTCAGCTGGGGGAATATTGCTACTAGTTACCATGGGCATCCCGTCAGCTGGAGGAATAGTGTTACCATCGGCATCACGTCAGCTGGAGGAATAGTGTTACTATCGGCATCCTGTCAGCTGGGGGAATAGTGTTACTAGTTGCCATCGGCATGCCGTCAGCTGGAGGAATATTGTTTCTAGTTTCCTTCGGCATCCCGTCAGCTAGGGCAATAGTGTTAACATCGGCATCCCGTCAGCTGGGGGAATATTGTTACTAGTTGCCATCGGCATCCCGTCAGCAGGGGTAAGATTGTTACTAGTTACCATCGGCATCCCGTCAGCTGGGGGAATATTGTTACTAGTTTCCATCGGCATCCCATCAGCTGGGGGAATAGAGTTACTAGTTACCATCGGCATCTCGTCAGCTGGAAGAATAGTGTTACTAGCTACCATTGGCATCCCGTCAGCTGGGGGAATATTATTACTAGTTGCCATCAGCATCCCGTTAGCTGGGGGAATATTGTTACTAGTTGCCATCGGCATTCCCTTCAGCTGGGGGAATATTGTTACTAGATGCCTTCGGAATCCCGTCAGCTGGGGGAATATTGTTACTAGTTGTCATCGACATCCCGTCAGCTGGGGGAATATTGTTACTAGTTGCCATCGGCATCCCGTCAGCTGGGGGAATATTGTTACCATCGTCGTCCCGTCAGCTGGGGGAATAGTGTTACTAGTTGCCATCGGCATCCCGTCTGCTGGGGGAATATTGTTACTAGTTGTCATCGACATCCCGTCAGCTGGGGGAATATTGTTACTAGTTGCCATCGGCATCCCGTCAGCTGGGGGAATATTGTTACCATCGGCATCCTGTCAGCTGGGGGAATATTGTTACCATCGGCATCCCGTCAGCTGGGGGAATATTGTTACCATCGGCATGCCGTCAGCTGGAGGAATAGTGTTACCATCGGCATCCCGTCAGCTGGAGGAATAGTGTTACCATCGGCATCCCGTCAGCTGGGGGAATAGTGTTACTAGTTACTATCGGCATCCTGTCAGCTGGGGGAATAGTGTTACTAGTTGCCATCGGCATTCCCGTCAGCTGGGGGAATATTGTTACTAGTTGCCATCGGCATCCCGTCAGCTGGGTGATGATTGTTACTAGTTGCCATCGGCATCCCTTCAGCTGGGGGAATATTGTTACTAGTTGCCATTGGCATCCCATCAGCTGGGGGAATATAGTTACTAGTTGCCATCGGCATTCCTGTCAGCTGGGGGAATATTGTTACTAGTTGCCATCGGCATTCCCATCAGCTGGAGGAATATATTTACTAGATGCCATCGGCATTCCTGTCAGCTGTGGGAATATTGTTACTAGTTGCCATCGGCATTCCCGTCAGCTGGAGGAATAGTGTTACTAGTTACCATCGGCATCCCGTTAGCTGGGGGAATATTGTTACTAGTTGCCATTGGCATCCCGTCAGCTGGAGGAATATTGTTACCATCGACATCCCGTCAGCTGGGGGAATAGTGTTACTAGTTGCCGTCGGCATCCCGTCAGCTGGGGGAATATTGTTACTAGTTGCCATCGACATCCCGTCAGCTGGGGGAATATTGTTACTAGTTGCCATCGGCATCCCGTCAGCTGGGGGAATATTGTTACTAGTTGCAATCGGCATCCAGTCAGCTGGGGGAATATTGTTACTAGTTACCATCGGCATAACGTCAGCTGGTGGAATATTGCTACTAGTTACCATGGGCATCCCGTCAGCTGGAGGAATAGTGTTACCATCGGCATCACGTCAGCTGGAGGAATAGTGTTACCATCGGCATCCTGTCAGCTGGGGGAATAGTGTTACTAGTTGCCATCGGCATGCCGTCAGCTGGAGGAATATTGTTTCTAGTTTCCTTCGGCATCCCGTCAGCTAGGGCAATAGTGTTAACATCGGCATCCCGTCAGCTGGGGGAATATTGTTACTAGTTGCCATCGGCATCCCGTCAGCAGGGGTAAGATTGTTACTAGTTACCATCGGCATCCCGTCAGCTGGGGGAATATTGTTACTAGTTTCCATCGGCATCCCGTCAGCTGGGGGAATAGAGTTTACTAGTTACCATCGGCATCTCGTCAGCTGGAAGAATAGTGTTACTAGTTACCATTGGCATCCCGTCAGCTGGGGGAATATTATTACTAGTTGCCATCAGCATCCCGTTAGCTGGGGGAATATTGTTACTAGTTGCCATTGGCATTCCCGTCAGCTGGGGGAATAGTATTACTTGTTGCCATCGGCATCCTGTCAACTGGGGGAATAGTGTTACCATCGGCATCCCGTCAGCTGGGGGAAGATTGTTACTAGTTGCCATTGGCATCCCGTCAGCTGGGTGAAGATTGTTACTAGTTACCATCGGCATCCCGTCAGCTGGGGGAAGATTGTTACTAGTTACCATCGGCATCCCGTCAGCTGGGGGAATATTGTAACTAGTTACCATCGGCGTCCCGTCAGCTGGGGGAAGATTGTTACTAGTTACCATCGGCATCCCGCCAGCTGGGGGAATATTGTTACTAGTTACCATCGGCATCCCGTCAGCTGGGGGAATAGTATTACTAGTTAACATCGGCATCCCATCAGCTGGGGGAATATTGTTACTAGTTGCCATCGGCATCTCGTCAGCTGGAGGAATATTGTTACTAGTTACCATCGGCATCCCGTCAGCAGGGGTAAGATTGTTACTTGTTACCATCGGCATCCCGTCAGCTGGGGGAATATTGTTACTAGTTTCCATCGGCATCCCGTCAGCTGGGGGAATAGAGTTACTAGTTACCATCGGCATCTCGTCAGCTGGAAGAATAGTGTTACTAGTTACCATTGGCATCCCGTCAGCTGGGGGAATATTATTACTAGTTGCCATCAGCATCCCGTTAGCTGGGGGAATATTGTTACTAGTTGCCATTGGCATTCCCGTCAGCTGGGGGAATAGTATTACTTGTTGCCATCGGCATCCCGTCAACTGGGGGAATAGTGTTACCATCGGCATCCCGTCAGCTGGGGGAAGATTGTTACTAGTTGCCATTGGCATCCCGTCAGCTGGGTGAAGATTGTTACTAGTTACCATCGGCATCCCGTCAGCTGGGGGAAGATTGTTACTAGTTACCATCGGCATCCCGTCAGCTGGGGGAATATTGTAACTAGTTACCATCGGCGTCCCGTCAGCTGGGGGAAGATTGTTACTAGTTACCATCGGCATCCCGCCAGCTGGGGGAATATTGTTACTAGTTACCATCGGCATCCCGTCAGCTGGGGGAATAGTATTACTAGTTAACATCGGCATCCCATCAGCTGGGGGAATATTGTTACTAGTTGCCATCGGCATCTCGTCAGCTGGGGTAATATTGTTACTAGTTACCATCGGCATCCCGTCTGCTGGGGGAATATTGTTACTAGTTACCATCGGCATCCCATCAGCTGGGGGAATATTGTTACTAGTTACCATCGGCATCCCGTCAGCTGGGGGAATATTGTTACTAGTTACCATCGGCATCCCGTCAGCTGGGGGAATATTGTTTCTAGTTGCCATCGGCATCCCGTCAGCAGGGGTAAGATTGTTACTAGTTACCATCAGCATCCCGTCAGCTGGGGGAATATTGTTACTAGTTGCCATCAGCATCCCGTCAGCTGGGGGAATAGAGTTACTAGTTACCATCGGCATCTCGTCAGCTGGAAGAATAGTGTTACTAGTTACCATTGGCATCCCGTCAGCTGGGGGAATATTATTACTAGTTGCCATCGGCATCCCGTTAGCTGGGAGAATATTGTTACTAGTTGCCATCGGCATTCCCTTCAGCTGGGGGAATATTGTTACTAGATGCCTACGGAATCCCATCAGCTGGGGGAAGATTGTTACAAGTTGCCATCGGCATCCCGTCAGCTGGAGGAATATTGTTACTAGTTGCCATCGGCATCCCATCAGCTGGGGGAAGATTATTACTAGTTGCCATCGGCATCCCGTCAGCTGGGGGAATAGTATTACTTGTTGCCATCGGCATCCCGTCAACTGGGGGAATAGTGTTACCATCGGCATCCCATCAGCTGCGGGAAGATTGTTACTAGTTGCCATTGGCATCCCGTCAGCTGGGTGAAGATTGTTACTAGTTACCATCGGCATCCCGTCAGCTGGGGGAAGATTGTTACTAGTTACCATCGGCATCCCGTCAGCTGGGGGAATATTGTTACTAGTTACCATCGGCGTCCCGTCAGCTGGGGTAAGATTGTTACTAGTTACCATCGGCATCCCGCCAGCTGGGGGAATATTGTTACTAGTTACCATCGGCATCCCGTCAGCTGGGGGAATAGTGTTACTAGTTAACATCGGCATCCCATCAGCTGGGGGAACATTGTTACTAGTTGCCATCGGCATCTCGTCAGCTGGAGGAATATTGTTATTAGTTACCATCGGCATCCCGTCAGCTGGGGGAATATTGTTACTAGTTACCATCTGCATCCCGTCAGCTGGGGGAATATTGTTACTAATTACCATCGGCATCCCATCAGTTGGGGGAATATTGTTACTAGTTACCATCGGCATCCCGTCAGCTGGGGGAATATTGTTACTAGTTACCATCGGCATCCCGTCAGCTGGAGGAATAGTGTTTCTAGTTGCCATCGGCATCCCGTCAGCTGGAGGAATAGTGTTTCTAGTTCCCATCGGCATCCCGTCAGCTGGAGGAATAGTTTTACTAGTTACCATCAGCATCCCGTTAGCTGGGAGAATATTGTTACTAGTTGCCATCGGCATCCCGTCAGCTGGGCGAATATTGTTACTAGTTACCATCGGCATCCCGTCAGCTGGGGGAATATTGTTACTAGTTACCATCGCATCCCGTCAGCTGGGGTAATAGTGTTTCTAGTTGCCATCGGCATCCAGTCAGCTGGGGGAATAGTGTTACTAGTTGCCATCGGCATCACGTCAGCTGGGGGAATATTGTTACTAGTTGCCATCGGCATCCCGTCAGCTGGGTGAAGATTGTTACTAATTACCATCGGCATCCCGTCAGCTGGGGGAATAGTGTTACTAGTTGCCATCGGCATCCCGTCAGCTGGGGGAATATTGTTACTAGTTACCATCGGCATCCCGTCAGCTGGGGCAATAGTGTTACCATCGTCATCCCGTCAGCTGGGGGAATATTGTTACTAGTTGCCATCGGCATTCCGTCATCTGGGGTAAGATTGTTACTAGTTGCCATCGGCATCCCGTCAGCTGGGGGAATAGAGTTACTAGTTACCATCGGCATCCCATCAGCTGGAAGAATAGTGTTACTAGTTACCATCGGCATCCCGTCAGCTGTGGAATATTATTACTAGTTGCCATCGGCATCCCGTCAGCTAGGGGAATATTGTTACTAGTTGCCATCGGCATTCCCGTCAGCTGGGGGAATATTGGGCCTGATTCAGACCCACTCGCGAGCGGCTGTCCGCTCGCAAGTGGGTCGATGTTATGGACTGAGCATGCGCACGACGGAGGGAGCTCCGTCATGCGCATGCGCCAGACGCGACAAGCGAAGGAATGTCCTTCGCTCGTTGTGTCCGATCAAAGGGGGCATGCTGTCAATGTTGATTGACAGCACACCTCCTTTGGTGGGCGTGCCGGGGGCGTGCCTCCCTGACGGGGGCGTTCCCACGGGAACGCCTCCCGTCAAAAGCCGGCCCACTGACATCACTAGTGATGTCAGTGGGAGTGATTTTGGCTCTGATAGAGCCAAAATCACTCCGGAGCTTGTGGTTGAAAACCTCAATCGCAGGCTCCGGCTCGCAAATTCGATGGTCGCGATGGTCTCGACCATCGCGACCTTCACAATGCACGCTCATAAAGCCTGTGGGTGGTGACCCACAGCTATACGAGCGTCCAGGAGGACGCTCCATGAAAATGGAGCCCGGCCCTCATTCAGAGCGTGCGCTCTGCTCAGAGCGTACGGCTCTGAATGAGGACCATTGTTACTAGTTGCCATCGATATCCCGTCAGCTGGGGGAAGATTGTTACAAGTTGCCATCGGCATCCCATCAGCTGTGGGAAGATTGTTACTAGTTACCATCAGCATCCCGTCAGCTGGGGGAATATTGTTACTAGTTACCATCGGCATCCCGTCAGCTGGGGGAAGATTGTTACTAGTTACCATCGGCATCCCGCCAGCTGGGGGAATATTGTTACTAGTTACCATCGACATCCCATCAGCTGGGGGA
This sequence comes from Taudactylus pleione, assembly GCA_031769625.1. NCBI lineage: Eukaryota > Metazoa > Chordata > Amphibia > Anura > Myobatrachidae > Taudactylus > Taudactylus pleione. The sequence goes on from JAUIMM010000617.1 coordinate 323,030, forward strand.
ATAGTGTTACTAGTTAACATCGGCATCCCGTCAGCTGGGGGAATATTGTTACTAGTTGCCATCGGCATCTCGTCAGCTGGAGGAATATTGTTACTAGTTACCATCGGCATCCCGTCAGCTGGGGGAATATTGTTACTAGTTACCATCGGCAGCCCGTCAGCTGGGGCAATATTGTTACTATTTACCATCGGCATCCCATCAGCTGGGGGAATATTGTTCCTAGTTACCATCGGCATCCCGTCAGCTGGGGGAATATTGTTACTAGTTACCATCGGCATCCCGTCAGCTGGGGGAAAATTGTTTCTAGTTGCCATCGGCATCCCGTCAGCTGGAGGAATAGTGTTTCTAGTTGCCATCGGCTTCCCGTCAGCTAGAGGAATAGTGTTACTAGTTACCATCAGCATCCCGTTAGCTGGGAGAATATTGTTACTAGTTGCCATCGGCATCCCGTCAGCTGGGGGAATATTGTTACTAGTTACCATCATCATCCCGTCAGCTGGGGGAATATTGTTACTAGTTACCATCGGCATCCCGTCAGCTGGGGGAATAGTGTTACTAGTTGCCATCGGCATCCCGTCAGCTGGGGGAATATTGTTACTAGTTACCATCGGCATCCCGTCAGCTGGGGCAATAGTGTTACCATCGTCATCCCGTCAGCTGGGGGAATATTGTTACTAGTTGCCATCGGCATTCCGTCATCTGGGGTAAGATTGTTACTAGTTGCCATCGGCATCCCGTCAGCTGGGGGAATAGAGTTACTAGTTACCATCGGCATCCCATCAGCTGGAAGAATAGTGTTACTAGTTACCATCGGCATCCCGTCAGCTGGGGGAATATTATTACTAGTTGCCATCGGCATCCCGTCAGCTAGGGGAATATTGTTACTAGTTGCCATCGGCATTCCCGTCAGCTGGGGGAATATTGGGCCTGATTCAGACCCACTCGCGAGCGGCTGTCCGCTCGCAAGTGGGTCGATGTTATGGACTGAGCATGCGCACGACGGAGGGAGCTCCGTCATGCGCATGCGCCAGACGCGACAAGCGAAGGAATGTCCTTCGCTCGTTGTGTCCGATCAAAGGGGGCATGCTGTCAATGTTGATTGACAGCACACCTCCTTTGGTGGGCGTGCCGGGGGCGTGCCTCCCTGACGGGGGCGTTCCCACGGGAACGCCTCCCGTCAAAAGCCGGCCCACTGACATCACTAGTGATGTCAGTGGGAGTGATTTTGGCTCTGATAGAGCCAAAATCACTACGGAGCTTGTGGTTGAAAACCTCAATCGCAGGCTCCGGCTCGCAAATTCGATGGTCGCGATGGTCTCGACCATCGCGACCTTCACAATGCACGCTCATAAAGCCTGTGGGTGGTGACCCACAGCTATACGAGCGTCCAGGAGGACGCTCCATGAAAATGGAGCCCGGCCCTCATTCAGAGCGTGCGCTCTGCTCAGAGCGTACGGCTCTGAATGAGGGCCATTGTTACTAGTTGCCATCGATATCCCGTCAGCTGGGGGAAGATTGTTACAAGTTGCCATCGGCATCCCATCAGCTGTGGGAAGATTGTTACTAGTTACCATCGGCATCCCGTCAGCTGGGGGAATATTGTTACTAGTTACCATCGGCATCCCGTCAGCTGGGGGAAGATTGTTACTAGTTACCATCGGCATCCCGCCAGCTGGGGGAATATTGTTACTAGTTACCATCGACATCCCATCAGCTGGGGGAATAGTGTTACTAGTTAACATCGGCATCCCGTCAGCTGGGGGAATATTGTTACTAGTTGCCATCGGCATCTCGTCAGCTGGAGGAATATTGTTACTAGTTACCATCGGCATCCCGTCAGCTGGGGGAATATTGTTACTAGTTACCATCGGCAGCCCGTCAGCTGGGGCAATATTGTTACTATTTACCATCGGCATCCCATCAGCTGGGGGAATATTGTTCCTAGTTACCATCGGCATCCCGTCAGCTGGGGGAATATTGTTACTAGTTACCATCGGCATCCCGTCAGCTGGGGGAATATTGTTTCTAGTTGCCATCGGCATCCCGTCAGCTGGAGGAATAGTGTTTCTAGTTGCCATCGGCTTCCCGTCAGCTAGAGGAATAGTGTTACTAGTTACCATCAGCATCCCGTTAGCTGGGAGAATATTGTTACTAGTTGCCATCGGCATCCCGTCAGCTGGGGGAATATTGTTACTAGTTACCATCATCATCCCGTCAGCTGGGGGAATATTGTTACTAGTTACCATCGGCATCCCGTCAGCTGGGGGAATAGTGTTACTAGTTGCCATTGGCATCCAGTCAGCTGGGGGAATAGTGTTACTAGTTGCCATCAGCATCACGTCAGCAGGGGGAATATTGTTAGTAGTTGCCATCGGCATCCCGTCAGCTGGGTGAAGATTGTTACTAGTTACCATCGGCATCCCGTCAGCTGGGGGAATAGTGTTACTAGTTGCCATCGGCATCCCGTCAGCTGGGGGAATATTGTTACTAGTTACCATCGGCATCCCGTCAGCTGGGGCAATATTGTTACCATCGTCATCCCGTCAGCTGGGGGAATATTGTTACTAGTTGCCATTGGCATCCCGTCAGCTGGGGTAAGATTGTTACTAGTTGCCATCGGCATCCCATCAGCTGGGGGAATAGAGTTACTAATTACCATCGGCATCCCGTCAGCTGGAAGAATAGTGTTACTAGTTACCATCGGCATCCCGTCAGCTGGGGGAATATTATTACTAGTTGCCATCGGCATCCCGTCAGCTGGGGGAATATTGTTACTAGTTGCCATCAGCATTCCCGCCAGCTGGGGGAAGATTGTTACAAGTTGCCATCGGCATCCCGTCAGCTGGGGGTAGATTGTTACAAGTTGCCATCGGCATCCCGTCAGCTGGGGGAATATTGTTACTAGTTGCCATCAGCATCCCGTCAGCTGGGGGAATATAGTTACTAGTTGCCATCGGCATTCCCGTCAGCTGGGGGAATATTGTTACTAGTTGCCTTCGGCATTCCCGTCAGCTGGGGGAATAGTGTTACTATCAGCATCCAGTCAGCTGAGGGAATATGGTTACTAGTTGCTATCGGCATTCCCGTCAGCTGGGGGAATATTGTTACTAGTTGCCATCGGCATTCCCATCAGCTGGAGGAATACTGTTACTAGTTACCATCGGCATCCCGTTAGCTGGGGGAATATTGTTAATAGTTGCCATCGGCATCCCGTCAGCTGGGGGAATATTTTTACCATCGCCATCCCGTCAGCTGGGGGAATAGTGTTACTAGTTGCCATCGGCATCCCATCAGCTGGGGGACTATTGTTACTAGTTGCCATCGACATCCCGTCAGCTGGGGGAATATTGTTACTAGTTACCATCGGCATCCCGTCAGCTGGGTGAAGATTGTTACTAGTTACCATCGGCATCCCGTCAGCTGGGGGAATAGTGTTACTAGTTGCCATCGGCATCCCGTCAGCTGGGGGAATATTGTTACTAGTTACCATCGGCATCCCGTCAGCTGGGGCAATATTGTTACCATCGTCATCCCGTCAGCTGGGGGAATATTGTTACTAGTTGCCATTGGCATCCCGTCAGCTGGGGTAAGATTGTTACTAGTTGCCATCGGCATCCCATCAGCTGGGGGAATAGAGTTACTAATTACCATCGGCATCCCGTCAGCTGGAAGAATAGTGTTACTAGTTACCATCGGCATCCCGTCAGCTGGGGGAATATTATTACTAGTTGCCATCGGCATCCCGTCAGCTGGGGGAATATTGTTACTAGTTGCCATCAGCATTCCCGCCAGCTGGGGGAAGATTGTTACAAGTTGCCATCGGCATCCCGTCAGCTGGGGGTAGATTGTTACAAGTTGCCATCGGCATCCCGTCAGCTGGGGGAATATTGTTACTAGTTGCCATCAGCATCCCGTCAGCTGGGGGAATATAGTTACTAGTTGCCATCGGCATTCCCGTCAGCTGGGGGAATATTGTTACTAGTTGCCTTCGGCATTCCCGTCAGCTGGGGGAATAGTGTTACTATCAGCATCCAGTCAGCTGAGGGAATATGGTTACTAGTTGCTATCGGCATTCCCGTCAGCTGGGGGAATATTGTTACTAGTTGCCATCGGCATTCCCATCAGCTGGAGGAATACTGTTACTAGTTACCATCGGCATCCCGTTAGCTGGGGGAATATTGTTAATAGTTGCCATCGGCATCCCGTCAGCTGGGGGAATATTTTTACCATCGCCATCCCGTCAGCTGGGGGAATAGTGTTACTAGTTGCCATCGGCATCCCATCAGCTGGGGGACTATTGTTACTAGTTGCCATCGACATCCCGTCAGCTGGGGGAATATTGTTACTAGTTACCATCGGCATCCCGTCAGCTGGGGGCATATTGTTACTAGTTACCATCGGCATCCCGTCAGCTGGGGGAATATTGTTACCATCGGCATCCCATCAGCTTGGGGAATATTGTTACCATCGGCATCCCGTCAGCTGGAGGAATAGTGTTACCATCGGCATCCCGTCAGCTGGGAGAATATTGTTACTAGTTGCCATCGGCATCCCGTCAGCTGGGGGAATATTGATACTAGTTGCCATCGGCATCCCGTCAGCTGGGGGAATATTGGTACTAGATACCATCGGCATTCCGTCAGCTGGAGGAATAGTGTTACCATCGGCATCCTGTCAGCTGGGGGAATAGTGTTACTAGTTGCCATCGGCATGCCGTAAGCTGGAGGAATATTGTTTCTAGTTTCCTTCGGCATCCCGTCAGCTGGGGCAATAGTGTTACCATCGGCATCCCGTCAGCTGGGGGAATATTGTTACTAGTTGCCATCGGCATCCCGTCAGCAGGGGTAAGATTGTTACTAGTTACCATCGGCATCCCGTCAGCTGGGGGAATATTGTTACTAGTTGCCATCGGCATCCCGTCAGCTGGGGGAATAGAGTTACAAGTTACCATCGGCATCTCGTCAGCTGGAAGAATAGTTTTACTAGTTACCATTGGCATCCCGTCAGCTGGGGGAATATTATTACTAGTTGCCATCGGCATCCCGTTAGCTGGGGGAATATTGTTACTAGTTGCCATCGGCATTCCCTTCAGCTGGGGGAATATTGTTACTAGATGCCTTCGGAATCCCGTCAGCTGGGGGAAGATTGTTACAAGGTGCCATCGGCATCCCGTCAGCTGGAGGAATATTGTTACTAGTTGGCATAGTCATCCTGTCATCTGGGGGAAGATTATTACTAGTTGCCATCGGCATCCCGTCAGCTGGGGGAATAGTATTACTTGTTGCCATCGGCATCCCGTCAACTGGGGGAATAGTGTTACCATCGGCATCCCGTCAGCTGGGGGAAGATTGTTACTAGTTGCCATTGGCATCCCGTCAGCTGGGTGAAGATTGTTACTAGTTACCATCGGCATCCCGTCAGCTGGGGGAATATTGTTACTAGTTACCATCGGCATCCCGTCAGCTGGGGGAAGATTGTTACTAGTTACCATCGGCATCCCGCCAGCTGGGGGAATATTGTTACTAGTTACCATCGGCATCCCGTCAGCTGGGGGAATAGTGTTACTAGTTAACATCGGCATCCGGTCAGCTGGGGGAATATTGTTACTAGTTGCCATCGGCATCTCGTCAGCTGGAGGAATATTGTTACTAGTTACCATCGGCATCCCGTTAGCTGGGGGAATATTGTTACTAGTTACCATCGGCATCCCGTCAGCTGGGGGAATATTGTTACTAGTTACCATCGGCATCCCATCAGCTGGGGGAATATTGTTACTAGTTACCATCGGCATCCCGTCAGCTGGGGGAATATTGTTACTAGTTACCATCGGCATCCCGTCAGCTGGGGGAATATTGTTTCTAGTTGCCATCGGCATCCCGTCAGCTGGAGGAATAGTGTTTCTAGTTGCCATCGGCATCCCGTCAGCTGGAGGAATAGTGTTTCTAGTTGCCATCGGCATCACGTCAGCTGGAGGAATAGTTTTACTAGTTACCATCAGCATCCCGTTAGCTGGGAGAATATTGTTACTAGTTGCCATCGGCATCCCGTCAGCTGGGGGAATATTGTTACTAGTTACCATCGGCATCCCGTCAGCTGGGGGAATATTGTTACTAGTTACCATCGCATCCCGTCAGCTCAGGGAATAGTGTTAATAGTTGCCATCGGCATCCAGTCAGCTGGGGGAATAGTGTTACTAGTTGCCATCGGCATCACGTCAGCTGGGGGAATATTGTTACTAGTTGCCATCGGCATCCCGTCAGCTGGGTGAAGATTGTTACTACTTACCATCGGCATCCCGTTAGCTGGGGGAATAGTGTTACTAGATGCCATCGGCATCCCGTCAGCTGGGGGAATATTGATACTAGTTACCATCGGCATCCCGTCAGCTGGGGCAATAGTGTTACCATCGGCATCCCGTCAGCTGGGGGAAGATTATTACTAGTTGCCGTCGGCATCCCGTCAGCTGGGGGAATAGTATTACTTGTTGCCATCGGCATCCCGTCAACTGGGGGAATAGTGTTACCATCGGCATCCCGTCAGCTGGGGGAAGATTGTTACTAGTTGCCATTGGCAACCCGTCAGCTGGGTGAAGATTGTTACTAGTTACCATCGGCATCCCGTCAGCTGGGGGAATATTGTTACTAGTTGCCATCGGCATCCCGTCTGCAGGGGTAAGATTGTTACTAGTTACCATCGGCATCCCGTCAGCTGGGGGAATATTGTTACTAGTTGCCATCGGCATCCCGTCAGCTGGGGGAATAGAGTTACAAGTTACCATCGGCATCTCGTCAGCTGGAAGAATAGTTTTACTAGTTACCATTGGCATCCCGTCAGCTGGGGGAATATTATTACTAGTTGCCATCGGCATCCCGTTAGCTGGGGGAATATTGTTACTAGTTGCCATCGGCATTCCCTTCAGCTGGGGGAATATTGTTACTAGATGCCTTCGGAATCCCGTCAGCTGGGGGAAGATTGTTACAAGGTGCCATCGGCATCCCGTCAGCTGGAGGAATATTGTTACTAGTTGGCATAGTCATCCTGTCATCTGGGGGAAGATTATTACTAGTTGCCATCGGCATCCCGTCAGCTGGGGGAATAGTATTACTTGTTGCCATCGGCATCCTGTCAACTGGGGGAATAGTGTTACCATCGGCATCCCGTCAGCTGGGGGAAGATTGTTACTAGTTGCCATTGGCATCCCGTCAGCTGGGTGAAGATTGTTACTAGTTACCATCGGCATCCCGTCAGCTGGGGGAATATTGTTACTAGTTACCATCGGCATCCCGTCAGCTGGGGGAAGATTGTTACTAGTTACCATCGGCATCCCGCCAGCTGGGGGAATATTGTTACTAGTTACCATCGGCATCCCGTCAGCTGGGGGAATAGTGTTACTAGTTAACATCGGCATCCGGTCAGCTGGGGGAATATTGTTACTAGTTGCCATCGGCATCTCGTCAGCTGGAGGAATATTGTTACTAGTTACCATCGGCATCCCGTTAGCTGGGGGAATATTGTTACTAGTTACCATCGGCATCCCGTCAGCTGGGGGAATATTGTTACTAGTTACCATCGGCATCCCATCAGCTGGGGGAATATTGTTACTAGTTACCATCGGCATCCCGTCAGCTGGGGGAATATTGTTACTAGTTACCATCGGCATCCCGTCAGCTGGGGGAATATTGTTTCTAGTTGCCATCGGCATCCGGTCAGCTGGAGGAATAGTGTTTCTAGTTGCCATCGGCATCCCGTCAGCTGGAGGAATAGTGTTTCTAGTTGCCATCGGCATCACGTCAGCTGGAGGAATAGTTTTACTAGTTACCATCAGCATCCCGTTAGCTGGGAAAATATTGTTACTAGTTGCCATCGGCATCCCGTCAGCTGGGGGAATATTGTTACTAGTTACCATCGGCATCCCGTCAGCTGGGGGAATATTGTTACTAGTTACCATCGCATCCCGTCAGCTCGGGGAATAGTGTTAATAGTTGCCATCGGCATCCAGTCAGCTGGGGGAATAGTGTTACTAGTTGCCATCGGCATCACGTCAGCTGGGGGAATATTGTTACTAGTTGCCATCGGCATCCCGTCAGCTGGGTGAAGATTGTTACTACTTACCATCGGCATCCCGTTAGCTGGGGGAATAGTGTTACTAGATGCCATCGGCATCCCGTCAGCTGGGGGAATATTGATACTAGTTACCATCGGCATCCCGTCAGCTGGGGCAATAGTGTTACCATCGGCATCCCGTCAGCTGGGGGAAGATTATTACTAGTTGCCGTCGGCATCCCGTCAGCTGGGGGAATAGTATTACTTGTTGCCATCGGCATCCCGTCAACTGGGGGAATAGTGTTACCATCGGCATCCCGTCAGCTGGGGGAAGATTGTTACTAGTTGCCATTGGCATCCCGTCAGCTGGGTGAAGATTGTTACTAGTTACCATCGGCATCCCGCCAGCTGGGATAATATTGTTACTAGTTACCATCGGCATCCCGTCAGCTGGGGGAATAGTGTTACTAGTTAACATCGGCATCCGGTCAGCTGGGGGAATATTGTTACTAGTTGCCATCGGCATCTCGTCAGCTGGAGGAATATTGTTACTAGTTACCATCGGCATCCCGTCAGCTGGGGGAATATTGTTACTAGTTACCATCGGCATCCCGTCAGCTGGGGGAATATTGTTACTAGTTACCATCGGCATCCCATCAGCTGGGGGAATATTGTTACTAGTTACCATCGGCATCCCGTCAGCTGGGGGAATATTGTTACTAGTTACCATCGGCATCCCGTCAGCTGGGGGAATATTGTTTCTAGTTGCCATCGGCATCCCGTCAGCTGGAGGAATAGTGTTTCTAGTTGCCATCGGCATCCCGTCAGCTGAGGAATATTGTTTCTAGTTGCCATCGGCATCCCGTCAGCTGGAGGAATAGTTTTACTAGTTACCATCAGCATCCCGTTAGCTGGGAGAATATTGTTACTAGTTGCCATCGGCATCCCGTCAGCTGGGGGAATATTGTTACTAGTTACCATCGGCATCCCATCAGCTGGGGGAATATTGTTACTAGTTACCATCGCATCCCGTCAGCTGGGGGAATAGTGTTAATAGTTGCCATCGGCATCCAGTCAGCTGGGGGAATAGTGTTACTAGTTGCCATCGGCATCACGTCAGCTGGGGGAATATTGTTACTAGTTGCCATCGGCATCCCATCAGCTGGATGAAGATTGTTACTACTTACCATCGGCATCCCGTCAGCTGGGGGAATAGTGTTACTAGTTGCCATCGGCATCCCATCAGCTGGGGGAATATTGTTTCTAGTTACCATCGGCATCCCGTCAGCTGGGGCAATAGTGTTACCATCGTCATCCCGTCAGCTGGGGGAATATTGTTACTAGTTGCCATCGGCATTCCGTCAGCTGGGGTAAGATTGTTACTAGTTGCCATCGGCATTCCGTCAGCTGGGGTAAGATTGTTACTAGTTACCATCGGCATCCCGTCAGCTGGGGGAATATTATTACTAGTTGCCCTCGCCATCCCGTCAGCTGGGGGAATATTGTTACTAGTTGACATCAGCATTCCTGCCAGCTGGGGGAAGATTGTTACAAGTTGCCATCGGCATCCCGTCAGCTGGGGGAAGATTGTTACAAGTTGCCATCGGCATCCCGTCAGCTGGGGGAATATTGTTACTAGTTGCCATCAGCATCCCGTCAGCTGGGGGAATATAGTTACTAGTTGCCATCGGCATTCCCGTCATCTGGGGGAATATTGTTACTAGTTGCCTTCGGCATTCCCGTCAGCTGGGGGAATAGTGTTACCATCAGCATCCAGTCAGCTGAGGGAATATTGTTACTAGTTGCCATCGGCATCCCGTCAGCGGGGTGAAGATTGTTATTAGTTGCCATCGGCATCCCGTCAGCTGTGGGAATATGGTTACTAGTTGCCATCGGCATTCCCGTCAGCTGGGGGAATATTGTTACTAGTTGCCATCGGCATTCCCGTCAGCTGGAGGAATAGTGTTACTAGTTACCATCGGCATCCCGTTAGCTGGGGGAATATTGTTAATAGTTGCCATCGGCATCCCGTCAGCTGGGGGAATATTGTTACCATCGGCATCCCGTCAGTTGGGGGAATAGTGTTACTAGTTGCCATCGGCATCCCGTCAGCTGGGGGAATATTGTTACTAGTTGCCATCGACATCCCGTCAGCTGGGGGAATATTGTTACTAGTTGCCATCGGCATCCCGTCAGCTGGGGGATTATTGTTACTAGTTACCAACGGCATCCCGTCAGCTGGGGGAATATTGTTACCATCGGCATCCCGTCAGCTGGGGGAATATTGTTACCATCGGCATCCCGTCAGCTGGGGGAATAGTGTTACTAGTTACTATCGGCTTCCCGTCAGCTGGCGGAATAGTGTTACTAGTTGCCATCGGCATTCCCGTCAGCTGGGGGAATATTGTTACTAGTTGCCATCGGCATCCCATCAGCTGGGGGAATATAGTTATTAGTTGCCATCGGCATTCCTGTCAGCTGGAGGAATATAGTTACTAGATGCCATCGGCATTCCTGTCAGCTGGGGGAATATTGTTACTAGTTGCCATCGGCATTCCCGTCAGCTGGAGGAATAGTGTTACTAGTTACCATCAGCATCCCGTTAGCTGGGGGAATATTGTTACTAGTTGCCATCGGCATCCCGTCAGCTGGAGGAATATTGTTACCATCGGCATCTCGTCAGCTGGGGGAATAGTGTTACTAGTTGCCGTCGGCATCCCGTGAGCTGGGGGAATATTGTTATTAGTTGCCATCGACATCCCGTCAGCTGGGGGAATATTGTTACTAGTTGCAATCGGCATCCCGTCAGCTGGGGGAATATTGTTACTAGTTACCATCGGCATCATGTCAGCTGGGGGAAAATTGCTACTAGTTACCATGGACATCCCGTCAGCTGGAGGAATAGTGTTACCATCGGCATCACGTCAGCTGGAGGAATAATGTTACCATCGGCATCCTGTCAGCTGGGGGAATAGTGTTACTAGTTGCCATCGGCATGCCGTCAGCTGGGGGAATATTGTTTCTAGTTTCCTTCGGCATCCCGTCAGCTGGGGCAATAGTGTTACCATCGGCATCCCGTCAGCTGGGGGAATATTGTTACTAGTTGCCATCGGCATCCCGTCAGCAGGGGTAAGATTGTTACTAGTTACCATTGGCATCCCGTCAGCTGGGGGAATATTGTTACTAGTTTCCATCAGCATCCCGTCAGCTGGGGGAATAGAGTTACTAGTTACCATCGGCATCTCGTCAGCTGGAAGAATAGTGTTACTAGTTACCATCGGCATACCGTCAGCTGGGGGAATATTATTACTAGTTGCCATCGGCATCCCGTTAGCTGGGGGAATATTGTTACTAGTTGCCATCGGCATTCCCTTCAGCTGTGGGAATATTGTTATTAGTTGCCATCGGAAACCCGTCAGCTGGGGGAAGATTGTTACAAGTTGCAATCGGCATCCCGTCAGCTGGAGGAATATTGTTACTAGTTGCAATTGGCATCCCGTCAGCTGGGGGAAGATTATTACTAGTTGCCATCGGCATCCCATCAGCTGGGGGAATAGTATTACTTGTTGCCATCGGCATCCCGTCAACTGGGGGAATAGTGTTACCATCGGCATCCCGTCAGCTGGGGGAAGATTGTTACTAGTTGCCATCGGCATCCCGTCAGCTGGGGGAAGATTGTTACTAGTTACCATCGGCATCCCGCCAGCTGGGGGAAGATTGTTACTAGTTACCATCGGCATCCCGTCAGCTGGGGGAATATTGTTACTAGTTACCATCGGCATTCCGTCAGCTGGGGGAATATTGTTACTAGTTACCATCGGCATCCCGTCAGCTGGGGGAATAGTGTTACTAGTTACCATCGGCATCCCGTCAGCTGGGGGAATATTGTTACTAGTTACCATCGGCATCCCGTCAGCTGGGGGAATAGTGTTACTAGTTAACATCGGCATCCCGTCAGCTGGGGGAATATTGTTACTAGTTGCCATCGGCATCTCGTCAGCAGGGGTAAGATTGTTACTAGTTACCATCGGCATCTCGTCAGCTGGAAGAATAGTGTTACTAGTTACCATTGGCATCCCGTCAGCTGGGGGAATATTATTACTAGTTGCCATCGGCATCCCGTTAGCTGGGGGAATATTGTTACTAGTTACCATCGGCATTCCCTTCAGCTGGGGGAATATTGTTACTAGATGCCTTCGGAATCCCGTCAGCTGGGGGAAGATTGTTACAAGTTGCCATCAGCATCCCGTCAGCTGGAGGAATATTGTTACTAGTTGCCATCGGCATCCCGTCAGCTGGGGGAAGATTATTACTAGTTGCCATCGGCATCCCGTCAGCTGGGGGAATAGTATTACTTGTTGCCATCGGCATCCCGTCAACTGGGGGAATAGTGTTACCATCGGCATCCCGTCAGCTGGGGGAAGATTGTTACTAGTTGCCATTGGCATCCCGTCAGCTGGGTGAAGATTGTTACTAGTTACCATCGGCATCCCGTCAGCTGGGGGAAGATTGTTACTAGTTACCATCGGCATCCCGTCAGCTGGGGGAATATTGTTACTAGTTACCATCGGCATCCCGTCAGCTGGGGGAAGATTGTTACTAGTTACCATCGGCATCCCGCCAGCTGGGGGAATATTGTTACTAGTTACCATCGGCATCCCGTTAGCTGGGGGAATAGTGTTACTAGTTAACATCGGCATCCCGTCAGCTGGGGGAATATTGTTACTAGTTGCCATCGGCATCTCGTCAGCTGGAGGAATATTGTTACTAGTTACCATCGGCATCCCGTCAGCTGGGGGAATATTGTTACTAGTTACCATCGGCATCCCGTCAGCTGGGGGAATATTGTTACTATTTACCATCGGCATCCCATCAGCTGGGGGAATATTGTTACTAGTTACCATCGGCATCCCGTCAGTTTGGGGAATATTGTTAGTAGTTACCATCGGCATCCCGTCAGCTGGGGGAATATTGTTTCTAGTTGCCATCGGCATCCCGTCAGCTGGAGGAATAGTGTTTCTAGTTGCCATCGGCATCCCGTCAGCTGGAGGAATAGTGTTTCTAGTTGCCATCGGCATCCCGTCAGCTGGAGGAATAGTTTTACTAGTTACCATCAGCATCCCGTTAGCTGGGAGAATATTGTTACTAGTTGCCATCGGCATCCCGTCAGCTGGGGGAATATTGTTACTAGTTACCATCGGCATCCCGTCAGCTGGGGGAATATTGTTACTAGTTACCATCGCATCCCGTCAGCTGGGGGAATAGTGTTAATAGTTGCCTTCGGCATCCAGTCAGCTGGGGGAATAGTGTTACTAGTTGCCATCGGCATCACGTCAGCTGGGGGAATATTGTTACTAGTTGCCATCGGCATCCCGTCAGCTGGGTGAAGATTGTTACTACTTACCATCGGCATCCCGTCAGCTGGGGGAATAGTGTTACTAGTTGCCATCGGCATCCCGTCAGCTGGGGGAATATTTTTACTAGTTACCATCGGCATCCCGTCAGCTGGGGCAATAGTGTTACCATCGTCATCCCGTCAGCTGGGGGAATATTGTTACTAGTTGCCATCGGCATTCCATCAGCTGGGGTAAGATTGTTACTAGTTGCCATCGGCATTCCGTCAGCTGGGGTAAGATTGTTACTAGTTACCATCGGCATCCCGTCAGCTGGGGGAATATTATTACTAGTTGCCCTCGCCATCCCGTCAGCTGGGGGAATATTGTTACTAGTTGACATCAGCATTCCTGCCAGCTGGGGGAAGATTGTTACAAGTTGCCATCGGCATCCCGTCAGCTGGGGGAAGATTGTTACAAGTTGCCATCGGCATCCCGTCAGCTGGGGGAATATTGTTACTAGTTGCCATCAGCATCCCGTCAGCTGGGGGAATATAGTTACTAGTTGCCATCGGCATTCCCGTCATCTGGGGGAATATTGTTACTAGTTGCCTTCGGCATTCCCGTCAGCTGGGGGAATAGTGTTACCATCAGCATCCAGTCAGCTGAGGGAATATTGTTACTAGTTGCCATCGGCATCCCGTCAGCGGGGTGAAGATTGTTATTAGTTGCCATCGGCATCCCGTCAGCTGTGGGAATATGGTTACTAGTTGCCATCGGCATTCCCGTCAGCTGGGGGAATATTGTTACTAGTTGCCATCGGCATTCCCGTCAGCTGGAGGAATAGTGTTACTAGTTACCATCGGCATCCCGTTAGCTGGGGGAATATTGTTAATAGTTGCCATCGGCATCCCGTCAGCTGGGGGAATATTGTTACCATCGGCATCCCGTCAGCTGGGGGAATAGTGTAACTAGTTGCCATCGGCATCCCGTCAGCTGGGGGAATATTATTACTAGTTGCCATCGACATCCCGTCAGCTGGGGGAATATTGTTACTAGTTGCCATCGGCATCCCGTCAGCTGGGGGATTATTGTTACTAGTTACCAACGGCATCCCGTCAGCTGGGGGAATATTGTTACCATCGGCATCCCGTCAGCTGGGGGAATATTGTTACCATCGGCATCCCGTCAGCTGGGGGAATAGTGTTACTAGTTACTATCGGCTTCCCGTCAGCTGGCGGAATAGTGTTACTAGTTGCCATCGGCATTCCCGTCAGCTGGGGGAATATTGTTACTAGTTGCCATCGGCATCCCATCAGCTGGGGGAATATAGTTATTAGTTGCCATCGGCATTCCTGTCAGCTGGAGGAATATAGTTACTAGATGCCATCGGCATTCCTGTCAGCTGGGGGAATATTGTTACTAGTTGCCATCGGCATTCCCGTCAGCTGGAGGAATAGTGTTACTAGTTACCATCAGCATCCCGTTAGCTGGGGGAATATTGTTACTAGTTGCCATCGGCATCCCGTCAGCTGGAGGAATATTGTTACCATCGGCATCTCGTCAGCTGGGGGAATAGTGTTACTAGTTGCCGTCGGCATCCCGTGAGCTGGGGGAATATTGTTATTAGTTGCCATCGACATCCCGTCAGCTGGGGGAATATTGTTACTAGTTGCAATCGGCATCCCGTCAGCTGGGGGAATATTGTTACTAGTTACCATCGGCATCATGTCAGCTGGGGGAAAATTGCTACTAGTTACCATGGACATCCCGTCAGCTGGAGGAATAGTGTTACCATCGGCATCACGTCAGCTGGAGGAATAATGTTACCATCGGCATCCTGTCAGCTGGGGGAATAGTGTTACTAGTTGCCATCGGCATGCCGTCAGCTGGGGGAATATTGTTTCTAGTTTCCTTCGGCATCCCGTCAGCTGGGGCAATAGTGTTACCATCGGCATCCCGTCAGCTGGGGGAATATTGTTACTAGTTGCCATCGGCATCCCGTCAGCAGGGGTAAGATTGTTACTAGTTACCATTGGCATCCCGTCAGCTGGGGGAATATTGTTACTAGTTTCCATCGGCATCCCGTCAGCTGGGGGAATAGAGTTACTAGTTACCATCGGCATCTCGTCAGCTGGAAGAATAGTGTTACTAGTTACCATCGGCATCCCGTCAGCTGGGGGAATATTATTACTAGTTGCCATCGGCATCCCGTTAGCTGGGGGAATATTGTTACTAGTTGCCATCGGCATTCCCTTCAGCTGTGGGAATATTGTTATTAGTTGCCATCGGAAACCCGTCAGCTGGGGGAAGATTGTTACAAGTTGCAATCGGCATCCCGTCAGCTGGAGGAATATTGTTACTAGTTGCAATTGGCATCCCGTCAGCTGGGGAAGATTATTACTAGTTGCCATCGGCATCCCATCAGCTGGGGGAATAGTATTACTTGTTGCCATCGGCATCCCGTCAACTGGGGGAATAGTGTTACCATCGGCATCCCGTCAGCTGGGGGAAGATTGTTACTAGTTGCCATCGGCATCCCGTCAGCTGGGGGAAGATTGTTACTAGTTACCATCGGCATCCCGCCAGCTGGGGGAAGATTGTTACTAGTTACCATCGGCATCCCGTCAGCTGGGGGAATATTGTTACTAGTTACCATCGGCATCCCGTCAGCTGGGGGAATATTGTTACTAGTTACCATCGGCATCCCGTCAGCTGGGGGAATAGTGTTACTAGTTACCATCGGCATCCCGTCAGCTGGGGGAATATTGTTACTAGTTACCATCGGCATCCCGTCAGCTGGGGGAATAGTGTTACTAGTTAACATCGGCATCCCGTCAGCTGGGGGAATATTGTTACTAGTTGCCATCGGCATCTCGTCAGCAGGGGTAAGATTGTTACTAGTTACCATCGGCATCTCGTCAGCTGGAAGAATAGTGTTACTAGTTACCATTGGCATCCCGTCAGCTGGGGGAATATTATTACTAGTTGCCATCGGCATCCCGTTAGCTGGGGGAATATTGTTACTAGTTACCATCGGCATTCCCTTCAGCTGGGGGAATATTGTTACTAGATGCCTTCGGAATCCCGTCAGCTGGGGGAAGATTGTTACAAGTTGCCATCGGCATCCCGTCAGCTGGAGGAATATTGTTACTAGTTGCCATCGGCATCCCGTCAGCTGGGGGAAGATTATTACTAGTTGCCATCGGCATCCCGTCAGCTGGGCGAATAGTATTACTTGTTGCCATCGGCATCCCGTCAACTGGGGGAATAGTGTTACCATCGGCATCCCGTCAGCTGGGGGAAGATTGTTACTAGTTGCCATTGGCATCCCGTCAGCTGGGTGAAGATTGTTACTAGTTACCATCGGCATCCCGTCAGCTGGGGGAAGATTGTTACTAGTTACCATCGGCATCCCGTCAGCTGGGGGAATATTGTTACTAGTTACCATCGGCATCCCGTCAGCTGGGGGAAGATTGTTACTAGTTACCATCGGCATCCCGCCAGCTGGGGGAATATTGTTACTAGTTACCATCGGCATCCCGTTAGCTGGGGGAATAGTGTTACTAGTTAACATCGGCATCCCGTCAGCTGGGGGAATATTGTTACTAGTTGCCATCGGCATCTCGCCAGCTGGAGGAATATTGTTACTAGTTACCATCGGCATCCCGTCAGCTGGGGGAATATTGTTACTAGTTACCATCGGCATCCCGTCAGCTGGGGGAATATTGTTACTATTTACCATCGGCATCCCATCAGCTGGGGGAATATTGTTACTAGTTACCATCGGCATCCCGTCAGTTTGGGGAATATTGTTAGTAGTTACCATCGGCATCCCGTCAGCTGGGGGAATATTGTTTCTAGTTGCCATCGGCATCCCGTCAGCTGGAGGAATAGTGTTTCTAGTTGCCATCGGCATCCCGTCAGCTGGAGGAATAGTGTTTCTAGTTGCCATCGGCATCCCGTCAGCTGGAGGAATAGTTTTACTAGTTACCATCAGCATCCCGTTAGCTGGGAGAATATTGTTACTAGTTGCCATCGGCATCCCGTCAGCTGGGGGAATATTGTTACTAGTTACCATCGGCATCCCGTCAGCTGGGGGAATATTGTTACTAGTTACCATCGCATCCCGTCAGCTGGGGGAATAGTGTTAATAGTTGCCTTCGGCATCCAGTCAGCTGGGGGAATAGTGTTACTAGTTGCCATCGGCATCACGTCAGCTGGGGGAATAATGTTACTAGTTGCCATCGGCATCCCGTCAGCTGGGTGAAGATTGTTACTACTTACCATCGGCATCCCGTCAGCTGGGGGAATAGTGTTACTAGTTGCCATCGGCATCCCGTCAGCTGGGGGAATATTTTTACTAGTTACCATCGGCATCCCGTCAGCTGGGGCAATAGTGTTACCATCGTCATCCCGTCAGCTGGGGGAATATTGTTACTAGTTGCCCTCGGCATCCCGTCAGCTGGGGGAATAGAGTTACTAGTTGCCATCAGCATTCCTGCCAGCTGGGGGAAGATTGTTACAAGTTGCCATCGGCATCCCGTCAGCTGGGGGAAGATTGTTACAAGTTGCCATCGGCATCTCGTCAGCAGGGGGAATATTGTTACTAGTTGCCATCTGCATCCCGTCAGCTGGGGGAATATAGTTACTAGTTGCCATCGGCATTCCCGTCAGCTGGGGGAATATTGTTACTAGTTGCCTTCGGCATTCCCGTCAGCTGGGGGAATAGTGTTACCATCAGCATCCAGTCAGCTGAGGGAATATTGTTACTAGTTGCATTCGGCATCCCGTCAGCGGGGGGAAGATTTTTATTAGTTGCCATCGGCATCCCGTCAGCTGTGGGAATATGGTTACTAGTTGCCATCGGCATTCCCGTCAGCTGGGGGAATATTGTTACTAGTTGCAATCGGCATTCCCGTCAGCTGGAGGAATAGTGTTACTAGTTACCATCGGCATCCCGTTAGCTGGGGGAATATTGTTAATAGTTGCCATCGGCATCCCGTCAGCTGGGGGAATATTGTTACCATTGGAATCCCGTCAGCTGGGGGAATAGTGTTACTAGTTGCCATCGGCATCCCGTCAGCTGGGGGAATATTGTTACTAGTTGCCATCGACATCCCGTCAGCTGGGGGAATATTGTTACTAGTTGCCATCGGCATCCCGTCAGCTGGGGGAATATTGTTACTAGTTACCAACGGCATCCCGTCAGCTGGGGGAATATTGTTACCATCGGCATCCCGTCAGCTGGGGGAATATTGTTACCATCGGCATCCCGTCAGCTGGGAGAATAGTGTTAATAGTTACTATCGGCATCCCGTCAACTGGCGGAATAGTGTTACTAGTTGCCATCGGCATTCCCGTCAGCTGGGGGAATATAGGGCCTGATTCAGACCCACTCGCGAGCGGCTGTACGCTCGCAAGTGGGTCGATGGTCTGCACTGAGCATGCGCACGACGGAGGGAGCTCCGTCGTGCGCATGCGCCAGACACGACGAGCGAAGGACTTTCCTTCGCTCGTTGTGTCCGATCAAAGGGGGCGTGCTGTCAATGTTGATTGACAGCACGCCCCCTTTGGTGGGCGTGCCGGGGGCGTGCCTCCCTGATGGGGGCGTTCCCACGGGAACGCCTCCCGTCAGAAGCCGGCCCACTGACATCACTAGTGATGTCAGTGGGAGTGATTTTGGCTCTGATAGAGCCAAAATCACTCCGGAGCTTGCGGTTGAAAACCTCAACCGCAGGCTCCGGCTCGCAATTTCGATGGTCGCGATGGTCACGACCATCGCGGCCATCAAAATGCACGCTCGTATAGCCTGTGGGTGGTGACCCACAGCTATACGAGCGTCCAGGAGGACGCTCCATGAAAAAGGAGCCCGGCCCTCATGCAGAGCTTGCGCTCTGCTCAGAGCGTACGGCTCTGAATGAGGGCCATAGTTACTAGTTGCCATCGGCATTCCTGTCAGCTGGGGGAATATTGTTACTAGTTGCCATCGGCATTCCCGTCAGCTGGAGGAATATAGTTACTAGATGCCATCGGCATTCCTGTCAGCTGGGGGAATATTGTTACTAGTTGCCATCGGCATTCCCATCAGCTGGAGGAATAGTGTTACTAGTTACCATCAGCATTCCGTTAGCTGGGGGAATATTGTTACTAGTTGCCATCAGCATCCCGTCAGCTGGAGGAATATTGTTACCATCGGCATCCCGTCAGCTGGGGGAATAGTGTTACTAGTTGCCGTCGGCATCCCGTGAGCTGGTGGAATATTGTTACTAGTTGCCATCGACATCCCGTCAGCTGGGGGAATATTTTTACTAGTTGCAATCGGCATCCCGTCAGCTGGGGGAATATTGTTACTAGTAACCATCGGCATCACGTCAGCTGGGGGAATATTGCTACTAGTTACCATGGGCATCCCGTCAGCTGGAGGAATAGTGTTACCATCGGCATCCTGTCAGCTGGGGGAATAGTGTTACAAGTTGCCATCGGCATGCCGTCAGCTGGGGGAATATTGTTTCTAGTTTCCTTCGGCATCCCGTCAGCTGGGGCAATAGTGTTACCATCGGCATCCCGTCAGCTGGGGGAATATTGTTACTAGTTGCCATCGGCATCCCGTCAGCAGGGGTAAGATTGTTACTAGTTACCATCGGCATCCCGTCAGCTGGGGGAATATTGTTACTAGTTACCATCGGCATCCCGTCAGCTGGGGGAATATTGTTACTAGTTGCCATCGGAATCCCGTCAGCTGGGGGAAGATTGTTACAAGTTGCCATCGGCATCCCGTCAGCTGGAGGAATATTGTTACTAGTTGCCATTGGCATCCCGTCAGCTGGGGGAAGATTGTTACTAGTTGCCATCGGCATCCCATCAGCTGGGGGAATAGTATTACTTGTTGCCATCGGCATCCCGTCAACTGGGGGAATAGTGTTACCATCGGCATCCCGTCAGCTGGGGGAAGATTGTTACTAGTTGCCATCGGCATCCCATCAGCTGGGGGAAGATTGTTACTAGTTACCTTCGGCATCCTGTCAGCTGGGGGAAGATTGTTACTAGTTACCATCGGCATCCCGTCAGCTGGGGGAATATTGTTACTAGTTACCATCGGCATCCCGCCAGCTGGGGGAATATTGTTACTAGTTACCATCGGCATCCCGTCAGCTGGGGGAATAGTGTTACTAGTTAACATCGGCATCCCGTCAGCTGGGGGAGTATTGTTACTAGTTGCCATCGGCATCTCGTCAGCTGGAGGAATATTGTTACTAGTTACCATCGGCATCCCGTCAGCTAGGGGAATATTGTTACTAGTTACCATCGGCATCCCGTCAGCTGAGGGAATATTGTTACTATTTACCATCGGCATCCCATCAGCTGGGGGAATATTGTTACTAGTTACCATCGGCATCCCGTCAGCTGGGGAATATTGGCCCTCATTCAGAGCCGTACGCTCTGAGCAGAGCGCACGCTCTGCATGAGGGCCGGGCTCCTTTTTCATGGAGCGTCCTCCTGGACGCTCGTATAGCTGTGGGTCACCACCCACAGGCTATACGAGCGTGCATTTTGATGGCCGCGATGGTCGTGACCATCGCGACCATCGAAATTGCGAGCCGAGCCTGCGGTTGAGGTTTTCAACCGCAAGCTCCGGAGTGATTTTGGCTCTATCAGAGCCAAAATCACTCCCACTGACATCACTAGTGATGTCAGTGGGCCGGCTTCTGACGGGAGGCGTTCCTGTGGGAACGCCCCCGTCAGAGGGCACGCCCCAGGCACGCCCACCAAAGGGGGCGTGCTGTCAATCAACATTGACAGCACGCCCCCTTTGATCGGACACAACGAGCGAAGGAAAGTCCTTCGCTCGTCGTGTCTGGCGCATGCGCACGACGGAGCTCCCTCCGTCGTGCGCATGCTCAGTGCAGACCATCGACCCACTTGCGAGCGTACAGCCGCTCGCGAGTGTGTCTGAATCAGGCCCATTGTTACTAGTTACCATTGGCATCCCATCAGCTGGGGGAATATTGTTTCTAGTTGCCATCGGCATCCCGTCAGCTGGAGGAATAGTGTATCTAGTTGCCATCGGCATCCCGTCAGCTGGAGGAATAGTGTTACTAGTTACCGTCAGCGTCCCGTTAGCTGGGAGAATATTGTTACTAGTTGCCATTGGCATCCAGTCAGCTGGGGGAATATTGTTGCTAGTTACCATTGGCATCCTGTCAGCTGGGGGAATATTGTTAATAGTTACCATCGGCATCCCGTCAGCTGGGGGAATAGTGTTACTAGTTGCCATCGGCATCCAGTCAGCTGGGGGAATAGTGTTACTAGTTGCCATCGGCATCACGTCAGCAGGGGGAATATTGTTACTAGTTGCCATCGGCATCCCGTCAGCTGGGTGAAGATTGTTACTAGTTACCATCGGCATCCCGTCAGCTGGGGGAATAGTGTTACTAGTTGCCATCGGCATCCCGTCAGCTGGGGGAATATTGTTACTAGTTACCATCGGCATCCCGTCAGCTGGGGCAATAGTGTTACCATCGTCATCCCGTCAGCTGGGGGAATATTGTTACTAGTTTCCATTGGCATCCCGTCAGCTGGGGTAAGATTGTTACTAGTTGCCATCGGCATCCCGTCAGCTGGGGGAATAGAGTTACTAGTTGCCATTGGTATCCCGTCAGCTGGGGTAAGATTGCTACTAGTTGCCATCGGCATCCCGTCAGCTGGGGGAATAGAGTTACTAGTTGCCATCGGCATCCCGTCAGCTGGGGGAATATTGTTACTAGTTGCCATCAGCATTCCCGCCAGCTGGGGGAAGATTGTTACAAGTTGCCATCGGCATCCCGTCAGCTGGGGGAAGATTGTTACAAGTTTCCATCGGCATCCCGTCAGCTGGGAGAATATTGTTACTAGTTGCCATCAGCATCCCG
Organism: Taudactylus pleione; assembly: GCA_031769625.1. Classification (NCBI taxonomy): domain Eukaryota; kingdom Metazoa; phylum Chordata; class Amphibia; order Anura; family Myobatrachidae; genus Taudactylus; species Taudactylus pleione. The sequence goes on from JAUIMM010000617.1 coordinate 345,318, forward strand.
TCAGCTGGGGGAATATAGTTACTAGTTGCCATCGGCATTCCCGTCAGCTGGGGGAATATTGTTACTAGTTGCCTTCGGCATTCCCATCAGCTGGGGGAATAGTGTTACTATCAGCATCCAGTCAGCTGAGGGAATATTGTTACTAGTTGCCATCGGCATCCCGTCAGCTGGGGGAAGATTGTTATTAGTTGCCATCGGCATCCCGTCAGCTGTGGGAATATGGTTACTAGTTGCTATCGGCATTCTCGTCAGCTGGGGGAATATTGTTACTAGTTGCCATCGGCATTCCCGTCAGCTGGAGGAATACTGTTACTAGTTACCATCGGCATCCCGTTAGCTGGGGGATTATTGTTAATAGTTGCCATCGGCATCCCGTCAGCTGGGGGAATATTGTTACCATCGGCATCCCGTCAGCTGGGGGAATAGTGTTACTAGTTGCCATCGGCATCCCGTCAGCTGGGGGAATATTGTTACTAGTTGCCATCGACATCCCGTCAGCTGGGGGAATATTGTTACTAGTTACCATCGGCATCCCGTCAGCTGGGGGCATATTGTTACTAGTTACCATCGGCATCCCGTCAGCTGGGGGAATATTGTTACCATCGGCATCCCGTCAGCTTGGGGAATATTGTTACCATCGGCATCCCGTCAGCTGGAGGAATAGTGTTACCATGGGCATCCCGTCAGCTGGGAGAATATTGTTACTAGTTGCCATCGGCATCCCGTCAGCTGGGGGAATATTGTTACTAGTTGCCATCGGCATCCCGTCAGCTGGGGGAATATTGTTACTAGTTACCATCGGCATCCCGTCAACTGGGGGAATATTGTTACCATCGGCATCCCGTCAGCTTGGGGAATATTGTTACCATCGGCATCCCGTCAGCTTGGGGAATATTGTTACCATCGGTATCCCGTCAGCTGGAGGAATAGTGTTACCATCGGCATCCCGTCAGCTGGAGGAATAGTGTTACTAGTTACTATCGGCATCCTGTCAGCTGGGGGAATAGTGTTACTAGTTGCCATCGGCATTCCTGTCAGCTGGGGGAATATTGTTACTAGTTGCCATCGGCATCCCGTCAGCTGGGGGAAGATTGTTACTAGTTGCCATCGGCATCCCGTCAGCTGGGGGAATATTGTTACTAGTTGCCATCGGCATCCTGTCAGTTGGGGGAATATAGTTACTAGTTGCCATCGGCATTCCTGTCAGCTGGGGGAATATTGTTACTAGTTGCCATCGGCATTCCCGTCAGCTGGGGGAATAGTGTTACCATCAGCATCGCGTCAGCTGGGGGAATATTGTTACTAGTTGCCATCGGCATCCCGTCAGCTGGGGGAAGATTGTTACTAGTTGCCATCGGCATCCCGTCAGCTGGGGGAATATTGTTACAAGTTGCCATCGGCATTCCAGTCAGCTGGGGGAATATTGTTACTAGTTGCCATCTGCATTCCCGACAGCTGTCGGAATATTGTTTCTAGTTACCATCGGCATCCTGTCAGCTGGGGGAATATAATTACTAGTTGCCATCGGCATCCCGTCAGCTGGGGGAATATTGTTACTAGTTGCCATCGGCATTCCCGTCAGCTGGGGGAATATTGTTACTAGTTGCCATGGGCATTCCCGTCAGCTGGGGGAATAGTGTTACCATCAGCATCCCGTCAGCTGAGGGAATATTGTTACTAGTTGCCATCGGCATCCCGTCAGCTGGGGGAAGATTGTTATTAGTTGCCATCGGCATCCCGTCAGCTGTGGGAATATGGTTACTAGTTGCCATCGGCATTCCCGTCAGCTGGGGGAATATTGTTACTAGTTACCATCGGCATTCCTGTCAGCTGGAGGAATAGAGTTACTAGTTTCCATCGGCATCCCGTTAGCTGGGGGAATATTGTTACTAGTTGCCATCGGCATCCCATCAGCTGGGGGAATATTGTTACCATCGGCATCCCGTCAGCTGGGGGAATAGTGTTACTAGTTGCCATCGACATCCCGTCAGCTGGGGGAATATTGTTACTAGTTGCCATCGACATCCCGTCAGCTGGGGGAATATTGTTACTAGTTGCCATCGGCATCCCGTCAGCTGGGGGAATATTGTTACTAGTTGCTATCGGCATCCCGTCAGCTGGGGGAATATCGTTACTAGTTGCCATCGGCATCCCGTCAGCTGGGGGAATATTGTTACTAGTTGCCATCGGCATCCCGTCAGCTGGGGGAATATTGTTACAAGTTACCATCGGCATCCCGTCAGCTGGAGGAATAGTGTTACCATCGGCATCCCGTCAGCTGGGAGAATATTGTTACTAGTTGCCAACGGCATCCCGTCAGCTGGGGGAATATTGTTACTAGTTGCCATCGGCATCCCGTCAGCTGGGGGAATATTGTTACTAGTTACCATCGGCATCCCGTCATCTGGGGGAATATTGTTACCATCGGCATCCCGTCAGCTTGGGGAATATTGTTACCATCGGCATCCCGTCAGCTGGAGGAATAGTGTTACCATCGGCATCCCGTCAGCTGGAGTAATAGTGTTACCATCGGCATCCCGTCAGCTGGGGGAATAGTGTTACTAGTTACTATCGGCATCCCGTCAGCTGGGGGAATAGTGTTACTAGTTGCCATCGGCATCCCCGTCAGCTGGGGGAATTTTGTTACTAGTTGCCATCGGCATCCCGTCAGCTGGGGGAAGATTGTTACTAGTTGCCATCGGCATCCCGTCAGCTGGGGGAATATTGTTACTAGTTGCCATCGGCATCCCGTCAGCTGGGGGAATATAGTTACTAGTTGCCATCGGCATTCCTGTCAGCTGGGGGAATATTGTTACTAGTTGCCATCGGCATTCCCGTCAGCTGGGGGAATATTGTTACCATCGGCATCCCGTCAGCTTGGGGAATATTGTTACCATCGGCATCCCGTCAGCTGGGGGAATCTAGATACTAGTTGCCATCGGCATCCCGTCAGCTGGGGGAATATTGTTACTAGTTGCCATCGGCATCCCGTCAGCTGGGGGAAGATTGTTACTAGTTGCCATCGGCATTCCGTCAGCTGGGGGAATATTGTTACAAGTTGCCATCGGCATTCCACTCAGCTGGGGGAATATTGGCCCTCATTCAGAGCCGCTCGTTAGCGGCAGTACGCTCGTTCCGAGCGATGTTTGCGCATCTGCGCATGCGTACGGTTTTTAGTACGCATGCGCGAACCAGTCAGTGCGGCCGAAAATCGTTGGTACGCAATATAGCGAGTGCCTGCTATTTTGAGTGACAGAATGAGGCGTATGTGGGTGGTAACAGGGGAAGGTGCTTGAAAATGGGGAGTGTAGATCCGAACGCAGGCGTGCTTAAAGGTCAAAACGGGCGTGTTATGGGTGTGCATATTTAAAACAGCAGCATCAGTGACCACGTCACTGGATTATTTTATAGCCAGAACTGCTCGCAAATTTGTGGTAGCAAACACCAACCACTAGAATAGCGAGCAGTTCATACGCTGGTCGATGTACTCGATTAATCTAATAAATAGCGGACATGACGTAGGATGCGAGCGGCCAGGGGGCGTTTTTAACAAATAAACGAGCGTATGTTTTGCTCGCTCGTTCAGACTTAGAGGTGTGAACAGACTGCAATGTGCGTACGGATCATTTGAATAGCCACCCCTTGTTTTTAAACGAGCGACCACAAATAGCGAACGGCTCTGAATGAGGGCCATTGTTCCTAGTTGCCATCTGCATTCCCGACAGCTGTCGGAATATTGTTACTAGTTGCCATCGGCATTCCCGTCAGCTGTAGGAATAGTGTTACTAGTTACCATCGGCATCCCGTTAGCTGGGGGAATATTGTTACTAGTTGCCATTGGCATCCCGTCAGCTGGAGGAATATTGTTACTAGTTGCCATCGGCATCCTGTCAGCTGGGGGAATATTGATACTAGTTACCATCGGCATCACGTCAGCTGGGGGAATATTGTTACTAGTTACCATCGACACCCCGTTAGCTGGGGAAATACTGTTACTAGTTGCCATAGGCATCCCGTCAGCTGGGGGAATATTGTTACTAGTTACCATCGGCATCCCGTCAGCTGTGGGAATATTGTTACTAGTTGCCATCGGCATCTTGTCAGCTGGAGGAATAGTGTTACCATCGGCATTCCAGTCAGCTGGGGGAATATTGTTACTAGATGCCATCAGCATTCCCGTCAGCTGGGGGATTATTGTTACTAGTTGCCATCGGCATTCCCGTCAGCTGGAGGAATAGTGTTACTAGTTACCATCGGCATCCCGTCAGCTGGGGGAATATTGTTTCTAGTTGCCATCGGCATTCCCGTCAGCTGGGGGAATATTGTTACCATCGGCATCCCGTCAGCTTGGGGAATATTGTTACCATCGGCATCCCGTCAGCTGGGGGAATATTGTTACTAGTTACCATCGGCATCCCGTCAGCTGGGGGAATATTGTTACTAGTTGCCATCGGCATCTCGTCAGCTGGGGGAATATTGTTACCATCGGCATCCCGTCAGCTGGAGGAATAGTGTTACCATCGGCATCCCGTCAGCTGGGAGAATATTGTTACTAGTTGCCATCGGCATCCCGTCAGCTGGGGGAATATTGTTACTAGTTACCATCGGCATCCCGTCAGCTGGGTGAATATTGTTACTTGTTACCATCGACAGCCCGTCAGCTGGGGGAATAGTGTTACCATCGGCATCCCGTCAGCTGGAGGAATACTGTTACCATTGGCATCCCGTCAGCTGGGGGAATAGTGTTACTAGTTGCCATCGGCATGCCGTCAGCTGGGGGAATATTGTTACTAGTTGCAATCGGCATCCCGTCAGCTGGGGGAATATTGTTACTAGTTACCATCGGCATCCCGTCATCTGGGGGAATATTGTTATTAGTTGCCATTGGCATCCCTTCAGCTGGGGGAATATTGTTACTAGTTGCCATCGGCATTCCCGTTAGCTGGGGGAATATTGTTACTAGTTGCCATCGGCATCCCGTCAGCTGGGGGAAGATTGTTACTAGTTACCATCGGCATCCCGTCAGCTGGGGCAATAGTGTTACCATCGGCATCCCGTCAGCTGGGGGAATATTGTTACTAGTTGCCATCGGCATCCCGTCAGCTGGGGGAATATTGTTACTAGTTGCCATCGACATCCCGTCAGCTGGGGGAATATTGTTACTAGATACCATCGGCATCCCGTCAGCTGGGGGAATATTGTTACTAGTTGCCATCGACATCCCGTCAGCTGGGGGAATATTGTTACTAGTTAACATCGGCATCCCGTCAGCTGGGGGCATATTGTTACTAGTTACCATCGGCATCCCGTCAGCTGGAGGAATAGTGTTACCATCGGCATCCCGTCAGCTGGGAGAATATTGTTACTAGTTGCCAACGGCATCCCGTCAGCTGGGGGAATATTGTTACTAGTTGCCATTGGCATCCCGTCAGCTGGGGGAATATTGTTACTAGTTACCATCGGCATCCCGTCAGCTGGGGGAATATTGTTACCATCGGCATCCCGTCAGCTTGGGGAATATTGTTACCATCGGCATCCCGTCAGCTGGAGGAATAGTGTTACCATCGGCATCCCGTCAGCTGGAGGAATAGTGTTACCATCGGCATCCCGTCAGCTGGGGGAATAGTGTTACTAGTTACTATCGGCATCCCGTCAGCTGGGGGAATAGTGTTACTAGTTGCCATCGGCATCCCCGTCAGCTGGGGGAATTTTGTTACTAGTTGCCATCGGCATCCCGTCAGCTGGGGGAAGATTGTTACTAGTTGCCATCGGCATCCCGTCAGCTGGGGGAATATTGTTACTAGTTGCCATCGGCATCCCGTCAGCTGGGGGAATATAGTAACTAGTTGCCATCGGCATTCCTGTCAGCTGGGGGAATATTGTTACTAGTTGCCATCAGCATTCCCGTCAGCTGGGGGAATATTGTTACCATCGGCATCCCGTCAGCTTGGGGAATATTGTTACCATCGGCATCCCGTCAGCTGGGGGAATCTAGATACTAGTTGCCATCGGCATCCCGTCAGCTGGGGGAATATTGTTACTAGTTGCCATCGGCATCCCGTCAGCTGGGGGAAGATTGTTACTAGTTGCCATCGGCATTCCGTCAGCTGGGGGAATATTGTTACAAGTTGCCATCGGCATTCCACTCAGCTGGGGGAATATTGGCCCTCATTCAGAGCCGCTCGTTAGCGGCAGTACGCTCGTTCCGAGCGATGTTTGCGCATCTGCGCATGCGTACGGTTTTTAGTACGCATGCCCGAACCAGTCAGTGCGGCCGAAAATCGTTGGTACGCAATATAGCGAGTGCCTGCTATTTTGAGTGACAGAATGAGGCGTATGTGGGTGGTAACAGGGGAAGGTGCTTGAAAATGGGGAGTGGAGATCCGAACGCAGGCGTGCTTAAAGGTCAAAACGGGCGTTTTATGGGTGTGCATATTTAAAACAGCAGCGTCAGTGACCACGTCACTGGATTATTTTATAGCCAGAACTGCTCGCAAATTTGTGGTAGCAAACACCAACCACTAGAATAGCGAGCAGTTCATACGCTGGTCGATGTACTCGATTAATTTAATAAATAGCGGACATGACGTAGGATGCGAGCGGCCAGGGGGCGTTTTTAACAAATAAACGAGCGTATGTTTTGCTCGCTCATTCAGACTTAGAGGTGTGAACAGACTGCAATGTGCGTACGGATCATTTGAATAGCCACCCCTTGTTTTTAAACGAGCGACCACAAATAGCGAACGGCTCTGAATGAGGGCCATTGTTCCTAGTTGCCATCTGCATTCCCGACAGCTGTCGGAATATTGTTACTAGTTGCCATCGGCATTCCCGTCAGCTGGAGGAATAGTGTTACTAGTTACCATCGGCATCCCGTTAGCTGGGGGAATATTGTTACTAGTTGCCATCGGCATCCCGTCAGCTGGAGGAATATTGTTACTAGTTGCCATCGGCATCCTGTCAGCTGGGGGAATATTGATACTAGTTACCATCGGCATCACGTCAGCTGGGGGAATATTGTTACTAGTTACCATCGACACCCCGTTAGCTGGGGAAATACTGTTACTAGTTGCCATAGGCATCCCGTCAGCTGGGGGAATATTGTTACTAGTTACCATCGGCATCCCGTCAGCTGTGGGAATATTGTTACTAGTTGCCATCGGCATCTTGTCAGCTGGAGGAATAGTGTTACCATCGGCATTCCAGTCAGCTGGGGGAATATTGTTACTAGATGCCATCAGCATTCCCGTCAGCTGGGGGATTATTGTTACTAGTTGCCATCGGCATTCCCGTCAGCTGGAGGAATAGTGTTACTAGTTACCATCGGCATCCCGTCAGCTGGGGGAATATTGTTTCTAGTTGCCATCGGCATTCCCGTCAGCTGGGGGAATATTGTTACCATCGGCATCCCGTCAGCTTGGGGAATATTGTTACCATCGGCATCCCGTCAGCTGGGGGAATATTGTTACTAGTTACCATCGGCATCCCGTCAGCTGGGGGAATATTGTTACTAGTTGCCATCGGCATCTCGTCAGCTGGGGGAATATTGTTACCATCGGCATCCCGTCAGCTGGAGGAATAGTGTTACCATCGGCATCCCGTCAGCTGGGAGAATATTGTTACTAGTTGCCATCGGCATCCCGTCAGCTGGGGGAATATTGTTACTAGTTACCATCGGCATCCCGTCAGCTGGGTGAATATTGTTACTTGTTACCATCGACACCCCGTCAGCTGGGGAATAGTGTTATTAGTTGCCATTGGCATCCCTTCAGCTGGGGGAATATTGTTACTAGTTGCCATCGGCATTCCCGTCAGCTGGGGGAATATTGTTACTAGTTGCCATCGGCATCCCGTCAGCTGGGGGAAGATTGTTACTAGTTACCATCGGCATCCCGTCAGCTGGGGCAATAGTGTTACCATCGGCATCCCGTCAGCTGGGGGAATATTGTTACTAGTTGCCATCGGCATCCCGTCAGCTGGGGGAATATTGTTACTAGTTGCCATCGACATCCCGTCAGCTGGGGGAATATTGTTACTAGATACCATCGGCATCCCGTCAGCTGGGGGAATATTGTTACTAGTTGCCATCGACATCCCGTCAGCTGGGGGAATATTGTTACTAGTTAACATCGGCATCCCGTCAGCTGGGGGCATATTGTTACTAGTTACCATCGGCATCCCGTCAGCTGGGGGAATATTGTTACCATCGGCATCCCGTCAGCTTGGGGAATATTGTTACCATCGGCATCCCGTCAGCTGGAGGAATAGTGTTACCATCGGCATCCCGTCAGCTGGGAGAATATTGTTACTAGTTGCTATCGGCATCCCGTCAGCTGGGGGAATATTGTTACTAGTTGCCATCGGCATCCCGTCAGCTGGGGGAATATTGTTACTAGTTACCATCGGCATCCCGTCAGCTGGGGGAATATTGTTACCATCGGCATCCCGTCAGCTTGGGGAATATTGTTACCATCGGCATCCCGTCAGCTTGGGGAATATTGTTACCATCGGCATCCCGTCAGCTGGAGGAATAGTGTTACCATTGGCATCCCGTCAGCTGGAGGAATAGTGTTACCATCGGCATCCCGTCAGCTGGGGGAATAGTGTTACTAGTTACTATCGGCATCCCGTCAGCTGGGGGAATAGTGTTACTAGTTGCCATCGGCATTCCTGTCAGCTGGGGGAATATTGTTACTAGTTGCCATCGGCATCCCGTCAGCTGGGGGAAGATTGTTACTAGTTGCCATCGGCATCCCGTCAGCTGGGGGAATATTGTTACTAGTTGCCATCGGCATCCTGTCAGCTGGGGGAATATAGGTACTAGTTGCCATCGGCATTCCTGTCAGCTGGGGGAATATTGTTACTAGTTGCCATCGGCATTCCCGTCAGCTGGGGGAATAGTGTTACCATCAGCATCGCGTCAGCTGGGGGAATATTGTTACTAGTTGCCATCGGCATCCCGTCAGCTGGGGGAAGATTGTTACTAGTTGCCATCGGCATCCCATCAGCTGGGGGAATATTGTTACAAGTTGCCATCGGCATTCCAGTCCGCTGGGGGAATATTGTTACTAGTTGCCATCTGCATTCCCGTCAGCTGTCGAAATATTGTTTCTAGTTACCATCGGCATCCTGTCAGCTGGGGGAATATTATTACTAGTTGCCATCGGCATCCCGTCAGCTGGGGGAATATTGTTACTAGTTGCCATCGGCATTCCCGTCAGCTGGGGGAATATTGTTACTAGTTGCCATGGGCATTCCCGTCAGCTGGGGGAATAGTGTTACCATCAGCATCCCGTCAGCTGAGGGAATATTGTTACTAGTTGCCATCGGCATCCCGTCAGCTGGGGGAAGATTGTTATTAGTTGCCATCGGCATCCCGCCAGCTGTGGGAATATGGTTACTAGTTGCCATCGGCATTCCCGTCAGCTGGGGGAATATTGTTACTAGTTACCATCGGCATTCCTGTCAGCTGGAGGAATAGTGTTACTAGTTACCATCGGCATCCCATTAGCTGGGGGAATATTGTTACTAGTTGCCATCGGCAACCCGTCAGCTGGGGAATATTGTTACCATCGGCATCCCGTCAGCTGGGGGAATAGTGTTACTAGTTGCCATCGGCATCCCGTCAGCTGGGGGAATATTGTTACTAGTTGCCATCGACATCCCGTCAGCTGGGGGAATATTGTTACTAGTTGCCATCGGCATCCCGTCAGCTGGGGGAATATTGTTTCTAGTTGCTATCGGCATCCCGTCAGCTGGGGGAATATCGTTACTAGTTGCCATCGGCATCCCGTCAGCTGGGGGAATATTGTTACCATCGGCTTCCCGTCAGCTGGGGGAATATTGTTACCATCGGCATCCCGTCAGCTGGAGGAATAGTGTTACCATCGGCATCCCGTCAGCTGGGAGAATATTGTTACTAGTTGCCAACGGCATCCCGTCAGCTGGGGGAATATTGTTACTAGTTGCCATCGGCATCCCGTCAGCTGGGGGAATATTGTTACTAGTTACCATCGGCATCCCGTCAGCTGGGGGAATATTGTTACCATCGGCATCCCTTCAGCTTGGGGAATATTGTTACCATCGGCATCCCGTCAGCTGGAGGAATAGTGTTACCATTGGCATCCCGTCAGCTGGAGTAATAGTGTTACCATCGGCATCCCGTCAGCTGGGGGAATAGTGTTACTAGTTACTATCGGCATCCCGTCAGCTGGGGGAATAGTGTTACTAGTTGCCATCGGCATCCCCGTCAGCTGGGGGAATTTTGTTACTAGTTGCCATCGGCATCCCGTCAGCTGGGGGAAGATTGTTACTAGTTGCCATCGGCATCCCGTCAGCTGGGGGAATATTGTTACTAGTTGCCATCGGCATCCCGTCAGCTGGGGGAATATAGTTACTAGTTGCCATCGGCATTCCTGTCAGCTGGGAGAATATTGTTACTAGTTGCCATCGGCATTCCCGTCAGCTGGGGGAATATTGTTACCATCGGCATCCCGTCAGCTTGGGGAATATTGTTACCATCGGCATTCCTGTCAGCTGGTGGAATATTGTTACTAGTTGCCATCGGCATTCCTGTCAGCTGGAGGAATAGTGTTACTAGTTACCATCAGCATCCCGTTAGCTGGGGGAATATTGTTACTAGTTGCCATCGGCATCCCGTCAGCTGGGGGAATATTGTTACCATCGGCATCCCGTCAGCTGGGGGAATAGTGTTACTCGTTGCCATCGGCATCCCGTCAGCTGGGGGAATATTGTTACTAGTTGCCATCGACATCCCGTCAGCTGGGGGAATATTGTTACTAGTTGCCATCGGCATCCCGTCAGCTGGGGGAATATTGTTACTAGTTGCCATCGGCATCCCGTCAGCTGGTGGAATATTGTTACTAGTTGCCATCGGCATCCCGTGAGCTGGGGGAATATTGTTACTAGTTACCATCGGCATCACGTCAGCTGGGGGAATATTGTTACCATCGGCATCCCGTCAGCTGGGGGAATATTGTTACCATCGGCATCCCGTCAGCTGGAGGAATAGTGTTACCATCGGCATCCCGTCAGCTGGGAGAATATTGTTACTAGTTGCCAACGGCATCCCGTCAGCTGGGGGAATATTGTTACTAGTTGCCATCGGCATCCCGTCAGCTGGGGGAATATTGTTACTAGTTACCATCGGCATCCCGTCAGCTGGGGGAATATTGTTACTAGTTGCCATCGGTATCCCGTCAGCTGGGGGAATATTGTTACTAGTTACCATCGGCATCCCGTCAGCTGGGGGAATATTGTTACCATCGGCATCCCGTCAGCTTGGGGAATATTGTTACCATCGGCATCCCGTCAGCTGGAGGAATAGTGTTACCATCGCATCCCGTCAGCTGGAGTAATAGTGTTACCATCGGCATCCCGTCAGCTGGGGGAATAGTGTTACTAGTTACTATCGGCATCCCGTCAGCTGGGGGAATAGTGTTACTAGTTGCCATCGGCATCCCCGTCAGCTGGGGGAATTTTGTTACTAGTTGCCATCGGCATCCCGTCAGCTTGGGGAAAATTGTTACTAGTTGCCATCGGCATCCCGTCACCTGGGGGAATATAGTTACTAGTTGCCATCGGCATTCCTGTCAGCTGGGGGAATATTGTTTCTAGTTGCCATCGGCATTCCCGTCAGCTGGGGGAATATTGTTACCATCGGCATCCCGTCAGCTTGGGGAATATTGTTATCATCGGCATCCCGTCAGCTGGGGGAATATAGTTACTAGTTGCCATCGGCATCCCGTCAGCTGGGGGAATATTGTTACTAGTTGCCATCGGCATCCCATCAGCAGGGGGAAGATTGTTACTAGTTGCCATCGGCATTCCGTCAGCTGGGGGAATATTGTTACAAGTTGCCATCGGCATTCCAGTCAGCTGGGGGAATATTGTTACTAGTTGCCATCTGCATTCCCGACAGCTGTCGGAATATTGTTACTAGTTGCCATCGGCATTCCCGTCAGCTGGAGGAATAGTGTTACTAGTTACCATCGGCATCCCGTTAGCTGGGGGAATATTGTTACTAGTTGCCATCGGCATCCCGTCAGCTGGGGGAATATTGTTACTAGTTGCCATCGGCATTCCCTTCAGCTGGGGGAATATTGGGCCTGATTCAGACCCACTCCCGAGCGGCTGTCCGCTCGCAAGTGGGTCGATGTTATGGACTGAGCATGCGCACGACGGAGGGAGCTCCGTCATGCGCATGCTCCAGATGCGACAAGCGAAGGAATGTCCTTCGCTCGTTGTTTCCGATCAAAGGGGGTATGCTGTCAATGTTGATTGACAGCACACCCCCTTTGGTGGGCGTGCCGGGGGCGTGCCACCCTGACGGGGGTGTTCCCACGGGAACGCCTCGCATCAAAAGCCGGCCCACTGACATCACTAGTGATGTCAGTGGGAGTGATTTTGGCTCTGATAGAGCCAAAATCACTCCGGAGCTTGCGGTTGAAAACCTCAACCGCAGGCTCCGGCTCGCAAACTCGATGGTCGCGATGGTCTCGACCATCGCGACCATCACAATGCACGCTCATATAGCCTGTGGGTGGTGACCCACAGCTATACGAGCGTCCAGGAGGACGCTCCATGAAAATGGAGCCCTGCCCTCATTCAGAGCGTGCGCTCTGCTCAGAGCGTACGGCTCTGAATGAGGGCCATTGTTACTAGTTACCATCGGCATCCCGTCAGCTGGGGCAATATTGTTACTAGTTGCCATCGGCATCCCGTCAGCTGGGGGAATATAGTTACTAGTTGCCATCGGCATTCCCGTCAGCTGGGGGAATATAGTTACTAGTTGCCATCTGCATTCCGTCAGCTGGGGGAATATTGTTACTAGTTGCCATCGGCATTCCCGTCAGCTGGGGGAATATTGTTACTAGTTGCCATCGGCATCCCGTCAGCTGGGGGAAGATTGTTACTAGTTGCCATCGGCATCCCGTCAGCTGAGGGAATATTGTTACTAGTTGCCATCGGCATCCCGTCAGCTGGGGGAATATAGTTACTAGTTGCCATCGGCATTCCTGTCAGCTGGGGGAATATTGTTACTAGTTGCCATCGGCATCCCGTCAGCTGGGGGAATATTGTTACCATCGGCATCCCGTCAGCTGGGGGAATAGTGTTACTAGTTGCCATCGGCATTCCCGTCAGCTGGGGGAATTTTGTTACCATCAGCATCCCGTCAGCTGGGGGAATATTGTTACTAGTTACCATCGGCATCCCATCAGCTGGGGGAATATTATTACTAGTTGCCATCGGCATCCCGTCAGCTGGGGGAATATTGTTACTAGTTGCCATCGGCATTCCCGTCAGCTGGGGGAATATTGTTACTAGTTGCCATGGGCATTCCCGTCAGCTGGGGGAATAGTGTTACCATCAGCATCCCGTCAGCTGAGGCAATATTGTTACTAGTTGCCATCGGCATCCCGTCAGCTGGGGGAAGATTGTTATTAGTTGCCATCGGCATCCCGTCAGCTGTGGGAATATGGTTACTACTTGCCATCGGCATTCCCGTCAGCTGGGGGAATATTGTTACTAGTTACCATCGGCATTCCTGTCAGCTGGAGGAATAGTGTTACTAGTTACCATCGGCATCCCGTTAGCTGGGGGAATATTGTTACTAGTTGCCATCGGCATCCCGTCAGCTGGGGGAATATTGTTACCATCGGCATCCCGTCAGCTGGGGGAATAGTGTTACTAGTTGGCATCGGCATCCCGTCAGCTGGGGGAATATTGTTACTAGTTGCCATCGACATCCCGTCAGCTGGGGGAATATTGTTACTAGTTGCCATCGGCATCCCATCAGCTGGGGGAATATTGTTACTAGTTGCCATCGGCATCCCGTCAGCTGGTGGAATATTGTTACTAGTTGCCATCGGCATCCCGTGAGCTGGGGGAATATTGTTACTAGTTACCATCGGCATCACGTCAGCTGGGGGAATATTGTTACCATCGGCATCCCGTCAGCTGGGGGAATATTGTTACCATCGGCATCCCGTCAGCTGGAGGAATAGTGTTACCATCGGCATCCCGTCAGCTGGGAGAATATTGTTACTAGTTGCCAACGGCATCCCGTCAGCTGGGGGAATATTGTTACTAGTTGCCATCGGCATCCCGTCAGCTGGGGGAATATTGTTACTAGTTACCATCGGCATCCCGTCAGCTGGGGGAATATTGTTACTAGTTGCCATCGGCATCCCGTCAGCTGGGGGAATATTGTTACTAGTTACCATCGGCATCCCGTCAGCTGGGGGAATATTGTTACCATCGGCATCCCGTCAGCTTGGGGAATATTGTTACCATCGGCATCCCGTCAGCTGGAGGAATAGTGTTACCATCGGCATCCCGTCAGCTGGAGTAATAGTGTTACCATCGGCATCCCGTCAGCTGGGGGAATAGTGTTACTAGTTACTATCGGCATCCCGTCAGCTGGGGGAATAGTGTTACTAGTTGCCATCGGCATCCCCGTCAGCTGGGGGAATTTTGTTACAAGTTGCCATCGGCATCCCGTCAGCTGGGGGAAAATTGTTACTAGTTGCCATCGGCATCCCGTCAGCTGGGGGAATATTGTTACTAGTTGCCATCGGCATCCCGTCACCTGGGGGAATATAGTTACTAGTTGCCATCGGCATTCCTGTCAGCTGGGGGAATATTGTTTCTAGTTGCCATCGGCATTCCCGTCAGCTGGGGGAATATTGTTACCATCGGCATCCCGTCATCTTGGGGAATATTGTTACCATCGGCATCCCGTCAGCAGGGGGAATATAGTTACTAGTTGCCATCTGCATCCCGTCAGCTGGGGGAATATTGTTACTAGTTGCCATCGGCATCCCATCAGCAGGGGGAAGATTGTTACTAGTTGCCATCGGCATTCCGTCAGCTGGGGGAATATTGTTACAAGTTGCCATCGGCATTCCAGTCAGCTGGGGGAATATTGTTACTAGTTGCCATCTGCATTCCCGACAGCTGTCGGAATATTGTTACTAGTTGCCATCGGCATTCCGGTCAGCTGGAGGAATAGTGTTACTAGTTACCATCGGCATCCCGTTAGCTGGGGGAATATTGTTACTAGTTGCCATCGGCATCCCGTCAGCTGGAGGAATATTGTTACTAGTTGCCATAGGCATCCTGTCAGCTGGGGGAATATTGATACTAGTTACCATCGGCATCACGTCAGCTGGGGGAATATTGCTACTAGTTACCATGGGCATCCCGTCAGCTGGGGAAATATTGTTACCATCGGCATCCCGTCAGCTGGAGGAATAGTGTTACCATCGGCATCCCATCAGCTGGAGGAATAGTGTTACCATCGGCATCCTGTCAGCTGGGGGAATAGTGTTACTAGTTGCCATCGGCATGCCGTCAGCTGGGGGAATATTGTTACTAGTTGCCATCGGCATCCCGTCAGCTGGGGGAATATTGTTACTAGTTTCCATCGGCATCCCGTCAGCTGGGGGAATATTGTTACTAGTTGCCATCGGCATCCCGTCAGCTGGGGGAATATTGTTACTAGATACCATCGGCATCCTATCAGCTGGGGAAATATTGTTACTAGTTACCATCGACACCCCGTTAGCTGGGGTAATACTGTTACTAGTTGCCATAGGCATCCCGTCAGCTTGGGGAATATTGTTACTAGTTACCATCGGCATCCCGTCAGCTGGGGGAATATTGTTACTAGTTACCATCGGCATCTTGTCAGCTGGAGGAATAGTGTTACCATCGGCATTCCCTTCAGCTGGGGGAATATTGTTACTAGATGCCATCGGCATTCCCGTCAGCTGGGGGATTATTGTTACTAGTTGACATCGGCATTCCCGTCAGCTGGGGGAATATTTTTACTAGTTGCCATCGGCATTCCCGTCAGCTGGGGGAATATTGTTACTAGTTGCCATGGGCATTCCCGTCAGCTGGGGGAATAGTGTTACCATCAGCATCCCGTCAGCTGAGGCAATATTGTTACTAGTTGCCATCGGCATCCCGTCAGCTGGGGGAATATTGTTACTAGTTGCCATGGGCATTCCCGTCAGCTGGGGGAATAGTGTTACCATCAGCATCCCGTCAGCTGAGGCAATATTGTTACTAGTTGCCATCGGCATCCCGTCAGCTGGGGGAAGATTGTTATTAGTTGCCATCGGCATCCCGTCAGCTGTGGGAATATGGTTACTACTTGCCATCGGCATTCCCGTCAGCTGGGGGAATATTGTTACTTGTTACCATCGGCATTCCTGTCAGCTGGAGGAATAGTGTTACTAGTTACCATCGGCATCCCGTTAGCTGGGGGAATATTGTTACTAGTTGCCATCGGCATCCCGTCAGCTGGGGGAATATTGTTACCATCGGCATCCCGTCAGCTGGGGGAATAGTGTTACTAGTTGCCATCGGCATCCCGTCAGCTGGGGGAATATTGTTACTAGTTGCCATCGACATCCCGTCAGCTGGGGGAATATTGTTACTAGTTGCCATCGGCATCCCATCAGCTGGGGGAATATTGTTACTAGTTGCCATCGGCATCCCGTCAGCTGGTGGAATATTGTTACTAGTTGCCATCGGCATCCCGTGAGCTGGGGGAATATTGTTACTAGTTACCATCGGCATCACGTCAGCTGGGGGAATATTGTTACCATCGGCATCCCGTCAGCTGGGGGAATATTGTTACCATCGGCATCCCGTCAGCTGGAGGAATAGTGTTACCATCGGCATCCCGTCAGCTGGGAGAATATTGTTACTAGTTGCCAACGGCATCCCGTCAGCTTGGGGAATATTGTTACTAGTTGCCATCGGCATCCCGTCAGCTGGGGGAATATTGTTACTAGTTACCATCGGCATCCCATCAGCTGGGGGAATATTGTTACTAGTTGCCATCGGCATCCCGTCAGCTGGGGGAATATTGTTACTAGTTACCATCGGCATCCCGTCAGCTGGGGGAATATTGTTACCATCGGCATCCCGTCAGCTTGGGGAATATTGTTACCATCGGCATCCCGTCAGCTGGAGGAATAGTGTTACCATCGGCATCCCGTCAGCTGGAGTAATAGTGTTACCATCGGCATCCCGTCAGCTGGGGGAATAGTGTTACTAGTTACTATCGGCATCCCGTCAGCTGGGGGAATAGTGTTACTAGTTGCCATCGGCATCCCCGTCAGCTGGGGGAATTTTGTTACAAGTTGCCATCGGCATCCCGTCAGCTGGGGGAAAATTGTTACTAGTTGCCATCGGCATCCCGTCAGCTGGGGGAATATTGTTACTAGTTGCCATCGGCATCCCGTCACCTGGGGGAATATAGTTACTAGTTGCCATCGGCATTCCTGTCAGCTGGGGGAATATTGTTTCTAGTTGCCATCGGCATTTCCGTCAGCTGGGGGAATATTGTTACCATCGGCATCCCGTCATCTTGGGGAATATTGTTACCATCGGCATCCCGTCAGCTGGGGGAATATAGTTACTAGTTGCCATCGGCATCCCGTCAGCTGGGGGAATATTGTTACTAGTTGCCATCGGCATCCCATCAGCAGGGGGAAGATTGTTACTAGTTGCCATCGGCATTCCGTCAGCTGGGGGAATATTGTTACAAGTTGCCATCGGCATTCCAGTCAGCTGGGGGAATATTGTTACTAGTTGCCATCTGCATTCCCGACAGCTGTCGGAATATTGTTACTAGTTGCCATCGGCATTCCCGTCAGCTGGAGGAATAGTGTTACTAGTTACCATCGGCATCCCGTTAGCTGGGGGTATATTGTTACTAGTTGCCATCGGCATCCCGTCAGCTGGAGGAATATTGTTACTAGTTGCCATAGGCATCCTGTCAGCTGGGGGAATATTGATACTAGTTACCATCGGCATCACGTCAGCTGGGGGAATATTGCTACTAGTTACCATGGGCATCCCGTCAGCTGGGGAAATATTGTTACCATCGGCATCCCGTCAGCTGGAGGAATAGTGTTACCATCGGCATCCCATCAGCTGGAGGAATAGTGTTACCATCGGCATCCTGTCAGCTGGGGGAATAGTGTTACTAGTTGCCATCGGCATGCCGTCAGCTGGGGGAATATTGTTACTAGTTGCCATCGGCATCCCGTCAGCTGGGGGAATATTGTTACTAGTTTCCATCGGCATCCCGTCAGCTGGGGGAATATTGTTACTAGTTGCCATCGGCATCCCGTCAGCTGGGGGAATATTGTTACTAGATACCATCGGCATCCTATCAGCTGGGGAAATATTGTTACTAGTTACCATCGACACCCCGTTAGCTGGGGTAATACTGTTACTAGTTGCCATAGGCATCCCGTCAGCTTGGGGAATATTGTTACTAGTTACCATCGGCATCCCGTCAGCTGGGGGAATATTGTTACTAGTTACCATCGGCATCTTGTCAGCTGGAGGAATAGTGTTACCATCGGCATTCCCTTCAGCTGGGGGAATATTGTTACTAGATGCCATCGGCATTCCCGTCAGCTGGGGGATTATTGTTACTAGTTGACATCGGCATTCCCGTCAGCTGGAGGAATAGTGTTACTAGTTACCATCGGCATCCCGTTAGCTGAGGGAACACTGTTACTAGTTGCCATAGGCATCCCGTCAGCTGGGGGAATATTGTTACTAGTTACCATCGGCATCCCGTCAGCTGGGGGAATATTTTTACTAGTTGCCATCGGCATCTCGTCAGCTGGGGGAATATTGTTACCATCGGCATCCCGTCAGCTGGAGGAATAGTGTTACCATCGGCATCCCGTCAGCTGGGATAATATTGTTACTAGTTGCCATCGGCATCCCGTCAGCTGGGGGAATATTGTTACTAGTTACCATCGGCATCCCGTCAGCTGGGTGAATATTGTTACTTGTTACCATCGACACCCCGTCAGCTGGGGGAATAGTGTTACCATCGGCATCCCGTCAGCTGGAGGAATACTGTTACCATCGGCATCCCGTCAGCTGGGGGAATAGTGTTACTAGTTGCCATCGGCATGCCGTCAGCTGGGGGAATATTGTAACTAGTTGCAATCGGCATCCCGTCAGCTGGGGGAATATTGTTACTAGTTACCATCGGCATCCCGTCAGCTGGGGGAATATTGTTACTAATTGCCATTGGCATCCCTTCAGCTGGGGGAATATTGTTACTAGTTGCCATCGGCATTCCCGTTAGCTGGGGGAATATTGTTACTAGTTGCCATCGGCATCCCGTCAGCTGGGGGAAGATTGTTACTAGTTACCATCGGCATCCCGTCAGCTGGGGCAATAGTGTTACCATCGGCATCCCGTCAGCTGGGGGAATATTGTTACTAGTTGCCATCGGCATCCCGTCAGCTGGGGTAAGATTGTTACTAGTTACCATCGGCATTCTGTCAGCTGGGGGAATATTGTTACGAGTTGCCATCGGCATCCCGTCAGCTGGGGGAATAGAGTTACTAGTTACCATCGGCATCTCATCAGCTGGAATAATAGTGTTACTAGTTACCATCGGCATCCCGTCAGCTGGGGGAATATTATTACTAGTTGCCTTCGGCATCCCGTCAGCTGGGGGAATATTGTTACTAGTTGCCATCGGCATTCCCTTCAGCTGGGGGAATATTGGGCCTGATTCAGACCCACTCGCGAGCGGCTGTCCGCTCGCAAGTGGGTCGATGTTATGGACTGAGCATGCGCACGACGGAGGGAGCTCCGTCATGCGCATGCTCCAGACGCGACAAGCGAAGGAATGTCCTTCGCTCGTTGTTTCCGATCAAAGGGGGCATGCTGTCAATGTTGATTGACAGCACACCCCCTTTGGTGGGCGTGCCGGGGGCGTGCCACCCTGACGGGGGCGTTCCCACGGGAACGCCTCGCGTCAAAAGCCGGCCCACTGACATCACTAGTGATGTCAGTGGGAGTGATTTTGGCTCTGATAGAGCCAAAATCACTCCGGAGCTTGCAGTTGAAAACCTCAACCGCAGGCTCCGGCTCGCAAACTCGATGGTCGCGATGGTCTCGACCATCGCGACCATCACAATGCACGCTCATATAGCCTGTGGGTGGTGACCCACAGCTATACGAGCGTCCAGGAGGACGCTCCATGAAAATGGAGCCCTGCCCTCATTCAGAGCGTGCGCTCTGCTCAGAGCGTACGGCTCTGAATGAGGGCCATTGTTACTAGTTACCATCGGCATCCCGTCAGCTGGGGGAATATTGTTACTAGTTGCCATCGGCATCCCGTCAGCTGGGGGAATATAGTTACTAGTTGCCATTGGCATTCCCGTCAGCTGGGGGAATATAGTTACTAGTTGCCATCTGCATTCCGTCAGCTGGGGGAATATTGTTACTAGTTGCCATCGGCATTCCCGTCAGCTGGGGAAATATTGTTACTAGTTGCCATCGGCAGCCCGTCAGCTGGGGGAAGATTGTTACTAGTTGCCATCGGCATCCCCTCAGCTGGGGGAATATTGTTACTAGTTGCCATCGGCATCCCGTCAGCTGGGGGAATATAGTTACTAGTTGCCATCGGCATTCCTGTCAGCTGGGGGAATATTGTTACTAGTTGCCATCGGCTTTCCCGTCAGCTGGGGGAATTGTGTTACCATCAGCATCCCGTCAGCTGGGGGAATATTGTTACTAGTTGCCATCGGCATCCCGTCAGCTGGGGGAAGATTATTACTAGTTGCCTTCGGCATCCCGTCAGCTGGGGGAATATTGTTACTAGTTGCCATCGGCATTCCCTTCAGCTGGGGGAATATTGGGCCTGATTCAGACCCACTCGCGAGCGGCTGTCCGCTCGCAAGTGGGTCGATGTTATGGACTGAGCATGCGCACGACGGAGGGAGCTCCGTCATGCGCATGCTCCAGACGCGACAAGCGAAGAAATGTCCTTCGCTCGTTGTTTCCGATCAAAGGGGGCATGCTGTCAATGTTGATTGACAGCACACCCCCTTTGGTGGGCGTGCCGGGGGCGTGCCACCCTGACGGGGGCGTTCCCACGGGAACGCCTCCCGTCAAAAGCCGACCCACTGACATCACTAGTGATGTCAGTGGGAGTGATTTTGGCTCTGATAGAGCCAAAATCACTCCGGAGCTTGCGGTTGAAAACCTCAACCGCAGGCTCCGGCTCGCAAACTCGATGGTCGCGATGGTCTCGACCATCGTGACCATCACAATGCACGCTCATATAGCCTGTGGGTGGTGACCCACAGCTATACGAGCGTCCAGGAGGACGCTCCATGAAAATGGAGCCCGGCCCTCATTCAGAGCGTGCGCTCTGCTCAGAGCGTACGGCTCTGAATGAGGGCCATTGTTACTAGTTACCATCGGCATCCCGTCAGCTGGGGGAATATTGTTACTAGTTGCCATCGGCATCCCGTCAGCTGGGGGAATATAGTTACTAGTTGCCATCGGCATTCCCGTCAGCTGGGGGAATATAGTTACTAGTTGCCATCTGCATTCCGTCAGCTGGGGGAATATTGTTACTAGTTGCCATCGGCATTCCCGTCAGCTGGGGGAATATTGTTACTAGTTGCCATCGGCATCCCGTCAGCTGGGGGAAGATTGTTACTAGTTGCCATCGGCATCCCGTCAGCTGGGGGAATATTGTTACTAGTTGCCATCGGCATCCCGTCAGCTGGGGGAATATAGTTACTAGTTGCCATCGGCATTCCTGTCAGCTGGGGGAGTATTGTTACTAGTTGCCATCGGCATTCCCGTCAGCTGGGGGAATTGTGTTACCATCAGCATCCCGTCAGCTGGGGGAATATTGTTACTAGTTGCCATCGGCATCCCGTCAGCTGGGGGAAGATTGTTACTAGTTGCCATCGGCATCCCGTCAGCTGGGGGAATATTGTTACTAGTTGCCATTGGCATCCCTTCAGCTGGGGGAATATTGTTACTAGTTGCCATCGGCATTCCCGTCAGCTGGGGAATATTGTTAATAGTTGCCATCGGCATCCCTTCAGCTGGGGGAAGATTGTTACTAGTTACCATCGGCATCCCGTCAGCTGGGGCAATAGTGTTACCATCGGCATCCCGTCAGCTGGGGGAATATTGTTACTAGTTGCCATCGGCATCCTGTCAGCTGGTGGATCATTGTTACTAGTTGCCATCGGCATACCGTCAGCTGGGGGAATATTGTTACTAGTTGCCATCGGCATTCCCGTCAGCTGGGGGAATATTGTTACTAGTTGCCTTCGGCATTCCCGTCAGCTGGGGGAATATTGTTACTAGTTGCCATCGGCATTCCCGTCAGCTGGGGTAATATTGCTACTAGTTGCCATCGGCATCCGGTCAGCTGGGGGAAGATTGTTACTAGTTGCCATCGGCATTCCCGTCAGCTGGGGGTATTGTGTTACCATCAGCATCCCGTCAGCTGGGGGAATATTGGTCCTCATTCAGACCCACTCGCAAGCGGGCGCACGTACGATAGGCGTACGTACAAAAATATTTAAATTCAATGGCTCGCTCGTATTTTCGTTCGCATCTAAAATTCCTCCCAAAACTCTGACGACCCCTCCTCTAACTAACGAGCGTACAAAATAGCGAGCGTACATCCCCGAAATGGCTTGAAAGGAACGCACGCACAAGTATAAACAGGAAGTGGCCTTGTCAGATGTCGATTACCTGCTCCTTTATTCTGCCTACCTCCATCAATCGTATCATGCCAATCAATGTATCAATTAGCTTAATTGTTTGTTTTTTTCAACACAATGCAAGAAACTTTACTCTTGTCCGTGTTTGTGTTTACCCGCAGAATACGTAAGGATGAAACATTCGCTTTTATTGTTCAAAAAACATGTGAACCACAATTAAACAATTGTACTATTGCTGTGGATCCCCGCATATTTCCCTGGGTTCATTTCTTTATGTAAATTAGCTTACGCATGTCACTGCATCAAGCCTATCATAACTCTCCAGAGATTTCTGGCCCTGTCGAACACATGACTCATACACTAACCAATAAAATTGCTCCTGTTAATTTCCAAAATACATTAGCCAATCAGAAAATTTGGCCACACTTTATCAAAAATGATTTTTAAGAAAAACACCATTGCCATCATGAGAGCCTCCGCATTCACCAGGCGCGAGCTGCTGTTGCTTACGGAGGTCATGGATCGCCGGATCACCAGCCAGCCTCAACCCATGACCAACCGGCAGAAGCGCTCCGCGTATGTGGAGGCACGGTCCCGCCTGCGGTCCTTCGGCTCACGCCGCAACATCGGGCAGCTGGAGCGCAGGTGGTCCGACCTGCAACGGCGAACGCCCCGCTTGCTGGCATGCTTTCGAATGCAGATCCTGGCAAGTAAGTGTTATGTATTGTGGTTTTAATGTTTGTGTTTGTGGGGCAAACTGCGTGTGCATGTTTTCCTGTCTGTTCTATTTATTATTTGTACTCATATCTGCGTGTGCATGTTTTCCTGTCTGTTCTATTTATTATTTGTACTCATATCTGCGTGTGCATGTTTTCCTGTCTGTTCTATTTATTATTTGTACTCATATCTGCGTGTGCATGTTTTCCTGTCTGTTCTATTTATTATTTGTACTCATATCTGCGTGTGCATGTTTTCCTGTCTGTTCTATTTATTATTTGTACTCATATCTGCGTGTGCATGTTTTCCTGTCTGTTCTATTTATTATTTGTACTCATATCTGCGTGTGCATGTTTTCCTGTCTGTTCTATTTATTATTTGTACTCATATCTGCGTGTGCATGTTTTCCTGTCTGTTCTATTTATTATTTGTACTCATATCTGCGTGTGCATGTTTTCCTGTCTGTTCTATTTATTATTTGTACTCATATCTGCGTGTGCATGTTTTCCTGTCTGTTCTATTTATTATTTGTACTCATATCTGCGTGTGCATGTTTTCCTGTCTGTTCTATTTATTATTTGTACTCATATCTGCGTGTGCATGTTTTCCTGTCTGTTCTATTTATTATTTGTACTCATATCTGCGTGTGCATGTTTTCCTGTCTGTTCTATTTATTATTTGTACTCATATCTGCGTGTGCATGTTTTCCTGTCTGTTCTATTTATTATTTGTACTCATATCTGCGTGTGCATGTTTTCCTGTCTGTTCTATTTATTATTTGTACTCATATCTGCGTCTGCATGTTTTCCTGTCTGTTCTATTTATTATTTGTACTCATATCTGCGTCTGCATGTTTTCCCTCTTTTTATGAATTTTTAATTCTACTGCTATTTTTTTTGGTTTTATTTCTTTTTTCTTTTTTTTTTTTTGTTTGTTTGCCCGGATTTGTCCATAAACTAAACGCAATTTATTTGACATATTTTAGGGGGACAGCCAAGACTCCGCCGTCACCGTCCGTCCAGACGGCGTTCCCGGCCACTATCCCCAACCCCCAGCCAACACTCCACCCCAAATCTTTCCCCTATTCCCCACTCCTCCCCATCCTTCCCAGACCCTCTCCCGGAAATGTCGGGCCTCCTTCCGCTCCGTCCCACTTCCCCCTCTCCTCCACCCACCCCTCTTCCAATTACCCCCTCCCCGGAGTCCATCATAACTCTGCCCCATTCTTTGGGTAATGACGGATCCTCCGAGGAGGATCATGGAGGTATTTCCGGAGCTCCCGATTTGTTTCCCGGTATGTTTTTTATTATTTTTTTTTAAAGCACAAACTGTTTGTATGTAATCATGTGTCGTGCCTTTCTTCGTGTTTTTGTGGCTTGACTTTTGTTGATTGTGAAGGTTTGCCTTTACCTCTTCCTGGTGATTTAAACATACACATATCATACCTGTGGGAATTTGTACCTAGGCCTTGTATTTTTGCCAGCCCACCCTTTTTATTTTTGTTTTTGGGTTTAGGAGTGATTTGGTTGTGTTTTTTTTTTTTATGTGGATTCCCTATTGTTGTATTAACCCACACACTTTTCTCACCCACAGAGGAACAGAGGCGTCGGCAAGAGGTGGCGGATGTTGTGGGGCAGATGCGCCAACATGTCATCGGCATTCTGGTGGCCCTCGACCGGCTGTCTGGCCTCCTTCGGCATTAGTTTTTTTATTTTTGTTCTATTTTCCAATTAAATTTATTAAGACAAATATACGTTGTGGCTCATTTTTAAAAACCAAAACCAAGATAGTTTAGCCTGACATAAGTTCCTGCAAGGATTTCCCTTTTTTAAAAGTTAGATTGTGTTTTGTCTTTGTATGTCAAACAGACACAAGAAACACATAACAGTAACAATGTCATTTCCCTTTTTGGGTGTAGTGTCAATTACATATTTCTACATTTTCCAGGTTCCTACTTGGTGCGCAAGCTGCTTAGGCCAATCTTACAAATCCCAAGGTTGGGCCAGGCTTCCTTTTGGTGTGGATTGGGAAGCTGAAAACATATTTCAGTTTAGCTCAACTGGCGTCAGTACTGGTTTACCCCTTAGTCAAATGTAACTTGTGTTAACCTGGTTACACTTGCTGTTAACGTCCCAAAAAAGGAAGACCATTTCACTCTTCAAACATTTATTCACAACATAACAGAGAAAACAAAGTGGTCACTCCCAAAAAAAAAACACAGTGATAAATTCAAATACAACACATACCAAGAAATAATTAAATAAAAACACAAAATCAAGAACTGGTTGACGAAGGACCATGCCAACATGATTCCACAAACATGGCGTTGCGATATGGGTTCCAGAATATATGCCCAAAAGGACCAGATCCAGGTTTGGTAAGGGTAGCAGGAAGTAGTGAGCGTTGGAGTGCCAAAGATTATGTGAACAAACAGAAGATGGTGAGAAAAATAAAAATAAATTAGATGTTCGCAAACAAACACAAACACATTAGGTATAAACACTGGAGTTTTGTTCAAACTTACCTAAAAAATCTGGCCACCACATCATCGCGTATGGCCCCCCCACATACTGACCTTCGACCAACCTCGGGGGGGCCATCCTCAGGTAAGGCATCCTCTGGCTGCATTGGGACACCACTCCTTATGGCAATGTTGTGAAATATCCCACACAGGACCACAATTTTCGACACCATATCCGGCACATACATGAGCTCGCCACCAGAGCGGTGGAGGCATCTGAATCTGCCTTTTAAAAGGCCGATACAGTGCTCCACCACTTGCCTGGTGACTGTAAGTGCGGAATTATACGCACTTTGTGGCCCTGGTGTGGGAGCCAAATAAGGAGTGAGCAGCCAGGACATGCAAGGGTATCCACTGTCTCCTGTGAACAAAAATAGACCACATCAGGAACACTGTGTATCAAGCTTAACATTGTTATGTACTAAAGGTCTCCACTTACCCAGAAGCCACGCATCACCAGCTTGTAGGTTGGTTAATTTCTGCCATATCCCTGATTGCCGGATGACGAAGGAGTCATGAGCACTTCCGGGTAATTTAGCATTCAGGGACAGGATCTGGAGGGAGGCATCACATACCACCATTACATTCAGGGAGTGATAGTGTTTCCTGTTTCTAAATATTGCCTCCAGCCGTGCTGGAGGCTGAAGTGGTATGTGAGTACCATCCACAACCCCTATGATGTGTGGGAAGCCAGCTATTTGGTAAAAATTGGCCTTGGCCACACTAAGGGCACCCATATCCAAAGGCATTTTAATAAAATGATGGAGGTGCTTGAAAAGTGCCTCCATCACTGCCCTCAGGATCCTGGAAAAGGAGGATTGGGAGATGCCCGCCACTATTCCCACCGTTGTTTGAAATGATCCTGAGGCACAGAAATGTAACACCGCCATAAATTGCGTCAGTGGTGGTATTGCTGTTGGACTGTCAATTTGCCGCTCAAGATCACTTTCTATTAATGAGAGAGTGACTATGATGATTTTGGGAGGTAGACGGTAGCATCTTAAAACCTCATCATCGGGCATTCCAAAAAGGGTGACACGTGTTCGAAATATCTGGGGCCTTGCATGCCTACGATGCCTACGCCTGGGACGAGTTTGAGGTTGGTCGTCTTCCGGGAGCAGGGCCAGAACAATTCGCCCCAGATCTACCTGAAATTCAAAGTTTACAATGTAAGGCTTTTGAGCCACCCCAAAAGTAAGAAAAAACAACTTAGCTTTCTGATACCATCCATAGCTGCTTACATGCCGGGGTATTGTCATGATACGTATAAACTGTAAAAAAGCCAAAAATGAGACTTCAAAAATTTAGAGGGTGATTTTTTTTTTTTCAAATTGTTGCAAGCCAACACAGAAAATAGCCGAAACACACATTTGGCCATCGATGAAAACGACATTGCACACCGTACGTCAAATAGGGTTCAAATGGACCCCAAAAATGGAAAAGGGAAAAGCAAAACTGGATTACATGATGAATAAGCCGCCAAAAATGCGTTAATTAGTTCGCAAATGCAAGTCACTACACCAACAGTCAAAAATGCGGTAATTAATTCGCAAATGCAAGTCACTACACCAACAGTCAAAAATGCGGTAATTAATTCGCAAATGCAAGTCACTACACCAACTGTCAAAAATGCGGTAATTAATTCGCAAATGCAAGTCACTACACCAACAGTCAAAAATGCGGTAATTAATTCGCAAATGCAAGTCACTACACCAACAGTCAAAAATGCGGTAATTAATTTGCAAATGCAAGTCACTACACCAACAGTCAAAAATGCGGTAATTAATTCGCAAATGCAAGTCACTACACCAACAGTCAAAAATGCGGTAATTAATTCGCAAATGCAAGTCACTACACCAACAGTCAAAAATGCGGTAATTAGTTCGCAAATGCAAGACAAAAAATGGACTTACCCAACTCGAATATATAAGATTTCCAAAAAAAACTAAAAAAGATGAAATTAGTGTTAAAAAAATTAACTAACCACAAAACAGAAGAAGACACCAATTGGCCACAAATTTGACTGCACAAAACTTACCAAATCAGGAAAGGATGTGGAAAAAAGGAAAAAAATGCGAACGGAAAAACAAAAGAACTGTAGCAAAAACAAACAAAAAACCAACTCTGCCAAATCCTCCAACCGCAAACAACCAAATCCAAACAACTTTACCGCCAACAATCCAACAACCCCACCTCGACTCCACACACACCAAGCCATAAATAGTGTTTATTTTCCCGCACAAATTAAGGATGAATCATAGGGACGCACAATCAATGATGCGGCCGCAAACAAAGGACGCATGTATAAATACGTCACGAAATCACATTGAATTTCTGGATGATTTCATGCTGGAAGCAGAGACATGGCTTCAGACCAGGGAAACAATGGCCAAAAATCCGGCGGTAAGGCCTTCATGCATTTTGTCTCCATGATTATTTTAAAACATAATATTGGTCAAGTTGTGAAGTGGCTAAATCTGCATATTTACCCAAATAGGTGAGGAGGATGACATGGAAGAGACTGCTGGCCCCAGTCAACCCGCCAAAGCTGCAAAAAAAAAAGGCAGCCACATTTCACAAGCAAGGAGATGGAGGTTTTGATCCAGAAGTGCGTTGACATCCTGCCCCAGGCAGCCAGGAATATGAGCCAAAGCCAGAAGTGGAGAATGTGGGAGGAGGTCGCCGTTGCTGTCAATAGGGTGGGTGATTATGTCCGTCTAGCCCGGGATGTCAAACGGCGGTAAGTAAACACTTTCCCATCCTATAAACAAATCCCATTGTAAAAAAAAGGATAATGGTTCCAAATTCATTCCACAGATGGGCAGACTTCAAATATCGTCTCAAACAAAAACTTGCCGACAGGGCTAGGCATGCAAGGGGGACAGGTGGGGGTCCCACCCCTGTGTCATTGGAGTTGACAGACTTAGAAGAGATGGCACAGGGGTGTGTGCAGGCTGTGGAGGTGTTTGGCGTGTCCAACATGGATACGGACATGCCAGACTTTGCGGCTCCTCATGTTGGCCAAGGTAAGTCTTGTGATGTCACCAACTCTGAAATGCTATTGTGCCAATATGTAGATTCTAATGTGAGTCTTTTCTCCAATTTCCTAACAGAGACAGAGGCGGATGAGTCTGCTCCAGAGGGGAGCCTTGGCCGCAGAATTTCTGCTGGCTCTGCAGGGGAGGAACCAGTACATCCGGCTGAGGACCCTGCAGAAGCCAGTCCAGGGCGTGCCCCCTCGCAGGCAGTGGGCCTCCTCACAGAACTCAATTTTAAATCGTATTGCCATACAGAGATTCTGCAGAGGATGGACGCCAGTCTGATACGGGTGGCTGAGGCCCTGGAGCAAAATGCTGCGGCCAACGTGACCATTGCTCAGGCCCTGGCGGAAAATACCAGGGCCAACATCCGCATCGCCGATGCCCTGGAGCAGCTCGTTCGCCAGCACATGGTGGAGCCGACCTCCCTTCCTGCCGGAACATCCGGATCCTCCACCTCTGGCACAACATCAGCCAATCCTCCAAATGTGCCTAGCCCTGTGCCTAGTCCAGAGGCCACAACATCTGCCTCTGGACAGGCCAGCCCGATGGCATCCCGGACCCGGTCTGGCGCCCACCCTCACCCAGCCAAACGGGCGAGAAAACGGTGACAGCAATGGCGACTTTTCCCACACTCCTTCTGTGCTTGGCTCATATTCCTTTCTGGTCAAAACTTCCCTCTCCTTTCTTGTGAAATGTTTTTAAATTTGGTATTTACGCTTATGTTACCAGTTATGGGTTTTTTTTTTTTAAACAAATATCTTTGCCACAAAAAAAGGCAACAAAATATTAGGCCAATTTGTTTGTGTTTAAACAATAAATTAAAAACAAAAAACTGACATTGTATTGTGACATTATTGTACAAATGGGTTACATTTAATCCTGGCCCTAAAGGCAAAAACTGACCCTCTTAAAACAAAAAAAAGGCCTCTTTAAGGAACGTTTCAAAAATCACATAGCGATGCAAATTCCACAGTAAACCAAAAAAAAGGGGAGCTAATTAAAACATGATGACATTATTGTTACAATAGGCCATAACCAACAAATTGTGGCCAAAATAAAACACCCAAAATGTACGCTAATTGATTGTGTAATCCTGACATTAGCAGCTCTGATTTCCACCTGCGTACGCTTTTGTGCTATCCCAATAAACTGCTTTCCAAACACATACCAAGCCGGATTTCAATCCAACACTAATTACTTTACTGACCAGCCGCGATTAATCGCAGCACCATCGTGGAGTCCCGGGACGGAGGAGAAGGCCATCGCCAATGTGGTCGAGTAATCCTGACCCTAAGCTGTGCGAGCATTTTGAAGGGAAAGCGGATGTTTCAGTGACGTATGAGACGGTCCGAACACATTTGACGTTCGTATCTGCTAATGTATGTACGCCCCAAAAACGCCTCGCCACGCCTGCGTTTTTTCATCTCCACCCCCGTCAACACCCAAAAACGCCCTGTTCTGTCAATCACATTTGACATGTCACTTCCTGTACGCTATTTTAGAAACGAGAGAAAAAAAGCTCGCAATCTGCCGTACGCACATGCGCAGTGTAACACCGACGCATGCGCGGTTAATCAACATCGGAACGCAACGAGCGTACTGTTGTTAACGTGCGGCTCTGAATGAGGGCCATTGTTACTAGCTGCCATCGGTATCTCGTCAGCTGGGGGAAGATTGTTACTAGTTGCCATCGGCATCCCGTCAGCTGGGGGAATATTGTTACTAGTTGCCATCGGCATTCCAGTCAGCTGGGGGAATATTGTTACTAGTTGCCATCTGCATTCCCGACAGCTGTCGGAATATTGTTACTAGTTGCCATCGGCATTCCCGTCAGCTGGAGGAATAGTGTTACTAGTTACCATCGGCATCCCGTTAGCTGGGGGAATATTGTTACTAGTTGCCATCGGCATCCCGTCAGCTGGAGGAATATTGTTACCATCGGCATCCCGTCAGCTGGGGGAATAGTGTTACTAGTTGCCGTCGGCATCCCGTCAGCTGGGGGAATATTGTTACTAGTTGCCATCGACCTCCCGTCAGCTGGGGGAATATTGTTACTAGTTGCCATCGGCATCCCGTTAGCTGGGGGAATATTGTTACTAGTTGCCATCGGCATCCCGTCAGCTGGGGAAATATTGTTACCATCGGCATCCCGTCAGCTGGAGGAATAGTGTTACCATCGGCATCCCATCAGCTGGAGGAATAGTGTTACCATCGGCATCCTGTCAGCTGGGGGAATAGTGTTACTAGTTGCCATCGGCATGCCGTCAGCTGGGGGAATATTGTTACTAGTTGCCATCGGCATCCCGTCAGCTGGGGTAATATTGTTACTAGTTTCCATCGGCATCCCGTCAGCTGGGGGAATATTGTTACTAGTTGCCATCGGCATCCCGTCAGCTGGGGGAATATTGTTACTAGATACCATCGGCATCCTATCAGCTGGGGAAATATTGTTACTAGTTACCATCGACACCCCGTTAGCTGGGGGAATACTGTTACTAGTTGCCATAGGCATCCCGTCAGCTTGGGGAATATTGTTACTAGTTACCATCGGCATCCCGTCAGCTGGGGGAATATTGTTACTAGTTACCATCGGCATCTTGTCAGCTGGAGGAATAGTGTTACCATCGGCATTCCCGTCAGCTGGGGGAATATTGTTACTAGATGCCATCGGCATTCCAGTCAGCTGGAGGAATAGTGTTACTAGTTACCATCGGCATCCCGTTAGCTGAGGGAACACTGTTACTAGTTGCCATAGGCATCCCGTCAGCTGGGGGAATATTGTTACTAGTTACCATCGGCATCCCGTCAGCTGGGGGAATATTGTTACTAGTTGCCATCGGCATCTCGTCAGCTGGGGGAATATTGTTACCATCGGCATCCCGTCAGCTGGAGGAATAGTGTTACCATCGGCATCCCGTCAGCTGGGAGAATATTGTTACTAGTTGCCATCGGCATCCCGTCAGCTGGGGGAATATTGTTACTAGTTACCATCGGCATCCCGTCAGCTGGGTGAATATTGTTACTTGTTACCATCGACACCCCGTCAGCTGGGGGAATAGTGTTACCATCGGCATCCCGTCAGCTGGAGGAATACTGTTACCATCGGCATCCCGTCAGCTGGGGGAATAGTGTTACTAGTTGCCATCGGCATGCCGTCAGCTGGGGGAATATTGTAACTAGTTGCAATCGGCATCCCGTCAGCTGGGGGAATATTGTTACTAGTTACCATCGGCATCCCGTCAGCTGGGGGAATATTGTTACTAATTGCCATTGGCATCCCTTCAGCTGGGGGAATATTGTTACTAGTTGCCATCAGCATTCCCGTTAGCTGGGGGAATATTGTTACTAGTTGCCATCGGCATCCCGTCAGCTGGGGGAAGATTGTTACTAGTTACCATCGGCATCCCGTCAGCTGGGGCAATAGTGTTACCATCGGCATCCCGTCAGCTGGGGGAATATTGTTACTAGTTGCCATCGGCATCCCGTCAGCTGGGGTAAGATTGTTACTAGTTACCATCGGCATTCTGTCAGCTGGGGGAATATTGTTACGAGTTGCCATCGGCATCCCGTCAGCTGGGGGAATAGAGTTACTAGTTACCATCGGCATCTCATCAGCTGGAATAATAGTGTTACTAGTTACCATCGGCATCCCGTCAGCTGGGGGAATATTATTACTAGTTGCCTTCGGCATCCCGTCAGCTGGGGGAATATTGTTACTAGTTGCCATCGGCATTCCCTTCAGCTGGGGGAATATTGGGCCTGATTCAGACCCACTCGCGAGCGGCTGTCCGCTCGCAAGTGGGTCGATGTTATGGACTGAGCATGCGCACGACGGAGGGAGCTCCGTCATGCGCATGCTCCAGACGCGACAAGCGAAGGAATGTCCTTCGCTCGTTGTTTCCGATCAAAGGGGGCATGCTGTCAATGTTGATTGACAGCACACCCCCTTTGGTGGGCGTGCCGGGGGCGTGCCACCCTGACGGGGGCGTTCCCACGGGAACGCCTCGCGTCAAAAGCCGGCCCACTGACATCACTAGTGATGTCAGTGGGAGTGATTTTGGCTCTGATAGAGCCAAAATCACTCCGGAGCTTGCAGTTGAAAACCTCAACCGCAGGCTCCGGCTCGCAAACTCGATGGTCGCGATGGTCTCGACCATCGCGACCATCACAATGCACGCTCATATAGCCTGTGGGTGGTGACCCACAGCTATACGAGCGTCCAGGAGGACGCTCCATGAAAATGGAGCCCTGCCCTCATTCAGAGCGTGCGCTCTGCTCAGAGCGTACGGCTCTGAATGAGGGCCATTGTTACTAGTTACCATCGGCATCCCGTCAGCTGGGGGAATATTGTTACTAGTTGCCATCGGCATCCCGTCAGCTGGGGGAATATAGTTACTAGTTGCCATCGGCATTCCCGTCAGCTGGGGGAATATAGTTACTAGTTGCCATCTGCATTCCGTCAGCTGGGGGAATATTGTTACTAGTTGCCATCGGCATTCCCGTCAGCTGGGGGAATATTGTTACTAGTTGCCATCGGCAGCCCGTCAGCTGGGGGAAGATTGTTACTAGTTGCCATCGGCATCCCCTCAGCTGGGGGAATATTGTTACTAGTTGCCATCGGCATCCCGTCAGCTGGGGGAATATAGTTACTAGTTGCCATCGGCATTCCTGTCAGCTGGGGGAATATTGTTACTAGTTGCCATCGGCATTCCCGTCAGCTGGGGGAATTGTGTTACCATCAGCATCCCGTCAGCTGGGGGAATATTGTTACTAGTTGCCATCGGCATCCCGTCAGCTGGGGGAAGATTATTACTAGTTGCCTTCGGCATCCCGTCAGCTGGGGGAATATTGTTACTAGTTGCCATCGGCATTCCCTTCAGCTGGGGGAATATTGGGCCTGATTCAGACCCACTCGCGAGCGGCTGTCCGCTCGCAAGTGGGTCGATGTTATGGACTGAGCATGCGCACGACGGAGGGAGCTCCATCATGCGCATGCTCCAGACGCGACAAGCGAAGGAATGTCCTTCGCTCGTTGTTTCCGATCAAAGTGGGCATGCTGTCAATGTTGATTGACAGCACACCCCCTTTGGTGGGCGTGCCGGGGGCGTGCCACCCTGACGGGGGCGTTCCCACGGGAACGCCTCCCGTCAAAAGCCGGCCCACTGACATCACTAGTGATGTCAGTGGGAGTGATTTTGGCTCTGATAGAGCCAAAATCACTCCGGAGCTTGCGGTTGAAAACCTCAACCGCAGGCTCCGGCTCGCAAACTCGATGGTCGCGATGGTCTCGACCATCGCGACCATCACAATGCACGCTCATATAGCCTGTGGGTGGTGACCCACAGCTATACGAGCGTCCAGGAGGACGCTCCATGAAAATGGAGCCCGGCCCTCATTCAGAGCGTGCGCTCTGCTCAGAGCGTACGGCTCTGAATGAGGGCCATTGTTACTAGTTACCATCGGCATCCCGTCAGCTGGGGGAATATTGTTACTAGTTGCCATCGGCATCCCGTCAGCTGGGGGAATATAGTTACTAGTTGCCATCGGCATTCCCGTCAGCTGGGGGAATATAGTTACTAGTTGCCATCTGCATTCCGTCAGCTGGGGGAATATTGTTACTAGTTGCCATCGGCATTCCCGTCAGCTGGGGGAATATTGTTACTAGTTGCCATCGGCATCCCGTCAGCTGGGGGAAGATTGTTACTAGTTGCCATCGGCATCCCGTCAGCTGGGGGAATATTGTTACTAGTTGCCATCGGCATCCCGTCAGCTGGGGGAATATAGTTACTAGTTGCCATCGGCATTCCTGTCAGCTGGGGGAATATTGTTACTAGTTGCCATCGGCATTCCCGTCAGCTGGGGGAATTGTGTTACCATCAGCATCCCATCAGCTGGGGGAATATTGTTACTAGTTGCCATCGGCATCCCGTCAGCTGGGGGAAGATTGTTACTAGTTGCCATCGGCATCCCGTCAGCTGGGGGAATATTGTTACTAGTTGCCATTGGCATCCCTTCAGCTGGGGGAATATTGTTACTAGTTGCCATCGGCATTCCCGTCAGCTGGGGAATATTGTTAATAGTTGCCATCGGCATCCCTTCAGCTGGGGGAAGATTGTTACTAGTTACCATCGGCATCCCGTCAGCTGGGGCAATAGTGTTACCATCGGCATCCCGTCAGCTGGGGGAATATTGTTACTAGTTGCCATCGGCATCCTGTCAGCTGGTGGATCATTGTTACTAGTTGCCATCGGCATACCGTCAGCTGGGGGAATATTGTTACTAGTTGCCATCGGCATTCCCGTCAGCTGGGGGAATATTGTTACTAGTTGCCTTCGGCATTCCCGTCAGCTGGGGGAATATTGTTACTAGATGCCATCGGCATTCCCGTCAGCTGGGGGAATATTGCTACTAGTTGCCATCGGCATCCGGTCAGCTGGGGGAAGATTGTTACTAGTTGCCATCGGCATTCCCGTCAGCTGGGGGTATTGTGTTACCATCAGCATCCCGTCAGCTGGGGGAATATTGGTCCTCATTCAGACCCACTCGCAAGCGGGCGCACGTACGTTAGGCGTACGTACAAAAATATTTAAATTCAATGGCTCGCTCGTATTTTCGTTCGCATCTAAAATTCCTCCCAAAACTCTGACGACCCCTCCTCTAACTAACGAGCGTACAAAATAGCGAGCGTACATCCCCGAAATGGCTTGAAAGGAACGCACGCACAAGTATAAACAGGAAGTGGTCTTGTCAGATGTCGATTACCTGCTCCTTTATTCTGCCTACCTCCATCAATCGTATCATGCCAATCAATGTATCAATTAGCTTAATTGTTTGTTTTTTTCAACACAATGCAAGAAACTTTACTCTTGTCCGTGTTTGTGTTTACCCGCAGAATACGTACGGATGAAACATTCGCTTTTATTGTTCAAAAAACATGTGAACCACAATTAAACAATTGTTCTATTGCCGTGGATCCCCGCATATTTCCCTGGGTTCATTTCTTTATTTAAATTTGCTTACGCATGTCACTGCATCAAGCCTATCCTAACTCTCCAGAGATTTCTGGCCCTGTCGAACACATGACTCATACACTAACCAATAAAATTGCTCCTGTTAATTTCCAAAATACATTAGCCAATCAGAAAATTTGGCCACACTTTATCAAAAATGATTTTTAAGAAAAACACCATTGCCATCATGAGAGCCTCCGCATTCACCAGGCGCGAGCTGCTGTTGCTTACGGAGGTCATGGATCGCCGGATCACCAGCCAGCCTCAACCCATGACCAACCGGCAGAAGCGCTCCGCGTATGCGGAGGCACGGTCCCGCCTGCGGTCCTTCGGCTCACGCCGCAACATCGGGCAGCTGGAGCGCAGGTGGTCCGACCTGCAACGGCGAACGCCCCGCTTGCTGGCATGCTTTCGCATGCAGATCCTGGCAAGTAAGTGTTATGTATTGTGGTTTTAATGTTTGTGTTTGTGGGGCAAACTGCGTGTGCATGTTTTCCTGTCTGTTCTATTTATTATTTGTACTCATATCTGCGTGTGCATGTTTTCCTGTCTGTTCTATTTATTATTTGTACTCATATCTGCGTGTGCATGTTTTCCTGTCTGTTCTATTTATTATTTGTACTCATATCTGCGTGTGCATGTTTTCCTGTCTGTTCTATTTATTATTTGTACTCATATCTGCGTGTGCATGTTTTCCTGTCTGTTCTATTTATTATTTGTACTCATATCTGCGTGTGCATGTTTTCCTGTCTGTTCTATTTATTATTTGTACTCATATCTGCGTGTGCATGTTTTCCTGTCTGTTCTATTTATTATTTGTACTCATATCTGCGTGTGCATGTTTTCCTGTCTGTTCTATTTATTATTTGTACTCATATCTGCGTGTGCATGTTTTCCTGTCTGTTCTATTTATTATTTGTACTCATATCTGCGTGTGCATGTTTTCCTGTCTGTTCTATTTATTATTTGTACTCATATCTGCGTGTGCATGTTTTCCTGTCTGTTCTATTTATTATTTGTACTCATATCTGCGTGTGCATGTTTTCCTGTCTGTTCTATTTATTATTTGTACTCATATCTGCGTGTGCATGTTTTCCTGTCTGTTCTATTTATTATTTGTACTCATATCTGCGTGTGCATGTTTTCCTGTCTGTTCTATTTATTATTTGTACTCATATCTGCGTCTGCATGTTTTCCTGTCTGTTCTATTTATTATTTGTACTCATATCTGCGTCTGCATGTTTTCCCTCTTTTTATGAATTTTTAATTCTACTGCTATTTTTTTTGGTTTTATTTCTTTTTTCTTTTTGTTTTTTTGTTTGTTTGCCCGGATTTGTCCATAAACTAAACGCAATTTATTTGACATATTTTAGGGGGACAGCCAAGACTCCGCCGTCACCGTCCGTCCAGACGGCGTTCCCGGCCACTATCCCCAACCCCCAGCCAACACTCCACCCCAAATCTTTCCCCTATTCCCCACTCCTCCCCATCCTTCCCAGACCCTCTCCCGGAAATGTCGGGCCTCCTTCCGCTCCGTCCCACTTCCCCCTCTCCTCCACCCACCCCTCTTCCAATTACCCCCTCCCCGGAGTCCATCATAACTCTGCCCCATTCTTTGGGTAATGACGGATCCTCCGAGGAGGATCATGGAGGTATTTCCGGAGCTCCCGATTTGTTTCCCGGTATGTTTTTTATTATTTTTTTTTAAAGCACAAACTGTTTGTATGTAATCATGTGTCGTGCCTTTCTTCGTGTTTTTGTGGCTTGACTTTTGTTGATTGTGAAGGTTTGCCTTTACCTCTTCCTGGTGATTTAAACATACACATATCATACCTGTGGGAATTTGTACCTAGGCCTTGTATTTTTGCCAGCCCACCCTTTTAATTTTTGTTTTTGGGTTTAGGAGTGATTTGGTTGTGTTTTTTTTTTTTATGTGGATTCCCTATTGTTGTATTAACCCACACACTTTTCTCACCCACAGAGGAACAGAGGCGTCGGCAAGAGGTGGCGGATGTTGTGGGGCAGATGCGCCAACATGTCATCGGCATTCTGGTGGCCCTCGACCGGCTGTCTGGCCTCCTTCGGCATTAGTTTTTTTATTTTTGTTCTATTTTCCAATTAAATTTATTAAGACAAATATACGTTGTGGCTCATTTTTAAAAACCAAAACCAAGATAGTTTAGCCTGACATAAGTTCCTGCAAGGATTTCCCTTTTTTAAAAGTTAGATTGTGTTTTGTCTTTGTATGTCAAACAGACACAAGAAACACATAACAGTAACAATGTCATTTCCCTTTTTGGGTGTAGTGTCAATTACATATTTCTACATTTTCCAGGTTCCTACTTGGTGCGCAAGCTGCTTAGGCCAATCTTACAAATCCCAAGGTTGGGCCAGGCTTCCTTTTGGTGTGGATTGGGAAGCTGAAAACATATTTCAGTTTAGCTCAACTGGCGTCAGTACTGGTTTACCCCTTAGTCAAATGTAACTTGTGTTAACCTGGTTACACTTGCTGTTAACGTCCCAAAAAAGGAAGACCATTTCACTCTTCAAACATTTATTCACAACATAACAGAGAAAACAAAGTGGTCACTCCCAAAAAAAAACCACAGTGATAAATTCAAATACAACACATACCAAGAAATAATTAAATAAAAACACAAAATCAAGAACTGGTTGACGAAGGACCATGCCAACATGATTCCACAAACATGGCATTGCGATATGGGTTCCAGAATATATGCCCAAAAGGACCAGATCCAGGTTTGGTAAGGGTAGCAGGAAGTAGTGAGCGTTGGAGTGCCAAAGATTATGTGAACAAACAGAAGATGGTGAGAAAAATAAAAATAAATTAGATGTTCGCAAACAAACACAAACACATTAGGTATAAACACTGGAGTTTTGTTCAAACTTACCTAAAAAATCTGGCCACCACATCATCGCGTATGGCCCCCCCACATACTGACCTTCGACCAACCTCGGGGGGGCCATCCTCAGGTAAGGCATCCTCTGGCTGCATTGGGACACCACTCCTTATGGCAATGTTGTGAAATATCCCACACAGGACCACAATTTTCGACACCATATCCGGCACATACATGAGCTCGCCACCAGAGCGGTGGAGGCATCTGAATCTGCCTTTTAAAAGGCCGATACAGCGCTCCACCACTTGCCTGGTGACTGTAAGTGCGGAATTATACGCACTTTGTGGCCCTGGTGTGGGAGCCAAATAAGGAGTGAGCAGCCAGGACATGCAAGGGTATCCACTGTCTCCTGTGAACAAAAATAGACCACATCAGGAACACTGTGTATCAAGCTTAACATTGTTATGTACTAAAGGTCTCCACTTACCCAGAAGCCACGCATCACCAGCTTGTAGGTTGGTTAATTTCTGCCATATCCCTGATTGCCGGATGACGAAGGAGTCATGAGCACTTCCGGGTAATTTAGCATTCAGGGACAGGATCTGGAGGGAGGCATCACATACCACCATTACATTCAGGGAGTGATAGTGTTTCCTGTTTCTAAATATTGCCTCCAGCCGTGCTGGAGGCTGAAGTGGTATGTGAGTACCATCCACAACCCCTATGATGTGTGGGAAGCCAGCTATTTGGTAAAAATTGGCCTTGGCCACACTAAGGGCACCCATATCCAAAGGCATTTTAATAAAATGATGGAGGTGCTTGAAAAGTGCCTCCATCACTGCCCTCAGGATCCTGGAAAAGGAGGATTGGGAGATGCCCGCCACTATTCCCACCGTTGTTTGAAACGATCCTGAGGCACAGAAATGTAACACCGCCATAAATTGCGTCAGTGGTGGTATTGCTGTTGGACTGTCAATTTGCCGTTCAAGATCACTTTCTATTAATGAGAGAGTGACTATGATGATTTTGGGAGGTAGACGGTAGCGTCTTAAAACCTCATCATCGGGCATTCCAAAAAGGGTGACACGTGTTCGAAATATCTGGGGCCTTGCATGCCTACGATGCCTACGCCTGGGACGAGTTTGAGGTTGGTCGTCTTCCGGGAGCAGGGCCAGAACAATTCGCCCCAGATCTACCTGAAATTCAAAGTTTACAATGTAAGGCTTTTGAGCCACCCCAAAAGTAAGAAAAAACAACTTAGCTTTCTGATACCATCCATAGCTGCTTACATGCCGGGGTATTGTCATGATACGTATAAACTGTAAAAAAGCCAAAAATGAGACTTCAAAAATTTAGAGGGTGATTTTTTTTTTTTCAAATTGTTGCAAGCCAACACAGAAAATAGCCGAAACACACATTTGGCCATCGATGAAAACGACATTGCACACCGTACGTCAAATAGGGTTCAAATGGACCCCAAAAATGGAAAAGGGAAAAGCAAAACTGGATTACATGATGAATAAGCCGCCAAAAATGCGTTAATTAGTTCGCAAATGCAAGTCACTACACCAACAGTCAAAAATGCGGTAATTAATTCGCAAATGCAAGTCACTACACCAACAGTCAAAAATGCGGTAATTAATTCGCAAATGCAAGTCACTACACCAACTGTCAAAAATGCGGTAATTAATTCGCAAATGCAAGTCACTACACCAACAGTCAAAAATGCGGTAATTAATTCGCAAATGCAAGTCACTACACCAACAGTCAAAAATGCGGTAATTAATTTGCAAATGCAAGTCACTACACCAACAGTCAAAAATGCGGTAATTAATTCGCAAATGCAAGTCACTACACCAACAGTCAAAAATGCGGTAATTAATTCGCAAATGCAAGTCACTACACCAACAGTCAAAAATGCGGTAATTAGTTCGCAAATGCAAGACAAAAAATGGACTTACCCAACTCGAATATATAAGATTTCCAAAAAAAACTAAAAAAGATGAAATTAGTGTTAAAAAAATTAACTAACCACAAAACAGAAGAAGACACCAATTGGCCACAAATTTGACTGCACAAAACTTACCAAATCAGGAAAGGATGTGGAAAAAAGGAAAAAAATGCGAACGGAAAAACAAAAGAACTGTAGCAAAAACAAACAAAAAACCAACTCTGCCAAATCCTCCAACCGCAAACAACCAAATCCAAACAACTTTACCGCCAACAATCCAACAACCCCACCTCGACTCCACACACACCAAGCCATAAATAGTGTTTATTTTCCCGCACAAATTAAGGATGAATCATAGGGACGCACAATCAATGATGCGGCCGCAAACAAAGGACGCATGTATAAATACGTCACGAAATCACATTGAATTTCTGGATGATTTCATGCTGGAAGCAGAGACATGGCTTCAGACCAGGGAAACAATGGCCAAAAATCCGGCGGTAAGGCCTTCATGCATTTTGTCTCCATGATTATTTTAAAACATAATATTGGTCAAGTTGTGAAGTGGCTAAATCTGCATATTTACCCAAATAGGTGAGGAGGATGACATGGAAGAGACTGCTGGCCCCAGTCAACCCGCCAAAGCTGCAAAAAAAAAAGGCAGCCACATTTCACAAGCAAGGAGATGGAGGTTTTGATCCAGAAGTGCGTTGACATCCTGCCCCAGGCAGCCAGGAATATGAGCCAAAGCCAGAAGTGGAGAATGTGGGAGGAGGTCGCCGTTGCTGTCAATAGGGTGGGTGATTATGTCCGTCTAGCCCGGGATGTCAAACGGCGGTAAGTAAACACTTTCCCATCCTATAAACAAATCCCATTGTAAAAAAAAGGATAATGGTTCCAAATTCATTCCACAGATGGGCAGACTTCAAATATCGTCTCAAACAAAAACTTGCCGACAGGGCTAGGCATGCAAGGGGGACAGGTGGGGGTCCCACCCCTGTGTCATTGGAGTTGACAGACTTAGAAGAGATGGCACAGGGGTGTGTGCAGGCTGTGGAGGTGTTTGGCGTGTCCAACATGGATACGGACATGCCAGACTTTGCGGCTCCTCATGTTGGCCAAGGTAAGTCTTGTGATGTCACCAACTCTGAAATGCTATTGTGCCAATATGTAGATTCTAATGTGAGTCTTTTCTCCAATTTCCTAACAGAGACAGAGGCGGATGAGTCTGCTCCAGAGGGGAGCCTTGGCCGCAGAATTTCTGCTGGCTCTGCAGGGGAGGAACCAGTACATCCGGCTGAGGACCCTGCAGAAGCCAGTCCAGGGCGTGCCCCCTCGCAGGCAGTGGGCCTCCTCACAGAACTCAATTTTAAATCGTATTGCCATACAGAGATTCTGCAGAGGATGGACGCCAGTCTGATACGGGTGGCTGAGGCCCTGGAGCAAAATGCTGCGGCCAACGTGACCATTGCTCAGGCCCTGGCGGAAAATACCAGGGCCAACATCCGCATCGCCGATGCCCTGGAGCAGCTCGTTCGCCAGCACATGGTGGAGCCGACCTCCCTTCCTGCCGGAACATCCGGATCCTCCACCTCTGGCACAACATCAGCCAATCCTCCAAATGTGCCTAGCCCTGTGCCTAGTCCAGAGGCCACAACATCTGCCTCTGGACAGGCCAGCCCGATGGCATCCCGGACCCGGTCTGGCGCCCACCCTCACCCAGCCAAACGGGCGAGAAAACGGTGACAGCAATGGCGACTTTTCCCACACTCCTTCTGTGCTTGGCTCATATTCCTTTCTGGTCAAAACTTCCCTCTCCTTTCTTGTGAAATGTTTTTAAATTTGGTATTTACGCTTATGTTACCAGTTATGGGTTTTTTTTTTTTAAACAAATATCTTTGCCACAAAAAAAGGCAACAAAATATTAGGCCAATTTGTTTGTGTTTAAACAATAAATTAAAAACAAAAAACTGACATTGTATTGTGACATTATTGTACAAATGGGTTACATTTAATCCTGGCCCTAAAGGCAAAAACTGACCCTCTTAAAACAAAAAAAAGGCCTCTTTAAGGAACGTTTCAAAAATCACATAGCGATGCAAATTCCACAGTAAACCAAAAAAAAGGGGAGCTAATTAAAACATGATGACATTATTGTTACAATAGGCCATAACCAACAAATTGTGGCCAAAATAAAACACCCAAAATGTACGCTAATTGATTGTGTAATCCTGACATTAGCAGCTCTGATTTCCACCTGCGTACGCTTTTGTGCTATCCCAATAAACTGCTTTCCAAACACATACCAAGCCGGATTTCAATCCAACACTAATTACTTTACTGACCAGCCGCGATTA
Source organism: Taudactylus pleione (assembly GCA_031769625.1). Taxonomy (NCBI): domain Eukaryota; kingdom Metazoa; phylum Chordata; class Amphibia; order Anura; family Myobatrachidae; genus Taudactylus; species Taudactylus pleione. The sequence continues at coordinate 388,335 of JAUIMM010000617.1, forward strand.
ATCGCAGCACCATCGTGGAGTCCCGGGACGGAGGAGAAGGCCATCGCCAATGTGGTCGAGTAATCCTGACCCTAAGCTGTGCGAGCATTTTGAAGGGAAAGCGGATGTTTCAGTGACGTATGAGACGGTCCGAACACATTTGACGTTCGTATCTGCTAATGTATGTACGCCCCAAAAACGCCTCGCCACGCCTGCGTTTTTTCATCTCCACCCCCGTCAACACCCAAAAACGCCCTGTTCTGTCAATCACATTTGACATGTCACTTCCTGTACGCTATTTTAGAAACGAGAGAAAAAAAGCTCGCAATCTGCCGTACGCACATGCGCAGTGTAACACCGACGCATGCGCGGTTAATCAACATCGGAACGCAACGAGCGTACTGTTGTTAACGTGCGGCTCTGAATGAGGGCCATTGTTACTAGCTGCCATCGGTATCTCGTCAGCTGGGGGAAGATTGTTACTAGTTGCCATCGGCATCCCGTCAGCTGGGGGAATATTGTTACTAGTTGCCATCGGCATTCCAGTCAGCTGGGGGAATATTGTTACTAGTTGCCATCTGCATTCCCGACAGCTGTCGGAATATTGTTACTAGTTGCCATCGGCATTCCCGTCAGCTGGAGGAATAGTGTTACTAGTTACCATCGGCATCCCGTTAGCTGGGGGAATATTGTTACTAGTTGCCATCGGCATCCCGTCAGCTGGAGGAATATTGTTACCATCGGCATCCCGTCAGCTGGGGGAATAGTGTTACTAGTTGCCGTCGGCATCCCGTCAGCTGGGGGAATATTGTTACTAGTTGCCATCGACCTCCCGTCAGCTGGGGGAATATTGTTACTAGTTGCCATCGGCATCCCGTTAGCTGGGGGAATATTGTTACTAGTTGCCATCGGCATCCCGTCAGCTGGGGAAATATTGTTACCATCGGCATCCCGTCAGCTGGAGGAATAGTGTTACCATCGGCATCCCATCAGCTGGAGGAATAGTGTTACCATCGGCATCCTGTCAGCTGGGGGAATAGTGTTACTAGTTGCCATCGGCATGCCGTCAGCTGGGGGAATATTGTTACTAGTTGCCATCGGCATCCCGTCAGCTGGGGTAATATTGTTACTAGTTTCCATCGGCATCCCGTCAGCTGGGGGAATATTGTTACTAGTTGCCATCGGCATCCCGTCAGCTGGGGGAATATTGTTACTAGATACCATCGGCATCCTATCAGCTGGGGAAATATTGTTACTAGTTACCATCGACACCCCGTTAGCTGGGGGAATACTGTTACTAGTTGCCATAGGCATCCCGTCAGCTTGGGGAATATTGTTACTAGTTACCATCGGCATCCCGTCAGCTGGGGGAATATTGTTACTAGTTACCATCGGCATCTTGTCAGCTGGAGGAATAGTGTTACCATCGGCATTCCCGTCAGCTGGGGGAATATTGTTACTAGATGCCATCGGCATTCCAGTCAGCTGGAGGAATAGTGTTACTAGTTACCATCGGCATCCCGTTAGCTGAGGGAACACTGTTACTAGTTGCCATAGGCATCCCGTCAGCTGGGGGAATATTGTTACTAGTTACCATCGGCATCCCGTCAGCTGGGGGAATATTGTTACTAGTTGCCATCGGCATCTCGTCAGCTGGGGGAATATTGTTACCATCGGCATCCCGTCAGCTGGAGGAATAGTGTTACCATCGGCATCCCGTCAGCTGGGAGAATATTGTTACTAGTTGCCATCGGCATCCCGTCAGCTGGGGGAATATTGTTACTAGTTACCATCGGCATCCCGTCAGCTGGGTGAATATTGTTACTTGTTACCATCGACACCCCGTCAGCTGGGGGAATAGTGTTACCATCGGCATCCCGTCAGCTGGAGGAATACTGTTACCATCGGCATCCCGTCAGCTGGGGGAATAGTGTTACTAGTTGCCATCGGCATGCCGTCAGCTGGGGGAATATTGTAACTAGTTGCAATCGGCATCCCGTCAGCTGGGGGAATATTGTTACTAGTTACCATCGGCATCCCGTCAGCTGGGGGAATATTGTTACTAATTGCCATTGGCATCCCTTCAGCTGGGGGAATATTGTTACTAGTTGCCATCAGCATTCCCGTTAGCTGGGGGAATATTGTTACTAGTTGCCATCGGCATCCCGTCAGCTGGGGGAAGATTGTTACTAGTTACCATCGGCATCCCGTCAGCTGGGGCAATAGTGTTACCATCGGCATCCCGTCAGCTGGGGGAATATTGTTACTAGTTGCCATCGGCATCCCGTCAGCTGGGGTAAGATTGTTACTAGTTACCATCGGCATTCTGTCAGCTGGGGGAATATTGTTACGAGTTGCCATCGGCATCCCGTCAGCTGGGGGAATAGAGTTACTAGTTACCATCGGCATCTCATCAGCTGGAATAATAGTGTTACTAGTTACCATCGGCATCCCGTCAGCTGGGGGAATATTATTACTAGTTGCCTTCGGCATCCCGTCAGCTGGGGGAATATTGTTACTAGTTGCCATCGGCATTCCCTTCAGCTGGGGGAATATTGGGCCTGATTCAGACCCACTCGCGAGCGGCTGTCCGCTCGCAAGTGGGTCGATGTTATGGACTGAGCATGCGCACGACGGAGGGAGCTCCGTCATGCGCATGCTCCAGACGCGACAAGCGAAGGAATGTCCTTCGCTCGTTGTTTCCGATCAAAGGGGGCATGCTGTCAATGTTGATTGACAGCACACCCCCTTTGGTGGGCGTGCCGGGGGCGTGCCACCCTGACGGGGGCGTTCCCACGGGAACGCCTCGCGTCAAAAGCCGGCCCACTGACATCACTAGTGATGTCAGTGGGAGTGATTTTGGCTCTGATAGAGCCAAAATCACTCCGGAGCTTGCAGTTGAAAACCTCAACCGCAGGCTCCGGCTCGCAAACTCGATGGTCGCGATGGTCTCGACCATCGCGACCATCACAATGCACGCTCATATAGCCTGTGGGTGGTGACCCACAGCTATACGAGCGTCCAGGAGGACGCTCCATGAAAATGGAGCCCTGCCCTCATTCAGAGCGTGCGCTCTGCTCAGAGCGTACGGCTCTGAATGAGGGCCATTGTTACTAGTTACCATCGGCATCCCGTCAGCTGGGGGAATATTGTTACTAGTTGCCATCGGCATCCCGTCAGCTGGGGGAATATAGTTACTAGTTGCCATCGGCATTCCCGTCAGCTGGGGGAATATAGTTACTAGTTGCCATCTGCATTCCGTCAGCTGGGGGAATATTGTTACTAGTTGCCATCGGCATTCCCGTCAGCTGGGGGAATATTGTTACTAGTTGCCATCGGCAGCCCGTCAGCTGGGGGAAGATTGTTACTAGTTGCCATCGGCATCCCCTCAGCTGGGGGAATATTGTTACTAGTTGCCATCGGCATCCCGTCAGCTGGGGGAATATAGTTACTAGTTGCCATCGGCATTCCTGTCAGCTGGGGGAATATTGTTACTAGTTGCCATCGGCATTCCCGTCAGCTGGGGGAATTGTGTTACCATCAGCATCCCGTCAGCTGGGGGAATATTGTTACTAGTTGCCATCGGCATCCCGTCAGCTGGGGGAAGATTATTACTAGTTGCCTTCGGCATCCCGTCAGCTGGGGGAATATTGTTACTAGTTGCCATCGGCATTCCCTTCAGCTGGGGGAATATTGGGCCTGATTCAGACCCACTCGCGAGCGGCTGTCCGCTCGCAAGTGGGTCGATGTTATGGACTGAGCATGCGCACGACGGAGGGAGCTCCATCATGCGCATGCTCCAGACGCGACAAGCGAAGGAATGTCCTTCGCTCGTTGTTTCCGATCAAAGTGGGCATGCTGTCAATGTTGATTGACAGCACACCCCCTTTGGTGGGCGTGCCGGGGGCGTGCCACCCTGACGGGGGCGTTCCCACGGGAACGCCTCCCGTCAAAAGCCGGCCCACTGACATCACTAGTGATGTCAGTGGGAGTGATTTTGGCTCTGATAGAGCCAAAATCACTCCGGAGCTTGCGGTTGAAAACCTCAACCGCAGGCTCCGGCTCGCAAACTCGATGGTCGCGATGGTCTCGACCATCGCGACCATCACAATGCACGCTCATATAGCCTGTGGGTGGTGACCCACAGCTATACGAGCGTCCAGGAGGACGCTCCATGAAAATGGAGCCCGGCCCTCATTCAGAGCGTGCGCTCTGCTCAGAGCGTACGGCTCTGAATGAGGGCCATTGTTACTAGTTACCATCGGCATCCCGTCAGCTGGGGGAATATTGTTACTAGTTGCCATCGGCATCCCGTCAGCTGGGGGAATATAGTTACTAGTTGCCATCGGCATTCCCGTCAGCTGGGGGAATATAGTTACTAGTTGCCATCTGCATTCCGTCAGCTGGGGGAATATTGTTACTAGTTGCCATCGGCATTCCCGTCAGCTGGGGGAATATTGTTACTAGTTGCCATCGGCATCCCGTCAGCTGGGGGAAGATTGTTACTAGTTGCCATCGGCATCCCGTCAGCTGGGGGAATATTGTTACTAGTTGCCATCGGCATCCCGTCAGCTGGGGGAATATAGTTACTAGTTGCCATCGGCATTCCTGTCAGCTGGGGGAATATTGTTACTAGTTGCCATCGGCATTCCCGTCAGCTGGGGGAATTGTGTTACCATCAGCATCCCATCAGCTGGGGGAATATTGTTACTAGTTGCCATCGGCATCCCGTCAGCTGGGGGAAGATTGTTACTAGTTGCCATCGGCATCCCGTCAGCTGGGGGAATATTGTTACTAGTTGCCATTGGCATCCCTTCAGCTGGGGGAATATTGTTACTAGTTGCCATCGGCATTCCCGTCAGCTGGGGAATATTGTTAATAGTTGCCATCGGCATCCCTTCAGCTGGGGGAAGATTGTTACTAGTTACCATCGGCATCCCGTCAGCTGGGGCAATAGTGTTACCATCGGCATCCCGTCAGCTGGGGGAATATTGTTACTAGTTGCCATCGGCATCCTGTCAGCTGGTGGATCATTGTTACTAGTTGCCATCGGCATACCGTCAGCTGGGGGAATATTGTTACTAGTTGCCATCGGCATTCCCGTCAGCTGGGGGAATATTGTTACTAGTTGCCTTCGGCATTCCCGTCAGCTGGGGGAATATTGTTACTAGATGCCATCGGCATTCCCGTCAGCTGGGGGAATATTGCTACTAGTTGCCATCGGCATCCGGTCAGCTGGGGGAAGATTGTTACTAGTTGCCATCGGCATTCCCGTCAGCTGGGGGTATTGTGTTACCATCAGCATCCCGTCAGCTGGGGGAATATTGGTCCTCATTCAGACCCACTCGCAAGCGGGCGCACGTACGTTAGGCGTACGTACAAAAATATTTAAATTCAATGGCTCGCTCGTATTTTCGTTCGCATCTAAAATTCCTCCCAAAACTCTGACGACCCCTCCTCTAACTAACGAGCGTACAAAATAGCGAGCGTACATCCCCGAAATGGCTTGAAAGGAACGCACGCACAAGTATAAACAGGAAGTGGCCTTGTCAGATGTCGATTACCTGCTCCTTTATTCTGCCTACCTCCATCAATCGTATCATGCCAATCAATGTATCAATTAGCTTAATTGTTTGTTTTTTTCAACACAATGCAAGAAACTTTACTCTTGTCCGTGTTTGTGTTTACCCGCAGAATACGTACGGATGAAACATTCGCTTTTATTGTTCAAAAAACATGTGAACCACAATTAAACAATTGTTCTATTGCCGTGGATCCCCGCATATTTCCCTGGGTTCATTTCTTTATTTAAATTTGCTTACGCATGTCACTGCATCAAGCCTATCCTAACTCTCCAGAGATTTCTGGCCCTGTCGAACACATGACTCATACACTAACCAATAAAATTGCTCCTGTTAATTTCCAAAATACATTAGCCAATCAGAAAATTTGGCCACACTTTATCAAAAATGATTTTTAAGAAAAACACCATTGCCATCATGAGAGCCTCCGCATTCACCAGGCGCGAGCTGCTGTTGCTTACGGAGGTCATGGATCGCCGGATCACCAGCCAGCCTCAACCCATGACCAACCGGCAGAAGCGCTCCGCGTATGCGGAGGCACGGTCCCGCCTGCGGTCCTTCGGCTCACGCCGCAACATCGGGCAGCTGGAGCGCAGGTGGTCCGACCTGCAACGGCGAACGCCCCGCTTGCTGGCATGCTTTCGCATGCAGATCCTGGCAAGTAAGTGTTATGTATTGTGGTTTTAATGTTTGTGTTTGTGGGGCAAACTGCGTGTGCATGTTTTCCTGTCTGTTCTATTTATTATTTGTACTCATATCTGCGTGTGCATGTTTTCCTGTCTGTTCTATTTATTATTTGTACTCATATCTGCGTGTGCATGTTTTCCTGTCTGTTCTATTTATTATTTGTACTCATATCTGCGTGTGCATGTTTTCCTGTCTGTTCTATTTATTATTTGTACTCATATCTGCGTGTGCATGTTTTCCTGTCTGTTCTATTTATTATTTGTACTCATATCTGCGTGTGCATGTTTTCCTGTCTGTTCTATTTATTATTTGTACTCATATCTGCGTGTGCATGTTTTCCTGTCTGTTCTATTTATTATTTGTACTCATATCTGCGTGTGCATGTTTTCCTGTCTGTTCTATTTATTATTTGTACTCATATCTGCGTGTGCATGTTTTCCTGTCTGTTCTATTTATTATTTGTACTCATATCTGCGTGTGCATGTTTTCCTGTCTGTTCTATTTATTATTTGTACTCATATCTGCGTGTGCATGTTTTCCTGTCTGTTCTATTTATTATTTGTACTCATATCTGCGTGTGCATGTTTTCCTGTCTGTTCTATTTATTATTTGTACTCATATCTGCGTGTGCATGTTTTCCTGTCTGTTCTATTTATTATTTGTACTCATATCTGCGTGTGCATGTTTTCCTGTCTGTTCTATTTATTATTTGTACTCATATCTGCGTCTGCATGTTTTCCTGTCTGTTCTATTTATTATTTGTACTCATATCTGCGTCTGCATGTTTTCCCTCTTTTTATGAATTTTTAATTCTACTGCTATTTTTTTTGGTTTTATTTCTTTTTTCTTTTTTTTTTTTTGTTTGTTTGCCCGGATTTGTCCATAAACTAAACGCAATTTATTTGACATATTTTAGGGGGACAGCCAAGACTCCGCCGTCACCGTCCGTCCAGACGGCGTTCCCGGCCACTATCCCCAACCCCCAGCCAACACTCCACCCCAAATCTTTCCCCTATTCCCCACTCCTCCCCATCCTTCCCAGACCCTCTCCCGGAAATGTCGGGCCTCCTTCCGCTCCGTCCCACTTCCCCCTCTCCTCCACCCACCCCTCTTCCAATTACCCCCTCCCCGGAGTCCATCATAACTCTGCCCCATTCTTTGGGTAATGACGGATCCTCCGAGGAGGATCATGGAGGTATTTCCGGAGCTCCCGATTTGTTTCCCGGTATGTTTTTTATTATTTTTTTTTAAAGCACAAACTGTTTGTATGTAATCATGTGTCGTGCCTTTCTTCGTGTTTTTGTGGCTTGACTTTTGTTGATTGTGAAGGTTTGCCTTTACCTCTTCCTGGTGATTTAAACATACACATATCATACCTGTGGGAATTTGTACCTAGGCCTTGTATTTTTGCCAGCCCACCCTTTTAATTTTTGTTTTTGGGTTTAGGAGTGATTTGGTTGTGTTTTTTTTTTTTATGTGGATTCCCTATTGTTGTATTAACCCACACACTTTTCTCACCCACAGAGGAACAGAGGCGTCGGCAAGAGGTGGCGGATGTTGTGGGGCAGATGCGCCAACATGTCATCGGCATTCTGGTGGCCCTCGACCGGCTGTCTGGCCTCCTTCGGCATTAGTTTTTTTATTTTTGTTCTATTTTCCAATTAAATTTATTAAGACAAATATACGTTGTGGCTCATTTTTAAAAACCAAAACCAAGATAGTTTAGCCTGACATAAGTTCCTGCAAGGATTTCCCTTTTTTAAAAGTTAGATTGTGTTTTGTCTTTGTATGTCAAACAGACACAAGAAACACATAACAGTAACAATGTCATTTCCCTTTTTGGGTGTAGTGTCAATTACATATTTCTACATTTTCCAGGTTCCTACTTGGTGCGCAAGCTGCTTAGGCCAATCTTACAAATCCCAAGGTTGGGCCAGGCTTCCTTTTGGTGTGGATTGGGAAGCTGAAAACATATTTCAGTTTAGCTCAACTGGCGTCAGTACTGGTTTACCCCTTAGTCAAATGTAACTTGTGTTAACCTGGTTACACTTGCTGTTAACGTCCCAAAAAAGGAAGACCATTTCACTCTTCAAACATTTATTCACAACATAACAGAGAAAACAAAGTGGTCACTCCCAAAAAAAAAACACAGTGATAAATTCAAATACAACACATACCAAGAAATAATTAAATAAAAACACAAAATCAAGAACTGGTTGACGAAGGACCATGCCAACATGATTCCACAAACATGGCATTGCGATATGGGTTCCAGAATATATGCCCAAAAGGACCAGATCCAGGTTTGGTAAGGGTAGCAGGAAGTAGTGAGCGTTGGAGTGCCAAAGATTATGTGAACAAACAGAAGATGGTGAGAAAAATAAAAATAAATTAGATGTTCGCAAACAAACACAAACACATTAGGTATAAACACTGGAGTTTTGTTCAAACTTACCTAAAAAATCTGGCCACCACATCATCGCGTATGGCCCCCCCACATACTGACCTTCGACCAACCTCGGGGGGGCCATCCTCAGGTAAGGCATCCTCTGGCTGCATTGGGACACCACTCCTTATGGCAATGTTGTGAAATATCCCACACAGGACCACAATTTTCGACACCATATCCGGCACATACATGAGCTCGCCACCAGAGCGGTGGAGGCATCTGAATCTGCCTTTTAAAAGGCTGATACAGCGCTCCACCACTTGCCTGGTGACTGTAAGTGTGGAATTATACGCACTTTGTGGCCCTGGTGTGGGAGCCAAATAAGGAGTGAGCAGCCAGGACATGCAAGGGTATCCACTGTCTCCTGTGAACAAAAATAGACCACATCAGGAACACTGTGTATCAAGCTTAACATTGTTATGTACTAAAGGTCTCCACTTACCCAGAAGCCACGCATCACCAGCTTGTAGGTTGGTTAATTTCTGCCATATCCCTGATTGCCGGATGACGAAGGAGTCATGAGCACTTCCGGGTAATTTAGCATTCAGGGACAGGATCTGGAGGGAGGCATCACATACCACCATTACATTCAGGGAGTGATAGTGTTTCCTGTTTCTAAATATTGCCTCCAGCCGTGCTGGAGGCTGAAGTGGTATGTGAGTACCATCCACAACCCCTATGATGTGTGGGAAGCCAGCTATTTGGTAAAAATTGGCCTTGGCCACACTAAGGGCACCCATATCCAAAGGCATTTTAATAAAATGATGGAGGTGCTTGAAAAGTGCCTCCATCACTGCCCTCAGGATCCTGGAAAAGGAGGATTGGGAGATGCCCGCCACTATTCCCACCGTTGTTTGAAACGATCCTGAGGCACAGAAATGTAACACCGCCATAAATTGCGTCAGTGGTGGTATTGCTGTTGGACTGTCAATTTGCCGTTCAAGATCACTTTCTATTAATGAGAGAGTGACTATGATGATTTTGGGAGGTAGACGGTAGCGTCTTAAAACCTCATCATCGGGCATTCCAAAAAGGGTGACACGTGTTCGAAATATCTGGGGCCTTGCATGCCTACGATGCCTACGCCTGGGACGAGTTTGAGGTTGGTCGTCTTCCGGGAGCAGGGCCAGAACAATTCGCCCCAGATCTACCTGAAATTCAAAGTTTACAATGTAAGGCTTTTGAGCCACCCCAAAAGTAAGAAAAAACAACTTAGCTTTCTGATACCATCCATAGCTGCTTACATGCCGGGGTATTGTCATGATACGTATAAACTGTAAAAAAGCCAAAAATGAGACTTCAAAAATTTAGAGGGTGATTTTTTTTTTTTCAAATTGTTGCAAGCCAACACAGAAAATAGCCGAAACACACATTTGGCCATCGATGAAAACGACATTGCACACCGTACGTCAAATAGGGTTCAAATGGACCCCAAAAATGGAAAAGGGAAAAGCAAAACTGGATTACATGATGAATAAGCCGCCAAAAATGCGTTAATTAGTTCGCAAATGCAAGTCACTACACCAACAGTCAAAAATGCGGTAATTAATTCGCAAATGCAAGTCACTACACCAACAGTCAAAAATGCGGTAATTAATTCGCAAATGCAAGTCACTACACCAACTGTCAAAAATGCGGTAATTAATTCGCAAATGCAAGTCACTACACCAACAGTCAAAAATGCGGTAATTAATTCGCAAATGCAAGTCACTACACCAACAGTCAAAAATGCGGTAATTAATTTGCAAATGCAAGTCACTACACCAACAGTCAAAAATGCGGTAATTAATTCGCAAATGCAAGTCACTACACCAACAGTCAAAAATGCGGTAATTAATTCGCAAATGCAAGTCACTACACCAACAGTCAAAAATGCGGTAATTAATTCGCAAATGCAAGTCACTACACCAACAGTCAAAAATGCGGTAATTAGTTCGCAAATGCAAGACAAAAAATGGACTTACCCAACTCGAATATATAAGATTTCCAAAAAAAACTAAAAAAGATGAAATTAGTGTTAAAAAAATTAACTAACCACAAAACAGAAGAAGACACCAATTGGCCACAAATTTGACTGCACAAAACTTACCAAATCAGGAAAGGATGTGGAAAAAAGGAAAAAAATGCGAACGGAAAAACAAAAGAACTGTAGTAAAAACAAACAAAAAACCAACTCTGCCAAATCCTCCAACCGCAAACAACCAAATCCAAACAACTTTACCGCCAACAATCCAACAACCCCACCTCGACTCCACACACACCAAGCCATAAATAGTGTTTATTTTCCCGCACAAATTAAGGATGAATCATAGGGACGCACAATCAATGATGCGGCCGCAAACAAAGGACGCATGTATAAATACGTCACGAAATCACATTGAATTTCTGGTTGATTTCATTCTGGAAGCAGAAACATGGCTTCAGACCAGGGAAACAATGGCCAAAAATCCGGCGGTAAGGCCTTCATGCATTTTGTCTCCATGATTATTTTAAAACATAATATTGGTCAAGTTGTGAAGTGGCTAAATCTGCATATTTACCCAAATAGGTGAGGAGGATGACATGGAAGAGACTGCTGGCCCCAGTCAACCCGCCAAAGCTGCAAAAAAAAAAAGGCAGCCACATTTCACAAGCAAGGAGATGGAGGTTTTGATCCAGAAGTGCGTTGACATCCTGCCCCAGGCAGCCAGGAATATGAGCCAAAGCCAGAAGTGGAGAATGTGGGAGGAGGTCGCCGTTGCTGTCAATAGGGTGGGTGATTATGTCCGTCTAGCCCGGGATGTCAAACGGCGGTAAGTAAACACTTTCCCATCCTATAAACAAATCCCATTGTAAAAAAAAGGATAATGGTTCCAATTTCATTCCACAGATGGGCAGACTTCAAATATCGTCTCAAACAAAAACTTGCCGACAGGGCTAGGCATGCAAGGGGGACAGGTGGGGGTCCCACCCCTGTGTCATTGGAGTTGACAGACTTAGAAGAGATGGCACAGGGGTGTGTGCAGGCTGTGGAGGTGTTTGGCGTGTCCAACATGGATACGGACATGCCAGACTTTGCGGCTCCTCATGTTGGCCAAGGTAAGTCTTGTGATGTCACCAACTCTGAAATGCTATTGTGCCAATATGTAGATTCTAATGTGAGTCTTTTCTCCAATTTCCTAACAGAGACAGAGGCGGATGAGTCTGCTCCAGAGGGGAGCCTTGGCCGCAGAATTTCTGCTGGCTCTGCAGGGGAGGAACCAGTACATCCGGCTGAGGACCCTGCAGAAGCCAGTCCAGGGCGTGCCCCCTCGCAGGCAGTGGGCCTCCTCACAGAACTCAATTTTAAATCGTATTGCCATACAGAGATTCTGCAGAGGATGGACGCCAGTCTGATACGGGTGGCTGAGGCCCTGGAGCAAAATGCTGCGGCCAACGTGACCATTGCTCAGGCCCTGGCGGAAAATACCAGGGCCAACATCCGCATCGCCGATGCCCTGGAGCAGCTCGTTCGCCAGCACATGGTGGAGCCGACCTCCCTTCCTGCCGGAACATCCGGATCCTCCACCTCTGGCACAACATCAGCCAATCCTCCAAATGTGCCTAGCCCTGTGCCTAGTCCAGAGGCCACAACATCTGCCTCTGGACAGGCCAGCCCGATGGCATCCCGGACCCGGTCTGGCGCCCACCCTCACCCAGCCAAACGGGCGAGAAAACGGTGACAGCAATGGCGACTTTTCCCACACTCCTTCTGTGCTTGGCTCATATTCCTTTCTGGTCAAAACTTCCCTCTCCTTTCTTGTGAAATGTTTTTAAATTTGGTATTTACGCTTATGTTACCAGTTATGGGTTTTTTTTTTTTAAACAAATATCTTTGCCACAAAAAAAGGCAACAAAATATTAGGCCAATTTGTTTGTGTTTAAACAATAAATTAAAAACAAAAAACTGACATTGTATTGTGACATTATTGTACAAATGGGTTACATTTAATCCTGGCCCTAAAGGCAAAAACTGACCCTCTTAAAACAAAAAAAAGGCCTCTTTAAGGAACGTTTCAAAAATCACATAGCGATGCAAATTCCACAGTAAACCAAAAAAAAGGGGAGCTAATTAAAACATGATGACATTATTGTTACAATAGGCCATAACCAACAAATTGTGGCCAAAATAAAACACCCAAAATGTACGCTAATTGATTGTGTAATCCTGACATTAGCAGCTCTGATTTCCACCTGCGTACGCTTTTGTGCTATCCCAATAAACTGCTTTCCAAACACATACCAAGCCGGATTTCAATCCAACACTAATTACTTTACTGACCAGCCGCGATTAATCGCAGCACCATCGTGGAGTCCCGGGACGGAGGAGAAGGCCATCGCCAATGTGGTCGAGTAATCCTGACCCTAAGCTGTGCGAGCATTTTGAAGGGAAAGCGGATGTTTCAGTGACGTATGAGACGGTCCGAACACATTTGACGTTCGTATCTGCTAATGTATGTACGCCCCAAAAACGCCTCGCCACGCCTGCGTTTTTTCATCTCCACCCCCGTCAACACCCAAAAACGCCCTGTTCTGTCAATCACATTTGACATGTCACTTCCTGTACGCTATTTTAGAAACGAGAGAAAAAAAGCTCGCAATCTGCCGTACGCACATGCGCAGTGTAACACCGACGCATGCGCGGTTAGTCAACATCGGAACGCAACGAGCGTACTGTTGTTAACGTGCGGCTCTGAATGAGGGCCATTGTTACTAGCTGCCATCGGTATCTCGTCAGCTGGGGGAAGATTGTTACTAGTTGCCATCGGCATCCCGTCAGCTGGGGGAATATTGTTACTAGTTGCCATCGGCATTCCAGTCAGCTGGGGGAATATTGTTACTAGTTGCCATCGGCATTCCCGTCAGCTGGAGGAATAGTGTTACTAGTTACCATCGGCATCCCGTTAGCTGGGGGAATATTGTTACTAGTTGCCATCGGCATCCCGTCAGCTGGAGGAATATTGTTACCATCGGCATCCCGTCAGCTGGGGGAATAGTGTTACTAGTTGCCGTCGGCATCCCGTCAGCTGGGGGAATATTGTTACTAGTTGCCATCGACCTCCCGTCAGCTGGGGGAATATTGTTACTAGTTGCCATCGGCATCCCGTTAGCTGGGGGAATATTGTTACTAGTTGCCATCGGCATCCCGTCAGCTGGGGAAATATTGTTACCATCGGCATCCCGTCAGCTGGAGGAATAGTGTTACCATCGGCATCCCATCAGCTGGAGGAATAGTGTTACCATCGGCATCCTGTCAGCTGGGGGAATAGTGTTACTAGTTGCCATCGGCATGCCGTCAGCTGGGGGAATATTGTTACTAGTTGCCATCGGCATCCCGTCAGCTGGGGGAATATTGTTACTAGTTTCCATCGGCATCCCATCAGCTGGGGGAATATTGTTACTAGTTGCCATCGGCATCCCGTCAGCTGGGGGAATATTGTTACTAGATACCATCGGCATCCTATCAGCTGGGGAAATATTGTTACTAGTTACCATCGACACCCCGTTAGCTGGGGGAATACTGTTACTAGTTGCCATAGGCATCCCGTCAGCTTGGGGAATATTGTTACTAGTTACCATCGGCATCCCGTCAGCTGGGGGAATATTGTTACTAGTTACCATCGGCATCTTGTCAGCTGGAGGAATAGTGTTACCATCGGCATTCCCGTCAGCTGGGGGAATATTGTTACTAGATGCCATCGGCATTCCCGTCAGCTGGGGGATTATTGTTACTAGTTGACATCGGCATTCCCGTCAGCTGGAGGAATAGTGTTACTAGTTACCATCGGCATCCCGTTAGCTGAGGGAACACTGTTACTAGTTGCCATAGGCATCCCGTCAGCTGGGGGAATATTGTTACTAGTTACCATCGGCATCCCGTCAGCTGGGGGAATATTGTTACTAGTTGCCATCGGCATCTCGTCAGCTGGGGGAATATTGTTACCATCGGCATCCCGTCAGCTGGAGGAATAGTGTTACCATCGGCATCCCGTCAGCTGGGAGAATATTGTTACTAGTTGCCATCGGCATCCCGTCAGCTGGGGGAATATTGTTACTAGTTACCATCGGCATCCCGTCAGCTGGGTGAATATTGTTACTTGTTACCATCGACACCCCGTCAGCTGGGGGAATAGTGTTACCATCGGCATCCCGTCAGCTGGAGGAATACTGTTACCATCGGCATCCCGTCAGCTGGGGGAATAGTGTTACTAGTTGCCATCGGCATGCCGTCAGCTGGGGGAATATTGTAACTAGTTGCAATCGGCATCCCGTCAGCTGGGGGAATATTGTTACTAGTTACCATCGGCATCCCGTCAGCTGGGGGAATATTGTTACTAATTGCCATTGGCATCCCGTCAGCTGGGGGAATATTGTTACTAGTTGCCATCGGCATTCCCGTTAGCTGGGGGAATATTGTTACTAGTTGCCATCGGCATCCCGTCAGCTGGGGGAAGATTGTTACTAGTTACCATCGGCATCCCGTCAGCTGGGGCAATAGTGTTACCATCGGCATCCCGTCAGCTGGGGGAATATTGTTACTAGTTGCCATCGGCATCCCGTCAGCTGGGGTAAGATTGTTACTAGTTACCATCGGCATTCTGTCAGCTGGGGGAATATTGTTACGAGTTGCCATCGGCATCCCGTCAGCTGGGGGAATAGAGTTACTAGTTACCATCGGCATCTCATCAGCTGGAATAATAGTGTTACTAGTTACCATCGGCATCCCGTCAGCTGGGGGAATATTATTACTAGTTGCCTTCGGCATCCCGTCAGCTGGGGGAATATTGTTACTAGTTGCCATCGGCATTCCCTTCAGCTGGGGGAATATTGGGCCTGATTCAGACCCACTCGCGAGCGGCTGTCCGCTCGCAAGTGGGTCGATGTTATGGACTGAGCATGCGCACGACGGAGGGAGCTCCGTCATGCGCATGCTCCAGACGCGACAAGCGAAGGAATGTCCTTCGCTCGTTGTTTCCGATCAAAGGGGGCATGCTGTCAATGTTGATTGACAGCACACCCCCTTTGGTGGGCGTGCCGGGGGCGTGCCACCCTGACGGGGGCGTTCCCACGGGAACGCCTCGCGTCAAAAGCCGGCCCACTGACATCACTAGTGATGTCAGTGGGAGTGATTTTGGCTCTGATAGAGCCAAAATCACTCCGGAGCTTGCAGTTGAAAACCTCAACCGCAGGCTCCGGCTCGCAAACTCGATGGTCGCGATGGTCTCGACCATCGCGACCATCACAATGCACGCTCATATAGCCTGTGGGTGGTGACCCACAGCTATACGAGCGTCCAGGAGGACGCTCCATGAAAATGGAGCCCTGCCCTCATTCAGAGCGTGCGCTCTGCTCAGAGCGTACGGCTCTGAATGAGGGCCATTGTTACTAGTTACCATCGGCATCCCGTCAGCTGGGGGAATATTGTTACTAGTTGCCATCGGCATCCCGTCAGCTGGGGGAATATAGTTACTAGTTGCCATCGGCATTCCCGTCAGCTGGGGGAATATAGTTACTAGTTGCCATCTGCATTCCGTCAGCTGGGGGAATATTGTTACTAGTTGCCATCGGCATTCCCGTCAGCTGGGGGAATATTGTTACTAGTTGCCATCGGCAGCCCGTCAGCTGGGGGAAGATTGTTACTAGTTGCCATCGGCATCCCCTCAGCTGGGGGAATATTGTTACTAGTTGCCATCGGCATCCCGTCAGCTGGGGGAATATAGTTACTAGTTGCCATCGGCATTCCTGTCAGCTGGGGGAATATTGTTACTAGTTGCCATCGGCATTCCCGTCAGCTGGGGGAATTGTGTTACCATCAGCATCCCGTCAGCTGGGGGAATATTGTTACTAGTTGCCATCGGCATCCCGTCAGCTGGGGGAAGATTATTACTAGTTGCCTTCGGCATCCCGTCAGCTGGGGGAATATTGTTACTAGTTGCCATCGGCATTCCCTTCAGCTGGGGGAATATTGGGCCTGATTCACACCCACTCGCGAGCGGCTGTCCGCTCGCAAGTGGGTCGATGTTATGGACTGAGCATGCGCACGACGGAGGGAGCTCCATCATGCGCATGCTCCAGACGCGACAAGCGAAGGAATGTCCTTCGCTCATTGTTTCCGATCAAAGGGGGCATGCTGTCAATGTTGATTGACAGCACACCCCCTTTGGTGGGCGTGCCGGGGGCGTGCCACCCTGACGGGGGCGTTCCCACGGGAACGCCTCCCGTCAAAAGCCGGCCCACTGACATCACTAGTGATGTCAGTGGGAGTGATTTTGGCTCTGATAGAGCCAAAATCACTCCGGAGCTTGCGGTTGAAAACCTCAACCGCAGGCTCCGGCTCGCAAACTCGATGGTCGCGATGGTCTCGACCATCGCGACCATCACAATTCACGCTCATATAGCCTGTGGGTGGTGACCCACAGCTATACGAGCGTCCAGGAGGACGCTCCATGAAAATGGAGCCCGGCCCTCATTCAGAGCGTGCGCTCTGCTCAGAGCGTACGGCTCTGAATGAGGGCCATTGTTACTAGTTACCATCGGCATCCCGTCAGCTGGGGGAATATTGTTACTAGTTGCCATCGGCATCCCGTCAGCTGGGGGAATATAGTTACTAGTTGCCATCGGCATTCCCGTCAGCTGGGGGAATATAGTTACTAGTTGCCATCTGCATTCCGTCAGCTGGGGGAATATTGTTACTAGTTGCCATCGGCATTCCCGTCAGCTGGGGGAATATTGTTACTAGTTGCCATCGGCATCCCGTCAGCTGGGGGAAGATTGTTACTAGTTGCCATCGGCATCCCGTCAGCTGGGGGAATATTGTTACTAGTTGCCATCGGCATCCCGTCAGCTGGGGGAATATAGTTACTAGTTGCCATCGGCATTCCTGTCAGCTGGGGGAATATTGTTACTAGTTGCCATCGGCATTCCCGTCAGCTGGGGGAATTGTGTTACCATCAGCATCCCATCAGCTGGGGGAATATTGTTACTAGTTGCCATCGGCATCCCGTCAGCTGGGGGAAGATTGTTACTAGTTGCCATCGGCATCCCGTCAGCTGGGGGAATATTGTTACTAGTTGCCATTGGCATCCCTTCAGCTGGGGGAATATTGTTACTAGTTGCCATCGGCATTCCCGTCAGCTGGGGAATATTGTTAATAGTTGCCATCGGCATCCCTTCAGCTGGGGGAAGATTGTTACTAGTTACCATCGGCATCCCGTCAGCTGGGGCAATAGTGTTACCATCGGCATCCCGTCAGCTGGGGGAATATTGTTACAAGTTGCCATCGGCATCCTGTCAGCTGGTGGATCATTGTTACTAGTTGCCATCGGCATACCGTCAGCTGGGGGAATATTGTTACTAGTTGCCATCGGCATTCCCGTCAGCTGGGGGAATATTGTTACTAGTTGCCTTCGGCATTCCCGTCAGCTGGGGGAATATTGTTACTAGTTGCCATCGGCATTCCCGTCAGCTGGGGGAATATTGCTACTAGTTGCCATCGGCATCCGGTCAGCTGGGGGAAGATTGTTACTAGTTGCCATCGGCATTCCCGTCAGCTGGGGGTATTGTGTTACCATCAGCATCCCGTCAGCTGGGGGAATATTGGTCCTCATTCAGACCCACTCGCAAGCGGGCGCACGTACGTTAGGCGTACGTACAAAAATATTTAAATTCAATGGCTCGCTCGTATTTTCGTTCGCATCTAAAATTCCTCCCAAAACTCTGACGACCCCTCCTCTAACTAACGAGCGTACAAAATAGCGAGCGTACATCCCCGAAATGGCTTGAAAGGAACGCACGCACAAGTATAAACAGGAAGTGGCCTTGTCAGATGTCGATTACCTGCTCCTTTATTCTGCCTACCTCCATCAATCGTATCATGCCAATCAATGTATCAATTAGCTTAATTGTTTGTTTTTTTCAACACAATGCAAGAAACTTTACTCTTGTCCGTGTTTGTGTTTACCCGCAGAATACGTACGGATGAAACATTCGCTTTTATTGTTCAAAAAACATGTGAACCACAATTAAACAATTGTTCTATTGCCGTGGATCCCCGCATATTTCCCTGGGTTCATTTCTTTATTTAAATTTGCTTACGCATGTCACTGCATCAAGCCTATCATAACTCTCCAGAGATTTCTGGCCCTGTCGAACACATGACTCATACACTAACCAATAAAATTGCTCCTGTTAATTTCCAAAATACATTAGCCAATCAGAAAATTTGGCCACACTTTATCAAAAATGATTTTTAAGAAAAACACCATTGCCATCATGAGAGCCTCCGCATTCACCAGGCGCGAGCTGCTGTTGCTTACGGAGGTCATGGATCGCCGGATCACCAGCCAGCCTCAACCCATGACCAACCGGCAGAAGCGCTCCGCGTATGCGGAGGCACGGTCCCGCCTGCGGTCCTTCGGCTCACGCCGCAACATCGGGCAGCTGGAGCGCAGGTGGTCCGACCTGCAACGGCGAACGCCCCGCTTGCTGGCATGCTTTCGCATGCAGATCCTGGCAAGTAAGTGTTATGTATTGTGGTTTTAATGTTTGTGTTTGTGGGGCAAACTGCGTGTGCATGTTTTCCTGTCTGTTCTATTTATTATTTGTACTCATATCTGCGTGTGCATGTTTTCCTGTCTGTTCTATTTATTATTTGTACTCATATCTGCGTGTGCATGTTTTCCTGTCTGTTCTATTTATTATTTGTACTCATATCTGCGTGTGCATGTTTTCCTGTCTGTTCTATTTATTATTTGTACTCATATCTGCGTGTGCATGTTTTCCTGTCTGTTCTATTTATTATTTGTACTCATATCTGCGTGTGCATGTTTTCCTGTCTGTTCTATTTATTATTTGTACTCATATCTGCGTGTGCATGTTTTCCTGTCTGTTCTATTTATTATTTGTACTCATATCTGCGTGTGCATGTTTTCCTGTCTGTTCTATTTATTATTTGTACTCATATCTGCGTGTGCATGTTTTCCTGTCTGTTCTATTTATTATTTGTACTCATATCTGCGTCTGCATGTTTTCCTGTCTGTTCTATTTATTATTTGTACTCATATCTGCGTCTGCATGTTTTCCCTCTTTTTATGAATTTTTAATTCTACTGCTATTTTTTTTGGTTTTATTTCTTTTTTCTTTTTTTTTTTTTGTTTGTTTGCCCGGATTTGTCCATAAACTAAACGCAATTTATTTGACATATTTTAGGGGGACAGCCAAGACTCCGCCGTCACCGTCCGTCCAGACGGCGTTCCCGGCCACTATCCCCAACCCCCAGCCAACACTCCACCCCAAATCTTTCCCCTATTCCCCACTCCTCCCCATCCTTCCCAGACCCTCTCCCGGAAATGTCGGGCCTCCTTCCGCTCCGTCCCACTTCCCCCTCTCCTCCACCCACCCCTCTTCCAATTACCCCCTCCCCGGAGTCCATCATAACTCTGCCCCATTCTTTGGGTAATGACGGATCCTCCGAGGAGGATCATGGAGGTATTTCCGGAGCTCCCGATTTGTTTCCCGGTATGTTTTTTATTATTTTTTTTTAAAGCACAAACTGTTTGTATGTAATCATGTGTCGTGCCTTTCTTCGTGTTTTTGTGGCTTGACTTTTGTTGATTGTGAAGGTTTGCCTTTACCTCTTCCTGGTGATTTAAACATACACATATCATACCTGTGGGAATTTGTACCTAGGCCTTGTATTTTTGCCAGCCCACCCTTTTTATTTTTGTTTTTGGGTTTAGGAGTGATTTGGTTGTGTTTTTTTTTTTTATGTGGATTCCCTATTGTTGTATTAACCCACACACTTTTCTCACCCACAGAGGAACAGAGGCGTCGGCAAGAGGTGGCGGATGTTGTGGGGCAGATGCGCCAACATGTCATCGGCATTCTGGTGGCCCTCGACCGGCTGTCTGGCCTCCTTCGGCATTAGTTTTTTTATTTTTGTTCTATTTTCCAATTAAATTTATTAAGACAAATATACGTTGTGGCTCATTTTTAAAAACCAAAACCAAGATAGTTTAGCCTGACATAAGTTCCTGCAAGGATTTCCCTTTTTTAAAAGTTAGATTGTGTTTTGTCTTTGTATGTCAAACAGACACAAGAAACACATAACAGTAACAATGTCATTTCCCTTTTTGGGTGTAGTGTCAATTACATATTTCTACATTTTCCAGGTTCCTACTTGGTGCGCAAGCTGCTTAGGCCAATCTTACAAATCCCAAGGTTGGGCCAGGCTTCCTTTTGGTGTGGATTGGGAAGCTGAAAACATATTTCAGTTTAGCTCAACTGGCGTCAGTACTGGTTTACCCCTTAGTCAAATGTAACTTGTGTTAACCTGGTTACACTTGCTGTTAACGTCCCAAAAAAGGAAGACCATTTCACTCTTCAAACATTTATTCACAACATAACAGAGAAAACAAAGTGGTCACTCCCAAAAAAAAACCACAGTGATAAATTCAAATACAACACATACCAAGAAATAATTAAATAAAAACACAAAATCAAGAACTGGTTGACGAAGGACCATGCCAACATGATTCCACAAACATGGCGTTGCGATATGGGTTCCAGAATATATGCCCAAAAGGACCAGATCCAGGTTTGGTAAGGGTAGCAGGAAGTAGTGAGCGTTGGAGTGCCAAAGATTATGTGAACAAACAGAAGATGGTGAGAAAAATAAAAATAAATTAGATGTTCGCAAACAAACACAAACACATTAGGTATAAACACTGGAGTTTTGTTCAAACTTACCTAAAAAATCTGGCCACCACATCATCGCGTATGGCCCCCCCACATACTGACCTTCGACCAACCTCGGGGGGGCCATCCTCAGGTAAGGCATCCTCTGGCTGCATTGGGACACCACTCCTTATGGCAATGTTGTGAAATATCCCACACAGGACCACAATTTTCGACACCATATCCGGCACATACATGAGCTCGCCACCAGAGCGGTGGAGGCATCTGAATCTGCCTTTTAAAAGGCTGATACAGCGCTCCACCACTTGCCTGGTGACTGTAAGTGCGGAATTATACGCACTTTGTGGCCCTGGTGTGGGAGCCAAATAAGGAGTGAGCAGCCAGGACATGCAAGGGTATCCACTGTCTCCTGTGAACAAAAATAGACCACATCAGGAACACTGTGTATCAAGCTTAACATTGTTATGTACTAAAGGTCTCCACTTACCCAGAAGCCACGCATCACCAGCTTGTAGGTTGGTTAATTTCTGCCATATCCCTGATTGCCGG
Source organism: Taudactylus pleione (assembly GCA_031769625.1). Lineage (NCBI taxonomy): Eukaryota > Metazoa > Chordata > Amphibia > Anura > Myobatrachidae > Taudactylus > Taudactylus pleione. The sequence continues at coordinate 410,295 of JAUIMM010000617.1, forward strand.
ATGACGAAGGAGTCATGAGCACTTCCGGGTAATTTAGCATTCAGGGACAGGATCTGGAGGGAGGCATCACATACCACCATTACATTCAGGGAGTGATAGTGTTTCCTGTTTCTAAATATTGCCTCCAGCCGTGCTGGAGGCTGAAGTGGTATGTGAGTACCATCCACAACCCCTATGATGTGTGGGAAGCCAGCTATTTGGTAAAAATTGGCCTTGGCCACACTAAGGGCACCCATATCCAAAGGCATTTTAATAAAATGATGGAGGTGCTTGAAAAGTGCCTCCATCACTGCCCTCAGGATCCTGGAAAAGGAGGATTGGGAGATGCCCGCCACTATTCCCACCGTTGTTTGAAACGATCCTGAGGCACAGAAATGTAACACCGCCATAAATTGCGTCAGTGGTGGTATTGCTGTTGGACTGTCAATTTGCCGTTCAAGATCACTTTCTATTAATGAGAGAGTGACTATGATGATTTTGGGAGGTAGACGGTAGCGTCTTAAAACCTCATCATCGGGCATTCCAAAAAGGGTGACACGTGTTCGAAATATCTGGGGCCTTGCATGCCTACGATGCCTACGCCTGGGACGAGTTTGAGGTTGGTCGTCTTCCGGGAGCAGGGCCAGAACAATTCGCCCCAGATCTACCTGAAATTCAAAGTTTACAATGTAAGGCTTTTGAGCCACCCCAAAAGTAAGAAAAAACAACTTAGCTTTCTGATACCATCCATAGCTGCTTACATGCCGGGGTATTGTCATGATACGTATAAACTGTAAAAAAGCCAAAAATGAGACTTCAAAAATTTAGAGGGTGATTTTTTTTTTTTCAAATTGTTGCAAGCCAACACAGAAAATAGCCGAAACACACATTTGGCCATCGATGAAAACGACATTGCACACCGTACGTCAAATAGGGTTCAAATGGACCCCAAAAATGGAAAAGGGAAAAGCAAAACTGGATTACATGATGAATAAGCCGCCAAAAATGCGTTAATTAGTTCGCAAATGCAAGTCACTACACCAACAGTCAAAAATGCGGTAATTAATTCGCAAATGCAAGTCACTACACCAACAGTCAAAAATGCGGTAATTAATTCGCAAATGCAAGTCACTACACCAACAGTCAATAATGCGGTAATTAATTTGCAAATGCAAGTCACTACACCAACAGTCAAAAATGCGGTAATTAATTCGCAAATGCAAGTCACTACACCAACAGTCAAAAATGCGGTAATTAATTCGCAAATGCAAGTCACTACACCAACAGTCAAAAATGCGGTAATTAATTCGCAAATGCAAGTCACTACACCAACAGTCAAAAATGCGGTAATTAGTTCGCAAATGCAAGTCACTACACCAACAGTCAAAAATGCGGTAATTAATTCGCAAATGCAAGTCACTACACCAACAGTCAAAAATGCGGTAATTAGTTCGCAAATGCAAGACAGAAAATGGACTTACCCAACTCGAATATATAAGATTTCCAAAAAAAACTAAAAAAGATGAAATTAGTGTTAAAAAAATTAACTAACCACAAAACAGAAGAAGACACCAATTGGCCACAAATTTGACTGCACAAAACTTACCAAATCAGGAAAGGATGTGGAAAAAAGGAAAAAAATGCGAACGGAAAAACAAAAGAACTGTAGCAAAAACAAACAAAAAACCAACTCTGCCAAATCCTCCAACCGCAAACAACCAAATCCAAACAACTTTACCGCCAACACTCCAACAACCCCACCTCGAATCCACACACACCAAGCCATAAATAGTGTTTATTTTCCCGCACAAATTAAGGATGAATCATAGGGACGCACAATCAATGATGCGGCCGCAATCTAACGACGCATGTATAAATACGTCACAAAATCACATAGAATTTCTGGATGATTTCATGCTGGAAGCAGAGACATGGCTTCAAACCAGGGAAACAATGGTCAAAATTGCGGCGGTAAGGCCTTCATGCATTTTGTGTCAATGAGTATTTTAAAACATAATATTGGTCAAGTTGTGAAGTGGCTAAATCTGCATATTTACCCAAATAGGTGAGGAGGATGACATGGAAGAGACTGCTGGCCCCAGTCAACCCGCCAAAGCTGCCAAAAAAAAAAGGCAGCCACATTTCACAAGCAAGGAGATGGAGGTTTTGATCCAGAAGTGCGTTGACATCCTGCCCCAGGCAGCCAGGAATATGAGCCAAAGCCAGAAGTGGAGAATGTGGGAGGAGGTCGCCGTTGCTGTCAATAGGGTGGGTGATTATGTCCGTCTAGCCCGGGATGTCAAACGGCGGTAAGTAAACACTTTCCCATCCTATAAACAAATCCCATTGTAAAAAAAAGGATAATGGTTCCAATTTCATTCCACAGATGGGCAGACTTCAAATATCGTCTCAAACAAAAACTTGCCGACAGGGCTAGGCATGCAAGGGGGACAGGTGGGGGTCCCACCCCTGTGTCATTGGAGTTGACAGACTTAGAAGAGATGGCACAGGGGTGTGTGCAGGCTGTGGAGGTGTTTGGCGTGTCCAACATGGATACGGACATGCCAGACTTTGCGGCTCCTCATGTTGGCCAAGGTAAGTCTTGTGATGTCACCAACTCTGAAATGCTATTGTGCCAATATGTAGATTCTAATGTGAGTCTTTTCTCCAATTTCCTAACAGAGACAGAGGCGGATGAGTCTGCTCCAGAGGGGAGCCTTGGCCGCAGAATTTCTGCTGGCTCTGCAGGGGAGGAACCAGTACATCCGGCTGAGGACCCTGCAGAAGCCAGTCCAGGGCGTGCCCCCTCGCAGGCAGTGGGCCTCCTCACAGAACTCAATTTTAAATCATATTGCCATACAGAGATTCTGCAGAGGATGGACGCCAGTCTGATACGGGTGGCTGAGGCCCTGGAGCAAAATGCTGCGGCCAACGTGACCATTGCTCAGGCCCTGGCGGAAAATACCAGGGCCAACATCCGCATCGCCGATGCCCTGGAGCAGCTCGTTCGCCAGCACATGGTGGAGCCGACCTCCCTTCCTGCCGGAACATCCGGATCCTCCACCTCTGGCACAACATCAGCCAATCCTCCAAATGTGCCTAGCCCTGTGCCTAGTCCAGAGGCCACAACATCTGCCTCTGGACAGGCCAGCCCGATGGCATCCCGGACCCGGTCTGGCGCCCACCCTCACCCAGCCAAACGGGCGAGAAAACGGTGACAGCAATGGCGACTTTTCCCACACTCCTTCTGTGCTTGGCTCATATTCCTTTCTGGTCAAAACTTCCCTCTCCTTTCTTGTGAAATGTTTTTAAATTTGGTATTTACGCTTATGTTACCAGTTATGGGTTTTTTTTTTTAAACAAATATCTTTGCCACAAAAAAAGGCAACAAAATATTAGGCCAATTTGTTTGTGTTTAAACAATAAATTAAAAACAAAAAACTGACATTGTATTGTGACATTATTGTACAAATGGGTTACATTTAATCCTGGCCCTAAAGGCAAAAACTGACCCTCTTAAAACAAAAAAAAGGCCTCTTTAAGGAACGTTTCAAAAATCACATAGCGATGCAAATTCCACAGTAAACCAAAAAAAAGGGGAGCTAATTAAAACATGATGACATTATTGTTACAATAGGCCATAACCAACAAATTGTGGCCAAAATAAAACACCCAAAATGTACGCTAATTGATTGTGTAATCCTGACATTAGCAGCTCTGATTTCCACCTGCGTACGCTTTTGTGCTATCCCAATAAACTGCTTTCCAAACACATACCAAGCCGGATTTCAATCCAACACTAATTACTTTACTGACCAGCCGCGATTAATCGCAGCACCATCGTGGAGTCCCGGGACGGAGGAGAAGGCCATCGCCAATGTGGTCGAGTAATCCTGACCCTAAGCTGTGCGAGCATTTTGAAGGGAAAGCGGATGTTTCAGTGACGTATGAGACGGTCCGAACACATTTGACGTTCGTATCTGCTAATGTATGTACGCCCCAAAAACGCCTCGCCACGCCTGCGTTTTTTCATCTCCACCCCCGTCAACACCCAAAAACGCCCTGTTCTGTCAATCACATTTGACATGTCACTTCCTGTACGCTATTTTAGAAACGAGAGAAAAAAGCTCGCAATCTGCCGTACGCACATGCGCAGTGTAACACCGACGCATGCGCGGTTAGTCAACATCGGAACGCAACGAGCGTACTGTTGTTAACGTGCGGCTCTGAATGAGGGCCATTGTTACTAGCTGCCATCGGTATCTCGTTAGCTGGGGGAATATTGTTACTAGTTGCCATCGGCATCCCGTCAGCTGGAGGAATATTGTTACCATCGGCATCCCGTCAGCTGGGGGAATAGTGTTACTAGTTGCCGTCGGCATCCTGTCAGCTGGGGGAATATTGTTACTAGTTGCCATCGACCTCCCGTCAGCTGGGGGAATATTGTTACTAGTTGCCATCGGCATCCCGTTAGCTGGGGGAATATTGTTACTAGTTGCCATCGGCATCCCGTCAGCTGGGGGAATATTGTTACTAGTTGCCATCGGCATCCCGTCAGCTGGGGGAATATTGTTACTAGTTACTATCGGCATCACGTCAGCTGGGGGAATATTGCTACTAGTTACCATGGGCATCCTGTCAGCTGGGGGCATATTGTTACCATTGGCATCCCGTCAGCTGGAGGAATAGTGTTACCATCCGCATCCCGTCAGCTGGAGGAGTAGTGTTACCATCGGCATCCTGTCAGCTGGGGGAATAGTGTTACTAGTTGCCATCGGCATTCCGTCAGCTGGGGGAATATTGTTACTAGTTGCCATCGGCATTCAGTCAGCTGGGGGAATATTGTTACTAGTTACCATCGGCATCCCGTCAGTTGGGGGAATATTGTTACTAGTTACCATTGGCATCCCGTCAGCTGGGGGAATATTGTTACTAGTTACCATCGACACCCCGTTAGCTGGGGGAATACTGTTACTAGTTGCCATAGGCATCCCGTCAGCTGGGGGAATATTGTTACCATCGGCATCCAGTCAGCTGGAGGAATAGTGTTACCATCGGCATTCCCGTCAGCTGGGGGAATATTGTTACTAGTTGCCATCGGTATTCCCCTCAGCTGGAGGAATAGTGTTACTAGTTACCATCGGTATCCCGTTAGCTGGGGGAATACTGTTACTAGTTGCCATAGGCATCCCGTCAGCTGGGGGAATATTGTTACTAGTTACCATCGGCATCCCGTCAGTTGGGGGAATATTGTTACTAGTTGCCATCGGCATCTCGTCAGCTGGGGGAATATTGTTACCATCGTCATCCCGTCAGCTGTAGGAATAGTGTTACCATCGGCATCCCGTCAGCTGGGAGAATATTGTTACTAGTTGCCATCGGCATCCCGTCAGCTGGGGGAATATTGTTACTAGTTACCATTGGCATCCCGTCAGCTGGGTGAATATTGTTACTAGTTACCATCGACACCCCGTCAGCTGGGGGAATATTGTTACCATCGGCATCCCGTCAGCTTGGGGAATATTGTTACCATCGGCATCCCGTCAGCTGGGGGAATATAGTTACTAGTTGCCATCGGCATCCCGTCAGCTGGGGGAATACTGTTACTAGTTGCCATCGGCATCCCGTCAGCTGGGGGAAGATTGTTACTAGTTGCCATCGGCATTCCGTCAGCTGGGGGAATATTGTTACAAGTTGCCATCGGCATTCCAGTCAGCTGGGGGAATATTGTTACTAGTTGCCAACTGCATTCCCGACAGCTGTCGGAATATTGTTACTAGTTGCCATCGGCATTCCCGTCAGCTGGAGGAATAGTGTTACTAGTTACCATCGGCATCCCGTTAGCTGGGGGAATATTGTTACTAGTTGCCATCGGCATCCCGTCAGCTGGAGGAATATTGTTACTAGTTGCCATCGGCATCCTGTCAGCTGGGGGAATATTGATACTAGTTACCATCGGCATCACGTCAGCTGGGGGAATATTGCTACTAGTTACCATGGGAATCCCGTCAGCTGGGGGAATATTGTTACCATCGGCATCCCGTCAGCTGGAGGAATAGTGTTACCATCGGCATCCCGTCAGCTGGAGGAATAGTGTTACCATCGGCATCCTGTCAGCTGGGGGAATAGTGTTACTAGTTGCCATCAGTATGCCGTCAGCTGGGGGAATATTGTTACTAGTTGCCATCGGCATCCCGTCAGCTGGGGGAATATTGTTACTAGTTACCATCGGCATCCCGTCAGCTGGGGGAATATTGTTACTAGTTGCCATCGGCATCCCATCAGCTGGGGGAATATTGTTACTAGTTACCATCGGCATCCCGTCAGCTGGGGGAATATTGTTACTAGTTACCATCGACACCCCGTTAGCTGGGGGAATACTGTTACTAGTTGCCATAGGCATCCCGTCAGCTGGGGGAATATTGTTACTAGTTGCCATCGGCATCTTGTCAGCTGGAGGAATAGTGTTACCATCGGCATTCCCGTCAGCTGGGAGAATATTGTTATTAGATGCCATCGGCATCCCGTCAGCTGGGGGAATATTGTTACTAGTTGCCATCGGCATTCCCTTCAGCTGGGGGAATATTGGGCCTGATTCAGACCCACTCGCGAGCGGCTGTCCGCTCGCAAGTGGGTCGATGTTATGGACTGAGCATGCGCACGACGGAGGGAGCTCCGTCATGCGCATGCGCCAGACGCGACAAGCGAAGGAATGTCCTTCGCTCGTTGTGTCCGATCAAAGGGGGCATGCTGTCAATGTTGATTGGTGGGCGTGCCGGGGGCGTGCCTCCCTGATGGGGGCGTTCCCACGGGAACGCCTCCCGTCAAAAGCCGGCCCACTGACATCACTAGTGATGTCAGTGGGAGTGATTTTGGCTCTGATAGAGCCAAAATCACTCCGGAGCTTGCGGTTGAAAACCTCAACCGCAGGCTCCGGCTCGCAAACTCGATGGTCGCGATGGTCTCGACCATCGCGACCATCACAATGCACGCTCATAAAGCCTGTGTGTGGTGACCTACAGCTATACGAGCGTCCAGGAGGACGCTCCATGAAAATGGAGCCCGGCGCTCATTCAGAGCGTGCGCTCTGCTCAGAGCGTACGGCTCTGAATGAGGGCCATTGTTACTAGTTACCATCTGCATCCCGTCAGCTGGGGGAATATTGTTACTTGTTGCCATCGGCATCCCGTCAGCTGGGGGAATATAGTTACTAGTTGCCATCGGCATTCCCGTTAGCTGGGGGAATATAGTTACTAGTTGCCATCTGCATTCCCGTCAGCTGGGGGAATATTGTTACTAGTTGCCATCGGCATTCCCGTCAGCTGGGGGAATATTGTTACTAGTTGCCATCGGCATCCCGTCAGTTGGGGGAAGATTGTTACTAGTTGCCATCGGCATCCCGTCAGCTGGGGGAATATTGTTACTAGTTGCCATCGGCATCCCGTCAGCTGGGGGAATATAGTTACTAGTTGCCATCGGCATTCCCGTCAGCTGGGGGAATATTATTACTAGTTGCCATCGGCATCCCGTCAGCTGGGGGAATATTGTTACTAGTTGCCATCAGCATCCCGTCAGCTGGGGGAATATAGTTACTAGTTGCCATCGGCATTCCTCTCAGCTGGGGGAATATTGTTACTAGTTGCCATCGGCATTCCCATCAGCTGGGGGAATTGTGTTACCATCAGCATCCCGTCAGCTGGGGGAATGTTGTTACTAGTTGCCATCGGCATCCCGTCAGCTGGGGGAATATTGTTACTAGTTGCCATCGGCATCCCGTCAGCTGGGGGAATATTGTTACTAGTTGCCATTGGCATCCCTTCAGCTGGGGGAATATTGTTACTAGTTGCCATTGGCATTCCCGTCAGCTGGGGGAATATTGTTACTAGTTGCCATCGGCATCCCGTCAGCTGGGGGAAGATTGTTACTAGTTACCATCGGCATCCCGTCAGCTGGGGCAATAGTGTTACCATCGGCATCCCGTCAGCTGGGGGAATATTGTTACTAGTTGCCAACGGCATCCCGTCAGCTGGGGTAAGATTGTTACTAGTTACCATCGGCATCCCGTCAGCTGGGGGAATAGAGTTACTAGTTACCATCGGCATCCCGTCAGCTGGGGGAATATTGTTACTAGTTGCCATCGGCATCTTGTCAGCTGGGGGAATATTGTTACCATCGGCATCCTGTCAGCTGGAGGAATAGTGTTACCATCGGCATTCCCGTCAGCTGGGGGAATATTGTTACTAGTTGCCATCGGCATTCCCGTCAGCTGGGGGATTATTGTTACTAGTTGCCATCGGCATTCCCGTCAGCTGGAGGAATAGTGTTACTAGTTACCATCGGCATCCCGTTAGCCGGGGGAATACTGTTACTAGTTGCCATAGGCATCCCGTCAGCTGGGGGAATATTGTTACTAGTTACCATCGGCATCCCGTCAGCTGGGGGAATATTGTTATTAGTTGCCATCGGCATTTCGTCAGCTGGGGGATTATTGTTACCATCGGCATCCCGTCAGCTGGAGGAATAGTGTTACCATAGGCATCCCGTCAGCTGGGAGAATATTGTTACTAGTTGCCATAGGCATCCCGAGAGCTGGGGGAATATTGTTACTAGTTACCATCGGCATCCCGTCAGCTGGGTGAATATTGTTACTAGTTACCATCGACACCCCGTCAGCTGGAGGAATACTATTACCATCGGCATCCCGTCAGCTGGGGGAATATTGTTACTAGTTGCCATCGGCATTCCCGTCAGCTGGGGGAATATTGTTACTAGTTGCCATCGGCATTCCCGTCAGCTGGGGGAATATTGTTACTAGTTGCCTTCGGCATCCCGTCAGCTGGGGGAATATTGTTACTAGTTGCCTTCGGCATCCCGTCAGCTGGGGGAATATTGTTACTAGTTGCCATCGGCATTCCTCTCAGCTGGGGGAATATTGTTACTAGTTGCCATCGGCATTCCCGTCAGCTGGGGGAATTGTGTTACCATCAGCATCCCGTCAGCTGGGGGAATATTGTTACTAGTTGCCATCGGCATCCCGTCAGCTGGGGGAAGATTGTTACTAGTTGCCATCGGCATCCCGTCAGCTGGGGGAATATTGTTACTAGTTGCCTTTGGCATCCCTTCAGCTGGGGGAATATTGTTACTAGTTGCCATCGGCATTCCCGTCAGCTGGGGGAATATTGTTACTAGTTGCCATCGGCATCCCGTCAGCTGGGGGAAGATTTTTACTAGTTACCATCGGCATCCCGTCAGCTGGGGCAATAGTGTTACCATCGGCATCCCGTCAGCTGGGGGAATATTGTTACTAGTTGCCAACGGCATCCCGTCAGCTGGGGTAAGATTGTTACTAGTTACCATCGGCATCCCGTCAGCTGGCGGAATAGAGTTACTAGTTACCATCGGCATCTCGTCAGCTGGAAGAATAGTGTTACTAGTTACCATTGGCATCCCGTCAGCTGGGGGAATATTATTACTAGTTGCCTTCGGCATCCCGTCAGCTGGGGGAATATTGTTATTAGTTGCCATCGGCATTCCCGTCAGCTGGGGGAATATTGTTACTAGTTGCCATCGATATCCCGTCAGCTGGGGGCAGATTGTTACAAGTTGCCATCGACATCCCTTCAGCTGGGGAAAGATTGTTACTAGTTGCCATCGGCATCCCGTCAGCTGGGGGAATATTGTTACAAGTTGCCATCGGCATCCCGTCAGCTGGGGGAATATTGTTACTAGTTGCCATCGGCATCCCGTCAGCTGGGGAAATATAGTTACTAGTTGCCATCGGCATTCCCGTCAGCTGGGGGAATATAGTTACTAGTTGCCATCGGCATTCCCGTCAGCTGGGGGAATATTGTTACTAGTTGCCATCGGCATTCCCGTCAGCTGGGGGAATAGTGTTACCATCAGCATCCCGTCAGCTGGGGGAATATTGTTACTAGTTGCCATCGGCATCCCGTCAGCTGGGGGAAGATTGTTACTAGTTGCCATAGGCATCCGATCAGCTGTGGGAATATTGTTACTAGTTGCCATCGGCATTCCCGTCAGCTGGGGGAATATTGTTACTAGTTGCCTTCGGCATTCCCGTCAGCTGGGGGAATATTGTTACTAGTTGCCATCGGCATTCCCGTCAGCTGGGGGAATATTGTTACTAGTTGTCATCGGCATCCCGTCAGCTGGGGGAATATAGTTACTAGTTGCCATCGGCATTCCTGTCAGCTGGGGGAATATTGTTACTAGTTGCCATCGGCATTCCCATCAGCTGGGGGTATTGTGTTACCATCAGCATCCCCGTCAGCTGGGGGAATATTGTTACTAGCTGCCATCGGCATCCCGTCAGCTGGGGGAAGATTGTTACTAGTTGCCATCGGCATCCCGTCAGCTGGGGGAATATTGTTACAAGTTGCCATCAGCATTCCAGTCAGCTGGGGGAATATTTTTACTAGTTGCCATCTGCATTCCCGACAGCTGTCGGAATATTGTTACTAGTTGCCATCGACATTCCCGTCAGCTGGAGGAATAGTGTTACTAGTTACCATCGGCATCCCGTTAGCTGGGGGAATATTGTTACTAGTTGCCATCAGCATCCCGTCAGCTGGAGGAATATTGTTACCATCGGCATCCCGTCAGCTGGGGGAACAGTGTTACTAGTTGCCGTCGGCATCCCGTCAGCTGGGGGAATATTGTTACTAGTTGCCATCGACATCCCGTCAGCTGGGGGAATATTGTTACTAGTTGCCATTGGCATCCCGTCAGCTGGGGGAATATTGTTACTAGTTTCCATCGGCATCCCGTCAGCTGGGGGAATATTGCTACTAGTTACCATGGGCATCCCGTCAGCTGGGCGAATATTGTTACCATTGGCATCCCGTCAGCTGGAGGAATAGTGTTACCATCGGCATCCCGTCAGCTGGAGGAATAGTGTTACCATCGGCATCCTGTCAGCTGGGGGAATAGTGTTACTAGTTGCCATCGGCATGCCGTCAGCTGGGGGAATATTGTTACTAGTTGCCATCGGCATTCTGTCAGCTGGGGGAATATTGTTACTAGTTACCAAAGGCATCCCGTCAGCTGGGGGAATATTGTTACTAGTTGCCATCGGCATCCCATCAGCTGGGGGAATATTGTTACTAGTTACCATCGGCATCCCGTCAACTGGGGGAATATTGTTACTAGTTACCATCGACACCCCGTTAGCTGGGGGAATACTGTTACTAGTTGCCATCGGCATCCCGTCAGCTGGGGGAATATTGTTACTAGTTACCATCGGCATCCCGTCAGCTGGGGGAATATTGTTGCTAGTTGCCATCGGCATCTCGTCAGCTGGGGGAATATTGTTACCATCGGCATCCCATCAGCTGGAGGAATAGTGTTACCATCGGCATTCCCGTCAGCTGGGGGAATATTGTTACTAGTTGCCATCGGCATTCCCGTAAGCTGGGGGAATATTGTTACTAGTTGCCATCGGCATTCCCGTCAGCTGGAGGAATAGTGTTACTAGTTACCATCGGTATCCCTTCAGCTGGGGGAATATTGTTACTAGTTGCCATCGGCATCCCGTCAGCTGGGGGAAGATTGTTACTAGTTGCCATCGGCATCCCTTCAGCTGGGGGAATATTGTTACTAGTTGCCATTGGCATCCCTTCAGCTGGGGGAATATTGTTACTAGTTGCCATCGGCATTCCCGTCAGCTGGGGGAATATTGTTACTAGTTGCCATCGGCATCCCATCAGCTGGGGGAAGATTGTTACTAGTTACCATCGGCATCCCGTCAGCTGGGGCAATAGTGTTACCATCGGCATCCCGTCAGCTGGGGGAATATTGTTACTAGTTGCCAACGGCATCCCGTCAGCTGGGGTAAGATTGTTACTAGTTACCATCGGCATCCCGTCAGCTGGGGGAATAGAGTTACTAGTTACCATCGGCATCCCGTCAGCTGGGGGAATATTGTTACTAGTTGCCATCGGCATCTTGTCAGCTGGGGGAATATTGTTACCATCGGCATCCTGTCAGCTGGAGGAATAGTGTTACCATCGGCATTCCCGTCAGCAGGGGGAATATTGTTACTAGTTGCCATCGGCATTCCCGTCAGCTGGGGGATTATTGTTACTAGTTGCCATCGGCATTCCCATCAGCTGGAGGAATAGTGTTACTAGTTACCATCGGCATCCCGTTAGCCGGGGGAATACTGTTACTAGTTGCCATAGGCATCCCGTCAGCTGGGGGAATATTGTTACTAGTTACCATTTTCATCCCGTCAGCTCGGGGAATATTGTTACTAGTTGCCATCGGCATCTCGTCAGCTGGGGGAATATTGTTACCATCGGCATCCCGTCAGCTGGAGGAATAGTGTTACCATCGGCATCCCGTCAGCTGGGAGAATATTGTTACTAGTTGCCATAGGCATCCCGAGAGCTGGGGGAATATTGTTACTAGTTACCATCGGCATCCCGTCAGCTGGGTGAATATTGTTACTAGTTACCATCGACACCCCGTCAGCTGGGGGAATAGTGTTACCATCGGCATCCCGTCAGCTGGAGGAATACTGTTACCATCGGCATCCCGTCAGCTGGGGGAATATTGTTACTAGATGCCATCGGCATTCCCGTCAGCTGGGGGAATATTGTTACTAGTTGCCATCGGCATTCCCGTCAGCTGGGGGAATATTGTTACTAGTTGCCATCGGCATCCCGTCAGCTGGGGGAATATTGTTACTAGTTGCCTTCGGCATCCCGTCAGCTGGGGGAATATTGTTACTAGTTGCCATCGGCATTCCTCTCAGCTGGGGGAATATTGTTACTAGTTGCCATCGGCATTCCCGTCAGCTGGGGGAATTGTGTTACCATCAGCATCCCGTCAGCTGGGGGAATATTGTTACTAGTTGCCATCGGCATCCCGTCAGCTGGGGGAAGATTGTTACTAGTTGCCATCGGCATCCCGTCAGCTGGGGGAATATTGTTACTAGTTGCCTTTGGCATCCCTTCAGCTGGGGGAATATTGCTACTAGTTGCCATCGGCATTCCCGTCAGCTGGGGGAATATTGTTACTAGTTGCCATCGGCATCCCGTCAGCTGGGGGAAGATTGTTACTAGTTACCATCGGCATCCCGTCAGCTGGGGCAATAGTGTTACCATCGGCATCCCGTCAGCTGGGGGAATATTGTTACTAGTTGCCAACGGCATCCCGTCAGCTGGGGTAAGATTGTTACTAGTTACCATCGGCATCCCGTCAGCTGGGGGAATAGAGTTACTAGTTACCATCGGCATCTCGTCAGCTGGAAGAATAGTGTTACTAGTTACCATTGGCATCCCGTCAGCTGGGGGAATATTATTACTAGTTGCCTTCGGCATCCTGTCAGCTGGGGGAATATTGTTATTAGTTGCCATCGGCATTCCCGTCAGCTGGGGGAATATTGTTACTAGTTGCCATCGATATCCCGTCAGCTGGGGGAAGATTGTTACAAGTTGCCATCGACATCCCGTCAGCTGGGGGAATATTGTTACAAGTTGCCATCGGCATCCCGTCAGCTGGGGGAATTTTGTTACTAGTTGCCATCGGCATCCTGTCAGCTGGGGGAATATAGTTACTAGTTGCCATCGGCATTCCCGTCAGCTGGGGGAATATAGTTACTAGTTGCCATCGGCATTCCCGTCAGCTGGGGGAATATTGTTACTAGTTGCCATCGGCATTCCCGTCAGCTGGGGGAATAGTGTTACCATCAGCATCCCGTCAGCTGGGGGAATATTGTTACTAGTTGCCATCGGCATCCCGTCAGCTGGGGGAAGATTGTTACTAGTTGCCATCGGCATCCGATCAGCTGTGGGAATATTGTTACTAGTTGCCATCGGCATTCCCGTCAGCTGGTGGAATATTGTTACTAGTTGCCTTCGGCATTCCCGTCAGCTGGGGTAATATTGTTACTAGTTGCCATCGGCATTCCCGTCAGCTGGGGGAATATTGTTACTAGTTGTCATCGGCATCCCGTCAGCTGGGGGAATATAGTTACTAGTTGCCATCGGCATTCCTGTCAGCTGGGGGAATATTGTTACTAGTTGCCATCGGCATTCCCATCAGCTGGGGGTAATGTGTTACCATCAGCATCCCGTCAGCTGGGGGAATATTGTTACTAGCTACCATCGGCATCCCGTCAGCTGGGGGAAGATTGTTACTAGTTGCCATCGGCATCCCGTCAGCTGGGGGAATATTGTTACAAGTTGCCATCGGCATTCCAGTCAGCTGGGGGAATATTTTTACTAGTTGCCATCTGCATTCCCGACAGCTGTCGGAATATTGTTACTAGTTGCCATCGACATTCCCGTCAGCTGGAGGAATAGTGTTACTAGTTACCATCGGCATCCCATTAGCTGGGGGAATATTGTTACCAGTTGCCATCGGCATCCCGTCAGCTGGAGGAATATTGTTACCATCGGCATCCCGTCAGCTGGGGGAACAGTGTTACTAGTTGCCGTCGGCATCCCGTCAGCTGGGGGAATATTGTTACTAGTTGCCATCGACATCCCGTCAGCTGGGGGAATATTGTTACTAGTTGCCATTGGCATCCCGTCAGCTGGGGGAATATTGTTACTAGTTTCCATCGGCATCCCGTCAGCTGGGGGAATATTGCTACTAGTTACCATGGGCATCCCGTCAGCTGGGCGAATATTGTTACCATTGGCATCCCGTCAGCTGGAGGAATAGTGTTACCATCGGCATCCCGTCAGCTGGAGGAATAGTGTTACCATCGGCATCCTGTCAGCTGGGTGAATAGTGTTACTAGTTGCCATCGGCATGCCGTCAGCTGGGGGAATATTGTTACTAGCTGCCATCGGCATTCTGTCAGCTGGGGGAATATTGTTACTAGTTACCAAAGGCATCCCGTCAGCTAGGGGAATATTGATACTAGTTGCCATCGGCATCCCATCAGCTGGGGGAATATTGTTACTAGTTACCATCGGCATCCCGTCAACTGGGGGAATATTGTTACTAGTTACCATCGACACCCCGTTAGCTGGGGGAATACTGTTACTAGTTGCCATAGGCATCCCGTCAGCTGGGGGAATATTGTTACTAGTTGCCATCGGCATTCCTGTCAGCTGGGGGAATATTGTTACTAGTTGTCATCGGCATCCCGTCAGCTGGGGGAATATTGTTACAAGTTGCCATCGGCATTCCCGTTAGCTGGGGGAATACTGTTACTAGTTGCCATAGGCATCCCGTCAGCTGGGGGAATATTGTTACTAGTTACCATCGGCATCCCGTCAGCTGGGGGAATATTGTTACTAGTTGCCATCGGCATCTCGTCAGCTGGGGGAATATTGTTACCATCGGCAGCCCGTCAGCTGGAGGAATAGTGTTACCATCGGCATTCCCGTCAGCTGGGGGAATATTGATACTAGTTGCCATCGGCATTCCCGTCAGCTGGGGGAATATTGTTACTAGTTGCCATCGGCATTCCCGTCAGCTGGAGGAATAGTGTTACTAGTTACCATCGGTATCCCGTTAGCTGGGGGAATACTGTTACTAGTTGCCATAGGCATCCAGTCAGCTGGGGGAATATTGTTACTAGTTACCATCGGCATCCCGTCAGTTGGGGGAATATTGGGCCTGATTCAGAGCCGTTCGCTATTTGTGGTCGTTCGTTCAAAAACAAGCGGTGGCTATTCAAATGATCCGTTCGCAAATTGCAGTTTGTTCCCACCTCTAAGTCTGAACGAGCGAGCAAAACATACGCTCGTTTTTTTGATAAAAACGCCCCCTGGCCGCACGCACCATACGTCATGTCCGCTATTTATTAGTTTAATCAAGTACATCGTACAGCGTATGAACGGCTCGCTATTCTTGTGGTTGGTGTTTTCAACCGCTATTTTGCGAGCAGTTCTGAGTTAAAAAAAACCAAGTGACGTGGTCAATGACGCTGCTGTATTAATTATGCACTCCCTTAAAACGCCCGTTTTGAACTTTAAGCACACCTGCGTTCGGATCTCCACTCCCCGTTTTCATGCACCTTCCCCTGTTACCACCCACATACGGCTCATTCTGTCACTCAAAATAGCAGGCATTCACTATATTGCGTACCAACGATTTTCGGGCGCACTGACTGGGTCGCACATGTGTACTAAAAACCGTACGCATGCGCAGATGTGCGAACATCGCTCGGAACGAGCGTACTGCCGCTAGCGAGTGGCTCTGAATGAGGGCCATTGTT
This sequence comes from Taudactylus pleione, assembly GCA_031769625.1. Lineage (NCBI taxonomy): Eukaryota > Metazoa > Chordata > Amphibia > Anura > Myobatrachidae > Taudactylus > Taudactylus pleione. Next base: position 426,472 of record JAUIMM010000617.1, read on the forward strand.
ACTAGTTGCCATCGGCATCTCGTCAGCTGGGGGAATATTGTTACCATCGGCATCCCGTCAGCTGTAGGAATAGTGTTACCATCGGCATCCCGTCAGCTGGGAGAATATTGTTACTAGTTGCCATCGGCATCCCGTCAGCTGGGGGAATATTGTTACTAGTTACCATCGGCATCCTGTCAGCTGGGGGAATATTGTTACTAGTTACCATCGACACCCCGTCAGCTGGGGGAATAGTGTTACCATCGGCATCCGGTCAGCTGGAGGAATAGTGTTACCATCGGCATCCCGTCAGCTGGGGGAATAGTGTTACTAGTTGCCATCGGCATGCCGTCAGCTGGGTGAATATGGTTACTAGTTGCAATCGGCATCCCGTCAGCTGGGGGAATATTGTTACTAGTTACCATCGGCATCCCGTCAGCTGGGGGTATATATTGTTACTAGTTGCCATCGGCATCCCATCAGCTGGTGGAATATTGTTACTAGTTACCATCGGCATCCCGTCAGCTGGGGGAATATTGTTACTAGTTGCCATCGGCATCCCTTCACCTGGGGGAATATTGTTACTAGTTGCCATCGGCATTCCCGTCAGCTGGGGGAATATTGTTACTAGTTGCCATCGGCATCCCGTCAGCTGGGGGAAGATTGTTACTAGTTACCATCGGCATCCCGTCAGCTGGGGCAATAGTGTTCCCATCGGCATCCCGTCAGCTGGGGGAATATTGTTACTAGTTGCCATCGGCATCCCGTCAGCTGGGGTAAGATTGTTACTAGTTACCATCGGCATCCCGTCAGCTGGGGGAATATTGTTACTAGTTGCCATCGGCATCCCGTCAGCTGGGTGAATAGAGTTACTAGTTACCATCGGCATCTCGTCAGCTGGGGGAATAGTGTTACTAGTTACCATCGGCATCCCGTTAGCTGGGGGAATATTATTACTAGTTGCCATCGGCATCCCGTCAGCTGGGGGAATATTGTTACTAGTTGCAATCGGCATTCCCATCAGCTGGGGGAATATTGTTACTAGTTGCCATCGATATCCCGTCAGCTGGGGGAAGATTGTTACAAGTTGCCATCGGCATCCCGTCAGCTGGGGGAATATTGTTACTAGTTGCCATCGGCATCCCGTCAGCTGGGGGAATATTGTTACTAGTTGCCATCGGCATCCCGTCAGCTGGGGGAATATTGTTACCATCGGCATCCCGTCAGCTGGAAGAATAGTGTTACCATCGGCATCCCGTCAGCTGGAGGAATAGTGTTACCATCGGCATCCTGTCAGCTAGGGGAATAGTGTTATTAGTTGCCATCGGCATGCCGTCAGCTGGGGAAAATTGATACTAGTTGCCATTGGCATCCAGTCAGCTGGGGGAATAGTGTTACTAGTTACCATCAGCATCCCGTCAGCTGGGGGAATATTGTTACTAGTTGCCATCGGCATCTTGTCAGCTGGGGGAATATTGTTACAATTGGCATCCCGTCAGCAGGAGGAATAGTGTTACCATCGGCATCCCGTCAGCTGGGAGAATATTGTTACTAGTTGCCATCGGCATCCCGTCAGCTGGGGGAATATTGTTACTAGTTACCATCGGCATCTGTCAGCTGGGGGAATATTGTTACCATCAGCATCCCGTCAGCTGGGGGAATATTGTTACCATCAGCATCCCGTCAGCTGGAGGAATAGTGTTACCATCGGCATCCCGTCAGCTGGAGGAATAGTGTTACCATCGGCATCCCGTCAGCTGGGGAAATAGTGTTACTAGTTGCCATCGGCATGCCGTCAGCTGGAGGAATATTGTTACTAGTTGCCATCGGCATCTCGTCAGCTGGGGGAATATTGTTACAATTGGCATCCCGTCAGCTGGAGGAATAGTGTTACCATTGGCATCCCGTCAGCTGGGAGAATATTGTTACTAGTTGCCATCGGCATCCGGTCAGCTGGGGGAATATTGTTACTAGTTACCATCGGCATCTGTCAGCTGGGGGAATATTGTTACTAGTTGCCATCGGCATCCCGTCAGCTGGGGGAATATTGTTACAAGTTGCCATCGGCATCCCGTCAGCTGGGGGAATATTGTTACTAGTTGCCATCGCCATCCCGTCAGCTGGGGGAATATAGTTACTAGTTGCCATCGGCATTCCCGTCAGCTTGGGGAATATAGTTACTAGTTGCCATCGGCATTCCCGTCAGCTGGGGGAATATTGTTACTAGTTGCCATCGGCATTCCCGTCAGCTGGGGGAATAGTGTTACCATCAGCATCCCGTCAGCTGGGGGAATATTGTTACTAGTTGCCATCGGCATCCCGTCAGCTGGGGGAAGATTGTTACTAGTTGCCATCGGCATCCGATCAGCTGTGGGAAGATTGTTACTAGTTGCCATCGGCATTCCCGTCAGCTGGGGGAATATTGTTACTAGTTGCCTTCGGCATTCCCGTCAGCTGGGGGAATATTGTTACTAGTTGCCATCTGCATTCCCGTCAGCTGGGGGAATATTGTTACTAGTTGCCATCGGCATACCGTCAGCTGGGGGAAGATTGTTACTAGTTGTCATCGGCATCCCGTCAGCTGGGGGAATATAGTTACTAGTTGCCATCGGCATTCCTGTCAGCTGGGGGAATATTGTTACTAGTTGCCATCGGCATTCCCATCAGCTGTGGGTATTGTGTTACCATCAACATCCCGTCAGCTGGGGGAATATTGTTACTAGCTGCCATCGGCATCCCGTCAGCTGGGGGAAGATTGTTACTAGTTGCCATCGGCATCCCGTGAGCTAGGGGAATATTGTTACAAGTTGCCATCGGCATTCCAGTCAGCTGGGGGAATATTTTTACTAGTTGCCATCGACATTCCCATCAGCTGTAGGAATAGTGTTACTAGTTACCATCGGCATCCCGTTAGCTGGGGGAATATTGTTACTAGTTGCCATCGGCATCCCGTCAGCTGGAGGAATATTGTTACCATCGGCATCCCGTCAGCTGGGGGAACAGTGTTACTATGGTGCACGCACCATACGTCATGTCCGCTATTTATTAGTTTAATCTAGTACATCGTACAGCGTATGAACGGCTCGCTATTCTTGTTTTTGGTGTTTTCAACCGCTATTTTGCGAGCAGTTCTGAGTTAAAAAAAACCAAGTGACGTGGTCAATGACGCTGCTGTATTAATTATGCACTCCCTTAAAACGCCCGTTTTGACCTTTAAGCACACCTGCGTTCGGATCTCCACTCCCCGTTTTCAAGCACCTTCCCCTGTTACCACCCACATACGCCTCATTCTGTCACTCAAAATAGCAGGCATTCGCTATATTGCATACCAACGATTTTCGGGCGCACTGACTGGTTCGCGCATGCGTACTAAAAGCCGTACGCATGCGCAGATGTGCGAACATCGCTTGGAACGAGCGTACTGCCGCTAGCGAGTGGCTCTGAATGAGGGCCATTGTTACTAGTTGCCATCGGCATCTCGTCAGCTGGGGGAATATTGTTACCATCGGCATCCCGTCAGCTGTAGGAATAGTGTTACCATCGGCATCCCGTCAGCTGGGAGAATATTGTTACTAGTTGCCATCGGCATCCCGTCAGCTGGGGGAATAATGTTACTAGTTACCATCGGCATCCCGTCAGCTGGGGGAATATTGTTACTAGTTAATATCGACACCCGTCAGCTGGGGGAATAGTGTTACCATCGGCATCCCGTGAGCTGGAGGAATAGTGTTACCATCGGCATCCCGTCAGCTGGGGGAATAGTGTTACTAGTTGCCATCGGCATGCCGTCAGCTGGGGGAATATGGTTACTAGTTGCAATTGGCATCCCGTCAGCTGGGGGAATATTGTTACTAGTTACCATCGGCATCCCGTCAGCTGGGGGAATATTGTTACTAGTTGCCATCGGCATCCCTTCACCTGGGGGAATATTGTTACTAGTTGCCATCGGCATTCCCGTCAGCTGGGGGAATATTGTTACTAGTTGCCATCGGCATCCCGTCAGCTGGGGGAAGATTGTTACTAGTTACCATTGGCATCCCGTCAGCTGGGGCAATAGTGTTCCCATCGGCATCCCGTCAGCTGGGGGAATATTGTTACTAGTTGCCATCGGCATCCCGTCAGCTGGGGTAAGATTGTTATTAGTTACCATCGGCATCCCGTCAGCTGGGGGAATATTGTCACTAGTTGCCATCGGCATCCCGTCAGCTGGGTGAATAGAGTTACTAGTTACCATCGGCATCTCGTCAGCTGGGGGAATAGTGTTACTAGTTACCATCGGCATCCCGTCAGCTGGGGGAATATTATTACTAGTTGCCATCGGCATCCCGTCAGCTGGGGGAATATTGTTACTAGTTGCAATCGGCATTCCCATCAGCTGGGGGAATATTGTTACTAGTTGCCATCGATATCCCGTCAGCTGGGGGAAGATTGTTACAAGTTGCCATCGGCATCCCGTCAGCTGGGGGAATATTGTTACTAGTTGCCATCGGCATCCCGTCAGCTGGGGGAATATTGTTACTAGTTGCCATCGGCATCCCGTCAGCTGGGGGAATATTGTTACCATCGGCATCCCGTCAGCTGGAGGAATAGTGTTACCATCGGCATCCCGTCAGCTGGAGGAATAGTGTTACCATCGGCATCCTGTCAGCTAGGGGCATAGTGTTATTAGTTGCCATCGGCATGCCGTCAGCTGGGGAAAATTGATACTAGTTGCCATTGCCATCCAGTCAGCTGGGGGAATAGTGTTACTAGTTACCATCGGCATCCCGTCAGCTGGGGGAATATTGTTACTAGTTGCCATCGGCATCTCGTCAGCTGGGGGAATATTGTTACAATTTAGCATCCCGTCAGCTGGAGGAATAGTGTTACCATCGGCATCCCATCAGCTGGGAGAATATTGTTACTAGTTGCCATCGGCATCCCGTCAGCTGGGGGAATATTGTTACTAGTTACCATCGGCATCTGGCAGCTGGGGGAATATTGTTACCATCAGCATCCCGTCAGCTGGGGGAATATTGTTACCATCAGCATCCCGTCAGCTGGAGGAATAGTGTTACCATCGGCATCCCGTCAGCTGGAGGAATAGTGTTACCATCGGCATCCCGTCAGCTGGGGAAATAGTGTTACTAGTTGCCATCGGCATGCCGTCAGCTGGAGGAATATTGTTACTAGTTGCCATCGGCATCCCGTCAGCTGGGGGAATATTGTTACTAGTTGCCATCGGCATCCTGTCAGCTGAGGGAATATTGTTACTAGTTGCCATCGGCATTCCCGTCAGCTGGGGGAATATTGTTACTAGTTGCCATCGGCATTCCCGTCAGCTGGAGGAATAGTGTTACTAGTTGCCATAGGCATCCCGTCAGCTGGGGGAATATTGTTACTAGTTACCATCGGCATCCCGTCAGTTGGGGGAATATTGGGCCTGATTCAGAGCCGTTCGCTATTTGTGGTCGTTCGTTCAAAAACAGGGGGTGGCTATTCAAATGATCCGTTCGCAAATTGCAGTCTGTTCCCACCTCTAAGTCTGAACGAGCGAGCAAAACATACGCTCGTTTTTTTGATAAAAACGCCCCCTGGCCGCACGCACCATACGTCATGTCCGCTATTTATTAGTTTAATCGAGTACATCGTACAGCGTATGAACGGCTCGCTATTCTTGTTTTTGGTGTTTTCAACCGCTATTTTGCGAGCAGTTCTGAGTTAAAAAAAACCAAGTGACGTGGTCAATGACGCTGCTGTATTAATTATGCACTCCCTTAAAACGCCCGTTTTGAACTTTAAGCACACCTGCGTTCGGATCTCCACTCCCCGTTTTCAAGCACCTTCCCCTGTTACCACCCACATACGCCTCATTCTGTCACTCAAAAAAGCAGGCATTCACTATATTGCGTACCAACGATTTTCGGGTGCACTGACTGGTTCGCGCATGTGTACTAAAAACCGTACGCATGCGCAGATGTGCGAACATCGCTCGGAACGAGCGTACTGCCGCTAGCGAGTGGCTCTGAATGAGGGCCATTGTTACTAGTTGCCATCGGCATCTCGTCAGCTGGGGGAATATTGTTACCATCGGCATCCCGTCAGCTGTAGGAATAGTGTTACCATCGGCATCCCGTCAGCTGGGAGAATATTGTTACTAGTTGCCATCGGCATCCCGTCAGCTGGGGGAATATTGTTACTAGTTACCATCGGCATCCCATCAGCTGGGGGAATATTGTTACTAGTTACCATCGACACCCCGTCAGCTGGGGGAATAGTGTTACCATCGGCATCCGGTCAGCTGGAGGAATAGTGTTACCATCGGCATCCCGTCAGCTGGGGGAATAGTGTTACTAGTTGCCATCGGCATGCCGTCAGCTGGGGGAATATGGTTACTAGTTGCAATCGGCATCCCGTCAGCTGGGGGAATATTGTTACTAGTTACCATCGGCATCCCGTCAGCTGGGGGTATATATTGTTACTAGTTGCCATCGGCATGCCATCAGCTGGGGGAATATTGTTACTAGTTGCAATCGGCATCCCGTCAGCTGGGGGAATATTGTTACTAGTTACCATCGGCATCCCGTCAGCTGGGGGAATACTGTTACTAGTTGCCATCGGCATCCCTTCACCTGGGGGAATATTGTTACTAGTTGCCATCGGCATTCCCGTCAGCTGGGGGAATATTGTTACTAGTTGCCATCGGCATCCCGTCAGCTGGGGGAAGATTGTTACTAGTTACCATCGGCATCCCATCAGCTCGGGCAATAGTGTTCCCATCGGCATCCCGTCAGCTGGGGGAATATTGTTACTAGTTGCCATCGGCATCCCGTCAGCTGGGGTAAGATTGTTACTAGTTACCATCGGCATCCCGTCAGCTGGGGGAATATTGTTACTAGTTGCCATCGGCATCCCGTCAGCTGGGTGAATAGAGTTACTAGTTACCATCGGCATCTCGTCAGCTGGGGGAATAGTGTTACTAGTTACCATCGGCATCCCGTTAGCTGGGGGAATATTATTACTAGTTGCCATCGGCATCCCGTCAGCTGGGGGAATATTGTTACTAGTTGCAATCGGCATTCCCATCAGCTGGGGGAATATTGTTACTAGTTGCCATCGATATCCCGTCAGCTGGGGGAAGATTGTTACAAGTTGCCATCGGCATCCCGTCAGCTGGGGGAATATTGTTACTAGTTGCCATCGGCATCCCGTCAGCTGGGGGAATATTGTTACTAGTTGCCATCGGCATCCCGTCAGCTGGGGGAATATTGTTACCATCGGCATCCCGTCAGCTGGAGGAATAGTGTTACCATCGGCATCCCGTCAGCTGGAGGAATAGTGTTACCATCGGCATCCTGTCAGCTAGGGGAATAGTGTTATTAGTTGCCATCGGCATGCCGTCAGCTGGTGAAAATTGATACTAGTTGCCATTGGCATCCAGTCAGCTGGGGGAATAGTGTTACTAGTTACCATCGGCATCCCGTCAGCTGGGGGAATATTGTTACTAGTTGCCATCGGCATCTCGTCAGCTGGGGGAATATTGTTACAATTGGCATCCCGTCAGCTGGAGGAATAGTGTTACCATCGGCATCCCGTCAGCTGGGAGAATATTGTTACTAGTTGCCATCGGCATCCCGTCAGCTGGGGGAATATTGTTACTAGTTACCATCGGCATCTGTCAGCTGGGGGAATATTGTTACCATCAGCATCCCGTCAGCTGGGGGAATATTGTTACCATCAGCATCCCGTCAGCTGGAGGAATAGTGTTACCATCGGCATCCCGTCAGCTGGAGGAATAGTGTTACCATCGGTATCCCGTCAGCTGGGGAAATAGTGTTACTAGTTGCCATCGGCATGCCGTCAGCTGGAGGAATATTGTTACTAGTTGCCATCGGCATCCCGTCAGCTGGGGGAATATTGTTACTAGTTGCCATCGGCATCCTGTCAGCTGAGGGAATATTGTTACTAGTTGCCATCGGCATTCCCGTCAGCTGGGGGAATATTGTTACTAGTTGCCATCGGCATTCCCGTCAGCTGGAGGAATAGTGTTACTAGTTAACATTGGCATCCCGTTAGCTGGGGAAATACTGTTACTAGTTGCCATAGGCATCCCGTCAGCTGGGGAAATATTGTTACCATCAGCATCCCGTCAACTGGGGGAATAGTGTTACTAGTTGCCATCGGCATCCCGTCAGCTGGGGGAATATTGTTACTAGTTGCCATTGACATCCCGTCAGCTGGGGGAATATTGTTACTAGTTGCCATCGGCATCCCGTCGGCTGGGGGAATATTGTTACTAGATGCCATCGGCATCCCGTTGGCTGGGGGAATATTGTTACTAGTTGCCATCAGCATCCCGTCAGCTGGGGGAATATTGTTTCTAGTTGCCTTTGGCATCCCGTGAGCTGGGGGAATATTGTTACTAGTTACCATCGGCATCCCGTCAGCTGGGGGAATATTGTTACTAATTGCCATCAGCATCCCGTCAGCTGGGGGAATATTGTTACTAGTTGCCATCGGCATCCCGTGAGCTGGGGGAATATTGTTACTAGTTACCATCGGCATCCCGTCAGCTGGGGGATTATTTTTACTAGTTACCATCGGCATCCCGTCAGCTGGGGGAATATTGTTACCATCGGCATCCCGTCAGCTGGAGGAATAGTGTTACCATCGGCATCCCGTCAGCTGGAGGAATAGTGTTACCATCGGCATCCCGTCAGCTGGGAGAATATTGTTACTAGTTGCCATCGGCATCCCGTCAGCTTGGGGAATAGTGTTACTAGTTGCCATCGGCATCCCTTCACCTGGGGGAATATTGTTACTAGTTGCCATCGGCATTTCCGTCAGCTGGGGGAATATTGTTATTAGTTGCCATCGGCATCCCGTCAGCTGGGGGAATATTGTTACTAGTTACCATCGGCATCCCATCAGCTGGGGCAATAGTGTTCCCATCGGCATCCCGTCAGCTGGGGGAATATTGGTACTAGTTGCCATCGGCATCCCGTCAGCTGGGGTAAGATTGTTACTAGTTACCATCGGCATCCCGTCAGCTGGGGGAATATTGTTACTAGTTGCCATCGGCATCCCGTCAGCTGGGGGAATAGAGTTACTGGTTTCCATCGGCATCTCGTCAGCTGGGGGAATAGTGTTACTTGTTACCATCGGCATCCCATCAGCTGGGGGAATATTATTACTAGTTGCCATCGGCATCCCGTCAGCTGGGGGAATATTGTTACTAGTTGCCATCGGCATTCCCATCAGCTGGGGGAATATTGTTACTAGTTGCCATCGATATCCCGTCAGCTGGGGGAAGATTGTTACAAGTTGCCTTTGGCATCCCGTCAGCTGGGGGAATATTGTTACTAGTTGCCATCGGCATCCCGTCAGCTGGGGGAATATTGTTACTAGTTGCCATCGGCATCCCGTCAGCTGGGGGAATATTGTTACCATCGGCATCCCGTCAGCTGGAGGAATAGTGTTACCATCGGCATCCCGTCAGCTGGAGGAATAGTGTTACCATCGGCATCCTGTCAGCTAGGGGAATAGTGTTATTAGTTGCCATCGGCATGCCATCAGCTGGGGAAAATTGTTACTAGTTGCCATCGGCATCCAGTCAGCTGGGGGAATAGTGTTACTAGTTGCCATCGGCATCTCGTCAGCTGGGGGAATATTGTTACAATTGGCATCCCGTCAGCTGGAGGAATAGTGTTACCATCGGCATCCCGTCAGCATGTATAGAATATTGTTACTAGTTGCCATCGGCATCCGGTCAGCTGGGGGAATATTGTTACTAGTTACCATCGGCATCTGTCAGCTGGGGGAATATTGTTACCATCAGCATCCCGTCAGCTGGGGGAATATTGTTACCATCAGCATCCCGTCAGCTGGAGGAATAGTGTTACCATCGGCATCCCGTCAGCTGGAGGAATAGTGTTACCATCGGCATCCCGTCAGCTGGGGGAATAGTGTTACTAGTTGCCATCGGCATGCCGTCAGCTGGGGGAATATTGTTACTAGTTGCCATCGGCATCCCGTCAGCTGGGGGAATATTGTTACTAGTTGCCATCGGCATCCTGTCAGCTGAGGGAATATTGTTACTAGTTGCCATCAGCATCCCGTCAGCTGGGGGAATATTGTAACTAGTTGCCTTCGGCATCCCGTGAGCTGGGGGAATATTGTTACTAGTTACCATCGGCATCCCGTCAGCTGGGGGAATATTGTTACTAGTTGCCATCAGCATGCCATCAGCTGGGGAAAATTGTTACTAGTTGCCATCGGCATCCCGTGAGCTGGGGGAATATTGTTACTAGTTACCATCGGCATCCCGTCAGCTGGGGGAATATTTTTACTAGTTACCATCGGCATCTCGTCAGCTGGGGGAATATTGTTACCATCGGCATCGTGTAAGCTGGAGGAATAGTGTTACCATCGGCATCCCGTCAGCTGGGAGAATATTGTTACTAGTTGCCATCGGCATCCCGTCAGCTGGGGGAATATTGTTACTAGTTACCATCGGAATCCCGTCAGCTGGGGGAATATTGTTACCATCGGCATCCCGTCAGCTGGATGAATAGTGTTACCATCGGCATCCGGTCAGCTGGAGGAATAGTGTTACTAGTTGCCATCGGCATGCCGTGAGCTGGGGGAATATTGTTACTAGTTGCCATTGGCATGCCGTCAGATGGGGGAATATTGTTACTAGTTGCCATCGGCATCCCGTCAGCTGGGGGAATATTGTTACTAGTTGCCATCGGCATCCCGTCAGCTGGGTGAATATTGTTACTAGTTGCCATCGGCATCTCATCAGCTGGGGGAATATTGTTACCATCGGCATCACCTCAGCTGGAGGAATAGTGTTACCATCGGCATCCCGTCAGCTGGAGGAATAGAGTTACCATCGGAATCCCGTCAGCTGGGGGAATAGTGTTACTAGTTGCCATCGGCATGCCGTCAGCTGGGTGAATAGTGTTACTAGTTGCCATCGGCATCCCGTCAGCTGGGGGATTATTGTTACTAGTTACCATCGGCATCCCGTCAGCAGGGGGAATATTGTTACTAGTTGGCATCGGCATCCCGTCAGCTGGGGGAATATTGTTACTAGTTGCCTTTGGCATCCCTTCAGCTGGGGGAATATTGTTACTAGTTGCCATTGGCATCCCGTCAGCTGGGGGAATATTGTTACTAGTTGCCATCGGCATCCCGTCAGCTGGGGGAATATAGTTACTAGTTGCCATCGGCATCCCGTCAGCTGGGGGAAGATTGTTACTAGTTACCATCGGCATCCCGTCAGCTGGGGCAATAGTGTTACCATCGGCATCCCGTCAGCTGGGGGAATATTGTTACTAGTTGCCAACGGCATCCCGTCAGCTGGGGTAAGATTGTTACTAGTTACCATCGGCATCCCGTCAGCTGGGGGAATAGTGTTACTAGTTACCATTGGCATCCCGTCAGCTGGGGGAATATTATTACTAGTTGCCATTGGCATCCCGTCAGCTGGGGGAATATTGTTATTAGTTGCCATCGGCTTTCCCGTCAGCTGGGGGAATATTGATACTAGTTGCCATCGATATCCCGTCAGCTGGGGGAAGATTGTTACAAGTTGCCATCGACATCCCGTCAGCTGGGGGAAGATTGTTACTAGTTGCCATCGGCATCCCGTCAGCTGGGGGAATATTGTTACAAGTTGCCACCGGCATCCCGTCAGCTGGGGGAATATTGTTACTAGTTGCCATCGCCATCCCGTCAGCTGGGGGAATATAGTTACTAGTTGCCATCGGCATTCCCGTCAGCTTGGGGAATATAGTTACTAGTTGCCATCGGCATTCCCGTCAGCTGGGGGAATATTGTTACTAGTTGCCATCGGCATTCCCGTCAGCTGGGGGAATAGTGTTACCATCAGCATCCCGTCAGCTGGGGGAATATTGTTACTAGTTGCCATCGGCATCCCGTCAGCTGGGGGAAGATTGTTACTAGTTGCCATCGGCATCCGATCAGCTGTGGGAATATTGTTACTAGTTGCCATCGGCATTCCTGTCAGCTGTGGGAATATTGTTACTAGTTGCCTTCGGCATTCCCGTCAGCTGGGGGAATATTGTTACTAGTTGCCATCGGCATTCCCGTCAGCTGGGGGAATATTGTTACTAGTTGCCATCGGCATCCCGTCAGCTGGGGGAAGATTGTTACTAGTTGTCATCGGCATCCCGTCAGCTGGGGGAATATAGTTACTAGTTGCCATCAGCATTCCTGTCAGCTGGGGGAATATTGTTACTAGTTGCCATCGGCATTCCCATCAGCTGGGGGTATTGTGTTACCATCAACATCCCGTCAGCTGGGGGAATATTGTTACTAGCTGCCATCGGCATCCCGTCAGCTGGGGGAAGATTGTTACTAGTTGCCATCGGCATCCCTTCAGCTGGGGGAATATTGTTACAAGTTGCCATCGGCATTCCAGTCAGCTGGGGGAATATTTTTACTAGTTGCCATAGACATTCCCGTCAGCTGTAGGAATAGTGTTACTAGTTACCATCGGCATCCCGTTAGCTGGGGGAATATTGTTACTAGTTGCCATCGGCATCCCGTCAGCTGGAGGAATATTGTTACCATCGGCATCCCGTCAGCTGGGGGAACAGTGTTACTAGTTGCCGTCGGCATCCCATCAGCTGGGGGAATATTGTTACTAGTTGCCATCGACATCCCGTCAGCTGGGGGAATATTGTTACTAGTTGCCATTGGCATCCCGTCAGCAGGGGGAATATTGTTACTAGTTTCCATCGGCATCCCGTCAGCTGGGGGAATATTGCTACTAGTTACCATGGGCATCCCGTCAGCTGGGCGAATATTGTTACCATTGGCATCCCGTCAGCTGGAGGAATAGTGTTACCATCGGCATCCCGTCAGCTGAAGGAATAGTGTTACCATCGGCATCCTGTCAGCTGGGGGAATAGTGTTACTAGTTGCCATCAGCATGCCGTCAGCTGGGGGAATATTGTTACTAGTTGCCATCGGCATTCTGTCAGCTGGGGGAATATTGTTACTAGTTACCAAAGGCATCCCGTCAGCTGGGGGAATATTGTTACTAGTTGCCATCGGCATCCCATCAGCTGGGGGAATATTGTTACTAGTTACCATCGGCATCCCGTCAGCTGGGGGAATATTGTTACTAGTTACCATCGACACCCCGTTAGCTGGGGGAATACTGTTACTAGTTGCCATAGGCATCCCGTCAGCTGGGGGAATATTGTTACTAGTTACCATCGGCATCCCGTCAGCTGGGGGAATATTGTTACTAGTTGCCATCGGCATCTCGTCAGCTGGGGGAATATTGTTACCATCGGCATCCCGTCAGCTGGAGGAATAGTGTTACCATCGGCATTCCCGTCAGCTGGGGGAATATTGTTACTAGTTGCCATCGGCATTCCCGTCAGCTGGGGGAATATTGTTACTAGTTGCCATCGGCATTCCTGTCAGCTGGAGGAATAGTGTTACTAGTTACCATCGGTATCCCGTAAGCTGGGGGAATACTGTTACTAGTTGCCATAGGCATCCCCTCAGCTGGGGGAATATTGTTACTAGTTACCATCGGCATCCCGTCAGTTGGGGGAATATTGGGCCTGATTCAGAGCCGTTCGCTATTTGTGGTCGTTCGTTCAAAAACAAGTGGTGGCTATTCAAATGAGCCGTTCGCAAATTGCAGTCTGTTCCCACCTCTAAGTCTGAACGAGCGAGCAAAACATACGCTCGTTTTTTTGATAAAAACGCCCCCTGGCCGCACGCACCATACGTCATGTCCGCTATTTATTAGTTTAATCGAGTACATCGTACAGCGTATGAACGGCTCGCTATTCTTGTGGTTGGTGTTTTCAACCGCTATTTTGCGAGCAGTTCTGAGTTAAAAAAAACCAAGTGACGTGGTCAATGACGCTGCTGTATTAATTATGCACTCCCTTAAAATGCCCGTTTTGACCTTTAAGCACACCTGCGTTCGGATCTCCACTCCCCGTTTTCAAGCACCTTCCCCTGTTACCACCCACATACGCCTCATTCTGTCACTCAAAATAGCAGGCATTCGCTATATTGCATACCAACGATTTTCGGGCGCACTGACTGGTTCGCGCATGCGTACTAAAAGCCGTACGCATGCGCAGATGTGCGAACATCGCTCGGAACGAGCGTACTGCCGCTAGCGAGTGGCTCTGAATGAGGGCCATTGTTACTAGTTGCCATCGGCATCTCGTCAGCGGGGGAATATTGTTACCATCGGCATCCCGTCAGCTGTAGGAATAGTGTTACCATCGGCATCCCGTCAGCTGGGAGAATATTGTTACTAGTTGCCATCGGCATCCCGTCTGCTGGGGGAATATTGTTACTAGTTACCATCGGCATCCCGTCAACTGGGGGAATATTGTTACTAGTTACCATCGACACCCTGTCAGCTGGGGGAATAGTGTTACCATCGGCATCCCGTGAGCTGGAGGAATAGTGTTACCATCGGCATCCCGTCAGCTGGGGGAATAGTGTTACTAGTTGCCATCGGCATGCCGTCAGCTGGGGGAATATGGTTACTAGTTGCAATCGGGATCCTGTCAGCTGGGGGAATATTGTTACTAGTTACCATCGGCATCCCGTCAGCTGGGGGTATATATTGTTACTAGTTGCCATCGGCATGCCATCAGCTGGGGGAATATTGTTACTAGTTGCAATCGGCATCCCGTCAGCTGGGGGAATATTGTTACTAGTTACCATCGGCATCCCGTCAGCTGGGGGAATATTGTTACTAGTTGCCATCGGCATCCCTTCACCTGGGGGAATATTGTTACTAGTTGCCATCGGCATTCCCGTCAGCTGGGGGAATATTGTTACTAGTTGCCATCGGCATCCCGTCAGCTGGGGGAAGATTGTTACTAGTTACCATCGGCATCACGTCAGCTGGGGCAATAGTGTTCCCATCGGCATCCCGTCAGCTGGGGGAATATTGTTACTAGTTGCCATCGGCATCCCGTCAGCTGGGGTAAGATTGTTACTAGTTACCATCGGCATCCCGTCAGCTGGGGGAATATTGTTACTAGTTGCCATCGGCATCCCGTCAGCTGGGTGAATAGAGTTACTAGTTACCATCGGCATCTCGTCAGCTGGGGGAATAGTGTTACTAGTTACCATCGGCATCCCGTCAGCTGGGGGAATATTATTACTAGTTGCCATCGGCATCCCGTCAGCTGGGGGAATATTGTTACTAGTTGCAATCGGCATTCCCATCAGCTGGGGGAATATTGTTACTAGTTGCCATCGATATCCCGTCAGCTGGGGGAAGATTGTTACAAGTTGCCATCGGCATCCCGTCAGCTGGGGGAATATTGTTACTAGTTGCCATCGGCATCCCGTCAGCTGGGGGAATATTGTTACTAGTTGCCATCGGCATCCCGTCAGCTGGGGGAATATTGTTACCATCGGCATCCCGTCAGCTGGAGGAATAGTGTTACCATCGGCATCCCGTCAGCTGGAGGAATAGTGTTACCATCGGCATCCTGTCAGCTAGGGGAATAGTGTTATTAGTTGCCATCGGCATGCCGTCAGCTGGGGAAAATTGATACTAGTTGCCATTGGCATCCAGTCAGCTGGGGGAATAGTGTTACTAGTTACCATCGGCATCCCGTCAGCTGGGGGAATATTGTTACTAGTTGCCATCGGCATCTCGTCAGCTGGGGGAATATTGTTACAATTGGCATCCCGTCAGCTGGAGGAATAGTGTTACCATCAGCATCCCGTCAGCTGGGAGAATATTGTTACTAGTTGCCATCGGCATCCCGTCAGCTGGGGGAATTTTGTTACTAGTTACCATCGGCATTTGGCAGGTGGGAGAATATTGTTACCCTCAGCATCCCGTCAGCTGGGGGAATATTGTTACCATCAGCATCCCGTCAGCTGGAGGAATAGTGTTACCATCGGCATCCCGTCAGCTGGAGGAATAGTGTTACCATCGGCATCCCGTCAGCTGGGGAAATAGTGTTACTAGTTGCCATCGGCATGCCGTCAGCTGGAGGAATATTGTTACTAGTTGCCATCGGCATCACGTCAGCTGGGGGAATATTGTTACTAGTTGCCATCGGCATCCTGTCAGCTGAGGGAATATTGTTACTAGTTGCCATCGGCATTCCCGTCAGCTGGGGGAATATTGTTACTAGTTGCCATCGGCATTCCCGTCAGCTGGAGGAATAGTGTTACTAGTTACCATCGGCATCCCGTTAGCTGGGGAAATACTGTTACTAGTTGCCATAGGCATCCCGTCAGCTGGGGGAATATTGTTACCATCGGCATCCCGTCAACTGGGGGAATAGTGTTACTAGTTGCCATCGGCATCCCGTCAGCTGGGGGAATATTGTTACTAGTTGCCATTGACATCCCGTCAGCTGGGGGAATATTGTTAATAGTTGCCATCGGCATCCCGTCGGCTGGGGGAATATTGTTACTAGATGCCATCGGCATCCCGTTGGCTGGGGGAATATTGTTACTAGTTGTCATCAGCATCCCGTCAGCTGGGTGAATATTGTTTCTAGTTGCCTTCGGCATCCCGTGAGCTGGGGGAATATTGTTACTAGTTACCATCGGCATCCCGTCAGCTGGGGGAATATTGTTACTAATTGCCATCAGCATCCCGTCAGCTGGGGGAATATTGTTACTAGTTGCCATCGGCATCCCGTGAGCTGGGGGAATATTGTTACTAGTTACCATCGGCATCCCGTCAGCTGGGGGATTATTTTTACTAGTTACCATCAGCATCCCGTCAGCTGGGGGAATATTGTTACCATCGGCATCCCGTCAGCTGGAGGAATAGTGTGACCTTCGGCATCCCGTCAGCTGGAGGAATAGTGTTACCATCGGCATCCCGTCAGCTGGGAGAATATTGTTACTAGTTGCCATCGGCATCCCGTCAGCTTGGGGAATAGTGTTACTAGTTGCCATCGGCATCCCTTCACCTGGGGGAATATTGTTACTAGTTGCCATCGGCATTCCCATCAGCTGGGGGAATATTGTTATTAGTTGCCATCGGCATCCCGTCAGCTGGGGGAAGATTGTTACTAGTTACCATCGGCATCCCATCAGCTGGGGCAATAGTGTTCCCATCGGCATCCCGTCAGCTGGGGGAATAGTGTTACCATCGGCATCCCGTCAGCTGGAGGAATAGTGTTACCATCGGCATCCTGTCAGCTGGGGGAATAGTGTTACTAGTTGCCATCGGCATGCCGTCAGCTGGGGGAATATTGTTACTAGTTGCCATCGGCATTCTGTCAGCTGGGGGAATATTGTTACTAGTTACCAAAGGCATCCCGTCAGCTGGGGGAATATTGTTACTAGTTGCCATCGGCATCCCATCAGCTGGGGGAATATTGTTACTAGTTACCATCGGCATCCCGTCAGCTGGGGAAATATTGTTACTAGTTACCATCGACACCCCGTTAGCTGGGGGAATACTGTTACTAGTTGCCATAGGCATCCCGTCAGCTGGGGGAATATTGTTACTAGTTACCATCGGCATCCCGTCAGCTGGGGGAATATTGTTACTAGTTGCCATCGGCATCTCGTCAGCTGGGGGAATATTGTTACCATCGGCATCCCGTCAGCTGGAGGAATAGTGTTACCATCGGCATTCCCGTCAGCTGGGGGAATATTGTTACTAGTTGCCATCGGCATTCCCGTCAGCTGGGGGAATATTGTTACTAGTTGCCATCGGCATTCCCGTCAGCTGGAGGAATAGTGTTACTAGTTACCATCGGTATCCCGTTAGCTGGGGGAATACTGTTACTAGTTGCCATAGGCATCCCGTCAGCTGGGGGAATATTGTTACTAGTTATCATCGGCATCCCGTCAGTTGGGGGAATATTGGGCCTGATTCAGAGCCGTTCGCTATTTGTGGTCGTTCGTTCAAAAACAAGGGGTGGCTATTCAAATGATCCGTTCGCAAATTGCAGTCTGTTCCCACCTCTAAGTCTGAACGAGCGAGCAAAACATACGCTCGTTTTTTTGATAAAAACGCCCCCTGGCCGCACGCACCATACGTCATGTCCGCTATTTATTAGTTTAATCGAGTACATCGTACAGCGTATGAACGGCTCGCTATTCTTGTGGTTGGTGTTTTCAACCGCTATTTTGCGAGCAGTTCTGAGTTAAAAAAAACCAAGTGACGTGGTCAATGACGCTGCTGTATTAATTATGCACTCCCTTAAAACGCCCGTTTTGACCTTTAAGCACACCTGCGTTCGGATCTCCACTCCCTGTTTTCAAGCACCTTCCCCTGTTACCACCCACATACGCCTCTTTCTGTCACTCAAAATAGCAGGCATTCGCTATATTGCGTACCAACGATTTTCGGGCGCACTGACTGGTTCGCGCATGTGTACTAAAAGCCGTACGCATGCGCAGATGTGTGAACATCGCTCGGAACGAGCGTACTGCCGCTAGCGAGTGGCTCTGAATGTTGTCCATTGTTACTAGTTGCCATCGGCATCTCGTCAGCTGGGGGAATATTGTTACCATCGGCATCCCGTCAGCTGGGAGAATATTGTTACTAGTTGCCATCGGCATCCCGTCAGCTGGGGGAATATTGTTACTAGTTACCATCGGCATCCCGTCAGCTGGGGGAATATTGTTACTAGTTACCATCGACACCCCGTCAGCTGGGGGAATAGTGTTACCATCGGCATCCGGTCAGCTGGAGGAATAGTGTTACCATCGGCATCCCGTCAGCTGGGGGAATAGTGTTACTAGTTGCCATCGGCATGCCGTCAGCTGGGGGAATATGGTTACTAGTTGCAATCGGCATCCCGTCAGCTGGGGGAATATTGTTACTAGTTACCATCGGCATCCCGTCAGCTGGGGGTATATATTGTTACTAGTTGCCATCGGCATGCCATCAGCTGGGGGAATATTGTTACTAGTTGCAATCGGCATCCCGTCAGCTGGGGGAATATTGTTACTAGTTACCATCGGCATCCCGTCAGCTGGGGGAATATTGTTACTAGTTGCCATCGGCATCCCTTCACCTGGGGGAATATTGTTACTAGTTGCCATCGGCATTCCCGTCAGCTGGGGGAATATTGTTACTAGTTGCCATCGGCATCCCGTCAGCTGGGGGAAGATTGTTACTAGTTACCATCGGCATCCCGTCAGCTGCGGCAATAGTGTTCCCATCGGCATCCCGTCAGCTGGGGGAATATTGTTACTAGTTGCCATCGGCATCCCGTCAGCTGGGGTAAGATTGTTACTAGTTACCATCGGCATCCCGTCAGCTGGGGGAATATTGTTACTAGTTGCCATCGGCATCCCGTCAGCTGGGTGAATAGAGTTACTAGTTACCATCGGCATCTCGTCAGCTGGGGGAATAGTGTTACTAGTTACCATCGGCATCCCGTCAGCTGGGGAATATTATTACTAGTTGCCATCGGCATCCCGTCAGCTGGGGGAATATTGTTACTAGTTGCAATCGGCATTCCCATCAGCTGGGGGAATATTGTTACTAGTTGCCATCGATATCCCGTCAGCTGGGGGAAGATTGTTACAAGTTGCCATCGGCATCCCGTCAGCTGGGGGAATATTGTTACTAGTTGCCATCGGCATCCCGTCAGCTGGGGGAATATTGTTACTAGTTGCCATTGGCATCCTGTCAGCTGGGGGAATATTGTTACCATCGGCATCCCGTCAGCTGGAGGAATAGTGTTACCATCGACATCCCGTCAGCTGGAGGAATAGTGTTACCGTCGGCATCCTGTCAGCTAGGGGAATAGTGTTATTAGTTGCCATCGGCATGCCGTCAGCTGGGGAAAATTGATACTAGTTGCCATTGGCATCCAGTCAGCTGGGGGAATAGTGTTACTAGTTACCATCGGCATCCCGTCAGCTGGGGGAATATTGTTACTAGTTGCCATCGGCATCTCGTCAGCTGGGGGAATATTGTTACAATTGGCATCCCGTCAGCTGGAGGAATAGTGTTACCATCGGCATCCCGTCAGCTGGGAGAATATTGTTACTAGTTGCCATCGGCATCCCGTCAGCTGGGGGAATATTGTTACTAGTTACCATCGGCATCTGTCAGCTGGGGGAATATTGTTACCATCAGCATCCCGTCAGCTGGGGGAATATTGTTACCATCAGCATCCCATCAGCTGGAGGAATAGTGTTACCATCGGCATCCCGTCAGCTGGAGGAATAGTGTTACCATCGGCATCCCGTCAGCTGGGGAAATAGTGTTACTAGTTGCCATCGGCATGCCGTCAGCTGGAGGAATATTGTTACTAGTTGCCATCGGCATCCCGTCAGCTGGGGGAATATTGTTACTAGTTGCCATCGGCATCCTGTCAGCTGAGGGAATATTGTTACTAGTTGCCATCGGCATTCCCGTCAGCTGGGGGAATATTGTTACTAGTTGCCATCGGCATTCCCGTCAGCTGGAGGAATAGTGTTACTAGTTACCATCGGCATCCCGTTAGCTGGGGAAATACTGTTACTAGTTGCCATAGGCATCCCGTCAGCTGGGAGAATATTGTTACCATCGGCATCCCGTCAACTGGGGGAATAGTGTTACTAGTTGCCATCGGCATCCCGTCAGCTGGGGGAATATTGTTACTAGTTGCCATTGACATCCCGTCAGCTGGGGGAATATTGTTAATAGTTGCCATCGGCATCCCGTCGGCTGGGGGAATATTGTTACTAGATGCCATCGGCATCCCGTTGGCTGGGGGAATATTGTTACTAGTTGCCATCAGCATCCCGTCAGCTGGGGGAATATTGTTTCTAGTTGCCTTCGGCATCCCGTGAGCTGGGGGAATATTGTTACTAGTTACCATCGGCATCCCGTCAGCTGGGGGAATATTGGCCCTCATTCAGAGCCGCACGTTAACAACAGTACGCTCGTTGCGTTCCGATGTTGACTAACCGCGCATGCGTCGGTGTTACACCGCGCATGTGCGTACGGCAGATTGCGAGCTTTTTTTCTCTCGTTCCTAAAATAGCGTACAGGAAGTGACATGTCAAATGTGATTGACAGAACAGGGCGTTTTTGGGTGTTGACGGGGGTGGAGATGACAAAACGCAGGCGTGGCGAAGCGTTTTTGGGGCGTACATACATTAGCAGATGCGAACGTCAAATGTGTTCGGACCGTCTCATACGTCACTGAAACATCCGCTTTCCCTTCAAAATGCTCGCACAGCTTAGGGTCAGGATTACTCGACCACATTGGCGATGGCCTTCTCCTCCGTCCCGGGACTCCACGATGGTGCTGCGATTAATCGTGGCTGGTCAGTAAAGTAATTAGTGTTGGATTGAAATCCGGCTTGGTATGTGTTTGGAAAGCAGTTTATTGGGATAGCACAAAAGCGTACGCAGGTGGAAATCAGAGCTGCTAATGTCATGATTACATAATCAATTAGCGTACATTTTAGGGCTTTTATTTTGGCCACAATTTGGTGGTTATGGCCTATTGTAAAAATAATGTCATCATCTTTTAATTAGCTCCCCTTTTTTTTGGTTTACTGTGGAATTTGCATCGCTATGTGTTTTTTTAAACGTTCCTTAAAGAGGCCTTTTTTTTAACAAAAGAGGGTCAGTTTTTGCGTTTAAGGCCAGGATTAAATGTAACCCATTTGTACAATAATGTCACAATACAATGTCAGTGTTTTTTTTTAAATTTATTGTTTACACACAAACAAATTGGCCTAATATTTTGTTGCCTTTTTTTGTGGCCAAGATATTTGATCAAAAAAAAAACAAAACATAACTACTAACATAATCGTAAATACAAAATTTAAAAACATTTCACAAGAAAGGAGAGGGAAGTTTTGACCAGAAAGGAATATGAGCCAAGCACAGAAGGAAAGTGGGAAAAGTCGCCATTGCTGTCACCGTTTTCTCGCCCGTTTGGCTGGGTGAGGGTGGGCGCCAGACCGGGTCCGGGATGCCATCGGGCTGGCCTGTCCAGAGGCAGATGTTGTGGCCTCTGGACTAGGCACAGGGCTAGGCACATTTGGAGGATTGGCTGATGTTGTGCCAGAGGTAGAGGATCTGGATGTTCCGGCAGGAAGGGAGGTCGGCTCCACCATGTGCTGGCGAACGAGCTGCTCCAGGGCATCGGCGATGCGGATGTTGGCCCTGGTATTTTCCGCCAGGGCCTGAGCAATGGTCACGTTGGCCGCAGCATTTTGCTCCAGGGCCTCAGCCACCCGTATCAGACTGGCGTCCATCCTCTGCAGAATCTCCGTATGGCAATCCGATTTAAAATTGAGTTCTGTGAGGAGGCCCACTGCCTGCGAGGGGGCACGCCCTGGACTGGCTTCTGCAGGGTCCTCAGCCGGATGTACTGGTTCCTCCCCTGCAGAGTCAGCAGAAATTCTGCGGCCAAGGCTCCCCTCTGGAGCAGACTCATCCGCCTCTGTCTCTGTTAGGAAATTGGAGAAAAGACTCACATTAGAATCTACATATTGGCACAATAGCATTTCTGAGATGGTGACATCACAAGACTTACCTTGGCCAACATGAGGAGCCGCAAAGTCTGGCATGTCCGTATCCATGTTGGACACGCCAAACACCTCCACAGCCTGCACACACCCCTGTGCCATCTCTTCTAAGTCTGTCAACTCCAATGACACAGGGGTGGGACCCCCACCTGTCCCCCTTGCATGCCTAGCCCTGTCGGCAAGTTTTTGTTTTAGACGATATTTGAAGTCTGCCCATCTGTGGAATGAATTTGGAACCATTATCCTTTTTTTTACAATGGGGTTTGTTTATAGGATGGGAAAGTGTTTACTTACCGCCGTTTGACATCCCGGGCTAGACGAACATAATCACCCACCCTATTGACAGCAACGGCGACCTCCTCCCACATTCTCCACTTCTGGCTTTGGCTCATATTCCTGGCTGCCTGGGGCAGGATGTCAACGCACTTCTGGATCAAAACCTCCATCTCCTTGCTTGTGAAATGTGGCTGCCTTTTTTTTTTTGCAGCTTTGGCGGGTTGACTGGGGCCAGCAGTCTCTTCCATGTCATCCTCCTCACCTATTTGGGTAAATATGCAGATTTAGCCACTTCACAACTTGCACAATATTATGTTTTAAAATACTCATTGACACAAAATGCATGAAGGCCTTACCGCCGCAATTTTGACCATTGTTTCCCTGGTTTGAAGCCATGTCTCTGCTTCCAGCATGAAATCATCCAGAAATTCTATGTGATTTCGTGACGTATTTATACATGCGTCGTTAGTTTGCGGCCGCATCATTGATTGTGCGTCCCTATGAATCATCCTTAACTTGTGCGGGAAAATAAACACTATTTATGGCTTGGTGTGTGTGGATTCGAGGTGGGGTTGTTGGAGTGTTGTTGGTTAAGTGGTTTGGATTTGGTTGGTTGGTTGCGTTTGGAGGATTTTGGAGAGTTGTTTTTTTGTTTGTTTTTGCTACATTTCTTTGGTTTTTCCGTTCGCATTTTTTTCATTTTTTCAACATCCTTTCCTGATTTGGTAAGTTTTGTGCATTCAAATTTGTGGCCAATTGGTGTATTCTTCTGTTTTGTGGTTAGTTAATTTGTTTAACACTC
Source organism: Taudactylus pleione (assembly GCA_031769625.1). NCBI lineage: Eukaryota > Metazoa > Chordata > Amphibia > Anura > Myobatrachidae > Taudactylus > Taudactylus pleione. Next base: position 450,008 of record JAUIMM010000617.1, read on the forward strand.
ATTTCATCTTTTTTAGTTTTTTTTTGTTTTCGGACCCAAAGAAGTTTTTTGAGGACATCTTATATATTCGAGTTGGGTAAGTCCATTTTTTGTCTTGCATTTGCGAATGAATTCCGGCATTTTTGACTGTTGGTGTAGTGACTTGCATTTGCGAATAATTTACCGCATTTTTGACTGTTGGTGTAGTGACTTGTATTTGCGAATAATTTACCGCATTTTTGACGGTTGGTGTAGTGACTTGTATTTGCGAATAATTTACCGCATTTTTGACTGTTGGTGTAGTGACTTGCATTTGCGAATAATTTACCGCATTTTTGACGGTTGGTGTAGTGACTTGCATTTGCGAATAATTTACCGCATTTTGGACGGCTTATTCATCATATAATCCAGTTTTGCTTTTCCCTTTTCCATTTTTTGGGTCCATTTGAACCCTATTTGACGTACGGTGTACAATGTAGTTTTCATCGATGGCCAAATGTGTTTTTCCGTTATTTTCTGTGTTGGCTTGCAACAATTTTTAACCAAAAAAAAAACCCTTTAAATTTTTGACGTCTCATTGTTGCCTTTTTTACAGTTTATACGTATCATGACAATACCCCGGCATGTAAGCAGCTATGGATGGTATCAGAAAGCTAAGTTGTTTTTTCTTACTTTTGGGGTGGGTCAAAAGCCTTACATTGTAAACTTTGAATTTCAGGTAGATCTGGGGCGAATTGTTCTGGCCCTGCTCCCGGAAGACGACCAACCTCAAACTCGTCCCAGGTGTAGGCATCGTAGGCATGCAAGGCCCCAGATATTTCGAACACGTGTCACCCTTTTTGGAATGCCCGATGATGAGGTTTTAAGACGCTACCGTCTACCTCCCAAAATCATCATAGACACTCTCTCATTAATTGAAAGTGATCTTGAGCGGCAAATTGACAGTCCAACAGCAATACCACCACTGACGCAATTTATGGCGGTGTTACATTTCTGTGCCTCAGGATCGTTTCAAACAACGGTCGGAATAGTGGCGGGCATCTCCCAATCCTCCTTTTCCCGGATCCTGAGGGCAGTGATGGAGGCACTTTTCAAGCATCTCCATCATTTTATTAAAATGCCTTTGGATATGGGTGCCCTTAGTGTGGCCAAGGCCAATTTTTACCAAATAGCTGGCTTCCCACACATCATAGGGGTTGTGGATGGTACTCACATACCACTTCAGCCTCCAGCACGGCTGGAGGCCATATTTAGAAACAGGAAACACTATCACTCCCTGAATGTAATGGTGGTATGTGATGCCTCCCTCCAGATCCTGTCCCTGAATGCTAAATTACCGGGAAGTGCTCATGACTCCTTCGTCATCCGGCAATCAGGGATATGGCAGAAATTAACCAACCTACAAGCTGGTGATGCGTGGCTTCTGGGTAAGTGGAGACCTTTAGTACATAACAATGTTAAGCTTGATACACAGTGTTCCTGATGTGGTCTATTTTTGTTCACAGGAGACAGTGGATACCCTTGCATGTCCTGGCTGCTCACTCCTTATTTGGCTCCCACACCAGGGCCACAAAGTGCGTATAATTCCGCACTTACAGCCACCAGGCAAGTGGTGGAGCGCTGTATCGGCCTTTTAAAAGGCCGATTCAGATGCCTCCACCGCTCTGGTGGCGAGCTCATGTATGTGCCGGATATGGTGTCTAAAATTGTGGTCCTGTGTGGGATATTTCACAACATTGCCATAAGGAGTGGTGTCCCAATGCAGCCAGAGGATGCCTTACCTGAGGATGGCCCCCCCGAGGTTGGTCGAAGGTCAGTATGTGGGGGGGCCATACGCGATGATGTGGTGGCCAGATTTTTTAGGTAAGTTTGTTCAAAACTCCAGTGTTTATACCTAATGTGTTTGTTTTTTTTGGCAAACATCTAATTTATTTTAAATTTTCTCACCATCTTCTGTTTGTTCACATAATCTTTGGCACTCCAACGCTCACTACTTCCTGCTACCCTTACCAAACCTGGATCTGGTCCTTTTGGGCATATATTCTGGAACCCATATCGCAACGCCATGTTTGTGGAATCATGTTGGCATGGTCCTTCGTCAACCAGTTCTTGATTTTGTGTTTTTATTTATTTTTTTCTTGGTATGTGTTGTATTTGAATTTATCACTGTGTATTTTTTTTGGGAGTGACCACTTTGTTTTCTCTGTTATGTGGTGAATAAATGTTTGAAGAGTGAAATGGTCTTCCTTTTTTGGGACGTTAACAGCAAGTGTAACCAGGTTAACACAAGTTACATTTGACTAAGGGGTAAACCAGTACTGACGCCAGTTGAGCTAAACTGAAATATGTTTTCAGCTTCCCAATCCACATCAAAAGGAAGCCTGGCCCAACCTTGGGATTTGTAAGATTGGCCTAAGCAGCTTGCGCACCAAGTAGGAACCTGGAAAATGTAGAAATATGTAATTGACACTACACCCAAAAAGGGAAATGACATTGTTACTGTTATGTGTTTCTGGTGTCTGTTTGACATACAAAGACAAAACACAATCTAACTTTTAAAAAAGGGAAATCCTTGCAGGAACTTATGTCAGACTAAACTATCTTGGTTTTGGTTTTTAAAAATGAGCCACAACGTATATTTGTCTTTAAAATTTTATTGGGAAAATACAAAAAAAAAAAAAAAACTAATGCCGAAGGAGGCCAGACAGCCGGTCGAGGGCCACCAGAAGGCCGATTACATGGTGGCGCATCTGCCCCACAACATCCGCCACCTCTTGCTGATGCCTCTGTTCCTCTGTGGGTGAGAAAAGTGTGTGGGTTAATACAACAATAGGGACTCCACAGAAAAACATTAATTAAAAAACTAATCACTCCTAAACCCAAAAACATAAATAAAAAGGGTGGGCTGGCAAAAATACAAGGCCTAGGTACAAATTCCCACAGGTATGATATGTGTATGCTTAAATCACCAGGAAGAGGTAAAGGCAAACCTTCACAATCACCAAAAGTCAAGCCACAAAAACACGAAGAAAGGCACGACACATGATTACATACAAACAGTTTGTGCTTTAAAAAAAAATAATAAAAAACATATTGGGAAACAAATCGGGAGCTCCGGCAAAACCTCCATGATCCTCCTCGGAGGATCCGTCATTCCCCAAAGAATGGGGCAGAGTTATGATGGACTCCGGGGAGGGGGTAATTGGAAGAGGGGTGGGTGGAGGAGAGGGGGAAGTGGGACGGAGGGGAAGGAGGCCCGACATTTCCGGGAGAGGGTCTGGGAAGGATGGGGAGGAGTGGGGAATAGGCGAAAGATTTGGGGTGGAGTGTTGGCTGGGGGTTGGGGAGAGTGGGCGGGAACGCCGACGTTGACGGCGGAGTCTTGGCTGTCCCCCTAAAATATGTCAAATAAATTGCGTTTAGTTTATGGACAAATCCGGCCAAACAAACAAAAAAAAAAAAAAAAAAAAACAAACAAAAAAAAATAGCAGTAGAATTAAAAATTCATAAAAAGAGGGAAAACATGCAGACGCAGATATGAGTACAAATAATAAATAGAACAGACAGGAAAACATGCAGACGCAGATATGAGTACAAATAATAAATAGAACAGACAGGAAAACATGCAGACGCAGATATGAGTACAAATAATAAATAGAACAGACATGAAAACATGCACACGCAGATATGAGTACAAATAATAAATAGAACAGACATGAAAACATGCACACGCAGATATGAGTACAAATAATAAATAGAACAGACAGGAAAACATGCACACGCAGATATGAGTACAAATAATAAATAGAACAGACAGGAAAACATGCACACGCAGTTTGCCCCACAAACACAAACATTAAAACCACAATACATAACACTTACTTGCCAGGATCTGCATGCGAAAGCATGCCAGCAAGCGGGGCGTTCGCCGTTGCAGGTCGGACCACCTGCGCTCCAGCTGCCCGATGTTGCGGCGTGATCCAAAGGACCGCAGGCGGGACCGTACCTCCGCATACGCGGAGCGCTTCTGCCGGTTGGTCATGGGTTCTGGCTGGCTGGTGATCCGGCGATCCATGACCTCCGTAAGCACCAGCAGCTCACGCCTGGTGAATGCGGAGGCTCTCATGATGGCAATGGTGTTTTTCTTAAAAATCATTTTTGATAAAGTGTGTAAAAATTTTCAGATTGGCTAATGTATTTTGGAAATTAACAGGAGCAATTTTATTGGTTAGTGTATGAGTCATGTGTTCAAAAGGGCCAAAAATCTCTGGAGAGTTAGGATAGGCTTGATGCAGTGACATGCGTAAGCAAATTTAAATAAAGAAATGAACCCAGGGAAATATGCGGGGATCCACGGCAATAGTACAATTGTTTAATTGTGGTTCACATGTTTTTTAAACAATACAAGCGAATGTTTCATCCGTACGTATTCTGCGGGTAAACACAAACACGGACAAGAGTAAAGTTTCTTGCATTGTGTTGAAAAAAAACAAACAATTAAGCTAATTGATACATTGATTGGCATGATACGATTGATGGAGGTAGGCAGAATAAAGGAGCAGGTAATCGACATCTGACAAGGCCACTTCCTGTTTATACTTGTGCGTGCGTTCCTTTCAAGCCATTTCGGGGATGTACGCTCGCTATTTCGTACGCTCGTTAGTTAGAGGAGGGGTCGTCAGAGTTTAGGGAGGAATTTTAGATGCGAACGAAAATACGAGCGAGCCATTGAATTTAAATATTTTTGTACGTACGCCTAACGTACGTGCGCCCGCTTGCGTGCGGCTCTGAATGAGGGCCATTGTTACTAATTGCCATCAGCATCCCGTCAGCTGGGGGAATATTGTTACTAGTTGCCATCGGCATCCCGTGAGCTGGGGGAATATTGTTACTAGTTACCATCGGCATCCCGTCAGCTGTGGGATTATTTTTACTAGTTACCAACGGCATCCCGTCAGCTGGGGGAATATTGTTACCATCGGCATCCCGTCAGCTGGAGGAATAGTGTTACCATCGGCATCCCGTCAGCTGGAGGAATAGTGTTACCATCGGCATCCCGTCAGCTGGGAGAATATTGGTACTAGTTGCCATCGGCATCCCGTCAGCTTGGGGAACAGTGTTACTAGTTGCCATCGGCATCCCTTCACCTGGGGGAATATTGTTACTAGTTGCCATCGGCATTCCCATCAGCTGGGGGAATATTGTTATTAGTTGCCATCGGCATCCCGTCAGATGGGGGAAAATTGTTACTAGTTACCATCGGCATCCCATCAGCTGGGGCAATAGTGTTCCCATCGGCATCCCGTCAGCTGGGGGAATATTGTTACTAGTTGCCATCGGCATCCCGTCAGCTGGGGTAAGATTGTTACTAGTTACCATCGGCATCCCGTCAGCTGGGGGAATATTGTTACTAGTTGCCATCGGCATCCCGTCAGCTGGGGGAATAGAGTAACTAGTTTCCATCGGCATCTCGTCAGCTGGGGGAATAGTGTTACTAGTTACCATCGGCATCCCATCAGCTGGGGGAATATTATTACTAGTTGCCATCGGCATCCCGTCAGCTGGGGGAATATTGTTACTAGTTGCCATCGGCATTCCCATCAGCTGGGGGAATATTGTTACTAGTTGCCATCGATATCCCGTCAGCTGGGGGAAGATTGTTACAAGTTGCCATTGGCATCCCATCAGCTGGGGGAATATTGTTACTAGTTGCCATCGGCATCCCGTCAGCTGGGGGAATATTGTTACTAGTTGCCATCGGCATCCCGTCAGCTGGGGGAATATTGTTACCATCGGCATCCCGTCAGCTGGAGGAATAGTGTTACCATCGGCATCCCGTCAGCTGGAGGAATAGTGTTACCATCGGCATCCTGTCAGCTAGGGGAATAGTGTTATTAGTTGCCATCGGCATGCCATCAGCTGGGGAAAATTGTTACTAGTTGCCATCGGCATCCAGTCAGCTGGGGGAATAGTGTTACTAGTTGCCATCGGCATCTCGTCAGCTGGGGGAATATTGTTACAATTGGCATCCCGTCAGCTGGAGGAATAGTGTTACCATCGGCATCCCGTCAGCTGGGAGAATATTGTTACTAGTTGCCATCGGCATCCGGTCAGCTGGGGGAATATTGTTACTAGTTACCATCGGCATCTGTCAGCTGGGGGAATATTGTTACCATCGACATCCCGTCAGCTGGAGGAATAGTGTTACCATCGGCATCCCGTCAGCTGGGGGAATAGTGTTACTAGTTGCCATCGGCATCCCATCAGCTGGGGGAATATTGTTACTAGTTGCCATTGACATCCCGTCAGCTGGGGGAATATTGTTACCATCGGCATCCCGTCAACTGGGCGAATAGTGTTACTAGTTGCCATCGGCATCCCATCAGCTGGGGGAATATTGTTACTAGTTGCCATTGACATCCCGTCAGCTGGGGGAATATTGTTACTAGTTGCCATCGGCATCCCGTCGGCTGGGGGAATATTGTTACTAGATGCCATCGGCATCCCGTTGGCTGGGGGAATATTGTTACTAGTTGCCATCAGCATCCCGTCAGCTGGGGGAATATTGTTACTAGTTGCCTTCGGCATCCCGTGAGCTCGGGGAATATTGTTACTAGTTACCATCGGCATCCCGTCAGCTGGGGGAATATTGTTACTAGTTGCCATCAGCATCCCGTCAGCTGGGGGAATATTGTTACTAGTTGCCATCGGCATCCCGTGAGCTGGGGGAATATTGTTACTAGTTACCATCGGCATCCCGTCAGCTGGGGGAATATTTTTACTAGTTACCATCGGCGTCCCGTCAGCTGGGGGAATATTGTTACCATCGGCATCCCGTCAGCTGGAGGAATAGTGTTACCATCGGCATCCCGTCAGCTGGAGGAATAGTGTTACCATCGGCATCCCGTCAGCTGGGAGAATATTGTTACTAGTTGCCATCGGCATCCCGTCAGCTAGGGGAATAGTGTTACTAGTTGCCATCGGCATGCCATCAGCTGGGGAAAATTGTTACTAGTTGCCATCGGCATCCCGTCAGCTGGGGGAATAGTGTTACTAGTTACCATCGGCATCCCGTCAGCTGGGGGAATATTGATACTAGTTGCCATCGGCATCTCGTCAGCTGGGGGAATATTGTTACCATCGGCATCGTGTAAGCTGGAGGAATAGTGTTACCATCGGCATCCCGTCAGCTGGGAGAATATTGTAACTAGTTGCCATCGGCATCCCGTCAGCTGGGGGAATATTGTTACTAGTTACCATCGGCATCCCATCAGCTGGGAGAATATTGTTACCATCGGCATCCCGTCAGCTTGATGAATAGTGTTACCATCGGCATCCGGTCAGCTGGAGGAATAGTGTTACTAGTTGCCATCGGCATGCCGTCAGCTGGGGGAATATTGTTACTAGTCGCCATTGGCATGCCGTCAGATGGGGGAATATTGTTACTAGTTGCCATCGGCATCCCGTCAGCTGGGGAATATTGTTACTAGTTACCATCGGCATCCCGTCAGCTGGGGGAATATTGTTACTAGTTGCCATCGGCATCCCGTCAGCTGGGGGAATATTGTTACTAGTTGCCATCGGCATCTCATCAGCTGGGGGAATATTGTTACCATCGGCATCCCCTCAGCTGGAGGAATAGTGTTACCATCGGCATCCCGTCAGCTGGAGGAATAGAGTTACCATCGGAATCCCATCAGCTGGGGGAATAGTGTTACTAGATGCCATCGGCATGCCGTCAGCTGGGTGAATAGTGTTACTAGTTGCCATCGGCATCCCGTCAGCTGGGGGAATATTGTTAGTAGTTACCATCGGCATCCCGTCAGCAGGGGGAATATTGTTACTAGTTGCCATCGGCATCCAGTCAGCTGGGGGAATATTGTTACTAGTTACCATCGGCATCCCGTCAGCTGGGGGAATATTGTTACTAGTTGCCATCGGCATCCCGTCAGCTGGGGGAATATTGTTACTAGTTGCCATCGGCATCCTGTCAGCTGGGGGAATAGAGTTACTAGTTACCATCGGCATCCCGTCAGCTGGGGGAATAGTGTTGCCATCGGCATCCAGTCAGCTGGGGGAATATTGTTACTAGTTGCCATCGGCATTCCCGTCAGCTGGGAGAATATTGTTACTAGTTTCCATCGGCATCCCGTCAGCTGGGGGAAGATGGTTACAAGTTGCCACCGGCATCCCGTCAGCTGGGGAAATATTGTTACCATCGGCATCCCGTCAGCTGGGGGAATAGTGTTACAAGTTGCCATCGGCATCCCGTTAGCTGGGGGAATATTGTTACTAGTTGCTATCGACATCCCGTCAGCTGGGGGAGTATTGTTACTAGTTGCCATCGGCATCCCGTTGGCTGGGGGAATATTGTTACTAGTTGCCATCAGCATTCAAATCAGCTGGGGGAATATTGTTACTAGTTGCCATCGGCATTCCCGTCAGCTGGGGGAATATTGTTACTAGTTGCCATCGGCATTCCCCGTCAGCTGGGGGAATATTGTTACTAGTTGCCATCGGCATTCCCGTCAGCTGGAGGAATAGTGTTACTAGTTACCATCGGCATCCCGTTAGCTGGGGGAATACTGTTACTAGTTGCCATAGGCATCCCGTCAGCTGGGGGAATATTGTTACCATCGGCATCCCGTCAGCTGGAGGAATAGTGTTACCATCGGCATCCCGTCATCTGGGGGAATAGTGTTACTAGTTGCCATTGACATCCCGTCATCTGGGGGAATATTGTTACTAGTTGCCATCGGCATCCCGTCGGCTGGGGGAATATTGTTACTAGATGCCATCGGCATCCCGTTGGCTGGGGGAATATTGTTACTAGTTGCCATCAGCATCCCGTCAGCTGGGGGAATATTGTTACTAGTTGCCTTCGGCATCCCGTGAGCTGGGGGAATATTGTTACTAGTTACCATCAGCATCCCGTCAGCTGGGGGAATATTGTTACTAGTTGCCATCAGCATCCCGTCAGCTGGGGGAATATTGTTACTAGTTGCCATCGGCATCCCGTGAGCTGGGGGAATATTGTTACTACTTACCATCGGCATCCCGTCAGCTGGGGGAATATTTTTACTAGTTACCATCGGCGTCCCATCAGCTGGGGGAATATTGTTACCATCGGCATCCCGTCAGCTGGAGGAATAGTGTTACCATCGGCATCCCGTCAGCTGGAGGAATAGTGTTACCATCGGCATCCCGTCAGCTGGGAGAATATTGTTACTAGTTGCCATCGGCATCCCGTCAGCTAGGGGAATAGTGTTACTAGTTGCCATCGGCATGCCATCAGCTGGGGAAAATTGTTACTAGTTGCCATCGGCATCCCGTCAGCTGGGGGAATAGTGTTACTAGTTACCATCGGCATCCCGTCAGCTGGGGGAATATTGTTACTAGTTGCCATCGGCATCTCGTCAGCTGGGGGAATATTGTTTCCATCGGCATCGTGTAAGCTGGAGGAATAGTGTTACCATCGGCATCCCGTCAGCTGGGAGAATATTGTAACTAGTTGCCATCGGCATCCCGTCAGCTGGGGGAATATTGTTACTAGTTACCATCGGCATCCCGTCAGCTGGGGGAATATTGTTACCATCGGCATCCCGTCAGCTGGATGAATAGTGTTACCATCGGCATCCGGTCAGCTGGAGGATTAGTCTTACTAGTTGCCATCGGCATGCCGTCAGCTGGGGGAATATTGTTACTAGTCGCCATTGGCATGCCGTCAGATGGGGGAATATTGTTACTAGTTGCCATCGGCATCCCGTCAGCTGGGGAATATTGTTACTAGTTACCATCGGCATCCCGTCAGCTGGGGGAATATTGTTACTAGTTGCCATCGGCATCCCGTCAGCTGGGGGAATATTGTTACTAGTTGCATTCGGCATCTCATCAGCTGGGGGAATATTGTTACCATCGGCATCCCCTCACTGGAGGAATAGTGTTACCATCGGCATCCCGTCAGCTGGAGGAATAGAGTTACCATCGGAATCCCGTCAGCTGGGGGAATAGTGTTACTAGTTGCCATCGGCATGCCGTCACCTGGGTGAATAGTGTTACTAGTTGCCATCGGCATCCCGTCAGCTGGGGAATATTGTTAGTAGTTACCATCGGCATCCCGTCAGCAGGGGGAATATTGTTACTAGTTGCCATCGGCATCCAGTCAGCTGGGGGAATATTGTTACTAGTTACCATCGGCATCCCATCAGCTGGGGGAATATTGTTACTAGTTGCCATCGGCATCCCGTCAGCTGGGGGAATATTGTTACTAGTTGCCATCGGCATCCTGTCAGCTGGGGGAATAGAGTTACTAGTTACCATCAGCATCCCGTCAGCTGGGGGAATAGTGTTGCCATCGGCATCCCGTCAGCTGGGGGAATATTGTTACTAGTTGCCATCGGCATTCCCGTCAGCTGGGAGAATATTGTTACTAGTTTCCATCGGCATCCCGTCAGCTGGGGGAAGATTGTTACAAGTTGCCACCGGCATCCCGTCAGCTGGGGGAATATTGTTACCATCGGCATCCCCTCAGCTGGAGGAATAGTGTTACCATCGGCATCCCGTCAGCTGGGAGAATATTGTAACTAGTTGCCATCGGCATCCCGTCAGCTGGGGGAATATTGTTACTAGTTACCATCGGCATCCCGTCAGCTGGGGGAATATTGTTACCATCGGCATCCCGTCAGCTGGATGAATAGTGTTACCATCGGCATCCGGTCAGCTGGAGGATTAGTCTTACTAGTTGCCATCGGCATGCCGTCAGCTGGGGGAATATTGTTACTAGTCGCCATTGGCATGCCGTCAGATGGGGGAATATTGTTACTAGTTGCCATCGGCATCCCGTCAGCTGGGGAATATTGTTACTAGTTACCATCGGCATCCCGTCAGCTGGGGGAATATTGTTACTAGTTGCCATCGGCATCCCGTCAGCTGGGGGAATATTGTTACTAGTTGCATTCGGCATCTCATCAGCTGGGGGAATATTGTTACCATCGGCATCCCCTCACTGGAGGAATAGTGTTACCATCGGCATCCCGTCAGCTGGAGGAATAGAGTTACCATCGGAATCCCGTCAGCTGGGGGAATAGTGTTACTAGTTGCCATCGGCATGCCGTCAGCTGGGTGAATACTGTTACTAGTTGCCATCGGCATCCCGTCAGCTGGGGGAATATTGTTAGTAGTTACCATCGGCATCCCGTCAGCAGGGGGAATATTGTTACTAGTTGCCATCGGCATCCAGTCAGCTGGGGGAATATTGTTACTAGTTACCATCGGCATCCCATCAGCTGGGGGAATATTGTTACTAGTTGCCATCGGCATCCCGTCAGCTGGGGGAATATTGTTACTAGTTGCCATCGGCATCCTGTCAGCTGGGGGAATAGAGTTACTAGTTACCATCAGCATCCCGTCAGCTGGGGGAATAGTGTTGCCATCGGCATCCCGTCAGCTGGGGGAATATTGTTACTAGTTGCCATCGGCATTCCCGTCAGCTGGGAGAATATTGTTACTAGTTTCCATCGGCATCCCGTCAGCTGGGGGAAGATTGTTACAAGTTGCCACCGGCATCCCGTCAGCTGGGGAAATATTGTTACCATCGGCATCCCGTCAGCTGGGGGAATAGTGTTACAAGTTGCCATCGGCATCCCGTTAGCTGGGGGAATATTGTTACTAGTTGCTATCGACATCCCGTAAGGTGGGGGAATATTGTTACTAGTTGCCATCGGCATCCCGTCGGCTGGGGGAATATTGTTACTAGTTGCCATCAGCATTCCCATCAGCTGGGGGAATATTGTTACTAGTTGCCATCGGCATTCCCGTCAGCTGGGGGAATATTGTTACTAGTTACCATCGGCATCCCGTTAGCTGGGGGAATACTGTTACTAGTTGCCATAGGCATCCCGTCAGCTGGGGGAATATTGTTACCATCGGCATCCCGTCAGCTGGAGGAATAGTGTTACCATTGGCATCCCGTCATCTGGGGGAATAGTGTTACTAGTTGCCATCGACATCCCGTCAGCTGGGGGAATATTGTTACTAGTTGCCATCGGCATCCCGTCAGCTGGGGGAATATTGTTACTAGTTGCCATCGGCATCCCGTCAGCTGGGGTAATATTGTTACTAGTTGCCATCGGCATCCCGTGAGCTGGGGGAATATTGTTACTAGTTACCATCGGCATCCCGTGAGCTGGGGGAATATTGTTACTAGTTGCCATCGGCATCCCGTGAGCTGGGGGAATATTGTTACTAGTTACCATCGGCATCCCGTCAGCTGGGGGAATATTGTTACTAGTTACCATCGGCATCCCGTCAGCTGGAGGAATAGTGCTACCATCGGCATCCCGTCAGCTGGAGGAATAGTGTTACCATCGGCATCCCGTCAGCTGGGAGAATATTGTTACTAGTTGCCATCGGCATCCCGTCAGCTTGGGGAATAGTGTTACTAGTTGCCATCGGCATCCCTTCACCTGGGGGAATATTGTTACTAGTTGCCATCGGCATTCCCATCAGCTGGGGGAATATTGTTATTAGTTGCCATCGGCATCCCGTCAGCTGGGGAAAATTGTTACTAGTTACCATCGGCATCCCATCAGCTGGGGCAATAGTGATCCCATCGGCATCCCGTCAGCTGGGGGAATATTGTTACTAGTTGCCATCGGCATCCCGTCAGCTGGGGTAAGATTGTTACTAGTTACCATCGGCATCCCGTCAGCTGGGGGAATATTGTTACTAGTTGCCATCGGCATCCCGTCAGCTGGGGGAATAGAGTTACTAGTTTCCATCGGCATCTCGTCAGCTGGGGGAATAGTGTTACTAGTTACCATCGGCATCCCATCAGCTGGGGGAATATTATTACTAGTTGCCATCGGCATCCCGTCAGCTGGGGGAATATTGTTACTAGTTGCCATCGGCATTCCCATCAGCTGGGGGAATATTGTTACTAGTTGCCATCGATATCCCGTCAGCTGGGGGAAGATTGTTACAAGTTGCCATTGGCATCCCATCAGCTGGGGGAATATTGTTACTAGTTGCCATCGGCATCCCGTCAGCTGGGGGAATATTGTTACTAGTTGCCATCGGCATCCCGTCAGCTGGGGGAATATTGTTACCATCGGCATACCGTCAGCTGGAGGAATAGTGTTACCATCGGCATCCCGTCAGCTGGAGGAATAGTGTTACCATCGGCATCCTGTCAGCTAGGGGAATAGTGTTATTAGTTGCCATCGGCATGCCATCAGCTGGGGAAAATTGTTACTAGTTGCCATCGGCATCCAGTCAGCTGGGGGAATAGTGTTACTAGTTGCCATCGGCATCTCGTCAGCTGGGGGAATATTGTTACAATTGGCATCCCGTCAGCTGGAGGAATAGTGTTACCATCGGCATCCCGTCAGCTGGGAGAATATTGTTACTAGTTGCCATCGGCATCCGGTCAGCTGGGGGAATATTGTTACTAGTTACCATCGGCATCTGTCAGCTGGGGGAATATTGTTACCATCGACATCCCGTCAGCTGGAGGAATAGTGTTACCATCTGCATCCCGTCAGCTGGGGGAATAGTGTTACTAGTTGCCATCGGCATGCCGTCAGCTGGGGGAATATTGTTACTAGTTGCCATCGGCATCCCGTCAGCTGGGGGAATATTGTTACTAGTTGCCATCGGCATCCTGTCAGCTGAGGGAATATTGTTACTAGTTGCCATCGGCATTCCCGTCAGCTGGGGGAATATTGTTACTAGTTGCCATCGGCATTCCCGTCAGCTGGAGGAATAGTGTTACTAGTTACCATCGGCATCCCGTTAGCTGGGGAAATACTGTTACTAGTTGCCATAGGCATCCCGTCAGCTGGGGGAATATTGTTACCATCGGCATCCCGTCAACTGGGGGAATAGTGTTACTAGTTGCCATTGACATCCCGTCAGCTGGGGGAATATTGTTACTAGTTGCCATCAGCATCCCGTCGGCTGGGGGAATATTGTTACTAGATGCCATCGGCATCCCGTTGGCTGGGGGAATATTGTTACTAGTTGCCATCAGCATCCCGTCAGCTGGGGGAATATTGTTACTAGTTGCCTTCGGCATCCCGTGAGCTGGGGGAATATTGTTACTAGTTACCATCGGCATCCCGTCAGCTGGGGGAATATTGTTACTAGTTGCCATCAGCATCCCGTCAGCTGGGGGAATATTGTTACTAGTTGCCATCGGCATCCCGTGAGCTGGGGGAATATTGTTACTAGTTACCATCGGCATCCCGTCAGCTGGGGGAATATTTTTACTAGTTACCATCGGCGTCCCGTCAGCTGGGGGAATATTGTTACCATCAGCATCCCGTCAGCTGGAGGAATAGTGTTACCATCGGCATCCCGTCAGCTGGAGGAATAGTGTTACCATCGGCATCCCGTCAGCTGGGAGAATATTGTTACTAGTTGCCATCGGCATCCCGTCAGCTAGGGGAATAGTGTTACTAGTTGCCATCGGCATGCCACCAGCTGGGGAAAATTGTTACTAGTTGCCATCGGCATCCCGTCAGCTGGGGGAATAGTGTTACTAGTTACCATCGGCATCCCGTCAGCTGGGGGAATATTGTTACTAGTTGCCATCGGCATCTCGTCAGCTGGGGGAATATTGTTACCATCGGCATCGTGTAAGCTGGAGGAATAGTGTTACCATCGGCATCCCGTCAGCTGGGAGAATATTGTAACTAGTTGCCATCGGCATCCCATCAGCTGGGGGAATATTGTTACTAGTTACCATCGGCATCCCGTCAGCTGGGGGAATATTGTTACCATCGGCATCCCGTCAGCTGGATGAATAGTGTTACCATCGGCATCCGGTCAGCTGGAGGAATAGTGTTACTAGTTGCCATCGGCATGCCGTCAGCTGGGCGAATATTGTTACTAGTTGCCATTGGCATGCCGTCAGATGGGGGAATATTGTTACTAGTTGCCATCGGCATCCCGTCAGCTGGGGAATATTGTTACTAGTTACCATCGGCATCCCGTCAGCTGGGGGAATATTGTTACTAGTTGCCATCGGCATCCCGTCAGCTGGGGGAATATTGTTACTAGTTGCCATCGGCATTTCATCAGCTGGGGGAATATTGTTACAATAGGCATCCCCTCAGCTGGAGGAATAGTGTTACCATCGGCATCCCGTCAGCTGGAGGAATAGAGTTACCATCGGAATCCCGTCACCTGGGGGAATAGTGTTACTAGTTGCCATCGGCATGCCGTCAGCTGGGTGAATAGTGTTACTAGTTGCCATCGGCATCCCGTCAGCTGGGGGAATATTGTTACTAGTTACCATCGGCATCCCATCAGCAGGGGGAATATTGTTACTAGTTGCCATCGGCATCCAGTCAGCTGGGGGAATATTGTTACTAGTTACCATCGGCATCCCGTCAGCTGGGGGAATATTGTTACTAGTTGCCATCGGCATCCCGTCAGCTGGGGGAATATTGTTACTAGTTGCCATCGGCATCCTGTCAGCTGTGGGAATAGAGTTACTAGTTACCATCGGCATCCCGTCAGCTGGGGGAATAGTGTTGCCATCGGCATCCCGTCAGCTGGGGGAATATTGTTACTAGTTACCATCGGCATTCCCGTCAGCTGGGAGAATATTGTTACTAGTTTCCATCGGCATCCCGTCAGCTGGGGGAAGATTGTTACAAGTTGCCACCGGCATCCCGTCAGCTGGGGAAATATTGTTACCATCGGCATCCCATCAGCTGGGGGAATATTGTTACTAGTTACCATCGGCATTCCGTCAGCTGGGGGAATATTGTTACTAGTTGCCATCAGCATCCCGTCAGCTGGGGGAATATTGTTACTAGTTGCCATCGGCATCCCGTGAGCTGGGGGAATATTGTTACTAGTTACCATCGGCATCCCGTCAGCTGGGGGAATATTTTTACTAGTTACCATCGGCGTCCCGTCAGCTGGGGGAATATTGTTACCATCGGCATCCCGTCAGCTGGAGGAATAGTGTTACCATCGGCATCCCGTCAGCTGGAGGAATAGTGTTACCATCGGCATCCCGTCAGCTGGGAGAATATTGTTACTAGTTGCCATCGGCATCCCGTCAGCTAGGGGAATAGTGTTACTAGTTGCCATCGGCATGCCACCAGCTGGGGAAAATTGTTACTAGTTGCCATCGGCATCCCGTCAGCTGGGGGAATAGTGTTACTAGTTACCATCGGCATCCCGTCAGCTGGGGGAATATTGTTACTAGTTGCCATCGGCATCTCGTCAGCTGGGGGAATATTGTTACCATCGGCATCGTGTAAGCTGGAGGAATAGTGTTACCATCGGCATCCCGTCAGCTGGGAGAATATTGTAACTAGTTGCCATCGGCATCCCATCAGCTGGGGGAATATTGTTACTAGTTACCATCGGCATCCCGTCAGCTGGGGGAATATTGTTACCATCGGCATCCCGTCAGCTGGATGAATAGTGTTACCATCGGCATCCGGTCAGCTGGAGGAATAGTGTTACTAGTTGCCATCGGCATGCCGTCAGCTGGGCGAATATTGTTACTAGTTGCCATTGGCATGCCGTCAGATGGGGGAATATTGTTACTAGTTGCCATCGGCATCCCGTCAGCTGGGGAATATTGTTACTAGTTACCATCGGCATCCCGTCAGCTGGGGGAATATTGTTACTAGTTGCCATCGGCATCCCGTCAGCTGGGGGAATATTGTTACTAGTTGCCATCGGCATTTCATCAGCTGGGGGAATATTGTTACAATAGGCATCCCCTCAGCTGGAGGAATAGTGTTACCATCGGCATCCCGTCAGCTGGAGGAATAGAGTTACCATCGGAATCCCGTCACCTGGGGGAATAGTGTTACTAGTTGCCATCGGCATGCCGTCAGCTGGGTGAATAGTGTTACTAGTTGCCATCGGCATCCCGTCAGCTGGGGGAATATTGTTACTAGTTACCATCGGCATCCCATCAGCAGGGGGAATATTGTTACTAGTTGCCATCGGCATCCAGTCAGCTGGGGGAATATTGTTACTAGTTACCATCGGCATCCCGTCAGCTGGGGGAATATTGTTACTAGTTGCCATCGGCATCCCGTCAGCTGGGGGAATATTGTTACTAGTTGCCATCGGCATCCTGTCAGCTGTGGGAATAGAGTTACTAGTTACCATCGGCATCCCGTCAGCTGGGGGAATAGTGTTGCCATCGGCATCCCGTCAGCTGGGGGAATATTGTTACTAGTTACCATCGGCATTCCCGTCAGCTGGGAGAATATTGTTACTAGTTTCCATCGGCATCCCGTCAGCTGGGGGAAGATTGTTACAAGTTGCCACCGGCATCCCGTCAGCTGGGGAAATATTGTTACCATCGGCATCCCATCAGCTGGGGGAATATTGTTACTAGTTACCATCGGCATTCCCGTCAGCTGGGGGAATATTGTTACTAGTTACCATCGGCATCCCGTTAGCTGGGGGAATACTGTTACTAGTTGCCATAGGCATCCCGTCAGCTGGGGGAATATTGTTACCATCGGCATCCCGTCAGCTGGAGGAATAGTGTTACCATCGGCATCCCGTCATCTGGGGGAATAGTGTTACTAGTTGCCATCGACATCCCGTCAGCTGGGGGAATATTGTTACTAGTTGCCATCGGCATCCTGTCAGCTGAGGGAATATTGTTACTAGTTGCCATCGGCATGCCGTCAGCTGGGGGAATATTGTTACTAGTTGCCATCGGCATCCCGTGAGCTGGGGGAATATTGTTACTAGTTACCATCGGCATCCCGTGAGCTGGGGGAATATTGTTACTAGTTGCCATCGGCATCCCGTGAGCTGGGGGAATATTGTTACTAGTTACCATTGGCATCCCGTCAGCTGGGGGAATATTGTTACTAGTTACCATCGGCATCCCGTCAGCTGGAGGAATAGTGCTACCATCGGCATCCCGTCAGCTGGAGGAATAGTGTTACCATCTGCATCCCGTCCGCTTGAGAGAATATTGTTACTAGTTGCCATCGGCATCCCGTCAGCTTGGGGAATAGTGTTACTAGTTGCCATCGGCATCCCTTCACCTGGGGGAATATTGTTACTAGTTGCCATCGGCATTCCCATCAGCTGGGGGAATATTGTTATTAGTTGCCATCGGCATCCCGTCAGCTGGGGAAAATTGTTACTAGTTACCATCGGCATCCCATCAGCTGGGGCAATAGTGATCCCATCGGCATCCCGTCAGCTGGGGGAATATTGTTACTAGTTGCCATCGGCATCCCGTCAGCTGGGGTAAGATTGTTACTAGTTACCATCGGCATCCCGTCAGCTGGGGGAATATTGTTACTAGTTGCCATCGGCATCCCGTCAGCTGGGGGAATAGAGTTACTAGTTTCCATCGGCATCTCGTCAGCTGGGGGAATAGTGTTACTAGTTACCATCGGCATCCCATCAGCTGGGGGAATATTATTACTAGTTGCCATCGGCATCCCGTCAGCTGGGGGAATATTGTTACTAGTTGCCATCGGCATGCCCATCAGCTGGGGGAATATTGTTACTAGTTGCCATCGATATCCCGTCAGCTGGGGGAAGATTGTTACAAGTTGCCATTGGCATCCCATCAGCTGGGGGAATATTGTTACTAGTTGCCATCGGCATCCCGTCAGCTGGGGGAATATTGTTACTAGTTGCCATCGGCATCCCGTCAGCTGGGGGAATATTGTTACCATCGGCATCCCGTCAGCTGGAGGAATAGTGTTACCATCGGCATCCCGTCAGCTGGAGGAATAGTGTTACCATCGGCATCCTGTCAGCTAGGGGAATAGTGTTATTAGTTGCCATCGGCATGCCATCAGCTGGGGAAAATTGTTACTAGTTGCCATCGGCATCCAGTCAGCTGGGGGAATAGTGTTACTAGTTGCCATCGGCATCTCGTCATCTGGGGGAATATTGTTACAATTGGCATCCCGTCAGCTGGAGGAATAGTGTTACCATCGGCATCCCGTCAGCTGGGAGAATATTGTTACTAGTTGCCATCGGCATCCGGTCAGCTGGGGGAATATTGTTACTAGTTACCATCGGCATCTGTCAGCTGGGGGAATATTGTTACCATCGACATCCCGTCAGCTGGAGGAATAGTGTTACCATCGGCATCCCGTCAGCTGGGGGAATAGTGTTACTAGTTGCCATCGGCATGCCGTCAGCTGGGTTAATATTGTTACTAGTTGCCATCGGCATCCCGTCAGCTGGGGGAATATTGTTACTAGTTGCCATCGGCATCCTGTCAGCTGAGGGAATATTGTTACTAGTTGCCATCGGCATTCCCGTCAGCTGGGGGAATATTGTTACTAGTTGCCATCGGCATTCCTGTCAGCTGGAGGAATAGTGTTACTAGTTACCATCGGCATCCCATTAGCTGGGGAAATACTGTTACTAGTTGCCATAGGCATCCCGTCAGCTGGGGGAATATTGTTACCATCGGCATCCCGTCAACTGGGGGAATAGTGTTACTAGTTGCCATCGGCATCCCGTCAGCTGGGGGAATATTGTTACTAGTTGCCATTGACATCCCGTCAGCTGGGGGAATATTGTTACTAGTTGCCATCGGCATACCGTCGGCTGGGGGAATATTGTTACTAGATGCCTTCGGCATCCCGTTGGCTGGGGGAATATTGTTACTAGTTGCCATCAGCATCCCGTCAGCTGGGGGAATATTGTTACTAGTTGCCTTCGGCATCCCGTGAGCTGGGGGAATATTGTTACTAGTTACCATCGGCATCCCGTCAGCTGGGGGAATATTGTTACTAGTTGCCATCAGCATCCCGTCAGCTGGGGGAATATTGTTACTAGTTGCCATCGGCATCCCGTGAGCTGGGGGAATATTGTTACTAGTTACCATCGGCATCCCGTCAGCTGGGGGAATATTTTTACTAGTTACCATCGGCGTCCCGTCAGCTGGGGGAATATTGTTACCATCGGCATCCCGTCAGCTGGAGGAATAGTGTTACCATCGACATCCCGTCAGCTGGAGGAATAGTGTTACCATCGGCATCCCGTCAGCTGGGAGAATATTGTTACTAGTTGCCATCGGCATCCCGTCAGCTAGGGGAATAGTGTTACTAGTTGCCATCGGCATGCCATCAGCTGGGGAAAATTGTTACTAGTTGCCATCGGCATCCCGTCAGCTGGGGGAATAGTGTTACTAGTTACCATCGGCATCCCGTCAGCTGGGGGAATATTGTTACTAGTTGCCATCGGCATCTCATCAGCTGGGGGAATATTGTTACCATCGGCATCGTGTAAGCTGGAGGAATAGTGTTACCATCGGCATCCCGTCAGCTGGGAGAATATTGTAACTAGTTGCCATCGGCATCCCATCAGCTGGGGGAATATTGTTACTAGTTACCATCGGCATCCCGTCAGCTGGGGGAATATTGTTACCATCGGCATCCCGTCAGCTGGATGAATAGTGTTACCATCGGCATCCGGTCAGCTGGAGGAATAGTGTTACTAGTTGCCATCGGCATGCCGTCAGCTGGGCGAATATTGTTACTAGTTGCCATTGGCATGCCGTCAGATGGGGGAATATTGTTACTAGTTGCCATCGGCATCCCGTCAGCTGGGGAATATTGTTACTAGTTACCATCGGCATCCCGTCAGCTGGGGGAATATTGTTACTAGTTGCCATCGGCATCCCGTCAGCTGGGGGAATATTGTTACTAGTTGCCATCGGCATCTCATCAGCTGGGGGAATATTGTTACCATCGGCATCCCCTCAGCTGGAGGAATAGTGTTACCATCGGCATCCCGTCAGCTGGAGGAATAGAGTTACCATCGGAATCCCGTCACCTGGGGGAATAGTGTTACTAGTTGCCATCGGCATGCCGTCAGCTGGGTGAATAGTGTTACTAGTTGCCATCGGCATCCCGTCAGCTGGGGGAATATTGTTACTAGTTACCATCGGCATCCCATCAGCAGGGGGAATATTGTTACTAGTTGCCATCGGCATCCAGTCAGCTGGGGGAATATTGTTACTAGTTACCATCGGCATCCCGTCAGCTGGGGGAATATTGTTACTAGTTGCCATCGGCATCCCGTCAGCTGGGGGAATATTGTTACTAGTTGCCATCGGCATCCTGTCAGCTGTGGGAATAGAGTTACTAGTTACCATCGGCATCCCGTCAGCTGGGGGAATAGTGTTGCCATCGGCATCCCGTCAGCTGGGGGAATATTGTTACTAGTTGCCATCGGCATTCCCGTCAGCTGGGAGAATATTGTTACTAGTTTCCATCGGCATCCCGTCAGCTGGGGGAAGATTGTTACAAGTTGCCACCGGCATCCCGTCAGCTGGGGAAATATTGTTACCATCGGCATCCCGTCAGCTGGGGGAATAGTGTTACAAGTTGCCATCGGCATCCCGTTAGCTGGGGGAATATTGTTACTAGTTGCTATCGACATCCCGTCAGCTGGGGGAATATTGTTACTAGTTGCCATCGGCATCCCGTCGGCTGGGGGAATATTGTTACTAGTTGCCATCAGCATTCCCATCAGCTGGGGGAATATTGTTACTAGTTGCCATCGGCATTCCCGTCAGCTGGGGGAATATTGTTACTAGTTGCCATCGGCATTCCCCGTCAGCTGGGGGAATATTGTTACTAGTTGCCATCGGCATTCCCGTCAGCTGGAGGAATAGTGTTACTAGTTACCATCGGCATCCCGTTAGCTGGGGGAATACTGTTACTAGTTGCCATAGGCATCCCGTCAGCTGGGGGAATATTGTTACCATCGGCATCCCGTCAGCTGGAGGAATAGTGTTACCATCGGCATCCCGTCATCTGGGGGAATAGTGTTACTAGTTGCCATCGACATCCCGTCAGCTGGGGGAATATTGTTACTAGTTGCCATCGGCATCCCATCAGCTGGGGGAATATTGTTACTAGTTGCCATCGGCATCCCGTCAGCTGGGGGAATATTGTTACTAGTTGCCATCGGCATCCCGTGAGCTGGGGAATATTGTTACTAGTTACCATCGGCATCCCGTGAGCTGGGGGAATATTGTTACTAGTTGCCATCGGCATCCCGTGAGCTGGGGGAATATTGTTACTAGTTACCATAGGCATCCCGTCAGCTGGGGGAATATTGTTACTAGTTACCATCGGCATCCCATCAGCTGGAGGAATAGTGTTACCATCGGCATCCTGTCAGCTAGGGGAATAGTGTTATTAGTTGCCATCGGCATGCCATCAGCTGGGGAAAATTGTTACTAGTTGCCATCGGCATCCCGTGAGCAGGGGGAATATTGTTACTAGTTGCCATCGGCATCTTGTCAGCTGGGGGAATATTGTTACCATTGGCATCCCGTCAGCTGGAGGAATAGTGTTACCATCGGCATCCCGTCAGCTGGGGGAATATTGTTACTAGTTGCCATCAGCATCCTGTGAGCTGGGGGAATATTGTTACTAGTTACCATCGGCATCCCGTCAGCTGGGGGAATATTGTTACTAGTTACCATCGGCATACCGTCAGCTGGGGGAATAGTGTTACCATCGGCATCCCGTCAGCTGGAGGAATAGTGTTACCATCGGCATCCCGTCAGCTGGAGGAATAGTGTTACCATCGGCATCCTGTCAGCTAGGGGAATAGAGTTATTAGTTGCCATCGGCATCCCGTCAGCTGGGGGAATAGTGTTCCTAGTAACCATCGGCATCCCGTCAGCTGGGGGAATATTGTTATTATTTGCCATCGGCATCTCGTCAGCTGGGGGAATATTGTTACCATTGGCATCCCGTCAGCTGGAGGAATAGTGTTACCATCGGCATCCCGTCAGCTGGGAGAATATTGTTACTAGTTGCCATCGGCATCCCGTCAGCTGGGGGAATATTGTTACTAGTTACCATCGGCATCCCGTCAGCTGGGGGAATATTGTTACTAGTTACCATCGGCATACCGTCAGCTGGGGGAATAATGTTACCATCGGCATCCCGTCAGCTGGAGGAATAGTGTTACCATCGGCATCCCGTCAGCTGGAGGAATAGTGTTACCATCGGCATCCTGTCAGCTAGGGGAATAGTGTTATTAGTTGCCATCGGCATCCCGTCAGCTGGGGGAATAGTGTTCCTAGTTACCATCGGCATCCCGTCAGCTGGGGGAATATTGTTATTAGTTGCCATCGGCATCTCGTCAGCTGGGGGAATATTGTTACCATCGGCATCCCGTCAGCTGGGGGAATATTGTTACTAGTTGCCATTGACATCCCGTTAGCTGGGGGAATATTGTTACTAGTTGCCATCGGCATCCCGTCGGCTGGGGGAATATTGTTACTAGTTGCCATCAGCATCCCGTCAGCTGGGGGAATATTGTTACTAGTTGCCATCGGCATCCCGTGAGCTGGGGGAATATTGTTACTAGTTACCATCGGCATCCCGTCAGCTGGGGGAATATTGTTACCATCGGCATCCCGTCAGCTGGAGGAATAGTGTTACCATTGGCATCCCGTCAGCTGGAGGAATAGTGTTACCATCGGCATCCCGTCAGCTGGGGGAATAGTGTTACTAGTTGCCATCGGCATGCCATCAGCTGGGTGAATATTGTTACTAGTTGCCATCGGCATCCCGTCAGCTGGGGGAATATTGTTACTAGTTGCCATCGGCATCCCGTCAGCTGGGGGAATATTGTTACTAGTTGCCATCGGCATCCTGTCAGCTGAGGGAATATTGTTACTAGTTGCCATCGGCATTCCCGTCTGCTGGGGGAATATTGTTACTAGTTGCCATCGGCATTCCCGTCAGCTGGAGGAATAGTGTTACTAGTTACCATCGGCATCCCGTTAGCTGGGGGAATACTGTTACTAGTTGCCATAGGCATCCCGTCAGCTGGGGGAATATTGTTACCATTGGCATCCCGTCAGCTGGGGGAATAGTGTTACTAGTTGCCATCGGCATCCCGTCAGCTGGGGGAATATTGTTACTAGTTGCCATTGATATCCCGTCAGCTGGGGGAATATTGTTACTAGTTGCCATCGGCATCCCGTCGGCTGGGGGAATATTGTTACTAGTTGCCATCGGCATCCCGTCGGCTGGGGGAATATTGTTACTAGTTGCCATCAGCATCCCGTCAGCTGGGGGAATATTGTTACTAGTTGCCATCGGCATCCCGTGAGCTGGGGGAATATTGTTACTAGTTACCATCGGCATCCCGTCAGCTGGGGGAATATTGTTACAAGTTGCCATCAGCATCCCGTCAGCTGGGGGAATATTGTTACTAGTTGCCATCGGCATCCCGTGAGCTGGGGGAATATTGTTACTAGTTACCATCGGCATCCCATCAGCTGGGGGAATATTTTTACTAGTTACCATCGGAATCCCGTCAGCTGGGAGAATATTGTTACCATCGGCATCCCATCAGCAGGAGGAATAGTGTTACCATCGGGATCCCGTCAGCTGGGAGAATATTGTTACTAGTTGCCATCGGCATCCCGTCAGCTGGGGGAATATTGTTACTAGTTACCATCGGCATCCCGTCAGCTGGGGGAATATTGTTACCATCGGCATCCAGTCAGCTGGATGAATAGTGTTACCATCGGCATCCCGTCAGCTGGAGGAATAGTGTTACTAGTTGCCATCGGCATGCCGTCAGCTGGGGGAATATTGTTACTAGTTGCCATCGGCATGCTGTCAGATGGGGGAATATTGTTACTAGTTGCCATCGGCATCCCGTCAGCTGGGGGAATAGTGTTACTAGTTACCATCGGCATCCCGTCAGCTGGGGGAATATTGTTACTAGTTGCCATCGGCATCCCGTCAGCTGGGGGAATATTGTTACTAGTTGCCATCGGTATCTCATCAGCTGGGGGAATATTGTTACCATCGGCATCCCCTCAGCTGGGGGAATAGTGTTACCATCGGCATCCCGTCATCTGGAGGAATTGTGTTACCATCGGCATCCCGTCAGCTGGGGGAATAGTGTTACTAGTTGCCATCGGCATCCCGTCAGCTGGGGGAATATTGTTACTAGTTACCATCGGCATCCAGTCAGCAGGGGGAATATTGTTACTAGATGCCATCGGCATCCCGTCAGCTGGGGGAATATTGTTACTAGTTACCATCGGCATCCCGTCAGCTGGGGGAATATTGTTACTAATTGCCATCGGCATCCCATCAGCTGGGGGAATATTGATACTAGTTGCCATCGGCATCCCGTCAGCTGGGGGAATAGTGTTGCCATCGGCATCCCGTCAGCTGGGGGAATATTGTTACTAGTTGCCATCGGCATTCCAGTCAGCTGGGGGAATATTGTTACTAGTTGCCATCGACATCCCGTCAGCTGGGGGAAGATTGTTACAAGTTGCCATCAGCATCCCGTCAGCTGGGGGAATATTGTTACCATCGGCATCCCGTCAGCTGGGGGAATAGTGTTACAAGTTGCCATCGGCATCCTGTTAGCTGGAGGAAATATTGTTACTAGTTGCCATCGACATCCCGTCAGCTGGGGGAAGATTGTTAATAGTTGCCATCGGCATCCCGTCAGATGGGGGAATATTGTTACTAGTTACCATCGGCATCTCATCAGCTGGGGGAATATTGTTACCATCGGCATCCTGTCAGCTGGAGGAACAGTTTTACCATCTGCATTCCCGTCAGCTTGGGGAATAGTGTTACCATTGGCATCCCGTCAGCTGGAGGAATAGTGTTACCATCGGCATCCCGTGAGCTGGGGGAATCTTGTTACTAGTTACCATCGGCTTCCCGTCAGCTGGGGGAATATTGCTACTAGTTACCATCGGCATCCTGTCAGCAGGAGGAATATTGTTACCATCGGCATCCCATCAGCTGGAGGAATAGTGTTACCATCGGCATTGAGTCAGCTGGGAGAATATTGTTACTAGTTGCCATCGGCATCCCCTCAGCTGGGGGAATATTGTTACTAGTTACCATCGGCATCCCGTCAGCTGGAGGAATAGTGTTACCATCGGCATCCCGTCAGCTGGAGGAATAGTGTTACCATCGGCATCCAGTCAGCTGGAGGAATAGTGTTACCATTGGCATCACGTCAGCTGGGGGAATAGTGTTACTAGTTACCATCGGCATCCCGTCAGCTGGGGGAATATTGTTACTAGTTGCCATCGGCATCCCGTCAGCTGGGGGAATATTGTTACTAGTTACCATCGGCATCTCATCAGCTGGGGGAATATTGTTACCATCGGCATCCCGTCAGCTGGAGGAACAGTTTTACCATCTGCATTCCTGTCAGCTGGGGGAATAGTGTTACCATCGGCATCCCGTCAGCTGGAGGAATAGTGTTACCATCGGCATCCCGTGAGCTTGGGGGAATATTGTTACTAGTTACCATCGGCTTCCCGTCAGCTGGGGGAATATTGCTACTAGTTACAATCGGCATCCCATCAGCAGGGGGAATATTGTTACCATCGGCATTCCATCAGCTGGAGGAATAGTGTTACCATCGGCATCCCGTCAGCTGGGAGAATATTGTTACAAGTTGCCATCGGCATCCCCTCAGCTGGGGGAATATTGTTACTAGTTACCATCGGCATCCCGTCAGCTGGAGGAATAGTGTTACCATCGGCATCCCGTCAGCTGGAGGAATAGTGTTACCATCGGCATCCCGTCAGCTGGAAGAATAGTGTTACCATTGGCATCACGTCAGCTGGGGGAATAGTGTTACTAGTTACCATCGGCATCCCATCAGCTGGGGGAATATTGTTACTAGTTGCCATCGGCATCCCGTCAGCTGGGGGAATATTGTTACTAGTTACCATCGGCATCCCGTCAGCTGGGGGAATATTGTTACTAGTTGCCATCGGCATCCCGTCAGCTGAGGGAATATTGTGACTAGTTACCATCGGCATCCCGTCAGCTGGGGCAATAGTGTTTCCATCGGCATTCTGTCAGCAGGGGGAATATTGTTACTAGTTGCCATCGGCATCCCGTCAGCTGGGGTAAGATTGTTACTAGTTACCATCGGCATCCCGTCAGCTGGGGGAATATTGTTACTAGTTGCCATCGGCATCCCGTCAGCTGGGGGAATAGAGTTACTAGTTACCATCGGCATCTCGTCAGCTGGAAGAATAGTGTTACTAGTTACCATCGGCATCCCGTCAGCTGGGGGAATATTATTACTAGTTGCCATCGGCATCCCGTCAGCTGGGGGAATATTGTTACTAGTTGTCATCGGCATTCCCGTCAGCTGGGGGAATATTGTAACTAGTTGCCATCGGCATCCCGTCAGCTGTGGGAAGATTGTTACAAGTAGCCATCGGCATCCCGTCAGCTGGGGGAATATTGTTACTAGTTGCCATCGGCATCCCATCAGCTGGGGGAAGATGGTTACAAGTTGCCATCGGCATCCCGTCAGCTGGGGGAATATAGATACTAGTTGCAATCGGCATTCCCGTCAGCTGGGGGAATATTGTTACTAGTTACCATCGGCATTCCCGTCAGCTGGGGGAATAGTGTTACCATCAGCATCCCGTCAGCTGGGGGAATATTGTTAATAGTTGCCATCGGCATCCCGTCTGCTGGGGGAAGATTGTTACTAGTTGCCATCGGCATCCCGTCAGCTGTGGGAATATTGTTACTAGTTGCCATCGGCATTCCCGTAAACTGGGGGAATATTGTTACTAGTTGCCATTGGCATTCCCCTCAGCTGGGGGAATATTGTTACTAGTTGCCATCGGCATTCCCGTCAGCTGTGGGAATATTGTTACAAGTTGCCATCGGCATTCCCGTCAGCTGGAGGAATAGTGTTACTAGTTGCCATCGGCATTCCCGTCAGCTGGAGGAATAGTGTTACCATCGGCATCCCGTCAGCTGGAAGAATAGTGTTACTAGTTACCATCGGCATCCCGTCAGCTGGGGGAAAATTATTACTAGTTGCCATCGGCATCCCGTCAGCTGGGGGAATATTGTTACTAGTTGCCATCGGCATCCTGTCAGCTGGGGGAATAGTGTTACTAGTTACCATCAGCATCCCGTCAGCTGGGGGAATATTGTTACTAGTTGCCATCGGCATCCCGTCAGCTGGGGGAATATTGTTACTAGTTACCATCGGCATCCCGTCAGCTGGGGGAATATTGTTACTAGTTGCCATCGGCATCCCATCAGCTGAGGGAATATTGTTACTACTTACCATCGGCATCCCGTCAGCTGGGGCAATAGTGTTACCATCGGCATCCCGTCAGCTGGGGGAATATTGTTACTAGTTGCCATCGGCATCCCGTCAGCTGGGGTAAGATTGTTACTAGTTACCAACGGCATCCCGTCAGCTGGGGGAATATTGTTACTAGTTGCCATCAGCATCCCGTCAGCTGGGGGAATAGAGTTACTAGTTGCCATCGGCATCCCGTCAGCTGGGGGAATAGAGTTACTAGTTACCATCGGCATCTCGTCAGCTGGAAGAATAGTGTTACTAGTTACCATAGGCATCCCGTCAGCTAGGGGAATATTATTACTAGTTGCCATCGGCATCCCGTCAGCTGGGGGAATATTGTTACTAGTTGCCATCGGCATTCCCGTCAGCTGGGGGAATATTGTTACTAGTTGCCATCGGCATCCCGTGAGCTGGGGGAATATTGTTACTAGTTACCATCGGCATCCCGTCAGCTGGGGGAATATTGTTACAAGTTGCCATCAGCATCCCGTCAGCTGGGGGAATATTGTTACTAGTTGCCATCGGCATCCCGTGAGCTGGGGGAATATTGTTACTAGTTACCATCGGCATCCCGTCAGCTGGGGGAATATTTTTACTAGTTACCATCGGAATCCCGTCAGCTGGGGGAATATTGTTACCATCGGCATCCCATCAGCAGGAGGAATAGTGTTACCATCGGCATCCCGTCAGCTGGGAGAATATTGTTACTAGTTGCCATCGGCATCCCGTCAGCTGGGGGAATATTGTTACTAGTTACCATCGGCATCCCGTCAGCTGGGGGAATATTGTTACCATCGGCATCCAGTCAGCTGGATGAATAGTGTTACCATCGGCATCCCGTCAGCTGGAGGAATACTGTTACTAGTTGCCATCGGCATGCCGTCAGCTGGGGGAATATTGTTACTAGTTGCCATCGGCATGCTGTCAGATGGGGGAATATTGTTACTAGTTGCCATCGGCATCCCGTCAGCTGGGGGAATAGTGTTACTAGTTACCATCGGCATCCCGTCAGCTGGGGGAATATTGTTACTAGTTGCCATCGGCATCCCGTCAGCTGGGGGAATATTGTTACTAGTTGCCATCGGCATCTCATCAGCTGGGGGAATATTGTTACCATCGGCATCCCCTCAGCTGGGGGAATAGTGTTACCATCGGCATCCCGTCATCTGGAGGAATTGTGTTACCATCGGCATCCCGTCAGCTGGGGGAATAGTGTTACTAGTTGCCATCGGCATCCCGTCAGCTGGGGGAATATTGTTACTAGTTACCATCGGCATCCCGTCAGCAGGGGGAATATTGTTACTAGATGCCATCGGCATCCCGTCAGCTGGGGTAAGATTGTTACTAGTTACCATCGGCATCCCGTCAGCTGGGGGAATATTGTTACTAGTTGCCATCGGCATCCCGTCAGCTGGGGGAATAGAGTTACTAGTTACCATCGGCATCTCGTCAGCTGGAAGAATAGTGTTACTAGTTACCATCGGCATCCCGTCAGCTGGGGGAATATTATTACTAGTTGCCATCGGCATCCCGTCAGCTGGGGGAATATTGTTACTAGTTGTCATCGGCATTCCCGTCAGCTGGGGGAATATTGTAACTAGTTGCCATCGGCATCCCGTCAGCTGTGGGAAGATTGTTACAAGTAGCCATCGGCATCCCGTCAGCTGGGGGAATATTGTTACTAGTTGCCATCGGCATCCCATCAGCTGGGGGAAGATGGTTACAAGTTGCCATCGGCATCCCGTCAGCTGGGGGAATATAGATACTAGTTGCAATCGGCATTCCCGTCAGCTGGGGGAATATTGTTACTAGTTACCATCGGCATTCCCGTCAGCTGGGGGAATAGTGTTACCATCAGCATCCCGTCAGCTGGGGGAATATTGTTAATAGTTGCCATCGGCATCCCGTCTGCTGGGGGAAGATTGTTACTAGTTGCCATCGGCATCCCGTCAGCTGTGGGAATATTGTTACTAGTTGCCATCGGCATTCCCGTAAACTGGGGGAATATTGTTACTAGTTGCCATTGGCATTCCCCTCAGCTGGGGGAATATTGTTACTAGTTGCCATCGGCATTCCCGTCAGCTGTGGGAATATTGTTACAAGTTGCCATCGGCATTCCCGTCAGCTGGAGGAATAGTGTTACTAGTTGCCATCGGCATTCCCGTCAGCTGGAGGAATAGTGTTACCATCGGCATCCCGTCAGCTGGAAGAATAGTGTTACTAGTTACCATCGGCATCCCGTCAGCTGGGGGAAAATTATTACTAGTTGCCATCGGCATCCCGTCAGCTGGGGGAATATTGTTACTAGTTGCCTTCGGCATCCTGTCAGCTGGGGGAATAGTGTTACTAGTTACCATCAGCATCCCGTCAGCTGGGGGAATATTGTTACTAGTTGCCATCGGCATCCCGTCAGCTGGGGGAATATTGTTACTAGTTACCATCGGCATCCCGTCAGCTGGGGGAATATTGTTACTAGTTGCCATCGGCATCCCATCAGCTGAGGGAATATTGTTACTACTTACCATCGGCATCCCGTCAGCTGGGGCAATAGTGTTACCATCGGCATCCCGTCAGCTGGGGGAATATTGTTACTAGTTGCCATCGGCATCCCGTCAGCTGGGGTAAGATTGTTACTAGTTACCAACGGCATCCCGTCAGCTGGGGGAATATTGTTACTAGTTGCCATCAGCATCCCGTCAGCTGGGGGAATAGAGTTACTAGTTGCCATCGGCATCCCGTCAGCTGGGGGAATAGAGTTACTAGTTACCATCGGCATCTCGTCAGCTGGAAGAATAGTGTTACTAGTTACCATAGGCATCCCGTCAGCTAGGGGAATATTATTACTAGTTGCCATCGGCATCCCGTCAGCTGGGGGAATATTGTTACTAGTTGCCATCGGCATTCCCGTCAGCTGGGGGAATATTGTTACTAGTTGCCATCGGCATCCCGTGAGCTGGGGGAATATTGTTACTAGTTACCATCGGCATCCCGTCAGCTGGGGGAATATTGTTACAAGTTGCCATCAGCATCCCGTCAGCTGGGGGAATATTGTTACTAGTTGCCATCGGCATCCCGTGAGCTGGGGGAATATTGTTACTAGTTACCATCGGCATCCCGTCAGCTGGGGGAATATTTTTACTAGTTACCATCGGAATCCCGTCAGCTGGGGGAATATTGTTACCATCGGCATCCCATCAGCAGGAGGAATAGTGTTACCATCGGCATCCCGTCAGCTGGGAGAATATTGTTACTAGTTGCCATCGGCATCCCGTCAGCTGGGGGAATATTGTTACTAGTTACCATCGGCATCCCGTCAGCTGGGGGAATATTGTTACCATCGGCATCCAGTCAGCTGGATGAATAGTGTTACCATCGGCATCCCGTCAGCTGGAGGAATACTGTTACTAGTTGCCATCGGCATGCCGTCAGCTGGGGGAATATTGTTACTAGTTGCCATCGGCATGCTGTCAGATGGGGGAATATTGTTACTAGTTGCCATCGGCATCCCGTCAGCTGGGGGAATAGTGTTACTAGTTACCATCGGCATCCCGTCAGCTGGGGGAATATTGTTACTAGTTGCCATCGGCATCCCGTCAGCTGGGGGAATATTGTTACTAGTTGCCATCGGCATCTCATCAGCTGGGGGAATATTGTTACCATCGGCATCCCCTCAGCTGGGGGAATAGTGTTACCATCGGCATCCCGTCATCTGGAGGAATTGTGTTACCATCGGCATCCCGTCAGCTGGGGGAATAGTGTTACTAGTTGCCATCGGCATCCCGTCAGCTGGGGGAATATTGTTACTAGTTACCATCGGCATCCCGTCAGCAGGGGGAATATTGTTACTAGATGCCATCGGCATCCCGTCAGCTGGGGGAATATTGTTACTAGTTACCATCGGCATCCCCTCAGCTGGGGGAATATTGTTACTAATTGCCATCGGCATCCCATCAGCTGGGGGAATATTGATACTAGTTGCCATCGGCATCCCGTCAGCTGGGGGAATAGTGTTGCCATCGGCATCCCGTCAGCTGGGGGAATATTGTTACTAGTTGCCATCGGCATTCCAGTCAGCTGGGGGAATATTGTTACTAGTTGCCATCGACATCCCGTCAGCTGGGGGAAGATTGTTACAAGTTGCCATCAGCATCCCGTCACCTGGGGGAATATTGTTACCATCGGCATCCCGTCAGCTGGGGGAATAGTGTTACAAGTTGCCATCGGCATCCTGTTAGCTGGAGGAAATATTGTTACTAGTTGCCATCGACATCCCGTCAGCTGGGGGAATATTGTTACTAGTTGCCATCGGCATCCCGTCAGCTGGGGGAAGATTGTTAATAGTTGCCATCGGCATCCCGTCAGATGGGGGATTATTGTTACTAGTTACCATCGGCATCTCATCAGCTGGGGGAATATTGTTACCATCGGCATCCTGTCAGCTGGAGGAACAGTTTTACCATCTGCATTCCCGTCAGCTTGGGGAATAGTGTTACCATTGGCATCCCGTCAGCTGGAGGAATAGTGTTACCATCGGCATCCCGTGAGCTGGGGGAATATTGTTACTAGTTACCATTGGCTTCCCGTCAGCTGGGGGAATATTGCTACTAGTTACCATCGGCATCCCGTCAGCAGTAGGAATATTGTTACCATCGGCATCCCATCAGCTGGAGGAATAGTGTTACCATCGGCATTGAGTCAGCTGGGAGAATATTGTTACTAGTTGCCATCGGCATCCCCTCAGCTGGGGGAATATTGTTACTAGTTACCATCGGCATCCCGTCAGCTGGAGGAATAGTGTTACCATCGGCATCCCGTCAGCTGGAGGAATAGTGTTACCATCGGCATCCAGTCAGCTGGAGGAATAGTGTTACCATTGGCATCACGTCAGCTGGGGGAATAGTGTTACTAGTTACCATCGGTATCCCGTCAGCTGGGGGAATATTGTTACTAGTTGCCATCGGCATCCCGTCAGCTGGGGGAATATTGTTACTAGTTACCATCGGCATCTCATCAGCTGGGGGAATATTGTTACCATCGGCATCCCGTCAGCTGGAGGAACAGTTTTACCATCTGCATTCCTGTCAGCTGGGGGAATAGTGTTACCATCGGCATCCCGTCAGCTGGAGGAATAGTGTTACCATCGGCATCCCGTGAGCTGGGGGAATATTGTTACTAGTTACCATCGGCTTCCCGTCAGCTGGGGGAATATTGCTACTAGTTACAATCGGCATCCCGTCAGCAGGGGGAATATTGTTACCATCGGCATTCCATCAGCTGGAGGAATAGTGTTACCATCGGCATCCCGTCAGCTGGGAGAATATTGTTACAAGTTGCCATCGGCATCCCCTCAGCTGGGGGAATTTTGTTACTAGTTACCATCGGCATCCCGTCAGCTGGAGGAATAGTGTTACCATCGGCATCCCGTCAGCTGGAGGAATAGTGTTACCATCGGCATCCCGTCAGCTGGAAGAATAGTGTTACCATTGGCATCACCTCAGCTGGGGGAATAGTGTTACTAGTTACCATCGGCATCCCGTCAGCTGGGGGAATATTGTTACTAGTTGCCATCGGCATCCCGTCAGCTGGGGGAATATTGTTACTAGTTACCATCGGCATCCCGTCAGCTGGGGGAATATTGTTACTAGTTGCCATCGGCATCCCGTCAGCTGAGGGAATATTGTGACTAGTTACCATCGGCATCCCGTCAGCTGGGGCAATAGTGTTTCCATCGGCATTCGGTCAGCAGGGGGAATATTGTTACTAGTTGCCATCGGCATCCCGTCAGCTGGGGTAAGATTGTTACTAGTTACCATCGGCATCCCGTCAGCTGGGGGAATATTGTTACTAGTTGCCATCGGCATCCCGTCAGCTGGGGGAATAGAGTTACTAGTTACCATCGGCATCTCGTCAGCTGGAAGAATAGTGTTACTAGTTACCATCGGCATCCCGTCAGCTGGGGGAATATTATTACTAGTTGCCATCGGCATCCCGTCAGCTGGGGGAATATTGTTACTAGTTGTCATCGGCATTCCCGTCAGCTGGGGGAATATTGTAACTAGTTGCCATCGGCATCCCGTCAGCTGCGGGAAGATTGTTACAAGTTGCCATCGGCATCCCGTCAGCTGGGGGAATATTGTTACTAGTTGCCATCGGCATCCCATCAGCTGGGGGAAGATGGTTACAATTTGCCATCGGCATCCCGTCAGCTGGGGGAATATAGATACTAGTTGCAATCGGCATTCCCGTCAGCTGGGGGAATATTGTTACTAGTTACCATCGGCATTCCCGTCAGCTGGGGGAATAGTGTTACCATCAGCATCCCGTCAGCTGGGGGAATATTGTTAATAGTTGCCATCGGCATCCCGTCTGCTGGGGGAAGATTGTTACTAGTTGCCATCGGCATCCCGTCAGCTGTGGGAATATTGTTACTAGTTGCCATCGGCATTCCCGTAAACTGGGGGAATATTGTTACTAGTTGCCATTGGCATTCCCCTCAGCTGGGGGAATATTGTTACTAGTTGCCATCGGCATTCCCGTCAGCTGGAGGAATAGTGTTACTAGTTGCCATCGGCATTCCCGTCAGCTGGAGGAATAGTGTTACCATCGGCATCCCGTCAGCTGGAAGAATAGTGTTACTAGTTACCATCGGCATCCCGTCAGCTGGGGGAAAATTATTACTAGTTGCCATCGGCATCCCATCAGCTGGGGGAATATTGTTACTAGTTGCCATCGGCATCCTGTCAGCTGGGGGAATAGTGTTACTAGTTACCATCAGCATCCCGTCAGCTGGGGGAATATTGGTACTAGTTGCCATCGGCATCCCGTCAGCTGGGGGGATATTGTTACTAGTTACCATCGGCATCCCGTCAGCTGGGGGAATATTGTTACTAGTTGCCATCGGCATCCCGTCAGCTGAGGGAATATTGTTACTACTTACCATCGGCATCCCGTCAGCTGGGGCAACAGTGTTACCATCGGCATCCCGTCAGTTGGGGGAATATTGTTACTAGTTGCCATCGGCATCCCGTCAGCTGGGGTAAGATTGTTACTAGTTACCAACGGCATCCCGTCAGCTGGGGGAATATTGTTACTAGTTGCCATCAGCATCCCGTCAGCTGGGGGAATAGAGTTACTAGTTGCCATCGGCATCCCGTCAGCTGGGGGAAAAGAGTTACTAGTTACCATCGGCATCTCGTCAGCTGGAAGAATAGTGTTACTAGTTACCATAGGCATCCCGTCAGCTAGGGGAATATTATTACTAGTTGCCATCGGCATCCCGTCAGCTGGGGGAATATTGTTACTAGTTGCCATCGGCATTCCCGTCAGCTGGGGGAATATTGTTACTAGTTGCCATCGGCATCCCGTCAGCTGGGGGAAGATTGTTACAAGTTGCCATCGGCATCCCGTCAGCTGGGGGAATATTGTTACTAGTTGCCATCGGCATCCTGTCAGCTGCGGGGAAGATTGTTACAAGTTGCCATTGGCATCCCGTCAGCTGGGGGAATATAGTTACTAGTTGCCATCGGCATTCCCGTCAGCTGGGGGAATATTGTTACTAGTTGCCATCGGCATTCCCATCAGCTGGGGGAATAGTGTTACCATCAGCATCCCGTCAGCTGGGGGAATATTGTTACTAGTTACATCGGCATCCCGTCAGCTGGGGGAAGATTGTTACTAGTTGATATCGGCATCCCGTCAGCTGAGGGAATATTGTTACTAGTTGCCATCGGCATTCCAGTCAGCAGGGGGAATATTGTTACTAGTTGCCATCGGCATTCCCCTCAGCTGGGGGAATATTGTTACTAGTTGCCATCGGCATTCCCGTCAGCTGGGGGAATATTGTTACTAGTTGCCATCGGCATTCCCGTCAGCTGGGGGAATAGTGTTCCTAGTTACCATCGGCATCCCGTCAGCTGGGGGAATATTGTTACTAGTTGCCATAGGCATCCCGTCAGCTGGGGGAATATTGTTACCATCGGCATCCCGTCAGCTGGGGGAATAGTGTTACTAGTTGCCATCGGCATCCCGTCAGCTGGGGGAATATTGTTACTAGTTGCCATTGACATCCCGTCAGCTGGGGCAATATTGTTACTAGTTGCCATCGGCATCCCCTCGGCTGGGGGAATATTGTTACTAGTTGCCATCAGCATCCCGTGAGCTGGAGGAATATTGTTACTAGTTGCCATCGGCATCCCGTGAGCTGGGGGAATATTGTTACTAGTTACCATCGGCATCCCGTCAGCTGGGGGAATATTGTTTCTAGTTGCCATCGGCATCCCGTGAGCTGGGGGAATATTGTTACTAGTTACCATCGGCATCCCGTCAGCTGGGGGAATATTGTTACTAGTTACCATCGGCATCCCGTCAGCTGGGGGAATATTGTTACCATCGGCATCCCGTCAGCTGGAGGAATAGTGTTACCATCGGCATCCCGTCTGCTGGAGGAATAGTGTTACCATCGGCATCCTGTCAGCTAGGGGAATAGTGTTATTAGTTGCCATCGGCATGCCGTCAGCTGGGGAAAATTGTTACTAGTTGCCATCGGCATCCCGTGAGCTGGATGAATATTGTTACTAGTTGCCATCGGCATCTCGTCAGCTGGGGGAATATTGTTACCATTGGCATCCCGTCAGCTGGAGGAATAGTGTTACCATCGGCATCCCGTCAGCTGGGAGAATATTGTTACTAGTTGCCATCGGCATCCCGTGAGCTGGGGGAATATTGTTACTAATTACCATCGGCATCCCCTCAGCTGGGGGAATATTGTTACTAGTTACCATCGGCATCCCGTCAGCTAGGGGAATAGTGTTATTAGTTGCCATCGGCATGCCGTCAGCTGGGGAAAATTGCTACTAGTTGCCATCGGCATCCCGTCAGCTGGGGGAATAGTGTTCCTAGTTACCATCAGCATCCCGTCAGCTGGAGAAATATTGTTACTAGTTGCCATCGGCATCTCGTCAGCTGGAGGAATAGTGTTACCATCGGCATCCCGTCAGCTGGGAGAATATTGTTACTAGCTGCCATCGGCATCCCGTCAGCTGGGGGAATATTGTTACTAGTTACCATCGGCATCCCGTCAGCTGGGGGAATATTGTTACCATCGGCATCCCGTCAGCTGGGGGAATAGTGTTACCATCGGCATCCCGTCAGCTGGGGGAATAGTGTTACTAGTTGCCATCGGCATGCCGTCAGCTGGGGGAATATTGTTACTAGTTGCCATCGGCATCCCGTCAGCTGGGGGAATATTGTTACTAGTTGCCATCGGCATCCTGTCAGCTGAGGGAATATTGTTACTAGTTGCCAACGGCATTCCCGTCAGCTGGAGGAATATTGTTACTAGTTGCCATCGGCATCCCGACGGCTGGGGGTATATTGTTACTAGTTGCCATCAGCATCCCGTCAGCTGGGGGAATATTGTTACTATTTGCCATCGGCATCCCGTGAGATGGGGGAATATTGTTACTAGTTACTAAAGGCATCCCGTCAGCTGGGGGAATATTGTTACTAGTTGCCATCAGCATCCCGTCAGCTGGGGGAATATTGTTACTAGTTACCATCGGCATCCCGTTAGCTGGGGGAATACTGTTACTAGTTGCCTTAGGCATCCCGTCAGCTGGGGGAATATTGTTACCATCGGCATCCCGTCAGCTGGGGGAATAGTGTTACTAGTTGCCATCGGCATCCCGTCAGCTGGGGGAATATTGTTACTAGATGCCATTGACATCCCGTCAGCTGGGGGAATATTGTTACTAGTTGCCATCGGCATCCCGTCGGCTGGGGGAATATTGTTACTAGTTGCCATCGGCATCCCGTGAGCTGGGGGAATATTGTTACTAGTTACCATCGGCATTCCGTCAGCTGGTGGAATATTGTTACTAGTTGCCATCAGCATCCCGTCAGCTTGGGGAATATTGTTACTAGTTGCCATCGGCATCCCGTGAGCTGGGGTAATATTGTTAGTAGTTACCATCGGCATCCCGTCAGCTGGGGGAATATATTTACTAGTTACCATCGGCATCCCGTCAGCTGGGGGAATATTGTTACCATCGGCATCCCGTCAGCTGGAGAAATAGTGTTACCATCGGCATCCCGTCAGCTGGAGGAATAGTGTTACCATCGGCATCCCGTCAGCTGGGAGAATATTGTTACTAGTTGCCATCGGCATCCCGTCAGCTAGGGGAATAGTGTTTCTAGTTGCCATCGGCATGCCGTCAGCTGGGAAAAATTGTTACTAGTTGCCATCGGCATCCCATCAGCTGGGGAATAGTGTTACTAGTTACCATCGGCATCCCGACAGCTGGGGGAATATTGTTACAAGTTGCCATCGGCATCCCGTAAGCTGGAGGAATAGTGTTACCATCGGCATCCCGTCAGCTGGGAGAATATTGTTACTAGTTGTCATCGATCGACATCCCGTCAGCTGGGGGAATATTGTTACTAGTTGCCATCGGCATCCCGTCAGCTGTGGGAATAGTGTTACTAGTTGCCATCACCATGCCGTCAGCTGGGGGAATAGTGTTACTAGTTGCCATCGGCATCCCGTCAGCTGGGGGAATATTGTTACTAGTGACCATCGGCATCCCGTCAGCAGGGGGAATATTGTTACAAGTTGCCATCGGCATCCCGTCAGCTGGGGGAATATTGTTACTAGTTACCATCGGCATCCCGTCAGCTGGGGCAATAGTGTTACCATCGGCATTCTGTCAGCTGGGGGAATATTGTTACTAGTTGCCATCGGCATCCCGTCAGCTGGGGTAAGATTGTTACTAGTTACCATCGGCATCCCGTCACCTGGGGGAATATTGATACTAGTTGCCATCGGCATCCCATCAGCTGGGGGAATAGAGTTACTAGTTACCATCGGCATCTCGTCAGCTGGAAGAATAGTGTTACTAGTTACCATCGGCATCCCGTCAGCTGGGGGAATATTATTACTAGTTGCCATCGGCATCCCGTCAGCTGGGGGAATATTGTTACTAGTTGTCATCGGCATTCCCGTTAGCTGGGGGAATATTGTAACTAGTTGCCATCGGCATCCCGTCAGCTGCGGGAAGATTGTTACAAGTTGCCATCGGCATCCCGTCAGCTGGGGGAATATTGTTACTAGTTGCCATCGGCATCCCATCAGCTGGGGGAAGATGGTTACAAGTTGCCATCGGCATCCCGTCAGCTGGGGGAATATAGATACTAGTTGCCATCAGCATTCCCGTCAGCTGGGGGAATATTGTTACTAGTTACCATCGGCATTCCCATCAGCTGGGGGAATAGTGTTACCATCAGCATCCCGTCAGCTGGGGGAATATTGTTAATAGTTGCCATCGGCATCCCGTCAGCTGGGGGAAGATTGTTACTAGTTGCCATCGGCATCCCGTCAGCTGTGGGAATATTGTTACTAGTTTCCATCGGCATTCCCGTAAACTGGGGGAATATTGTTACTAGTTGCCATCGGCAATCCTCTCAGCTGGGGGAATATTGTTACTAGTTGCCATCGGCATTCCCGTCAGCTGTGGGAATATTGTTACTAGTTGCCATCGGCATTCCCGTCAGCTGGAGGAATAGTGTTACTAGTTGCCATCGGCATTCCCGTCAGCTGGAGGAATAGTGTTACCATCGGCATCCCGTCAGCTGGAAGAATAGTGTTACTAGTTACCATCGGCATCCCGTCAGCTGGGGGAAAAGTATTACTAGTTGCCATCAGCATCCAGTCAGCTGCGGGAATATTGTTACTAGTTGCCATCGGCATCCTGTCAGCTGGGGGAATAGTGTTACTAGTTACCATCAGCATCCCGTCAGCTGGGGGAATATTGTTACTAGTTGCCATGGGCATCCCGTCAGCTGGGGGAATATTGTTACTAGTTACCATCGACATCCCGTCAGCTGGGGGAATATTGTTACTAGTTGCCATCAGCATCCCGTCAGGTGGGGGAATATTGTTACTAGTTGCCATGGGAATCCCGTCAGCTGGGGGAATACTGTTACTAGTTACCATCGGCATCCCGTCAGCTGGGGCAATAGTGTTACCATCGGCATCCCGTCAGCTGGGGGAATATTGTTACTAGTTGCCATCGGCATCCCGTCAGCTGGGGTAAGATTGTTACTAGTTACCATCGGCATCCCGTCAGCTGGGGGAATATTGTTACTAGTTGCCATCGGCATCCCGTCAGCTGGGGGAATAGAGTTACTAGTTACCATCGGCATCTCGTCAGCTGGAAGAATAGTGTTACTAGTTACCATCGGCATCCCGTCAGCTGGGGGAATATTATTACTAGTTGCCATCGGCATCCCGTCAGCTGGGGGAATATTGTTACTAGTTGCCATCGGCATTCCCGTCAGCTGGGGGAATATTGTTACTAGTTGCCATCGGCATCCCGTCAGCTGGGGGAAGATTGTTACAAGTTGCCATCGGCATCCCGTCAGCTGGGGGAATATTGTTACTAGTTGCCATCGGCATCCTGTCAGCTGGTGGAAGATTGTTACAAGTTGCCATTGACATCCCGTCAGCTGGGGGAATATAGTTACTAGTTGCCATCGGCATTCCCGTCAGCTGGGGGAATATTGTTACTAGTTGCCATCGGCATTCCCATCAGCTGGGGGAATAGTGTTACCATCAGCATCCCATCAGCTGGGGGAATATTGTTACTAGTTCCATCGGCATCCCGTCAGCTGGGGGAAGATTGTTACTAGTTGCCATCGGCATCCCGTCAGCTGAGGGAATATTGTTACTAGTTGCCATCGGCATTCCCGTCAGCAGGGGGAATATTGTTACTAGTTGCCATCGGCATTCCCCTCAGCTGGGGGAATATTGCTACTAGTTGCCATCGGCATTCCCGTCAGCTGGGAGAATATTGTTACTAGTTGCCATCGGCATTCCCGTCAGCTGGGGGAATAGTGTTCCTAGTTACCATCGGCATCCCGTCAGCTGGGGGAATATTGTTACTAGTTGCCATAGGCATCCCGTCAGCTGGGGGAATATTGTTACCATCGGCATCCCGTCAGCTGGGGGAATAGTGTTACTAGTTGCCATCAGCATCCCGTCAGCTGGGGGAATATTGTTACATGTTGCCATTGACATCCCGTCAGCTGGGGCAATATTGTTACTAGTTGCCATCGGCATCCCCTCGGCTGGGGGAATATTGTTACTAGTTGCCATCAGCATCCCGTGAGCTGGGGGAATATTGTTACTAGTTGCCATCGGCATCCCGTGAGCTTGGGGAATATTGTTACTAGTTACCATCGGCATCCCATCAGCTGGGGGAATATTGTTTCTAGTTGCCATCGGCATCCCGTGAGCTGGGGGAATATTGTTACTAGTTACCATCGGCATCCCGTCAGCTGGGGGAATATTGTTACTAGTTACCATCGGCATCCCGTCAGCTGGGGGAATATTGTTACCATCGGCATCCCGTCAGCTGGAGGAATAGTGTTACCATCGGCATCCCGTCTGCTGGAGGAATAGTGTTACCATCGGCATCCTGTCAGCTGGGGGAATATTGTTTCTAGTTGCCATCGGCATGCCGTCAGCTGGGGAAAATTGTTACTAGTTGCCATCGGCATC
Source organism: Taudactylus pleione (assembly GCA_031769625.1). Classification (NCBI taxonomy): domain Eukaryota; kingdom Metazoa; phylum Chordata; class Amphibia; order Anura; family Myobatrachidae; genus Taudactylus; species Taudactylus pleione. Next base: position 491,667 of record JAUIMM010000617.1, read on the forward strand.
CCGTGAGCTGGGGGAATATTGTTACTAGTTGCCATCGGCATCTCGTCAGCTGGGGGAATATTGTTACCATTGGCATCCCGTCAGCTGGGGGAATATTGTTACTAGTTGCCATCGGCATCTCGTCAGCTGGAGGAATAGTGTTACCATCGGCATCCCGTCAGCTGGGAGAATATTGTTACTAGTTGCCATCGGCATCCCGTCAGCTGGGGGAATATTGTTACTAATTACCATCGGCATCCCGTCAGCTGGGGGAATATTGTTACTAGTTGCCATCGGCATCCTGTCAGCTGAGGGAATATTGTTACTATTTGCCATCGGCATTCCCGTTAGCTGGGGGAATATTGTTACTAGTTGCCATCGGCATCCCGACGGCTGGGGGAATATTGTTACTAGTTGCCATCAGCATCCCGTCAGCTGGGGGAATATTGTTACTAGTTGCCATCGGCATCCCGTGAGATGGGGGAATATTGTTACTAGTTATCATCGGCATCCCGTCAGCTGGGGGAATATTGTTACTAGTTGCCATCAGCATCCCGTCAGCTGGGGGAATATGGTTACTAGTTACCATCGGCATCCTGTTAGCTGGGGGAATACTGGCCCTCATTCAGAGCCGTACGCTCTGAACAGAGCGCACGCTCTGCATGAGGGCCGTGCTCCTTTTTCATGGAGCGTCCTCCTGGACGCTCGTATAGCTGTGGGTCACCACCCACAGGCTATATGAGCGTGCATTTTGATGGCCGCGATGGTCGTGACCATCGCGACCATCGAAACTGCGAGCCGGAGCCTGCGGTTGAGGTTTTCAACCGCAAGCTCCGGAGTGATTTTGGCTCTATCAGAGCCAAAATCACTCCCACTGACATCACTACTGATGTCAGTGGGCCGGCTTCTGACGGGAGGCGTTCCCGTGGGAACGCCCCCGTCAGGGAGGCACGCCCCCGGCACGCCCACCAAAGGGGGCGTGCTGTCAATCAACATTGACAGCACGCCCCCTTTGATCGGACACAATGAGCGAAGGAAAGTCCTTCGCTCGTCGTGTCTGGCGCATGCGCACGACGGAGCTCCCTCCGTCGTGCGCATGCTCAGTGCAGACCATCGACCCACTTGCGAGCGTACAGCCGCTCGCGAGTGGGTCTGAATCAGGCCCACTGTTACTAGTTGCCATAGGCATCCCGTCAGCTGGGGGACTATTGTTACCATCGGCATCCCGTCAGCTGGGGGAATAGTGTTACTAGTTGCCATCGGCATCCCGTCAGCTGGGGGAATATTGTTACTAGATGCCATTGACATCCCGTCAGCTGGGGGAATATTGTTACTAGTTGCCATCGGCATCCCGTCGGCTGGGGGAATATTGTTACTAGTTGCCATCGGCATCCCGTGAGCTGGGGGAATATTGTTACTAGTTACCATCGGCATCCCGTCAGCTGGTGGAATATTGTTACTAGTTGCCATCAGCATCCCGTCAGCTGGGGGAATATTGTTACTAGTTGCCATCGGCATCCCGTGAGCTGGGGTAATATTGTTAGTAGTTACCATCGGCATCCCGTCAGCTGGGGGAATATTTTTACTAGATACCATCGGCATCCCGTCAGCTGGGGGAATATTGTTACCATCGGCATCCCGTCAGCTGGAAGAATAGTGTTACCATCGGCATCCCGTCAGCTGGAGGAATAGTGTTACCATCGGCATCCCGTCAGCTGGGAGAATATTGTTACTAGTTGCCATCGGCATCCCGTCAGCTAGGGGAATAGTGTTACTAGTTGCCATCAGCATGCCGTCAGCTGGGAAAAATTGTTACTAGTTGCCATCGGCATTCCATCAGCTGGGGGAATAGTGTTACTAGTTACGTTCGGCATCCCGACAGCTGGGGGAATATTGTTACTAGTTGCCATCGGCATCTCGTTAGCTGGGGGAATATTCTTACCATCGGCATCCCGTAAGCTGGAGGAATAGTGTTACCATCGGCATCCCGTCAGCTGGGAGAATATTGTTACTAGTTGTCATCGATCGGCATCCCGTCAGCTGGGGGAATATTGTTACTAGTTACCATCGGCATCCCGTCTGCTGGGGGAATATTGTTACTAGTTGCCATCGGCATCCCGTCAGCTGGGGGAATATTGTTACTAGTTGCCATCGGCATCTCGTCAGCTGGGGGAATATTGTTACCATCGGAATCCCCTCAGCTGGGGGAATAGTGTTACCATCGGCATCCCGTCAGCTGGAGGAATATTGTTACCATCGGCATCCCGTCAGCTAGGGGAATAGTGTTACTAGTTGCCATCGGCATGCAGTCAGCTGGGGGAATAGTGTTACTAGTTGCCATCGGAATCCCGTCAGCTGGGGGAATAGTGTTACTAGTTGCCATCACCATGCCGTCAGCTGGGGGAATAGTGTTACTAGTTGCCATCGGCATCCCGTCAGCAGGGGGAATATTGTTACTAGTTACCATCGGCATCCCGTCAGCAGGGGGAATATTGTTACTAGTTGCCATCGGCATCCCATCAGCTGGGGGAATATTGTTACTAGTTACCATCGGCATCCCGTCAGCTGGGGGAATATTGTTACTAGTTGCCATCGGCATCCCGTCAGCTGGGGGAATAGATTTACTAGTTACCATCGGCATCCCGTCAGCTGGGGTAATAGTGTTGCCATCGGCATCCCGTCAGCTGGGGGAATATTGTTACTAGTTACCATCGGCATCCCGTCAGCTGGGGCAATAGTGTTACCATCGGCATCCCGTCAGCTGGGGGAATATTGTTACCAGTTGCCTTCGGCATCCCGTCAGCTGGGGCAATAGTGTTACCATCGGCATCCCGTCAGCTGGGGGAATATTGTTACTAGTTGCCATCGGCATCCCGTCAGCTGGGGGAATAGATTTACTAGTTACCATCGGCATCCCGTCAGCTGGGGTAATAGTGTTGCCATCGGCATCCCGTCAGCTGGGGGAATATTGTTACTAGTTACCATCGGCATCCCGTCAGCTGGGGTAATAGTGTTGCCATCGGCATCCCGTCAGCTGGGGGAATATTGTTACTAGTTACCATCGGCATCCCGTCAGCTGGGGTAATAGTGTTGCCATCGGCATCCCGTCAGCTGGGGGAATATTGTTACTAGTTACCATCGGCATCCCGTCAGCTGGGGCAATAGTGTTACCATCGGCATCCCGTCAGCTGGGGGAATATTGTTACCAGTTGCCTTCGGCATCCCGTCAGCTGGGGCAATAGTGTTACCATCGGCATCCCGTCAGCTGGGGGAATATTGTTACTAGTTGCCATCGGCATCCCGTCAGCTGGGGGAATAGAGTTACTAGTTACCATCGGTATCTCGTCAGCTGGAAGAATAGTGTTACTAGTTACCATCGGCATCCCGTCAGCTGGGGGAATATTGTTACTAGTTGCCATCGGCATTCCCGTCAGCTGGGGGAATATTGTTACTAGTTGCCATCGGCATCCCGTCAGCTGGGGGAAGATTGTTACAAGTTGCCATCGGCATCCCATCAGCTGGGGGAATATTGTTACTAGTTGCCATCGGCATCCCTTCAGCTGTGGGAATATTATTACTAGTTGCATTGGCATCCCGTCAGCTGGGGGAATATAGATACTAGTTGCCATCGGCATTCCCGTCAGCTGGGGGAATATTGTTACTAGTTACCATCGGCATTCCCGTCAGCTGGGGGAATAGTGTTACCATCAGCATCCCGTCAGCTGGGGGAATATTGTTACTAGTTGCAATCGGCATTCCCGTAAACTGGGGGAATATTGTTACTAGTTGCCATCGGCATTCCCCTCAGCTGGGGGAATATTGTTACTAGTTGCCATCGGCATTCCCGTCAGCTGTGGGAATATTGTTACTAGTTGCCATCGGCATTCCTGTCAGCTGGAGGAATAGTGTTACTAGTTGCCATCGGCATTCCCGTCAGCTGGAGGAATAGTGTTACCATCGGCATCCCGTCAGCTGGAAGAATAGTGTTACTAGTTACCATCGGCATCCCGTCAGCTGGGGGAATATTATTACTAGTTGTCATCGGCATCCCTTCAGCTGGGGGAATATTGTTACTAGTTGCCATCGGCATACTGTCAGCTGGGGGAATAGTGTTACTAGTTACCATCAGCATCCCGTCAGCTGGGGGAATATTGTTACTAGTTGCCATCGGCATCCCGTCAGCTGGTGGAATATTGTTACTAGTTACCATCGGCATCACGTCAGCTGGGGCAATAGTGTTACCATCGGCATCCTGTCAGCTGGGGGAATATTGATACTAGTTGCCATCGGCATCCCGTCAGCTGGGGTAAAATTGTTACTAGTTACCATCGGCATCCCGTCAGCTGGGGGAATATTGTTACTAGTTGCCATCGGCATCCTGTCAGCTGGGGGAATAGAGTTACTAGTTACCATCGGCATCTCGTCAGCTGGAAGAATAGTGTTACTAGTTACCATCGGCATCCTGTCAGCTGGGGAAATATTATTACTAGTTGCCATCGGCATCCCGTCAGCTGGTGGAATATTGTTACTAGTTGCCATCGGCATTCCCGTCAGCTGGGGGAATATTGTTACTAGTTGCCATCGGCATCCTGTCAGCTGGGGGAAGATTGTTACAAGTTGCCATTGGCATCCCGTCAGCTGGGGGAATATAGTTACTAGTTGCCATCGGCATTCCCGTCAGCTGGGGGAATATTATTACTAGTTGCCATCAGCATCCCGTCAGCTGGGGGAATATTGTTACAAGTTCCATCGGCATCCCGTCAGCTGGGGGAAGATTGTTACTAGTTGCCATCGGCATCCCGTCAGCTGAGGGAATATTGTTACTAGTTGCCATCGGCATTCCCGTCAGCAGGGGGAATATTGTTACTAGTTGCCATCGGCATTCCCCTCAGCTGGGGGAATATTGTTACTATTTGCCATCGGCATTCCCGTCAGCTGGGGGAATATTGTTACTAGTTGCCATCGGCATTCCCGTCAGCTGGGGGAATAGTGTTCCTAGTTACCATCGGCATCCCGTCAGCTGGGGGAATATTGTTACTAGTTGCCATAGGCATCCCGTCAGCTTGGGGAATATTGTTACCATCGGCATCCCGTCAGCTGGGGGAATAGTGTTACTAGTTGCCATCGGCATCCCGTCAGCTGGGGGATCATTGTTACTAGTTGCCATTGACATCCCGTCAGCTGGGGCAATATTGTTACTAGTTGCCATCGGCATCCCCTCGGCTGGGGGAATATTGTTACTAGTTGCCATCAGCATCCCGTGAGCTGGGGGAATATTGTTACTAGTTACCATCGGCATCCCGTCAGCTGGGGGAATATTGTTACTAGTTACCATCGGCATCCCGTCAGCTGGGGGAATATTGTTACCATCGGCATCCCGTCAGCTGGAGGAATAGTGTTACCATCGGCATCCCGTCAGCTGGAGGAATAGTGTTACCATCGGCATCCTGTCAGCTAGGGGAATAGTGTTATTAGTTGCCATCGGCATGCCTTCAGCTGGGGAAAATTGTTACTAGTTGCCATCGGCATCCCGTGAGCTGGGGGAATATTGTTACTAGTTGCCATCGGCATCTCGTCAGCTGGGGGAATATTGGCCCTCATTCAGAGCCGCTCGTTAGCGGCAGTACGCTCGTTCCGAGCGATGTTTGCGCTTCTGCGCATGCGTACGGTTTTTAGTACGCATGCGCGAACCAGTCAGTGCGGCCGAAAATCGTTGGTACGCAATATAGCGAGTGCCTGCTATTTTGAGTGACAGAATGAGGCGTATGTGGGTGGTAACAGGGGAAGGTGCTTGAAAATGGGGAGTGGAGATCCGAACGCAGGCGTGCTTAAAGGTCAAAACGGGCGTTTTATGGGTGTGCATATTTAAAACAGCAGCGTCAGTGACCACGTCACTGGATTATTTTATAGCCAGAACTGCTCGCAAATTTGTGGTAGCAAACACCAACCACTAGAATAGCGAGCAGTTCACACGCTGGGGTCGATGTACTCGATTAATCTAATAAATAGCGGACATGACGTAGGATGCGAGCGGCCAGGGGGCGTTTTTAACAAATAATCGAGCGTATGTTTTGCTCGCTCGTTCAGACTTAGAGGTGTGAACAGACTGCAATGTGCGTACGGATCATTTGAATAGCCACCCCTTGTTTTTAAACGAGCGACCACAAATAGCGAACGGCTCTGAATGAGGACCATTGTTACCATTGGCATCCCGTCAGCTGGAGTAATAGTGTTACCATCGGCATCCCGTCAGCTGGGAGAATATTGTTACTAGTTGCCATTGGCATCCCGTGAGCTGGGGGAATATTGTTACTAATTACCATCGGCATCCCCTCAGCTGGGGGAATATTGTTACTAGTTGCCATCGGCATCCCGTCAGCTAGGGGAATAGTGTTACTATTTGCCATCGGCATGCCGTCAGCTGGGAAAAATTGTTACTAGTTGCCATCGGCATCCCATCAGCTGGGGGAATAGTGTTACTAGTTACCATCGGCATCCCGTCAGCTAGGGGAATATTGTTACTAGTTGCCATCGGCATCTCGTCAGCTGGGGGAATATTGTTACCATCGGCATCCCGTAAGCTGGAGGAATAGTGTTACCATCGGCATCCCGTCAGCTGGGAAAATATTGATACTAGTTGCCATCGATCGGCATCCCGTCAGTTGGGGAATATTGTTACTAGTTACCATCGGCATCCCGTCAGCTGGGGGAATATTGTTACCATCGGCATCCCGTCAGCTGGATGAATAGTGTTACCATCGGCATCCCGTCAGCTGGAGGAATAGTGTTACTAGTTGCCATCGGCATGCCGTCAGCTGGGGGAATATTGTTACTAGTTGCCATCGGCATGCCGTCAGATTGGGGAATATTGTTACTAGTTGCCATCGGTATCCCGTCAGCAGGGGGACTATTGTTACTAGTTACCATCGGCATCCCGTCAGCTGGGGGAATATTGTTACTAGTTGCCATCGGCATCCCGTCAGCTGGGGGAATATTGTTACTAGTTGCCATCGGCATCTCATCAGCTGGGGGAATATTGTTACCATCGGCATCCCCTCAGCTGGGGGAATAGTGTTACCATCGGCATCCCGTCAGCTGGAGGAATATTGTTACCATCGGCATCCCGTCAGCTGGGGGAATAGTGTTACTAGTTGCCATCGGCATGCCGTCAGCTGGGGGAATAGTGTTACTAGTTGCCATCGGCATCCCGTCAGCTGGGGGAATAGTGTTACTAGTTGCCATCACCATGCTGTCAGCTGGGGGAATAGTGTTACTAGTTGCCATCGGCATCCCGTCAGCTGGGGGAATATTGTTACTAGTTACCATCGGCATCCGTCAGCAGGGGGAATATTGTTACTAGTTGCCATCGGCATCCCATCAGCTGGGGGAATATTGTTACTAGTTACCATCGGCATCCCGTCAGCTGGGGGAATATTGTTACTAGTTGCCATCGGCATCCCGTCAGCTGGGGGAATAGAGTTACTAGTTACCATCGGCATCCCGTCAGCTGGGGTAATAGTGTTGCCATTGGCATCCCGTCAGCAGGGGGAATATTGTTACTAGTTACCATCGGCATCCCATCAGCTGGGGCAATAGTGTTACAATCGGCATCCCGTCAGCAGGGGGAATATTGTTACTAGTTGCCATCGGCATCCCGTGAGCTGGGGGAATATTGTTACTAGTTGCCATCGGCATCCCGTCAGCTGGGGGAATAGAGTTACTAGTTTCCATCGGTATCTCGTCAGCTGGAAGAATAGTGTTACAAGTTACCATCGGCATCCCGTCAGCTGGGGGAATATTATTACTTGTTGCCATCGGCATCCCGTCAGCTGGGGGAATATTGTTACTAGTTGCCATCGGCATTCCCGTCAGCTGGGGGAATATTGGCCCTCATTCAGAGCCGCTCGTTAGCGGCAGTACGCTCATTCCGAGCGATGTTTGCACATCTGCGCATGCGTACGCTTTTTAGTACGCATGCGTGAACCAGTCAGTGCGGCCAAAAATCGTTTGTACGCTATATAGCGAGTGCCTGCTATTTTGAGTGACAGAATGAGGCGTATGTGGGTGGTAACAGGGGAAGGGGCTTGAAAATGGGGAGTGGAGATCCGAACGCAGGCGTGCTTAAAGGTCAAAACGGGCGTTTTATGGGTGTGTATATTTAAAACAGCAGCGTCAATGACCACGTCACTGGGTTATTTTAGAGCCAGAACTGCTCGCAAATTTGTGGTAGCAAACACCAACCACAAGAATAGCGAGCAGTTCATACGCTGGTCGATGTACTCGATTAATCTAATAAATAGCGGACATGACGTATGGTGCGAGCGGCCAGGGGGCGTTTTTAACAAATAAACGAGCGTATGTTTTGCTCGTTCGTTCAGACTTAGAGGTGTGAACAGACTGCAATGTGCGTACGGATCATTTGAATAGCCACCACTTGTTTTTAAACGAATGACCGCAAATAGTGAACGGCTCTGAATGAGGGCCATTGTTACTAGTTGCCATCGGCATCCCGTCAGCTGGGGGAAGATTGTTACAAGTTGACATCGGCATCCCGTCAGCTGGGGGAATATTGTTACTAGTTGCCATCGGCATTACTTCAGCTGGGGGAAGATTGTTACAAGTTGCCATCGGCATCCCGTCAGCTGGGGGAATAGAGTTACTAGTTACCATCAGCATCCCGTCAGCTGGGGGAATATTGTTACTAGTTGCCATCTGCATCCCGTCAGCTGGGGGAAGATTGTTACTAGTTGCCATCGGCATCCCGTCAGCTGTGGGAATATTGTTACTGTTTGCAATCGGCATTCCCGTCAGCTGGGGGAATATTGTTACTGGTTGCAATCGGCATTCCCCGCAGCTGGGGGAATATTGTTACTAGTTGCCATCGGCATTCCCGTCAGCTGGGGGAATATTGTTACTAGTTGCCATCGGCATTCCCGTCAGCTGGAGGAATAGTGTTACTAGTTACCATCGGCATCCCGTTAGCTGGGGGAATACTGTTACTAGTTGCCATAGGCATCCCGTCAGCTGGGGAAATATTGTTACCATCGGCATCCTGTCAGCTGGGGGAATAGTGTTACTAGTTGCCATCGGCATCCCGTCAGCTGGGGGAATATTGTTACTAGTTGCCATTGACATCCCGTCAGCTGGGGGAATATTGTTACTAGTTGCCATTGGCATCGCGTCGGCTGGGGGAATATTGTTACTAGTTGCCATCGGCATCCCGTAAACTGGGGGAATATTGTTACTAGTTACCATCGGCAACCCGTCAGCTGGGGGAATATTTTTACTAGTTACCATCGGCATCCCGTCAGCTGGGGGAATATTGTTACCATCGGCATCCCTTCAGCTGGAGGAATAGTGTTACCATCGGCATCCCGTCAGCTGGAGGAATAGTGTTACCATCGGCATCCCGTCAGCTGGGAGAATATTGTTACTAGTTGCCATCGGCATCCCGTCAGCTAGGGGAATAGTGTTACTTGTTGCCATCAGCATGCCGTCAGCTGGGGAAAGTTGTTACTAGTTGCCATCGGCATCCCGTCAGCAGGGGGAATAGTGTTCCTAGTTACCATCGGCATCCCGTCAGCTGGGGGAATATTGTTACTAGTTGCCATCGGCATCTCGTCAGCTGGGGGAATATTGTTACCATCGGCATCCCGTAAGCTGGAGGAATAGTGTTACCATCGGCATCCTGTCAGCTGGGAGAATATTGTTACTAGTTGCCATCGGCATCCCGTGAGCTGGGGGAATATTGTTACTAGTTACCATTGTTTTACAATCGGCATCCCGTCAGCTGGAGGAATAGTGTTACTTGTTGCCATTGGCATGCCGTCAGCTGGGGGAATATTGTTACTAGTAGCCATTGCCATGCCGTCAGCTGGGGGAATATTGTTACTAGTTGCCATCGCCATGCCGTCAGCTGGGGGAATAGTGTTACTAGTTGCCATCGGCATCCCATCAGCTGGGGGAATATTGTTACTAGTTACCATCGGCATCCCGTCAGCAGGGGGAATATTGTTACTAGTTGCCATCGGCACGATGGTGCACCATCTCAATGCATGCTCATATAGCCTGTGGGTGGTGACCCACAGCTATACGAGCGTCCAGGAGGACGCTCCATGAAAATGGAGCCCGGCCCTCATTCAGAGCGTGCGCTCTGCTCAGAGCGTACGGCTCTGAATGAGGGCCATTGTTACTAGTTGCCATCGGCATCCCGTGAGCTGGGGGAATATTGTTACTAGTTGCCATCGGCATCTTGTCAGCTGGGGGAATATTGTTAACATTGGCATCCCGTCAGCTGGAGGAATAGTGTTACCATCGGCATCCCGTGAGCTGGGAGAATATTGTTACTAGTTGCCATCGGCATCCCGTGAGCTGGGGGAATATTGTTACAAGTTACCATCGGCATCCCGTCAGCTGGAGGAATATTGTTACCATCGGCATCCCGTCAGCTGGAGGAATAGTGTTACCACCGGCATCCTGTCAGCTAGAGGAATAGTGTTATTAGTTGCCATCGGCATGCCGTCAGCTGGGGAAAATTGTTACTAGTTGCCATCGGCATCCCGTCAGCTGGGGGAATAGTGTTCCTAGTTACCATCGGCATCCCGTCAGCTGGGGGAATATTGTTACTAGTTGCCATCGGCATCTCATCAGCTGGGGGAATATTGTTACCATTGGCATCCCGTCAGCTGGAGGAATAGTGTTACCATCGGCATCCCGTCAGCTGGGAGAATATTGTTACTAGTTACCATCGGCATCCCGTCAGCTGGGGGAATATTGTTACCATCGGCATCCCGTCAGCTGGGGGAATATTGTTACCATCGGCATCCCATCAGCTGGAGGAATATTGTTACCATTGGCATCCTGTCAGCTGGAGGAATAGTGTTACCATCGGCATCCCGTCAGCTGGGGGAATAGTGTTACTAGTTGCCATCGGCATCCCGTTAGCTGGGGGAATACTGTTACTAGTTGCCATAGGCATCCTGTCAGCTGGGGAAATATTGTTACCATCGGCATCCTGTCAGCTGGGGGAATAGTGTTACTAGTTGCCATCGGCATCCCGTCAGCTGGGGGAATATTGTTACTAGTTGCCATTGACATCCCGTCAGCTGGGGGAATATTGTTACTAGTTGCCATTGGCATCGCGTCGGCTGGGGGAATATTGTTACTAGTTGCCATCGGCATCCCGTAAACTGGGGGAATATTGTTACTAGTTACCATCGGCAACCCGTCAGCTGGGGGAATATTTTTACTAGTTACCATCGGCATCCCGTCAGCTGGGGGAATATTGTTACCATCGGCATCCCTTCAGCTGGAGGAATAGTGTTACCATCGGCATCCCGTCAGCTGGAGGAATAGTGTTACCATCGGCATCCCGTCAGCTGGGAGAATATTGTTACTAGTTGCCATCGGCATCCCGTCAGCTAGGGGAATAGTGTTACTTGTTGCCATCAGCATGCCGTCAGCTGGGGAAAGTTGTTACTAGTTGCCATCGGCATCCCGTCAGCAGGGGGAATAGTGTTCCTAGTTACCATCGGCATCCCGTCAGCTGGGGGAATATTGTTACTAGTTGCCATCGGCATCTCGTCAGCTGGGGGAATATTGTTACCATCGGCATCCCGTAAGCTGGAGGAATAGTGTTACCATCGGCATCCTGTCAGCTGGGAGAATATTGTTACTAGTTGCCATCGGCATCCCGTGAGCTGGGGGAATATTGTTACTAGTTACCATTGTTTTACAATCGGCATCCCGTCAGCTGGAGGAATAGTGTTACTTGTTGCCATTGGCATGCCGTCAGCTGGGGGAATATTGTTACTAGTTGCCATTGCCATGCCGTCAGCTGGGGGAATATTGTTACTAGTTGCCATCGCCATGCCGTCAGCTGGGGGAATAGTGTTACTAGTTGCCATCGGCATCCCATCAGCTGGGGGAATATTGTTACTAGTTACCATCGGCATCCCGTCAGCAGGGGGAATATTGTTACTAGTTGCCATCGGCACGATGGTGCACCATCTCAATGCATGCTCATATAGCCTGTGGGTGGTGACCCACAGCTATACGAGCGTCCAGGAGGACGCTCCATGAAAATGGAGCCCGGCCCTCATTCAGAGCGTGCGCTCTGCTCAGAGCGTACGGCTCTGAATGAGGGCCATTGTTACTAGTTGCCATCGGCATCCCGTGAGCTGGGGGAATATTGTTACTAGTTGCCATCGGCATCTTGTCAGCTGGGGGAATATTGTTAACATTGGCATCCCGTCAGCTGGAGGAATAGTGTTACCATCGGCATCCCGTGAGCTGGGAGAATATTGTTACTAGTTGCCATCGGCATCCCGTGAGCTGGGGGAATATTGTTACAAGTTACCATCGGCATCCCGTCAGCTGGGGGAATATTGTTACCATCGGCATCCCGTCAGCTGGAGGAATAGTGTTACCACCGGCATCCTGTCAGCTAGAGGAATAGTGTTATTAGTTGCCATCGGCATGCCGTCAGCTGGGGAAAATTGTTACTAGTTGCCATCGGCATCCCGTCAGCTGGGGGAATAGTGTTCCTAGTTACCATCGGCATCCCGTCAGCTGGGGGAATATTGTTACTAGTTGCCATCGGCATCTCATCAGCTGGGGGAATATTGTTACCATTGGCATCCCGTCAGCTGGAGGAATAGTGTTACCATCGGCATCCCGTCAGCTGGGAGAATATTGTTACTAGTTACCATCGGCATCCCGTCAGCTGGGGGAATATTGTTACCATCGGCATCCCGTCAGCTGGGGGAATATTGTTACCATCGGCATCCCATCAGCTGGAGGAATATTGTTACCATTGGCATCCTGTCAGCTGGAGGAATAGTGTTACCATCGGCATCCCGTCAGCTGGGGGAATAGTGTTACTAGTTGCCATCGGCATGCCGTCAGCTGGGGGAATATTGTTACTATTTGCCATCGGCATCCCGTCAGCTGGGGGAATATTGTTACTAGTTGCCATCGGCATCCTGTCAGCTGAGGGAATATTGTTACTAGTTGCCATCGGCATTCCCGTCAGCTGGGGGAATATTGTTACTAGTTGCCATCGGCATTCCCGTCAGCTGGAGGAATAGTGTTACTAGTTACCATCGGCATCCCATTAGCTGGGGGAATATTGTTACTAGATACCATTGACATCCCGTCAGCTGGGGGAATATTGTTACTAGTTGCTATCGGCATCCCGTCGGCTGGGGGAATATTGTTACTAGTTGCCATCGGCATCCCGTCAGCTGGGGGAATAGAGTTACTAGTTACCATCGGCATCCCCTCAGCTGGGGGAATAGTGTTACCATCGGCATCCCATCAGCTGGGGGAATAGTGTTACTAGTTGCCATCGGCATGCCGTCAGCTGGGGGAATAGTGTTACTAGTTGCCATCGGCATCCCGTCAGCTGGGGGAATAGTGTTACTAGCTGCCATCGCCATGCCGTCAGCTGGGGGAATAGTGTTACTAGTTGCCATCGGCATCCCGTCAGCTGGGGGAATATTGTTACTAGTTACCATCGGCATCTCGTCAGCAGGGGGAATATTGTTACTAGTTGCCATCGGCATCCCGTCAGCTGGGGGAATATTGTTACTAGTTACCATCGGCATCCCGTCAGCTGGGGGAATATTGGGCCTGATTCAGACCCACTCGCGAGCGGCTGTCCGCTCGCAAGTGGGTCGATGTTATGGACTGAGCATGCGCGCGACGGAGGGAGCTCCGTCGTGCGCATGCGCAAGACGTGACGAGCGAAGGAAAGTCCTTCGCTCGTTGTGTCCGATCATAGGGGGCGTGCTGTCAATGTTGATTGACAGCACGCCCCCTTTGGTGGGCGTGCCAGGGGCGTGCCTCCCTGATGGGGGTGTTCCCACAGGAACGCCTCCCGTCAAAAGCCGGCCCACTGACATCACTAGTGATGTCAGTGGGAGTTATTTTGGCTCTGATAGAGCCAAAATCACTCCGGTGCTTGCGGTTGAAAACCTCAACCGCAGGCTCCGGCTCGCAAATTCGATGGTTGCGATGGTCTCGACCATCGCGACCATCTCAATGCACGCTCATATAGCCTGTGGGTGGTGACCCACAGCTATACGAGCATCCAGGAGGACGCTCCATGAAAATGGAGCCCGGCACTCATTCAGAGCGTGCGCTCTGCTCAGAGCGTACGGCTCTGAATGAGGGCCATTGTTACTAGTTGCCATCGGCATCCCGTGAGCTGGGGGAATATTTTTACCATCGGCAACCCGTCAGCTGGGGGAATACTGTTACTAGTTGCCATCGGCATCCCGTCAGCTGGGGGAATATTGTTACTAGATACCATTGACATCCCGTCAGCTGGGGGAATATTGTTACTAGTTGCCATCGGCATCCCGTCGGCTGGGGGAATATTGTTACTAGTTGCCATCGGCATCCCGACGGCTGGGGGAATATTGTTACTAGTTCCCATCAGCATCCCGTCAGCTGGGGGAATATTGTTACTAGTTGCCATCGGCATCCCATGAGCTGGGGTAATATTGTTACTAGTTACCATCGGCATCCCGTCAGCTGGGGGAAAATTTTTACTAGTTACCATCGGCATCCCGTCAGCTGGGGGAATATTGTTACCATCGGCATTCCGTCAGCTGGAGGAATAGTGTTACCATCGGCATCCCGTCAGCTGGAGGAATAGTGTTACCATCGGCATCCCGTCAGCTGGGAGAATATTGTTACTAGTTGCCATCGGCATCCCGTCAGCTAGGGGAATAGTGTTACTAGTTGCCATCGGCATGCCGTCAGCTGGGGAAAATTGTTACTAGTTGCCATCGGCATCCCGTCAGCTGGGTGAATAGTGTTACTAGTTACCCTCGGCATCCCGTCAGCTGGGGGAATGATGATACTAGTTGCCATCGGCATCTCGTCAGCTGGGGGAATTTTGTTACCATCGGCATCCCGTAAGCTGGAAGAATAGGGTTACCATCGGCATCCCGTCAGCTGGGAGAATATTGTTACTAGTTGCCATCGATCGGCATCCCGTCAGCTGGGGGAATATTGTTACTAGTTACCATCGGCATCCCGTCAGCTGGGGGAAAATTGTTACCATTGGCATCCCTTCAGCTGGATGAATAGTGTTACCATCGGCATCCCATCAGCTGGAGGAATAGTGTTACTAGTTGCCATCGGCATGCCGTCAGCTCGGGGAATATTGTTACTAGTTACCATCGGCATCACGTCAGCTGGGGGAATATTGTTACTAGTTGCCATCGGCATCCCGTCAGCTGGGGGAATATTGTTACTAGTTGCCATCGGCATCTCGTCAGCTGGGAGAATAGTGTTACCATCGGCATCCCGTCAGCTGGGAGAATATTGTTACTAGTTGCCATCGATCGGCATCCCGTCAGCTGGGGGAATATTGTTACTAGTTACCATCGGCATCCCGTCAGCTGGGGGAATAGTGTTACCATCGGCATCCCGTCAGCTGGAGGAATAGTGTTACCATCGGCATCCCGTCAGCTGGGGGAATAGTGTTACTAGTTGCCATCGGCATCCGTCAGCAGGGGGAATATTGTTACTAGTTGCCATCGGCATCCCATCAGCTGGGGGAATATTGTTACTAGTTACCATCGGCATCCCGTCAGCTGGGGGAATATTGTTACTAGTTGCCATCGGCATCCCGTCAGCTGGGGGAATAGAGTTACTAGTTACCATCGGCATCCCGTCAGCTGGGGTAATAGTGTTGCCATTGGCATCCCGTCAGCAGGGGGAATATTGTTACTAGTTACCATCGGCATCCCATCAGCTGGGGCAATAGTGTTACCATCGGCATCCCGTCAGCAGGGGGAATATTGTTACTAGTTGCCATCGGCATCCCGTGAGCTGGGGGAATATTGTTACTAGTTGCCATCGGCATCCCGTCAGCTGGGGGAATAGAGTTACTAGTTTCCATCGGTATCTCGTCAGCTGGAAGAATAGTGTTACAAGTTACCATCGGCATCCCGTCAGCTGGGGGAATATTATTACTTGTTGCCATCGGCATCCCGTCAGCTGGGGGAATATTGTTACTAGTTGCCATCGGCATTCCCGTCAGCTGGGGGAATATTGGCCCTCATTCAGAGCCGCTCGTTAGCGGCAGTACGCTCATTCCGAGCGATGTTTGCACATCTGCGCATGCGTACGCTTTTTAGTACGCATGCGTGAACCAGTCAGTGCGGCCGAAAATCGTTTGTACACTATATAGCGAGTGCCTGCTATTTTGAGTGACAGAATGAGGCGTATGTGGGTGGTAACAGGGGAAGGGGCTTGAAAATGGGGAGTGGAGATCCGAACGCAGGCGTGCTTAAAGGTCAAAACGGGCGTTTTATGGGTGTGTATATTTAAAACAGCAGCGTCAATGACCACGTCACTGGATTATTTTAGAGCCAGAACTGCTCGCAAATTTGTGGTAGCAAACACCAACCACAAGAATAGCGAGCAGTTCATACGCTGGTCGATGTACTCGATTAATCTAATAAATAGCGGACATGACGTATGGTGCGAGCGGCCAGGGGGCGTTTTTAACAAATAAACGAGCGTATGTTTTGCTCGTTCGTTCAGACTTAGAGGTGTGAACAGACTGCAATGTGCGTACGGATCATTTGAATAGCCACCACTTGTTTTTAAACGAATGACCGCAAATAGCGAACGGCTCTGAATGAGGGCCATTGTTACTAGTTGCCATCGGCATCCCGTCAGCTGGGGGAAGATTGTTACAAGTTGACATCGGCATCCCGTCAGCTGGGGGAATATTGTTACTAGTTGCCATCGGCATTACTTCAGCTGGGGGAAGATTGTTACAAGTTGCCATCGGCATCCCGTCAGCTGGGGGAATAGAGTTACTAGTTACCATCAGCATCCCGTCAGCTGGGGGAATATTGTTACTAGTTGCCATCTGCATCGCGTCAGCTGGGGGAAGATTGTTACTAGTTGCCATCGGCATCCCGTCAGCTGTGGGAATATTGTTACTGGTTGCCATCGGCATTCCCGTCAGCTGGGGGAATATTGTTACTGGTTGCAATCGGCATTCCCCGCAGCTGGGGGAATATTGTTACTAGTTGCCATCGGCATTCCCGTCAGCTGGGGGAATATTGTTACTAGTTGCCATCGGCATTCCCGTCAGCTGGAGGAATAGTGTTACTAGTTACCATCGGCATCCCATTAGCTGGGGGAATACTGTTACTAGTTGCCATAGGCATCCCGTCAGCTGGGGAAATATTGTTACCATCGGCATCCTGTCAGCTGGGGGAATAGTGTTACTAGTTGCCATCGGCATCCCGTCAGCTGGGGGAATATTGTTACTAGTTGCCATTGACATCCCGTCAGCTGGGGGAATATTGTTACTAGTTGCCATCGGCATCGCGCCGGCTGGGGGAATATTGTTACTTGTTGCCATCGGCATCCCGTAAACTGGGGGAATATTGTTACTAGTTACCATCGGCATCCCGTCAGCTGGGGGAATATTTTTACTAGTTACCATCGGCATCCCGTCAGCTGGGGGAATATTGTTACCATCGGCATCCCTTCAGCTGGAGGAATAGTGTTACCATCGGCATCCCGTCAGCTGGAGGAATAGTGTTACCATCGGCATCCCGTCAGCTGGGAGAATATTGTTACTAGTTGCCATCGGCATCCCGTCAGCTAGGGGAATAGTGTTACTTGTTGCCATCAGCATGCCGTCAGCTGGGGAAAGTTGTTACTAGTTGCCATCGGCATCCCGTCAGCAGGGGGAATAGTGTTACTAGTTACCATCGGCATCCCGTCAGCTGGGGGAATATTGTTACTAGTTGCCATCGGCATCTCGTCAGCTGGGGGAATATTGTTACCATCGGCATCCCGTAAGCTGGAGGAATAGTGTTACCATCGGCATCCTGTCAGCTGGGAGAATATTGTTACTAGTTGCCATCGGCATCCCGTGAGCTGGGGGAATATTGTTACTAGTTACCATTGTTTTACAATCGGCATCCCGTCAGCTGGAGGAATAGTGTTACTTGTTGCCATTGGCATGCCGTCAGCTGGGGGAATATTGTTACTAGTTGCCATCGCCATGCCGTCAGCTGGGGGAATATTGTTACTAGTTGCCATCGCCATGCCGTCAGCTGGGGGAATAGTGTTACTAGTTGCCATCGGCATCCCATCAGCTGGGGGAATATTGTTACTAGTTACCATCGGCATCCCGTCAGCAGGGGGAATATTGTTACTAGTTGCCATCGGCACGATGGTGCACCATCTCAATGCACGCTCATATAGCCTGTGGGTGGTGACCCACAGCTATACGAGCGTCCA
This sequence comes from Taudactylus pleione, assembly GCA_031769625.1. Taxonomy (NCBI): domain Eukaryota; kingdom Metazoa; phylum Chordata; class Amphibia; order Anura; family Myobatrachidae; genus Taudactylus; species Taudactylus pleione. Next base: position 509,934 of record JAUIMM010000617.1, read on the forward strand.
GGAGGACGCTCCATGAAAATGGAGCCCGGCCCTCATTCAGAGCGTGCGCTCTGCTCAGAGCGTACGGCTCTGAATGAGGGCCATTGTTACTAGTTGCCATCGGCATCCCGTGAGCTGGGGGAATATTGTTACTAGTTGCCATCGGCATCTCGTCAGCTGGGGGAATATTGTTAACATTGGCATCCCGTCAGCTGGAGGAATAGTGTTAACATCGGCATCCCGTCAGCTGGGAGAATATTGTTACTAGTTGCCATCGGCATCCCGTGAGCTGGGGGAATATTGTTACTAGTTACCATCGGCATCCCGTCAGCTGGGTGAATATTGTTACCATCGGCATCCCGTCAGCTGGAGGAATAGTGTTACCACCGGCATCCTGTCAGCTAGAGGAATAGTGTTATTAGTTGCCATCGGCATGCCGTCAGCTGGGGAAAATTGTTACTAGTTGCCATCGGCATCCCGTCAGCTGGGGGAATAGTGTTCCTAGTTACCATCGGCATCCCGTCAGCTGGGGGAATATTGTTACTAGTTGCCATCGGCATCTCATCAGCTGGGGGAATATTGTTACCATTGGCATCCCGTCAGCTGGAGGAATAGTGTTACCATCGGCATCCCGTCAGCTGGGAGAATATTGTTACTAGTTACCATCGGCATCCCGTCAGCTGGGGGAATATTGTTACCATCGGCATCCCGTCAGCTGGGGGAATATTGTTACCATCGGCATCCCATCAGCTGGAGGAATATTGTTACCATTGGCATCCCGTCAGCTGGAGGAATAGTGTTACCATCGGCATCCCGTCAGCTGGGGGAATAGTGTTACTAGTTGCCATCGGCATGCCGTCAGCTGGGGGAATATTGTTACTATTTGCCATCGGCATCCCGTCAGCTGGGGGAATATTGTTACTAGTTGCCATCGGCATCCTGTCAGATGAGGGAATATTGTTACTAGTTGCCATCGGCATTCCCGTCAGCTGGGGGAATATTGTTACTAGTTGCCATCGGCATTCCCGTCAGCTGGAGGAATAGTGTTACTAGTTACCATCGGCATCCCATTAGCTGGGGGAATATTGTTACTAGATACCATTGACATCCCGTCAGCTGGGGGAATATTGTTACTAGTTGCTATCGGCATCCCGTCGGCTGGGGGAATATTGTTACTAGTTGCCATCGGCATCCCGTCAGCTGGGGGAATAGAGTTACTAGTTACCATCGGCATCCCCTCAGCTGGGGGAATAGTGTTACCATCGGCATCCCATCAGCTGGGGGAATATTGTTACTAGTTGCCATCGGCATGCCGTCAGCTGGGGGAATAGTGTTACTAGTTGCCATCGGCATCCCGTCAGCTGGGGGAATAGTGTTACTAGTTGCCATCGCCATGCCGTCAGCTGGGGGAATAGTGTTACTAGTTGCCATCGGCATCCCGTCAGCTGGGGGAATATTGTTACTAGTTACCATCGGCATCCCGTCAGCAGGGGGAATATTGTTACTAGTTGCCATCGGCATCCCGTCAGCTGGGGGAATATTGTTACTAGTTACCATCGGCATCCCGTCAGCTGGGGGAATATTGGGCCTGATTCAGCCCACTCGCGAGCGGCTGTCCGCTCGCAAGTGGGTCGATGTTATGGACTGAGCATGCGCGCGACGGAGGGAGCTCCGTCGTGCGCATGCGCAAGACGTGACGAGCGAAGGAAAGTCCTTCGCTCGTTGTGTCCGATCAAAGGGGGCGTGCTGTCAATGTTGATTGACAGCACGCCCCCTTTGGTGGGCGTGCCAGGGGCGTGCCTCCCTGATGGGGGTGTTCCCACAGGAACGCCTCCCGTCAAAAGCCGGCCCACTGACATCACTAGTGATGTCAGTGGGAGTTATTTTGGCTCTGATAGAGCCAAAATCACTCCGGAGCTTGCGGTTGAAAACCTCAACCGCAGGCTCCGGCTCGCAAATTCGATGGTTGCGATGGTCTCGACCATCGCGACCATCTCAATGCACGCTCATATAGCCTGTGGGTGGTGACCCACAGCTATATGAGCGTCCAGGAGGACGCTCCATGAAAATGGAGCCCGGCCCTCATTCAGAGCGTGCGCTCTGCTCAGAGCGTACGGCTCTGAATGAGGGCCATTGTTACTAGTTGCCATCGGCATCCCGTGAGCTGGGGGAATATTTTTACCATCGGCAACCCGTCAGCTGGGGGAATACTGTTACTAGTTGCCATCGGCATCCCGTCAGCTGGGGGAATATTGTTACTAGATACCATTGACATCCCGTCAGCTGGGGGAATATTGTTACTAGTTGCCATCGGCATCCCGTCGGCTGGGGGAATATTGTTACTAGTTGCCATCGGCATCCCGACGGCTGGGGGAATATTGTTACTAGTTGCCATCAGCATCCCATCAGCTGGGGGAATATTGTTAATAGTTGCCATCGGCATCCCGTGAGCTGGGGGAATATTGTTACTAGTTACCATCGGCATCCCGTCAGCTGGGGGAATATTGCTACTAGTTCCCATCAGCATCCCGTCAGCTGGGGGAATATTGTTACTAGTTGCCATCGGCATCCCATGAGCTGGGGTAATATTGTTACTAGTTACCATCGGCATCCCGTCAGCTGGGGGAAAATTTTTACTAGTTACCATCGGCATCCCGTCAGCTGGGGGAATATTGTTACCATCGGCATTCCGTCAGCTGGAGGAATAGTGTTACCATCGGCATCCCGTCAGCTGGAGGAATAGTGTTACCATCGGCATCCAGTCAGCTGGGAGAATATTGTTACTAGTTGCCATCGGCATCCCGTCAGCTAGGGGAATAGTGTTACTAGTTGCCATCGGCATGCCGTCAGCTGGGGAAAATTGTTACTAGTTGCCATCGGCATCCCGTCAGCTGGGTGAATAGTGTTACTAGTAACCATCGGCATCCCGTCAGCTGGGGGAATGATGTTACTAGTTGCCATCGGCATCTCGTCAGCTGGGGGAATTTTGTTACCATCGGCATCCCGTAAGCTGGAAGAATAGGGTTACCATCGGCATCCCGTCAGCTGGGAGAATATTGTTACTAGTTGCCATCGATCGGCATCCCGTCAGCTGGGGGAATATTGTTACTAGTTACCATCGGCATCCCGTCAGCTGGGGGAATATTGTTACCATTGGCATCCCTTCAGCTGGATGAATAGTGTTACCATCGGCATCCCGTCAGCTGGAGGAATAGTGTTACTAGTTGCCATCGGCATGCCGTCAGCTCGGGGAATATTGTTACTAGTTACCATCGGCATCACGTCAGCTGTGGGAATATTGTTACTAGTTGCCATCGGCATCCCGTCAGCTGGGGGAATATTGTTACTAGTTGCCATCGGCATCTCGTCAGCTGGGAGAATAGTGTTACCATCGGCATCCCGTCAGCTGGGAGAATATTGTTACTAGTTGCCATCGATCGGCATCCCGTCAGCTGGGGGAATATTGTTACTAGTTACCATCGGCATCCCGTCAGCTGGGGGAATAGTGTTACCATCGGCATCCCGTCAGCTGGAGGAATAGTGTTACCATCGGCATCCCGTCAGCTGGGGGAATAGTGTTACTAGTTGCCATCGGCATCCCGTCAGCAGGGGGAATAGTGTTACTAGTTGCCATCGCCATGCCGTCAGCTGGGGGAATAGTGTTACTAGTTGCCATCGGCATCCCGTCAGCTGGGGGAATATTGTTACTAGTTACCATCGGCATCCCGTCAGCAGGGGGAATATTGTTACTAGTTGCCATCGGCATCCCGTCAACTGGGGGAATATTGTTACTAGTTGCCATCGGCATCCCGTGAGCTGGGGGAATATTTTTACCATCGGCAACCCGTCAGCTGGGGGAATACTGTTACTAGTTGCCATCGGCATCCCGTCAGCTGGGGGAATATTGTTACTAGATACCATTGACATCCCGTCAGCTGGGGGAATATTGTTACTAGTTGCCATCGGCATCCCGTCGGCTGGGGGAATATTGTTACTAGTTGCCATCGGCATCCCGACGGCTGGGGGAATATTGTTACTAGTTGCCATCAGCATCCCGTCAGCTGGGGGAATTATTGTTAATAGTTGCCATCGGCATCCCGTGAGCTGGGGGAATATTGTTACTAGTTACCATCGGCATCCTGTCAGCTGGGGGAAAATTGAGTCTAGTTCCCATCAGCATCCCGTCACTGGGGGAATATTGTTACTAGTTGCCATCGGCATCCCATGAGCTGGGGTAATATTGTTACTAGTTACCATCGGCATCCCGTCAGCTGGGGGAAAATTTTTACTAGTTACCATCGGCATCCCGTCAGCTGGGGGAATATTGTTACCATCGGCATTCCGTCAGCTGGAGGAATAGTGTTACCATCGGCATCCCGTCAGCTGGAGGAATAGTGTTACCATCGGCATCCCGTCAGCTGAGAGAATATTGTTACTAGTTGCCATCGGCATCCCGTCAGCTAGGGGAATAGTGTTACTAGTTGCCATCGGCATGCCGTCAGCTGGGGAAAATTGTTACTAGTTGCCATCTGCATCCCGTAAGCTGGGTGAATAGTGTTACTAGTTACCATCGGCATCCCGTCAGCTGGGGGAATGATGTTACTAGTTGCCATCGGCATCTCGTCAGCTGGGGGAATATTGTTACCATCGGCATCCCGTAAGCTGGAAGAAGAGGGTTACCATCGGCATCCCGTCAGCTGGGAGAATATTGTTACTAGTTGCCATCGATCGGCATCCCGTCTGCTGGGGGAATATTGTTACTAGTTACCATCGGCATCCCGTCAGCTGGGGGAATATTGTTACCATTGGCATCCCTTCAGCTGGATGAATAGTGTTACCATCGGCATCCCGTCAGCTGGAGGAATAGTGTTACTAGTTGCCATCGGCATGCCGTCAGCTCGGGGAATATTGTTACTAGTTACCATCGGCATCACGTCAGCTGGGGGAATATTGTTACTAGTTGCCATCGGCATCCCGTCAGCTGGGGGAATATTGTTACTAGTTGCCATCGGCATCTCGTCAGCTGGGAGAATAGTGTTACCATCGGCATCCCGTCAGCTGGGAGAATATTGTTACTAGTTGCCATCGATCGGCATCCCGTCAGCTGGGGGAATATTGTTACTAGTTACCATCGGCATCCCGTCAGCTGGGGGAATAGTGTTACCATCGGCATCCCGTCAGCTGGAGGAATAGTGTTACCATCGGCATCCCGTCAGCTGGGGGAATAGTGTTACTAGTTGCCATCGGCATGCCGTCAGCTGGGGGAATAGTGTTACTAGTTGCCATCGGCATCCCGTCAGCAGGGGGAATAGTGTTACTAGTTGCCATCGCCATGCCGTCAGCTGGGGGAATAGTGTTACTAGTTGCCATCGGCATCCCGTCAGCTGGGGGAATATTGTTACTAGTTACCATCGGCATCCCGTCAGCTGGGGGAATATTGTTTCTAGTTGCCATCGGCATCCCGTCAGCTGGGGGAATATTGATACCAGTTGCCATCGGCATCCCGTCAGCTGGGGGAATATTGTTACTAGTTGCCATCGGCATCCCGTCAGCTGGGGGAATAGTGTTGCCATCGGCATCCCGTCAGCTGGGGGAATATTGTTACTAGTTGCCATCGGCATTCCCGTCAGCTGGGGGAATATTGTTACTAGTTGCCATCGGCATCCCGTCAGCTGGGGGAAGATTGTTACAAGTTGCCATCGGCATCCCGTCAGCTGGGGGAATATTGTTACCATCGGCATCCCGTCAGCTGGGGGAATAGTGTTACAAGTTGCCATCGGCATCCCTTTAGCTGGGGGAATATTGTTACTAGTTGCCATCGACATCCCGTCAGCTGGAGGAATATTGTTACTAGTTGCCATCGGCATCCCGTCAGCTGGGGGAAGATTGTTAATAGTTGCCATCGGCATCCCGTCAGCTGGGGGAATATTGTTACTAGTTACCATCTGCATTCCCGTCAGCTGGGGGAATAGTGTTACCATCGGCATCCCGTCAGCTGGAGGAATAGTGTTACCATCGGCATTCCGGGAGCTGGGGGAATATTGTTACTAGTTACCATCGGCATCCCGTCAGTTGGGGGAATATTGCTACTAGTTACCATCGGCATCCCGTCAGCTGGGGGAATATTGTTACCATCGGCATCCCGTCAGCTGGAGGAATAGTGTTACCATCGGCATCCCATCAGCTGGGAGAATATTGTTACTAGTTGCCATCGGCATCCCGTCAGCAGGGGTAAGATTGTTACTAGTTACCATCGGCATCCCGTCAGCTGGGGGAATATTGTTACCATCGGCATCCCGTCAGCTGGGGGAATATTGTTACCATCGGCATCCCGTCAGCTGGAGGAATAGTGTTACCATCGGCATCCCGTCAGCAGGGAGAATATTGTTACTAGTTGCCAACGGCATCCCGTCAGCTGGGGGAATATTGTTACTAGTTGCCATCGGCATCCCGTCAGCTGGGGGAATATTGTTACTAGTTACCATCGGCATCCCGTCAGCTGGGGGAATATTGTTACCATCGGCATCCCGTCAGCTTGGGGAATATTGTTACCATCGGCATCCCGTCAGCTGGAGGAATAGTGTTACCATCGGCATCCCGTCAGCTGCAGGAATAGTGTTACCATCGGCATCCCGTCAGCTGGGAGAATATTGTTACTTGTTGCCATCGGCATCCCATCAGCTGGGGGAATAGTGTTACTAGTTGCCATCGGCATGCCGTCAGCTGGGGGAATATTGTTACTAGTTACCATCGGCATCCCGTCAGCTGGGGGAATATTGTTACTAGTTGCCATCGGCATCCCGTCAGCTGGGGGAATAGAGTTACTAGTTACCATCGGCATCTCGTCAGCTGGAAGAATAGTGTTACTAGTTACCATCGGCATCCCATCAGCTGGGGGAATATTATTACTAGTTGCCATCGGCATCCCGTCAGCTGGGGGATATATTGTTACTAGTTGCCATCGGCATTCCCGTCAGCTGGGGGAATATTGTTACTAGTTGCCATCGGCATCCCATCAGCAGGGGGAAGATTGTTACAAGTTGCCATCGGCATCCCGTCAGCTGGGGGAATATAGTTACAAGTTGCCATCGGCATTCCCGTCAGCAGGGGGAATAGTGTTACCATCAGCATCCCGTCAGCTGGGGGAATATTGTTACTAGTTGCCATCGGCATCCCGTCAGCTGGGGGAAGATTGTTACTAGTTGCCATCGGCATCCCGTCAGCTGTGGGAATATTGTTACTAGTTGCCATCGGCATTCCCGTCAGCTGGGGGAATATTGTTACTAGTTGCCATCGGCATTCCCCTCAGCTGGGGGAATATTGTTACTAGTTGCCATCGGCATTCCCATCAGCTGGGGGAATATTGTTACTAGTTGCCATCGGCATTCCCGTCAGCTGGAGGAATAGTGTTACTAGTTACCATCGGCATCCCGTTAGCTGGGGGAATACTGTTACTAGTTGCCATAGGCATCCCGTCGGCTGGGGGAATATTGTTACCATCGGCATCCCGTCAGCTGGGGGAATATTGTTACTAGTTGCCATTGACATCCCGTCCGCTGGGGGAATATTGTTACTAGTTGCCATCGGCATCCCGTCGGCTGGGGGAATATTGTTACCATAGGCATCCCGTCAGCTGGAGGAATAGTGTTACCATCGGCATCCCGTCAGCTGGAGGAATAGTGTTACCATCGGCATCCCGTCAGCTGGAGGAATAGTGTTACCATCGGCATCCCGTCACCTGTAGGAATAGTGTTACCATTGGCATCCCGTCAGCTGGGGGAATAGTGTTACTAGTTACCATCGGCATCCCGTCAACTGGGGGAATATTGTTACTATTTGCCATCGGCATCCCGTCAGCTGGGGGTATATTGTTACTAGTTGCCATCGGCATCTCATCAGCTGGGGGAATATTGTTACCATCGGCATCCCCTCAGCTGGAGGAATAGTGTTACCATTGGCATCCCATCAGCTGGGGGAATAGTGTTACTAGTTGCCATCGGCATACCGTCAGCTGGGGGAATATTGTTACTAGTTGCCATCGGCATGCCGTCAGCTGAGGGAATATTGTTACTAGTTTCCATCGGCATCCCGTCAGCTGGGGCAATAGTGTTACCATCGGCATCCCGTCAGCTGGGGGAATATTGTTACTAGTTGCCATCGGCATCCCGTCAGCTGGGGTAAGATTGTTACTAGTTACCATCGGCATCCCGTCAGCTGGGGGAATATTGTTACTAGTTGCCATCGGCATCCCGTCAGCTGGGGGAATAGAGTTACTAGTTACCATCGGCATCTCGTCAGCTGGAAGAATAGTGTTACTAGTTACCATAGGCATCCCGTCAGCTGGGGGAATATTGTTACTAGTTGCCATCGGCATCCCGTCAGCTGGGGGAATATTGTTACTAGTTACCATCGGCATCCCGTCAGCTGGGGGAATATTGTTACCATCGGCATCCCGTCAGCTTGGGGAATATTGTTACCATCGGCATCCCGTCAGCTGGAGGAATAGTGTTACCATCGGCATCCCGTCAGCTGCAGGAATAGTGTTACCATCGGCATCCCGTCAGCTGGGAGAATATTGTTACTTGTTGCCATCGGCATCCCGTCAGCTGGGGGAATAGTGTTACTAGTTGCCATCGGCATGCCGTCAGCTGGGGGAATATTGTTACTAGTTACCATCGGCATCCCGTCAGCTGGGGGAATATAGGCCCTCATTCAGAGCCGCACGTTAACAACAGTACGCTCGTTCCGAGCGATGTTTGCACATCTGCGCATGCGTACGCTTTTTAGTACGCATGCGCGAACCAGTCAGTGCGGCCGAAAATCCTTTGTACGCTATATAGCGAGTGCCGGCTATTTTGAGTGACAGAATGAGGCGTATGTGGGTGGTAACAGGGGAAGGTGCTTGAAAATGGGGAGTGGAGATCCGAACGCAGGCGTGCTTAAAGGTCAAAACGGGCGTTTTATGGGTGTGTATATTTAAAACAGCAGCGTCATTGACCACGTCACTGGGTTATTTTATAGCCCGAACTGCACGCAAATTTGTGGTAGCAAACACCAACCACAAGAATAGCGAGCAGTTCATACGCTGGTCGATGTACTCGATTAATCTAATAAAAAGCGGACATGACGTAGGATGCGTGCGGCCAGGGGGCGTTTTTAACAAATAAACGAGCGTATGTTTTGCTCGCTCGTTCAGACTTAGAGGCGTGAACAGACTGCAATGTGCGTACGGATCATTTGAATAGCCACCCCTTGTTTTTAAACGAACGACCGCAAATAGCGTACGGCTCTGATTGAGGGCCATTGTTACTAGTTGCCATCGGCATCCCGTCAGCTGGGGGAATATTGTTACTAGTTGCCATCGGCATCCCGTCAGCTGGGGGAATAGAGTTACTAGTTACCATCGGCATCTCGTCAGCTGGAAGAATAGTGTTACTAGTTACCATCGGCATCCCGTCAGCTGGGGGAATATTATTACTAGTTGCCATCGGCATCCCGTCAGCTGGGGGAATATTGTTACTAGTTGCCATCGGCATTCCCGTCAGCTGGGGGAATATTGTTACTAGTTGCCATCGGCATCCCGTCAGCTGGGGGAAGATTGTTACAAGTTGCCATCGGCATCCCGTCAGCTGGGGGAATATTGTTCCTAGTTGCCATCGGCATCCCATCAGCAGGGGGAAGATTGTTACAAGTTGCCATCGGCATCCCGTCAGCTGGGGGAATATAGTTACAAGTTGCCATCGGCATTCCCGTCAGCTGGGGGAATAGTGTTACCATCAGCATCCCGTCAGCTGGGGGAATATTGTTACTAGTTGCCATCGGCATCCCGTCAGCTGGGGGAAGATTGTTACTAGTTGCCATCGGCATCCCGTCAGCTGTGGGAATATTGTTACTAGTTGCCATCGGCATTCCTGTCAGCTGGGGGAATATTGTTACTAGTTGCCATCGGCATTCCCCTCAGCTGGGGGAATATTGTTACTAGTTGCCATCGGCATTCCCATCAGCTGGGGGAATATTGTTACTAGTTGCCATCAGCATTCCCGTCAGCTGGAGGAATAGTGTTACTAGTTACCATCGGCATCCCGTTAGCTGGGGGAATACTGTTACTAGTTGCCATAGGCATCCCGTCGGCTGGGGGAATATTGTTACCATCGGCATACCGTCAGCTGGGGGAATATTGTTACTAGTTGCCATTGACATCCCGTCCGCTGGGGGAATATTGTTACTAGTTGCCATCGGCATCCCGTCGGCTGGGGGAATATTGTTACCATAGGCATCCCGTCAGCTGGAGGAATAGTGTTACCATCGGCATCCCGTCAGCTGGAGGAATAGTGTTACCATCGGCATCCCGTCAGCTGGAGGAATAGTGTTACCATCGGCATCCCGTCAGCTGTAGGAATAGTGTTACCATTGGCATCCCGTCAGCTGGGGGAATAGTGTTACTAGTTACCATCGGCATCCCGTCAGCTGGGGGAATATTGGCCCTCATTCAGAGCCGCTCGTTAGCGGCAGTACGCTCGTTCCGAGCGATGTTTGCACATCTGCGCATGCGTACGGTTTTTAGTACGCATGCGCGAACCAGTCAGTGCGGCCGAAAATCGTTGGTACGCAATATAGCGAGTGCCTGCTATTTTGAGTGACAGAATGAGGCGTATGTGGGTGGTAACAGGGGAAGGTGCTTGAAAATGGGGAGTGGAGATCCGAACGCAGGCGTGCTTAAAGGTCAAAACGGGCGTTTTATGGGTGTGCATATTTAAAACAGCAGCGTCAGTGACCACGTCACTGGGTTATTTTATAGCCAGAACTGCTCGCAAATTTGTGGTAGCAAACACCAACCACAAGAATAGCGAGCAGTTCATACGCTGGTCGATGTACTCGATTAATCTAATAAATAGCGGACATGATGTAGGATGCGAGCGGCCAGGGGGCATTTTTAACAAATAAACGAGCGTATGTTTTGCTCGCTCATTCAGACTTAGAGGTGTGAACAGACTGCAATGTGCGTACGGATCATTTGAATAGCCACCCCTTGTTTTTAAACGAGCGACCACAAATAGCGAATGGCTCTGAATGAGGGCCATTGTTACTAGTTGCCATCGGCATCCCGTCAGCTGGGGGTATATTGTTACTAGTTGCCATCGGCATCTCATCAGCTGGGGGAATATTGTTACCATCGGCATCCCCTCAGCTGGAGGACTAGTGTTACCATCGGCATCCCGTCAGCTGGGGGAATAGTGTTAATAGTTGCCATCACCATCCCGTCAGCTGGGGGAATATTGTTACTAGTTGCCATCGGCATGCCGTCAGCTGAGGGAATATTGTTACTAGTTACCATCGGCATCCCGTCAGCTGGGGCAATAGTGTTACCATCGGCATCCCGTCAGCTGGGGGAATATTGTTACTAGTTGCCATCGGCATCCCGTCAGCTGGGGTAAGATTGTTACTAGTTACCATCGGCATCCCGTCAGCTGGGGGAATATTGTTACTAGTTGCCATCGGCATCCCGTCAGCTGGGGGAATAGAGTTACTAGTTACCATCGGCATCTCGTCAGCTGGAAGAATAGTGTTACTAGTTACCATCGGCATCCCGTCAGCTGGGGGAATATTATTACTAGTTGCCATCGGCATCCCGTCAGCTGGGGGAATATTGTTACTAGTTGCCATCGGCATTCCCGTCAGCTGGGGGAATATTGTTACTAGTTGCCATCGGCATCCCGTCAGCTGGGGGAAGATTGTTACAAGTTGCCATCGGCATCCCGTCAGCTGGGGGAATATTGTTCCTAGTTGCCATCAGCATCCCATCAGCAGGCGGAAGATTGTTACAAGTTGCCATCGGCATCCCGTCAGCTGGGGGAATATAGTTACAAGTTGCCATCGGCATTCCCGTCAGCTGGGGGAATTGTGTTACCATCAGCATCCCGTCAGCTGGGGGAATATTGTTACTAGTTGCCATCGGCATCCCGTCAGCTGGGGGAAGATTGTTACTAGTTGCCATCGGCATCCCGTCAGCTGTGGAAAATTGTTACTAGTTGCCATCGGCATTCCCGTCAGCTGGGGGAATATTGTTACTAGTTGCCATCGGCATTCCCCTCAGCTGGGGGAATATTGTTACTAGTTGCCATCGGCATTCCCATCAGCTGGGGGAATATTGTTACTAGTTGCCATCGGCATTCCCGTCAGCTGGAGGAATAGTGTTACTAGTTACCATCGGCATCCCGTTAGCTGGGGGAATACTGTTACTAGTTGCCATAGGCATCCCGTCGGCTGCGGGAATATTGTTACCATCGGCATCCCGTCAGCTGGGGGAATATTGTTACTAGTTGCCATTGACATCCCGTCCGCTGGGGGAATATTGTTACTAGTTGCCATCGGCATCCCGTCGGCTGGGGGAATATTGTTACCATAGGCATCCCGTCAGCTGGAGGAATAGTGTTACCATCGGCATCCCGTCAGCTGGAGGAATAGTGTTACCATCGGCATCCCGTCAGCTGGAGGAATAGTGTTACCATCGGCATCCCGTCACCTGTAGGAATAGTGTTACCATTGGCATCCCGTCAGCTGGGGGAATAGTGTTACTAGTTACCATCGGCATCCCGTCAGCTGGGGGAATATTGTTACTAGTTGCCATCGGCATCCCGTCAGCTGGGGGTATATTGTTACTAGTTGCCATCGGCATCTCATCAGCTGGGGGAATATTGTTACCATCGGCATCCCCTCAGCTGGAGGAATAGTGTTACCATTGGCATCCCGTCAGCTGGGGGAATAGTGTTACTAGTTGCCATCGGTATCCCGTCAGCTGGGGGAATATTGTTACTAGTTGCCATCGGCATGCCGTCAGCTGAGGGAATATTGTTACTAGTTACCATCGGCATCCCGTCAGCTGGGGCAATAGTGTTACCATCGGCATCCCGTCAGCTGGGGGAATATTGTTACTAGTTGCCATCGGCATCCCGTCAGCTGGGGTAAGATTGTTACTAGTTACCATCGGCATCCCGTCAGCTGGGGGAATATTGTTACTAGTTGCCATCGGCATCCCGTCAGCTGGGGGAATAGAGTTACTAGTTACCATCGGCATCTCGTCAGCTGGAAGAATAGTGTTACTAGTTACCATCGGCATCCCGTCAGCTGGGGGAATATTGTTACTAGTTGCCATCGGCATCCCGTCAGCTGGGGGAATATTGTTACAAGTTACCATCGGCATCCCGTCAGCTGGGGGAATATTGTTACCATCGGCATCCCGTCAGCTTGGGGAATATTGTTACCATCGGCATCCCGTCAGCTGGAGGAATAGTGTTACCATCGGCATCCCGTCAGCTGCAGGAATAGTGTTACCATCGGCATCCCGTCAGCTGGGAGAATATTGTTACTTGTTGCCATCGGCATCCCGTCAGCTGGGGGAATAGTGTTACTAGTTGCCATCGGCATGCCGTCAGCTGGGGGAATATTGTTACTAGTTACCATCGGCATCACGTCAGCTGGGGGAATATTGTTACTAGTTGCCATCGGCATCCCGTCAGCTGGGGGAATATTGTTACTAGTTGCCATCGGCATCCCGTCAGCTGGGGGAATAGAGTTACTAGTTACCATCGGCATCTCGTCAGCTGGAAGAATAGTGTTACTAGTTACCATCGGTATCCCGTCAGCTGGGGGAATATTATTACTAGTTGCCATCGGCATCCCGTCAGCTGGGGGAATATTGTTACTAGTTGCCATCGGCATTCCCGTCAGCTGGGGGAATATTGTTACTAGTTGCCATCGGCATCCCGTCAGCTGGGGGAAGATTGTTACAAGTTGCCATCGGCATCCCGTCAGCTGGGGGAATATTGTTCCTAGTTGCCATCGGCATCCCATCAGCAGGGGGAAGATTGTTACAAGTTGCCATCGGCATCCCGTCAGCTGGGGGAATATAGTTACAAGTTGCCGTCGGCATTCCCGTCAGCTGGGGGAATAGTGTTACCATCAGCATCCCGTCAGCTGGGGGAATATTGTTACTAGTTGCCATCGGCATCCCGTCAGCTGGGGGAAGATTGTTACTAGTTGCCATCGGCATCCCGTCAGCTGTGGGAATATTGTTACTAGTTGCCATCGGCATTCCCGTCAGCTGGGGGAATATTGTTACTAGTTGCCATCGGCATTCCCCTCAGCTGGGGGAATATTGTTACTAGTTGCCATCGGCATTCCCATCAGCTGGGGGAATATTGTTACTAGTTGCCATCGGCATTCCCGTCAGCTGGAGGAATAGTGTTACTAGTTACCATCGGCATCCCGTTAGCTGGGGGAATACTGTTACTAGTTGCCATAGGCATCCCGTCGGCTGGGGGAATATTGTTACCATCGGCATCCCGTCAGCTGGGGGAATATTGTTACTAGTTGCCATTGACATCCCGTCCGCTGGGGGAATATTGTTACTAGTTGCCATCGGCATCCCGTCGGCTGGGGGAATATTGTTACCATAGGCATCCCGTCAGCTGGAGGAATAGTGTTACCATCGGCATCCCGTCAGCTGGAGGAATAGTGTTACCATCGGCATCCCGTCAGCTGGAGGAATAGTGTTACCATCGGCATCCCATCAGCTGTAGGAATAGTGTTACCATTGGCATCCCGTCAGCTGGGGGAATAGTGTTACTAGTTACCATCGGCATCCCGTCAGCTGGGGGAATATTGTTACTAGTTGCCATCGGCATCCCGTCAGCTGGGGTTATATTGTTACTAGTTGCCATCGGCATCTCATCAGCTGGGGGAATATTGTTACCATCGGCATCCCCTCAGCTGGAGGACTAGTGTTACCATCGGCATCCCGTCAGCTGGGGGAATAGTGTTACTAGTTGCCATCAGCATCCCATCAGCTGGGGGAATATTGTTACTAGTTGCCATCGGCATGCCGTCAGCTGAGGGAATATTGTTACTAGTTACCATCGGCATCCCGTCAGCTGGGGCAATAGTGTTACCATCGGCATCCCGTCAGCTGGGGGAATATTGATACTAGTTGCCATCGGCATCCCGTCAGCTGGGGTAAGATTGTTACTAGTTACCATCGGCATCCCGTCAGCTGGGGGAATATTGTTACTAGTTGCCATCGGCATCCCGTCAGCTGGGGGAATAGAGTTACTAGTTACCATCGGCATCTCGTCAGCTGGAAGAATAGTGTTACTAGTTACCATCGGCATCCCGTCAGCTGGGGAACATTATTACTAGTTGCCATCGGCATCCCGTCAGCTGGGGGAATATTGTTACTAGTTGCCATCGGCATTCCCGTCAGCTGGGGGAATATTGTTACTAGTTGCAATCGGCATCCCGTCAGCTGGGGGAAGATTGTTACAAGTTGCCATCGGCATCCCGTCAGCTGGGGGAATATTGTTACTAGTTGCCATCGTCATCCCATCAGCAGGGGGAAGATTGTTACAAGTTGCCATCGGCATCCCGTCAGCTGGGGGAATATAGTTACAAGTTGCCATCGGCATTCCCGTCAGCTGGGGGAATAGTGTTACCATCAGCATCCCGTCAGCTGGGGGAAAATTGTTACTAGTTGCCATCGGCATCCCGTCAGCTGGGGGAAGATTGTTACTAGTTGCCATCGGCATCCCGTCAGCTGTGGGAATATTGTTACTAGTTGCCATCGGCATTCCCGTCAGCTGGGGGAATATTGTTACTAGTTGCCATCGGCATTCCCCTCAGCTGGGGGAATATTGTTACTAGTTGCCATCGGCATTCCCATCAGCTGGGGGAATATTGTTACTAGTTGCCATCGGCATTCCCGTCAGCTGGAGGAATAGTGTTACTAGTTACCATCGGCATCCCGTTAGCTGGGGGAATACTGTTACTAGTTGCCATAGGCATCCCGTCGGCTGGGGGAATATTGTTACCATCGGCATCCCGTCAGCTGGGGGAATATTGTTACTAGTTGCCATTGACATCCCGTCCGCTGGGGGAATATTGTTACTAGTTGCCATCGGCATCCCGTCGGCTGGGGGAATATTGTTACCATAGGCATCCCGTCAGCTGGAGGAATAGTGTTACCATCGGCATCCCGTCAGCTGGAGGAATAGTGTTACCATCGGCATCCCGTCAGCTGGAGGAATAGTGTTACCATCGGCATCCCATCAGCTGTAGGAATAGTGTTACCATTGGCATCCCGTCAGCTGGGGGAATAGTGTTACTAGTTACCATCGGCATCCCGTCAGCTGGGGGAATATTGTTACTAGTTGCCATCGGCATCCCGTCAGCTGGGGGTATATTGTTACTAGTTGCCATCGGCATCTCATCAGCTGGGGGAATATTGTTACCATCGGCATCCCCTCAGCTGGAGGACTAGTGTTACCATCGGCATCCCGTCAGCTGGGGGAATAGTGTTACTAGTTGCCATCAGCATCCCATCAGCTGGGGGAATATTGTTACTAGTTGCCATCGGCATGCCGTCAGCTGAGGGAATATTGTTACTAGTTACCATCGGCATCCCGTCAGCTGGGGCAATAGTGTTACCATCGGCATCCCGTCAGCTGGGGGAATATTGTTACTAGTTGCCATCGGCATCCCGTCAGCTGGGGTAAGATTGTTACTAGTTACCATCGGCATCCCGTCAGCTGGGGGAATATTGTTACTAGTTGCCATCGGCATCCCGTCAGCTGGGGGAATAGAGTTACTAGTTACCATCGGCATCTCGTCAGCTGGAAGAATAGTGTTACTATTTACCATCGGCATCCCGTCAGCTGGGGAACATTATTACTAGTTGCCATCGGCATCTCGTCAGCTGGGGGAATATTGTTACTAGTTGCCATCGGCATTCCCGTCAGCTGGGGGAATATTGTTACTAGTTGCAATCGGCATCCCGTCAGCTGGGGGAAGATTGTTACAAGTTGCCATCGGCATCCCGTCAGCTGGGGGAATATTGTTACTAGTTGCCATCGTCATCCCATCAGCAGGGGGAAGATTGTTACAAGTTGCCATCGGCATCCCGTCAGCTGGGGGAATATAGTTACAAGTTGCCATCGGCATTCCCGTCAGCTGGGGGAATAGTGTTACCATCAGCATCCCGTCAGCTGGGGGAAAATTGTTACTAGTTGCCATCGGCATCCCGTCAGCTGGGGGAAGATTGTTACTAGTTGCCATCGGCATCCCGTCAGCTGTGGGAATATTGTTACTAGTTGCCATCGGCATTCCCGTCAGCTGGGGGAATATTGTTACTAGTTGCCATCGGCATTCCCCTCAGCTGGGGGAATATTGTCACTAGTTGCCATCGGCATTCCCATCAGCTGGGGGAATATTGTTACTAGTTGCCATCGGCATTCCCGTCAGCTGGAGGAATAGTGTTACTAGTTACCATCGGCATCCCGTTAGCTGGGGGAAAACTGTTACTAGTTGCCATAGGCATCCCGTCAGCTGTGGGAATATTGTTACCATCGGCATCCCGTCAGCTGGGGGAATATTGTTACTAGTTGCCATTGACATCCCGTCCGCTGGGGGAATATTGTTACTAGTTGCCATCGGCATCCCGTCGGCTGGGGGAATATTGTTACTAGTTGCCATCAGCATCCCGTCAGCTGGGGGAATAATGTTACTAGTTGCCATCGGCATCCCGTCAGCTGGGGGAATATTGTTACTAGTTGCCATCGGCATCTCATCAGCTGGGGGAATATTGTTACCATCGGCATCCCCTCAGCTGGAGGAATAGTGTTACCATCGGCATCCCGTCAGCTGGAGGAATAATGTTACCATCGGCATCCCGTCAGCTGGGGGAATAGTGTTACTAGTTGCCATCGGCATGCCGTCAGCTGGGGGAATAGTGTTACTAGTTGCCATCAGCATCCCGTCAGCTGGGGAATAGTGTTACTAGTTGCCATCGGCATGCCGTCAGCTGGGGGAATAGTGTAACTAGTTGCCATCGGCATCCCGTCAGCTGGGGTAATATTGATACTAGTTACCATCGGAATCCCGTCAGCAGGGGGAATATTGTTACTAGTTGCCATCGGCATCCCGTCAGCTGGGGGAATATTGTTACCATCGGCATCCCGTCAGCTGGGGGAATATTGTTACTAGTTGCCATTGACATCCCGTCCGCTGGGGGAATATTGTTACTAGTTGCCATCGGCATCCCGTCAGCAGGGGGAATATTGTTACTAGTTGCCATCGGCATCCCGTCAGCAGGGGGAATATTGTTACTAGTTACCATTGGCATCCCGTCCGCTGTGTGAATTTTGTTACTAGTTGCCATCGGCATCCCATCAGCTGGGGGAATATTGTTACTAGTTGCCATCGGCATCCCGTCAGCTGGGGGAATAGAGTTACTAGTTACCATTGGCATCCCGTCCGCTGGGGGAATATTGTTACTAGTTGCCATCGGCATCCCGTCAGCTGGGGGAATATTGTTACCATCGGCATCCCGTCAGCTGGGGGAATATTGTTACTAGTTGCCATTGACATCCCGTCCGCTGGGGGAATATTGTTACTAGTTGCCATCGGCATCCCGTCAGCAGGGGGAATATTGTTACTAGTTGCCATCGGCATCCCGTCAGCAGGGGGAATATTGTTACTAGTTACCATTGGCATCCCATCCGCTGTGTGAATTTTGTTACTAGTTGCCATCGGCATCCCATCAGCTGGGGGAATATTGTTACTAGTTGCCATCGGCATCTCATCAGCTGGGGGAATATTGTTACCTTCGGCATCCCCTCAGCTGGAGGAATAGTGTTACCATCGGCATCCCGTCAGCTGGGGGAATATTGTTACTAGTTGCCATCGGCATCCCATCAGCTGGGGGAAGATTGTTACAAGTTGCCATCGGCATCCCGTCAGCTGGGGGAATATAGTTACAAGTTGCCATCGGCATTCCCGTCAGCTGGGGGAATAGTATTACCATCAGCATCCCGTCAGCTGGGGGAAAATTGTTACTAGTTGCCATCGGCATCCCGTCAGCTGGGGGAAGATTGTTACTAGTTGCCATCGGCATCCCGTCAGCTGTGGGAATATTGTTACTAGTTGCCATCGGCATTCCCGTCAGCTGGGGGAATATTGTTACTAGTTGCCATCGGCATTCCCCTCAGCTGGGGGAATATTGTTACTAGTTGCCATCGGCATTCCCATCAGCTGGGGGAATATTGTTACTAGTTGCCATCGGCATTCCCGTCAGCTGGAGGAATAGTGTTACTAGTTACCATCGGCATCCCGTTAGCTGAGGGGAATACTGTTACTAGTTGCCATAGGCATCCCGTCAGCTGGGGGAATATTGTTACCATCGGCATCCCGTCAGCTGGGGGAATATTGTTACTAGTTGCCATTGACATCCCATCGGCTGGGGGAATATTGTTACTAGTTGCCATCGGCATCCCGTCGGCTGGGGGAATATTGTTACTAGTTGCCATCAGCATCCCGTCAGCTGGGGGAATAATGTTACTAGTTGCCATCGGCATCCCGTCAGCTGGGGGAATATTGTTACTAGTTGCCATCGGCATCTCATCAGCTGGGGGAATATTGTTACCATCGGCATCCCCTCAGCTGGAGGAATAGTGTTACCATCGGCATCCCGTCAGCTGGAGGAATAGTGTTACCATCGGCATCCCGTCAGCTGGGGGAATAGTGTTACTAGTTGCCATCGTCATGCCGTCAGCTGGGGGAATAGTGTTACTAGTTGCCATCGGCATCCCGTCAGCTGGGGAATAGTGTTACTAGTTGCCATCGGCATGCCGTCAGCTGGGGGAATAGTGTTACTAGTTGCCATCGGCATCCCGTCAGCTGGGGTAATATTGATACTAGTTACCATCGGAATCCCGTCAGCAGGGGGAATATTGTTACTAGTTGCCATCGGCATCCCGTCAGCTGGGGGAATATTGTTACCATCGGCATCCCGTCAGCTGGGGGAATATTGGTACTAGTTGCCATTGACATCCCGTCCGCTGGGGGAATATTGTTACTAGTTGACATCGGCATCCCGTCGGCTGGGGGAATATTGTTACTAGTTGCCATCAGCATCCCGTCAGCTGGGGGAATAATGTTACTAGTTGCCATCGGCATCCCGTCAGCTGGGGGAATATTGTTACTAGTTGCCATCGGTATCTCATCAGCTGGGGGAATATTGTTACCATCGGCATCCCGTCGGCTGGGGGAATATTGTTACTAGTTGCCATCAGCATCCCGTCAGCTGGGGGAATAATGTTACTAGTTGCCATCGGCATCCCGTCAGCTGGGGAAATATTGTTACTAGTTGCCATCAGCATCCCGTCAGCTGGGGAATAGTGTTACTAGTTGCCATCGGCATGCCGTCAGCTGGGGGAATAGTGTTACTAGTTGCCATCGGCATCCCGTCAGCTGGGGGAATATTGTTACTTGTTACCATCGGCATCCCGTCAGCAGGGGGAATATTGTTACTAGTTGCCATCGGCATGCCGTCAGCAGGGGGAATATTGTTACTAGTTACCATTGGCATCCCGTCCGCTGTGTGAATTTTGTTACTAGTTGCCATCGGCATCCCATCAGCTGGGGGAATATTGTTACTAGTTGCCATCGGCATCCCGTCAGCTGGGGGAATAGAGTTACTAGTTACCATCGGCATCCCGTCAGCTGGGGGAATAGTGTTACTAGTTGCCATCGGCATCCCGTCAGCTGGGGGAATATTGTTACTAGTTGCCATCGGCATTCCCGTCAGCTGGGGGAATATTGTTACTAGTTGCCATCGGCATCCCGTCAGCTGGGGGAAGATTGTTACAGTTGCCATTGGCATCCCGTCTGCTGGGGGAATATTGTTACTAGTTGCCATTGACATCCCGTCCGCTGGGGGAATATTGTTACTAGTTGCCATCGGCATCCCGTCGGCTGGGGGAATATTGTTACTAGTTGCCATCAGCATCCCGTCAGCTGGGGGAATAATGTTACTAGTTGCCATCGGCATCCCGTCAGCTGGGGGAATATTGTTACTAGTTGCCATCGGCATCTCATCAGCTGGGGGAATATTGTTACCATCGGCATCCCCTCAGCTGGAGGAATAGTGTTACCATCGGCATCCCGTCAGCTGGAGGAATAGTGTTACCATCGGCATCCCGTCAGCTGGGGGAATAGTGTTACTAGTTGCCATCGGCATGCCGTCAGCTGGGGGAATATTGTTACTAGTTGCCATCGGCATCCCGTCAGCTGGGGAATAGTGTTACTAGTTGCCATCGGCATGCCGTCAGCTGGGGGAATAGTGTTACTAGTTGCCATCGGCATCCCGTCAGCTGGGGGAATATTGTTACTTGTTACCATCGGCATCCCGTCAGCAGGGGGAATATTGTTACTAGTTGCCATCGGCATCCCGTCAGCAGGGGGAATATTGTTACTAGTTACCATTGGCATCCCGTCCGCTGTGTGAATTTTGTTACTAGTTGCCATCGGCATCCCATCAGCTGGGGGAATATTGTTACTAGTTGCCATCGGCATCCCGTCAGCTGGGGGAATAGAGTTACTAGTTACCATCGGCATCCCGTCAGCTGGGGGAATAGTGTTACTAGTTGCCATCGGCATCCCGTCAGCTGGGGGAATATTGTTACTAGTTGCCATCGGCATTCCCGTCAGCTGGGGGAATATTTTTACTAGTTGCCATCGGCATCCCGTCAGCTGGGGGAAGATTGTTACTAGTTGCCATCGGCATCCCCTCAGCTGGAGGAATAGTGTTACCATCGGCATCCCGTCAGCTGGAGGAATAGTGTTACCATCGGCATCCCGTCAGCTGGGGGAATAGTGTTACTAGTTGCCATCGGCATGCCGTCAGCTGGGGGATTAGTGTTACTAGTTGCCATCAGCATCCCGTCAGCTGGGGAATAGTGTTACTAGTTGCCATCGGCATGCCGTCAGCTGGGGGAATAGTGTTACTAGTTGCCATCGGCATCCCGTCAGCTGGGGTAATATTGATACTAGTTACCATCGGAATCCCGTCAGCAGGGGGAATATTGTTACTAGTTGCCATCGGCATCCCGTCAACTGGGGGAATATTGTTACCATCGGCATCCCGTCAGCTGGGGGAATATTGTTACTAGTTGCCATTGACATCCCGTCCGCTGGGGGAATATTGTTACTAGTTGCCATCGGCATCCCGTCAGCAGGGGGAATATTGTTACTAGTTGCCATCAGCATCCCGTCAGCAGGGGGAATATTGTTACTAGTTACCATTGGCATCCCGTCCGCTGTGTGAATTTTGTTACTAGTTGCCATCGGCATCCCATCAGCTGGGGGAATATTGTTACTAGTTGCCATCGGCATCCCGTCAGCTGGGGGAATAGAGTTACTAGTTACCATTGGCATCCCGTCCGCTGGGGGAATATTGTTACTAGTTGCCATCGGCATCCCGTCAGCTGGGGGAATATTGTTACCATCGGCATCCCGTCAGCTGGGTGAATATTGTTACTAGTTGCCATTGACATCCCGTCCGCTGGGGGAATATTGTTACTAGTTGCCATCGGCATCCCGTCAGCAGGGGGAATATTGTTACTAGTTGCCATCGGCATCCCGTCAGCAGCGGGAATATTGTTACTAGTTACCATTGGCATCCCGTCCGCTGTGTGAATTTTGTTACTAGTTGCCATCGGCATCCCATCAGCTGGGGGAATATTGTTAGTAGTTGCCATCGGCATCTCATCAGCTGGGGGAATATTGTTACCTTCGGCATCCCCTCAGCTGGAGGAATAGTGTTACCATCGGCATCCCGTCAGCTGGGGGAATATTGTTACTAGTTGCCATCGGCATCCCATCAGCTGGGGGAAGATTGTTACAAGTTGCCATCGGCATCCCGTCAGCTGGGGGAATATAGTTACAAGTTGCCATCGGCATTCCCGTCAGCTGGGGGAATAGTATTACCATCAGCATCCCGTCAGCTGGGGGAAAATTGTTACTAGTTGCCATCGGCATCCCGTCAGCTGGGGGAAGATTGTTACTAGTTGCCATCGGCATCCCGTCAGCTGTGGGAATATTGTTACTAGTTGCCATCGGCATTCCCGTCAGCTGGGGGAATATTGTTACTAGTTGCCATCGGCATTCCCCTCAGCTGGGGGAATATTGTTACTAGTTGCCATCGGCATTCCCATCAGCTGGGGGAATATTGTTACTAGTTGCCATCGGCATTCCCGTCAGCTGGAGGAATAGTGTTACTAGTTACCATCGGCATCCCGTTAGCTGAGGGGAATACTGTTACTAGTTGCAATAGGCATCCCGTCAGCTGGGGGAATATTGTTACCATCGGCATCCCGTCAGCTGGGGGAATATTGTTACTAGTTGCCATTGACATCCCGTCCGCTGGGGGAATATTGTTACTAGTTGCCATCGGCATCCCGTCGGCTGGGGGAATATTGTTACTAGTTGCCATCAGCATCCCGTCAGCTGGGGGAATAATGTTACTAGTTGCCATCGGCATCCCGTCAGCTGGGGGAATATTGTTACTAGTTGCCATCGGCATCTCATCAGCTGGGGGAATATTGTTACCATCGGCATCCCCTCAGCTGGAGGAATAGTGTTACCATCGGCATCCCGTCAGCTGGAGGAATAGTGTTACCATCGGCATCCCGTCAGCTGGGGGAATAGTGTTACTAGTTGCCATCGTCATGCCGTCAGCTGGGGGAATAGTGTTACTAGTTGCCATCGGCATCCCGTCAGCTGGGGAATAGTGTTACTAGTTGCCATCGGCATGCCGTCAGCTGGGGGAATAGTGTTACTAGTTGCCATCGGCATCCCGTCAGCTGGGGTAATATTGATACTAGTTACCATCGGAATCCCGTCAGCAGGGGGAATATTGTTACTAGTTGCCATCGGCATCCCGTCAGCTGGGGGAATATTGTTACCATCGGCATCCCGTCAGCTGGGGGAATATTGTTACTAGTTGCCATTGACATCCCGTCCGCTGGGGGAATATTGTTACTAGTTGCCATCGGCATCCCGTCGGCTGGGGGAATATTGTTACTAGTTGCCATCAGCATCCCGTCAGCTGGGGGAATAATGTTACTAGTTGCCATCGGCATCCCGTCAGCTGGGGGAATATTGTTACTAGTTGCCATCGGTATCTCATCAGCTGGGGGAATATTGTTACCATCGGCATCCCCTCAGCTGGAGGAATAGTGTTACCATCGGCATCCCGTCAGCTGGAGGAATAGTGTTACCATCGGCATCCCGTCAGCTGGGGGAATAGTGTTACTAGTTGCCATCGGCATGCCGTCAGCTGGGGGAATATTGTTACTAGTTGCCATCGGCATCCCGTCAGCTAGGGAATAGTGTTACTAGTTGCCATCGGCATGCCGTCAGCTGGGGGAATAGTGTTACTAGTTGCCATCGGCATCCCGTCAGCTGGGGGAATATTGTTACTTGTTACCATCGGCATCCCGTCAGCAGGGGGAATATTGTTACTAGTTGCCATCGGCATCCCGTCAGCAGGGGGAATATTGTTACTAGTTACCATTGGCATCCCGTCCGCTGTGTGAATTTTGTTACTAGTTGCCATCGGCATCCCATCAGCTGGGGGAATATTGTTACTAGTTGCCATCGGCATCCCGTCAGCTGGGGGAATAGAGTTACTAGTTACCATCGGCATCCCGTCAGCTGGGGGAATAGTGTTACTAGTTGCCATCGGCATCCCGTCAGCTGGGGGAATATTGTTACTAGTTGCCATCGGCATTCCCGTCAGCTGGGGGAATATTGTTACTAGTTGCCATCGGCATCCCGTCAGCTGGGGGAAGATTGTTACAGTTGCCATTGGCATCCCGTCAGCTGGGGGAATATTGTTACTAGTTGCCATTGACATCCCGTCCGCTGGGGGAATATTGTTACTAGTTGCCATCGGCATCCCGTCGGCTGGGGGAATATTGTTA
The DNA here is from genome assembly GCA_031769625.1 of Taudactylus pleione. Lineage (NCBI taxonomy): Eukaryota > Metazoa > Chordata > Amphibia > Anura > Myobatrachidae > Taudactylus > Taudactylus pleione. Next base: position 534,725 of record JAUIMM010000617.1, read on the forward strand.
CTAGTTGCCATCAGCATCCCGTCAGCTGGGGGAATAATGTTACTAGTTGCCATCGGCATCCCGTCAGCTGGGGGAATATTGTTACTAGTTGCCATCGGCATCTCATCAGCTGGGGGAATATTGTTACCATCGGCATCCCCTCAGCTGGAGGAATAGTGTTACCATCGGCATCCCGTCAGCTGGAGGAATAGTGTTACCATCGGCATCCCGTCAGCTGGGGGAATAGTGTTACTAGTTGCCATCGGCATGCCGTCAGCTGGGGGAATATTGTTACTAGTTGCCATCGGCATCCCGTCAGCTGGGGAATAGTGTTACTAGTTGCCATCGGCATGCCGTCAGCTGGGGGAATAGTGTTACTAGTTGCCATCGGCATCCCGTCAGCTGGGGGAATATTGTTACTTGTTACCATCGGCATCCCGTCAGCAGGGGGAATATTGTTACTAGTTGCCATCGGCATCCCGTCAGCAGGGGGAATATTGTTACTAGTTACCATTGGCATCCCGTCCGCTGTGTGAATTTTGTTACTAGTTGCCATCGGCATCCCATCAGCTGGGGGAATATTGTTACTAGTTGCCATCGGCATCCCGTCAGCTGGGGGAATAGAGTTACTAGTTACCATCGGCATCCCATCAGCTGGGGGAAGATTGTTACAAGTTGCCATCGGCATCCCGTCAGCTGGGGGAATATAGTTACAAGTTGCCATCGGCATTCCCGTCAGCTGGGGGAATAGTATTACCATCAGCATCCCGTCAGCTGGGGGAAAATTGTTACTAGTTGCCATCGGCATCCCGTCAGCTGGGGGAAGATTGTTACCTTCGGCATCCCCTCAGCTGGAGGAATAGTGTTACCATCGGCATCCCGTCAGCTGGGGGAATATTGTTACTAGTTGCCATCGGCATCCCATCAGCTGGGGGAAGATTGTTACAAGTTGCCATCGGCATCCCGTCAGCTGGGGGAATATAGTTACAAGTTGCCATCGGCATTCCCGTCAGCTGGGGGAATAGTATTACCATCAGCATCCCGTCAGCTGGGGGAAAATTGTTACTAGTTGCCATCGGCATCCCGTCAGCTGGGGGAAGATTGTTACTAGTTGCCATCGGCATCCCGTCAGCTGTGGGAATATTGTTACTAGTTGCCATCGGCATTCCCGTCAGCTGGGGGAATATTGTTACTAGTTGCCATCGGCATTCCCCTCAGCTGGGGGAATATTGTTACTAGTTGCCATCGGCATTCCCATCAGCTGGGGGAATATTGTTACTAGTTGCCATCGGCATTCCCGTCAGCTGGAGGAATAGTGTTACTAGTTACCATCGGCATCCCGTTAGCTGAGGGGAATACTGTTACTAGTTGCAATAGGCATCCCGTCAGCTGGGGGAATATTGTTACCATCGGCATCCCGTCAGCTGGGGGAATATTGTTACTAGTTGCCATTGACATCCCGTCCGCTGGGGGAATATTGTTACTAGTTGCCATCGGCATCCCGTCGGCTGGGGGAATATTGTTACTAGTTGCCATCAGCATCCCGTCAGCTGGGGGAATAATGTTACTAGTTGCCATCGGCATCCCGTCAGCTGGGGGAATATTGTTACTAGTTGCCATCGGCATCTCATCAGCTGGGGGAATATTGTTACCATCGGCATCCCCTCAGCTGGAGGAATAGTGTTACCATCGGCATCCCGTCAGCTGGAGGAATAGTGTTACCATCGGCATCCCGTCAGCTGGGGGAATAGTGTTACTAGTTGCCATCGTCATGCCGTCAGCTGGGGGAATAGTGTTACTAGTTGCCATCGGCATCCCGTCAGCTGGGGAATAGTGTTACTAGTTGCCATCGGCATGCCGTCAGCTGGGGGAATAGTGTTACTAGTTGCCATCGGCATCCCGTCAGCTGGGGTAATATTGATACTAGTTACCATCGGAATCCCGTCAGCAGGGGGAATATTGTTACTAGTTGCCATCGGCATCCCGTCAGCTGGGGGAATATTGTTACCATCGGCATCCCGTCAGCTGGGGGAATATTGTTACTAGTTGCCATTGACATCCCGTCCGCTGGGGGAATATTGTTACTAGTTGCCATCGGCATCCCGTCGGCTGGGGGAATATTGTTACTAGTTGCCATCAGCATCCCGTCAGCTGGGGGAATAATGTTACTAGTTGCCATCGGCATCCCGTCAGCTGGGGGAATATTGTTACTAGTTGCCATCGGTATCTCATCAGCTGGGGGAATATTGTTACCATCGGCATCCCCTCAGCTGGAGGAATAGTGTTACCATCGGCATCCCGTCAGCTGGAGGAATAGTGTTACCATCGGCATCCCGTCAGCTGGGGGAATAGTGTTACTAGTTGCCATCGGCATGCCGTCAGCTGGGGGAATATTGTTACTAGTTGCCATCGGCATCCCGTCAGCTAGGGAATAGTGTTACTAGTTGCCATCGGCATGCCGTCAGCTGGGGGAATAGTGTTACTAGTTGCCATCGGCATCCCGTCAGCTGGGGGAATATTGTTACTTGTTACCATCGGCATCCCGTCAGCAGGGGGAATATTGTTACTAGTTGCCATCGGCATCCCGTCAGCAGGGGGAATATTGTTACTAGTTACCATTGGCATCCCGTCCGCTGTGTGAATTTTGTTACTAGTTGCCATCGGCATCCCATCAGCTGGGGGAATATTGTTACTAGTTGCCATCGGCATCCCGTCAGCTGGGGGAATAGAGTTACTAGTTACCATCGGCATCCCGTCAGCTGGGGGAATAGTGTTACTAGTTGCCATCGGCATCCCGTCAGCTGGGGGAATATTGTTACTAGTTGCCATCGGCATTCCCGTCAGCTGGGGGAATATTGTTACTAGTTGCCATCGGCATCCCGTCAGCTGGGGGAAGATTGTTACAGTTGCCATTGGCATCCCGTCAGCTGGGGGAATATTGTTACTAGTTGCCATTGACATCCCGTCCGCTGGGGGAATATTGTTACTAGTTGCCATCGGCATCCCGTCGGCTGGGGGAATATTGTTACTAGTTGCCATCAGCATCCCGTCAGCTGGGGGAATAATGTTACTAGTTGCCATCGGCATCCCGTCAGCTGGGGGAATATTGTTACTAGTTGCCATCGGCATCTCATCAGCTGGGGGAATATTGTTACCATCGGCATCCCCTCAGCTGGAGGAATAGTGTTACCATCGGCATCCCGTCAGCTGGAGGAATAGTGTTACCATCGGCATCCCGTCAGCTGGGGGAATAGTGTTACTAGTTGCCATCGGCATGCCGTCAGCTGGGGGAATATTGTTACTAGTTGCCATCGGCATCCCGTCAGCTGGGGAATAGTGTTACTAGTTGCCATCGGCATGCCGTCAGCTGGGGGAATAGTGTTACTAGTTGCCATCGGCATCCCGTCAGCTGGGGGAATATTGTTACTTGTTACCATCGGCATCCCGTCAGCAGGGGGAATATTGTTACTAGTTGCCATCGGCATCCCGTCAGCAGGGGGAATATTGTTACTAGTTACCATTGGCATCCCGTCCGCTGTGTGAATTTTGTTACTAGTTGCCATCGGCATCCCATCAGCTGGGGGAATATTGTTACTAGTTGCCATCGGCATCCCGTCAGCTGGGGGAATAGAGTTACTAGTTACCATCGGCATCCCGTCAGCTGGGGGAATAGTGTTACTAGTTGCCATCGGCATCCCGTCAGCTGGGGGAATATTGTTACTAGTTGCCATCGGCATTCCCGTCAGCTGGGGGAATATTTTTACTAGTTGCCATCGGCATCCCGTCAGCTGGGGGAAGATTGTTACAGTTGCCATCGGCATCCCGTCAGCTGGGGGAATATTGTTACCATCGGCATCCCGTCAGCTGGGGGAATAGTGTTACAAGTTGCCATCGGCATCCCGTCAGCTGGGGTAAGATTGTTACTAGTTGCCATCGGCATCCCATCAGCTAGGGGAAGATTGTTACTAGTTACCATCAGCATCCCGTCAGCTGGGGGAATATTGTTACTAGTTACCATCGGCATCTCATCAGCTGGGGGAATATTGTTACCATCGGCATCCCGTCAGCTGGAGGAATAGTGTTACCATCTGCATTCCCGTCAGCTGGGGGAATAGTGTTACCATCGGCATCCCGTCAGCTGGAGGAATAGTGTTACCATCAGCATCCCGTGAGCTGGGGGAATATTGTTACTAGTTACCATCGGCATCCCGTCAGCTGGGGGAATATTGCTACTAGTTACCATCGGCATCCCGTCAGCTGGGGGAATATTGTTACCATCGGCATCCCATCAGCTGGAGGAATAGTGTTACCATCGGCATCCCGTCAGCTGGGAGAATATTGTTACTAGTTGCCATCGGCATCCCCACAGCTGGGGGAATATTGTTACTAGTTACCATTGGCATCCCGTCAGCTGGGGGAATATTGTTACCATAGGCATCCCGTCAGCTGGAGGAACAGTGTTACCATCAGCATCCCGTCAGCTGGAGGAATAGTGTTACCATCGGCATCCCGTCAGCTGGAGGAATATTGTTACCATCTGCATCCCGTCAGCTGGAGGAATAGTGTTACCATTGGCATCCCGTCAGCTGGGGGAACAGTGTTACTAGTTATCATCGGCATCCCGTCAGCTGGGGCAATATTGTTACTAGTTGCCATCGGCATCCCGTCAGCTGGGGGAATATTGTTAGTAGTTGCCATCGGCATCTCATCAGCTGGGGGAATATTGTTACCTTCGGCATCCCGTCAGCTGGGGGAATATTGTTACTAGTTGCCATTGACATCCCGTCCGCTGGGGGAATATTGTTACTAGTTGCCATCGGCATCCCGTCGGCTGGGGGAATATTGTTACTAGTTGCCATCAGCATCCCGTCAGCTGGGGGAATAATGTTACTAGTTGCCATCGGCATCCCGTCAGCTGGGGGAATATTGTTACTAGTTGCCATCGGCATCTCATCAGCTGGGGGAATATTGTTACCATCGGCATCCCCTCAGCTGGAGGAATAGTGTTACCATCGGCATCCCGTCAGCTGGAGGAATAGTGTTACCATCGGCATCCCGTCAGCTGGGGGAATAGTGTTACTAGTTGCCATCGGCATGCCGTCAGCTGGGGGAATAGTGTTACCAGTTGCCATCGGCATCCCGTCATCTGGGGAATAGTGTTACTAGTTGCCATCGGCATGCCGTCAGCTGGGGGAATAGTGTTACTAGTTGCCATCGGCATCCCGTCAGCTGGGGTAATATTGATACTAGTTACCATCGGAATCCCGTCAGCAGGGGGAATATTGTTACTAGTTGCCATCGGCATCCCGTCAGCTGGGGGAATATTGTTACCATCGGCATCCCGTCAGCTGGGGGAATATTGTTACTAGTTGCCATTGACATCCCGTCCGCTGGGGGAATATTGTTACTAGTTGCCATCGGCATCCCGTCGGCTGGGGGAATATTGTTACTAGTTGCCATCAGCATCCCGTCAGCTGGGGGAATAATGTTACTAGTTGCCATCGGCATCCCGTCAGCTGGGGGAATATTGTTACTAGTTGCCATCGGCATCTCATCAGCTGGGGGAATATTGTTACCATCGGCATCCCCTCAGCTGGAGGAATAGTGTTACCATCGGCATCCCGTCAGCTGGAGGAATAGTGTTACCATCGGCATCCCGTCAGCTGGGGGAATAGTGTTACTAGTTGCCATCAGCATGCCGTCAGCTGGGGGAATATTGTTACTAGTTGCCATCGGCATCCCGTCAGCTGGGGAATAGTGTTACTAGTTGCCATCGGCATGCCGTCAGCTGGGGGAATAGTGTTACTAGTTGCCATCGGCATCCCGTCAGCTGGGGGAATATTGTTACTTGTTACCATCGGCATCCCGTCAGCAGGGGGAATATTGTTACTAGTTGCCATCGGCATCCCGTCAGCAGGGGGAATATTGTTACTAGTTACCATTGGCATCCCGTCCGCTGTGTGAATTTTGTTACTAGTTGCCATCGGCATCCCATCAGCTGGGGGAATATTGTTACTAGTTGCCATCGGCATCCCGTCAGCTGGGGGAATAGAGTTACTAGTTACCATCGGCATCCCGTCAGCTGGGGGAATAGTGTTACTAGTTGCCATCGGCATCCCGTCAGCTGGGGGAATATTGTTACTAGTTGCCATCGGCATTCCCGTCAGCTGGGGGAATATTGTTACTAGTTGCCATCGGCATCCCGTCAGCTGGGGGAATATTGTTACAGTTGCCATCGGCATCCCGTCAGCTGGGGGAATATTGTTACTAGTTGCCATTGACATCCCGTCCGCTGGGGGAATATTGTTACTAGTTGCCATCGGCATCCCGTCGGCTGGGGGAATATTGTTACTAGTTGCCATCAGCATCCCGTCAGCTGGGGGAATAATGTTACTAGTTGCCATCGGCATCCCGTCAGCTGGGGGAATATTGTTACTAGCTGCCATCGGCATCTCATCAGCTGGGGGAATATTGTTACCATCGGCATCCCCTCAGCTGGAGGAATAGTGTTACCATCGGCATCCCGTCAGCTGGAGGAATAGTGTTACCATCGGCATCCAGTCAGCTGGGGGAATAGTGTTACTAGTTGCCATCGGCATGCCGTCAGCTGGGGGAATATTGTTACTAGTTGCCATCGGCATCCCGTCAGCTGGGGAATAGTGTTACTAGTTGCCATCGGCATGCCGTCAGCTGGGGGAATAGTGTTACTAGTTGCCATCGGCATCCCGTCAGCTGGGGGAATATTTTTACTTGTTACCATCGGCATCCCGTCAGCAGGGGGAATATTGTTACTAGTTGCCATCGGCATCCCGTCAGCAGGGGGAATATTGTTACTAGTTACCATTGGCATCCCGTCCGCTGTGTGAATTTTGTTACTAGTTGCCATCGGCATCCCATCAGCTGGGGGAATATTGTTACTAGTTGCCATCGGCATCCCGTCAGCTGGGGGAATAGAGTTACTAGTTACCATCGGCATCCCGTCAGCTGGGGGAATAGTGTTACTAGTTGCCATCGGCATCCCGTCAGCTGGGGGAATATTGTTACTAGTTGCCATCGGCATTCCCGTCAGCTGGGGGAATATTTTTACTAGTTGCCATCGGCATCCCGTCAGCTGGGGGAAGATTGTTACAGTTGCCATCGGCATCCCGTCAGCTGGGGGAATATTGTTACCATCGGCATCCCGTCAGCTGGGGGAATAGTGTTACAAGTTGCCATCGGCATCCCGTCAGCTGGGGTAAGATTGTTACTAGTTGCCATCGGCATCCCATCAGCTAGGGGAAGATTGTTACTAGTTACCATCAGCATCCCGTCAGCTGGGGGAATATTGTTACTAGTTACCATCGGCATCTCATCAGCTGGGGGAATATTGTTACCATCGGCATCCCGTCAGCTGGAGGAATAGTGTTACCATCTGCATTCCCGTCAGCTGGGGGAATAGTGTTACCATCGGCATCCCGTCAGCTGGAGGAATAGTGTTACCATCAGCATCCCGTGAGCTGGGGGAATATTGTTACTAGTTACCATCGGCATCCCGTCAGCTGGGGGAATATTGCTACTAGTTACCATCGGCATCCCGTCAGCTGGGGGAATATTGTTACCATCGGCATCCCATCAGCTGGAGGAATAGTGTTACCATCGGCATCCCGTCAGCTGGGAGAATATTGTTACTAGTTGCCATCGGCATCCCCACAGCTGGGGGAATATTGTTACTAGTTACCATTGGCATCCCGTCAGCTGGGGGAATATTGTTACCATAGGCATCCCGTCAGCTGGAGGAACAGTGTTACCATCAGCATCTCGTCAGCTGGAGGAATAGTGTTACCATCGGCATCCCGTCAGCTGGAGGAATATTGTTACCATCTGCATCCCGTCAGCTGGAGGAATAGTGTTACCATTGGCATCCCGTCAGCTGGGGGAACAGTGTTACTAGTTATCATCGGCATCCCGTCAGCTGGGGCAATATTGTTACTAGTTGCCATCGGCATCCCGTCAGCTGGGGGAATATTGTTAGTAGTTGCCATCGGCATCTCATCAGCTGGGGGAATATTGTTACCTTCGGCATCCCGTCAGCTGGGGGAATATTGTTACTAGTTGCCATTGACATCCCGTCCGCTGGGGGAATATTGTTACTAGTTGCCATCGGCATCCCGTCGGCTGGGGGAATATTGTTACTAGTTGCCATCAGCATCCCGTCAGCTGGGGGAATAATGTTACTAGTTGCCATCGGCATCCCGTCAGCTGGGGGAATATTGTTACTAGTTGCCATCGGCATCTCATCAGCTGGGGGAATATTGTTACCATCGGCATCCCCTCAGCTGGAGGAATAGTGTTACCATCGGCATCCCGTCAGCTGGAGGAATAGTGTTACCATCGGCATCCCGTCAGCTGGGGGAATAGTGTTACTAGTTGCCATCGGCATGCCGTCAGCTGGGGGAATAGTGTTACCAGTTGCCATCGGCATCCCGTCATCTGGGGAATAGTGTTACTAGTTGCCATCGGCATGCCGTCAGCTGGGGGAATAGTGTTACTAGTTGCCATCGGCATCCCGTCAGCTGGGGGAATATTGTTACTAGTTGCCATCGGTATCTCATCAGCTGGGGGAATATTGTTACCATCGGCATCCCCTCAGCTGGAGGAATAGTGTTACCATCGGCATCCCGTCAGCTGGAGGAATAGTGTTACCATCGGCATCCCGTCAGCTGGGGGAATAGTGTTACTAGTTGCCATCGGCATGCCGTCAGCTGGGGGAATATTGTTACTAGTTGCCATCAGCATCCCGTCAGCTGGGGAATAGTGTTACTAGTTGCCATCGGCATGCCGTCAGCTGGGGGAATAGTGTTACTAGTTGCCATCGGCATCCCGTCAGCTGGGGGAATATTGTTACTTGTTACCATCGGCATCCCGTCAGCAGGGGGAATATTGTTACTAGTTGCCATCGGCATCCCGTCAGCAGGGGGAATATTGTTACTAGTTACCATTGGCATCCCGTCCGCTGTGTGAATTTTGTTACTAGTTGCCATCGGCATCCCATCAGCTGGGGGAATATTGTTACTAGTTGCCATCGGCATCCCGTCAGCTGGGGGAATAGAGTTACTAGTTACCATCGGCATCCCGTCAGCTGGGGGAATAGTGTTACTAGTTGCCATCGGCATCCCGTCAGCTGGGGGAATATTGTTACTAGTTGCCATCGGCATTCCCGTCAGCTGGGGGAATATTGTTACTAGTTGCCATCGGCATCCCGTCAGCTGGGGGAAGATTGTTACAGTTGCCATTGGCATCCCGTCTGCTGGGGGAATATTGTTACTAGTTGCCATTGACATCCCGTCCGCTGGGGGAATATTGTTACTAGTTGCCATCGGCATCCCGTCGGCTGGGGGAATATTGTTACTAGTTGCCATCAGCATCCCGTCAGCTGGGGGAATAATGTTACTAGTTGCCATCGGCATCCCGTCAGCTGGGGGAATATTGTTACTAGTTGCCATCGGCATCTCATCAGCTGGGGGAATATTGTTACCATCGGCATCCCCTCAGCTGGAGGAATAGTGTTACCATCGGCATCCCGTCAGCTGGAGGAATAGTGTTACCATCGGCATCCCGTCAGCTGGGGGAATAGTGTTACTAGTTGCCATCGGCATGCCGTCAGCTGGGGGAATATTGTTACTAGTTGCCATCGGCATCCCGTCAGCTGGGGAATAGTGTTACTAGTTGCCATCGGCATGCCGTCAGCTGGGGGAATAGTGTTACTAGTTGCCATCGGCATCCCGTCAGCTGGGGGAATATTGTTACTTGTTACCATCGGCATCCCGTCAGCAGGGGGAATATTGTTACTAGTTGCCATCGGCATCCCGTCAGCAGGGGGAATATTGTTACTAGTTACCATTGGCATCCCGTCCGCTGTGTGAATTTTGTTACTAGTTGCCATCGGCATCCCATCAGCTGGGGGAATATTGTTACTAGTTGCCATCGGCATCCCGTCAGCTGGGGGAATAGAGTTACTAGTTACCATCGGCATCCCGTCAGCTGGGGGAATAGTGTTACTAGTTGCCATCGGCATCCCGTCAGCTGGGGGAATATTGTTACTAGTTGCCATCGGCATTCCCGTCAGCTGGGGGAATATTTTTACTAGTTGCCATCGGCATCCCGTCAGCTGGGGGAAGATTGTTACTAGTTGCCATCGGCATCCCCTCAGCTGGAGGAATAGTGTTACCATCGGCATCCCGTCAGCTGGAGGAATAGTGTTACCATCGGCATCCCGTCAGCTGGGGGAATAGTGTTACTAGTTGCCATCGGCATGCCGTCAGCTGGGGGATTAGTGTTACTAGTTGCCATCAGCATCCCGTCAGCTGGGGAATAGTGTTACTAGTTGCCATCGGCATGCCGTCAGCTGGGGGAATAGTGTTACTAGTTGCCATCGGCATCCCGTCAGCTGGGGTAATATTGATACTAGTTACCATCGGAATCCCGTCAGCAGGGGGAATATTGTTACTAGTTGCCATCGGCATCCCGTCAACTGGGGGAATATTGTTACCATCGGCATCCCGTCAGCTGGGGGAATATTGTTACTAGTTGCCATTGACATCCCGTCCGCTGGGGGAATATTGTTACTAGTTGCCATCGGCATCCCGTCAGCAGGGGGAATATTGTTACTAGTTGCCATCAGCATCCCGTCAGCAGGGGGAATATTGTTACTAGTTACCATTGGCATCCCGTCCGCTGTGTGAATTTTGTTACTAGTTGCCATCGGCATCCCATCAGCTGGGGGAATATTGTTACTAGTTGCCATCGGCATCCCGTCAGCTGGGGGAATAGAGTTACTAGTTACCATTGGCATCCCGTCCGCTGGGGGAATATTGTTACTAGTTGCCATCGGCATCCCGTCAGCTGGGGGAATATTGTTACCATCGGCATCCCGTCAGCTGGGTGAATATTGTTACTAGTTGCCATTGACAACCCGTCTGCTGGGGGAATATTGTTACTAGTTGCCATCGGCATCCCGTCAGCAGGGGGAATATTGTTACTAGTTGCCATCGGCATCCCGTCAGCAGCGGGAATATTGTTACTAGTTACCATTGGCATCCCGTCCGCTGTGTGAATTTTGTTACTAGTTGCCATCGGCATCCCATCAGCTGGGGGAATATTGTTAGTAGTTGCCATCGGCATCTCATCAGCTGGGGGAATATTGTTACCTTCGGCATCCCCTCAGCTGGAGGAATAGTGTTACCATCGGCATCCCGTCAGCTGGGGGAATATTGTTACTAGTTGCCATCGGCATCCCATCAGCTGGGGGAAGATTGTTACAAGTTGCCATCGGCATCCCGTCAGCTGGGGGAATATAGTTACAAGTTGCCATCGGCATTCCCGTCAGCTGGGGGAATAGTATTACCATCAGCATCCCGTCAGCTGGGGGAAAATTGTTACTAGTTGCCATCGGCATCCCGTCAGCTGGGGGAAGATTGTTACTAGTTGCCATCGGCATCCCGTCAGCTGTGGGAATATTGTTACTAGTTGCCATCGGCATTCCCGTCAGCTGGGGGAATATTGTTACTAGTTGCCATCGGCATTCCCCTCAGCTGGGGGAATATTGTTACTAGTTGCCATCGGCATTCCCATCAGCTGGGGGAATATTGTTACTAGTTGCCATCGGCATTCCCGTCAGCTGGAGGAATAGTGTTACTAGTTACCATCGGCATCCCGTTAGCTGAGGGGAATACTGTTACTAGTTGCCATAGGCATCCCGTCAGCTGGGGGAATATTGTTACCATCGGCATCCCGTCAGCTGGGGGAATATTGTTACTAGTTGCCATTGACATCCCGTCCGCTGGGGGAATATTGTTACTAGTTGCCATCGGCATCCCGTCGGCTGGGGGAATATTGTTACTAGTTGCCATCAGCATCCCGTCAGCTGGGGGAATAATGTTACTAGTTGCCATCGGCATCCCGTCAGCTGGGGGAATATTGTTACTAGTTGCCATCGACATCTCATCAGCTGGGGGAATATTGTTACCATCGGCATCCCCTCAGCTGGAGGAATAGTGTTACCATCGGCATCCCGTCAGCTGGAGGAATAGTGTTACCATCGGCATCCCGTCAGCTGGGGGAATAGTGTTACTAGTTGCCATCGTCATGCCGTCAGCTGGGGGAATAGTGTTACTAGTTGCCATCGGCATCCCGTCAGCTGGGGAATAGTGTTACTAGTTGCCATCGGCATGCCGTCAGCTGGGGGAATAGTGTTACTAGTTGCCATCGGCATCCCGTCAGCTGGGGTAATATTGATACTAGTTACCATCGGAATCCCGTCAGCAGGGGGAATATTGTTACTAGTTGCCATCGGCATCCCGTCAGCTGGGGGAATATTGTTACCATCGGCATCCCGTCAGCTGGGGGAATATTGTTACTAGTTGCCATTGACATCCCGTCCGCTGGGGGAATATTGTTACTAGTTGCCATCGGCATCCCGTCGGCTGGGGGAATATTGTTACTAGTTGCCATCAGCATCCCGTCAGCTGGGGGAATAATGTTACTAGTTGCCATCGGCATCCCGTCAGCTGGGGGAATATTGTTACTAGTTGCCATCGGTATCTCATCAGCTGGGGGAATATTGTTACCATCGGCATCCCCTCAGCTGGAGGAATAGTGTTACCATCGGCATCCCGTCAGCTGGAGGAATAGTGTTACCATCGGCATCCCGTCAGCTGGGGGAATAGTGTTACTAGTTGCCATCGGCATGCCGTCAGCTGGGGGAATATTGTTACTAGTTGCCATCGGCATCCCGTCAGCTAGGGAATAGTGTTACTAGTTGCCATCGGCATGCCGTCAGCTGGGGGAATAGTGTTACTAGTTGCCATCGGCATCCCGTCAGCTGGGGGAATATTGTTACTTGTTACCATCGGCATCCCGTCAGCAGGGGGAATATTGTTACTAGTTGCCATCGGCATCCCGTCAGCAGGGGGAATATTGTTACTAGTTACCATTGGCATCCCGTCCGCTGTGTGAATTTTGTTACTAGTTGCCATCGGCATCCCATCAGCTGGGGGAATATTGTTACTAGTTGCCATCGGCATCCCGTCAGCTGGGGGAATAGAGTTACTAGTTACCATCGGCATCCCGTCAGAAGGGGAATAGTGTTACTAGTTGCCATCGGCATCCCGTCAGCTGGGGGAATATTGTTACTAGTTGCCATCGGCATTCCCGTCAGCTGGGGGAATATTGTTACTAGTTGCCATCGGCATCCCGTCAGCTGGGGGAATATTGTTACAGTTGCCATCGGCATCCCGTCAGCTGGGGGAATATTGTTACTAGTTGCCATTGACATCCCGTCCGCTGGGGGAATATTGTTACTAGTTGCCATCGGCATCCCGTCGGCTGGGGGAATATTGTTACTAGTTGCCATCAGCATCCCGTCAGCTGGGGGAATAATGTTACTAGTTGCCATCGGCATCCCGTCAGCTGGGGGAATATTGTTACTAGCTGCCATCGGCATCTCATCAGCTGGGGGAATATTGTTACCATCGGCATCCCCTCAGCTGGAGGAATAGTGTTACCATCGGCATCCCGTCAGCTGGAGGAATAGTGTTACCATCGGCATCCAGTCAGCTGGGGGAATAGTGTTACTAGTTGCCATCGGCATGCCGTCAGCTGGGGGAATATTGTTACTAGTTGCCATCGGCATCCCGTCAGCTGGGGAATAGTGTTACTAGTTGCCATCGGCATGCCGTCAGCTGGGGGAATAGTGTTACTAGTTGCCATCGGCATCCCGTCAGCTGGGGGAATATTTTTACTTGTTACCATCGGCATCCCGTCAGAAGGGGGAATATTGTTACTAGTTGCCATCGGCATCCCGTCAGCAGGGGGAATATTGTTACTAGTTACCATTGGCATCCCGTCCGCTGTGTGAATTTTGTTACTAGTTGCCATCGGCATCCCATCAGCTGGGGGAATATTGTTACTAGTTGCCATCGGCATCCCGTCAGCTGGGGGAATAGAGTTACTAGTTACCATCGGCATCCCGTCAGCTGGGGGAATAGTGTTACTAGTTGCCATCGGCATCCCGTCAGCTGGGGGAATATTGTTACTAGTTGCCATCGGCATTCCCGTCAGCTGGGGGAATATTTTTACTAGTTGCCATCGGCATCCCGTCAGCTGGGGGAAGATTGTTACAGTTGCCATCGGCATCCCGTCAGCTGGGGGAATATTGTTACCATCGGCATCCCGTCAGCTGGGGGAATAGTGTTACAAGTTGCCATCGGCATCCCGTCAGCTGGGGTAAGATTGTTACTAGTTGCCATCGGCATCCCATCAGCTAGGGGAAGATTGTTACTAGTTACCATCAGCATCCCGTCAGCTGGGGGAATATTGTTACTAGTTACCATCGGCATCTCATCAGCTGGGGGAATATTGTTACCATCGGCATCCCGTCAGCTGGAGGAATAGTGTTACCATCTGCATTCCCGTCAGCTGGGGGAATAGTGTTACCATCGGCATCCCGTCAGCTGGAGGAATAGTGTTACCATCAGCATCCCGTGAGCTGGGGGAATATTGTTACTAGTTACCATCGGCATCCCGTCAGCTGGGGGAATATTGCTACTAGTTACCATCGGCATCCCGTCAGCTGGGGGAATATTGTTACCATCGGCATCCCATCAGCTGGAGGAATAGTGTTACCATCGGCATCCCGTCAGCTGGGAGAATATTGTTACTAGTTGCCATCGGCATCCCCTCAGCTGGGGGAATATTGTTACTAGTTACCATTGGCATCCCGTCAGCTGGGGGAATATTGTTACCATAGGCATCCCGTCAGCTGGAGGAACAGTGTTACCATCAGCATCCCGTCAGCTGGAGGAATAGTGTTACCATCGGCATCCCGTCAGCTGGAGGAATAGTGTTACCATCTGCATCCCGTCAGCTGGAGGAATAGTGTTACCATTGGCATCCCGTCAGCTGGGGGAACAGTGTTACTAGTTACCATCGGCATCCCGTCAGCTGGGGCAATATTGTTACTAGTTGCCATCGGCATCCCGTCAGCTGGGGGAATATTGTTAGTAGTTGCCATCGGCATCTCATCAGCTGGGGGAATATTGTTACCTTCGGCATCCCCTCAGCTGGAGGAATAGTGTTACCATCGGCATCCCGTCAGCTGGGTGAATATTGTTACTAGTTGCCATTGGCATCCCATCAGCTGGGGGAAGATTGTTACAAGTTGCCATCGGCATCCCGTCAGCTGGGGGAATATAGTTACTAGTTGCCATCGGCATTCCCATCAGCTGGGGGAATAGTGTTACCATCAGCATCCCGTCAGCTGGGGGAATATTGTTACTAGTTGCCATCAGCATCCCGTCAGCTGGGGAATAGTGTTACTAGTTGCCATCGGCATGCCGTCAGCTGGGGGAATAGTGTTACTAGTTGCCATCGGCATCCCGTCAGCTGGGGGAATATTGTTACTTGTTACCATCGGCATCCCGTCAGCAGGGGGAATATTGTTACTAGTTGCCATCGGCATCCCGTCAGCAGGGGGAATATTGTTACTAGTTACCATTGGCATCCCGTCCGCTGTGTGAATTTTGTTACTAGTTGCCATCGGCATCCCATCAGCTGGGGGAATATTGTTACTAGTTGCCATCGGCATCCCGTCAGCTGGGGGAATAGAGTTACTAGTTACCATCGGCATCCCGTCAGCTGGGGGAATAGTGTTACTAGTTGCCATCGGCATCCCGTCAGCTGGGGGAATATTGTTACTAGTTGCCATCGGCATTCCCGTCAGCTGGGGGAATATTTTTACTAGTTGCCATCGGCATCCCGTCAGCTGGGGGAAGATTGTTACAGTTGCCATCGGCATCCCGTCAGCTGGGGGAATATTGTTACCATCGGCATCCCGTCAGCTGGGGGAATAGTGTTACAAGTTGCCATCGGCATCCCGTCAGCTGGGGTAAGATTGTTACTAGTTGCCATCGGCATCCCATCAGCTAGGGGAAGATTGTTACTAGTTACCATCAGCATCCCGTCAGCTGGGGGAATATTGTTACTAGTTACCATCGGCATCTCATCAGCTGGGGGAATATTGTTACCATCGGCATCCCGTCAGCTGGAGGAATAGTGTTACCATCTGCATTCCCGTCAGCTGGGGGAATAGTGTTACCATCGGCATCCCGTCAGCTGGAGGAATAGTGTTACCATCAGCATCCCGTGAGCTGGGGGGGAATATTGTTACTAGTTACCATCGGCATCCCGTCAGCTGGGGGAATATTGCTACTAGTTACCATCGGCATCCCGTCAGCTGGGGGAATATTGTTACCATCGGCATCCCATCAGCTGGAGGAATAGTGTTACCATCGGCATCCCGTCAGCTGGGAGAATATTGTTACTAGTTGCCATCGGCATCCCCACAGCTGGGGGAATATTGTTACTAGTTACCATTGGCATCCCGTCAGCTGGGGGAATATTGTTACCATAGGCATCCCGTCAGCTGGAGGAACAGTGTTACCATCAGCATCCCGTCAGCTGGAGGAATAGTGTTACCATCGGCATCCCGTCAGCTGGAGGAATATTGTTACCATCTGCATCCCGTCAGCTGGAGGAATAGTGTTACCATTGGCATCCCGTCAGCTGGGGGAACAGTGTTACTAGTTATCATCGGCATCCCGTCAGCTGGGGCAATATTGTTACTAGTTGCCATCGGCATCCCGTCAGCTGGGGGAATATTGTTAGTAGTTGCCATCGGCATCTCATCAGCTGGGGGAATATTGTTACCTTCGGCATCCCGTCAGCTGGGGGAATATTGTTACTAGTTGCCATTGACATCCCGTCCGCTGGGGGAATATTGTTACTAGTTGCCATCGGCATCCCGTCGGCTGGGGGAATATTGTTACTAGTTGCCATCAGCATCCCGTCAGCTGGGGGAATAATGTCACTAGTTGCCATCGGCATCCCGTCAGCTGGGGGAATATTGTTACTAGTTGCCATCGGCATCTCATCAGCTGGGGGAATATTGTTACCATCGGCATCCCCTCAGCTGGAGGAATAGTGTTACCATCGGCATCCCGTCAGCTGGAGGAATAGTGTTACCATCGGCATCCCGTCAGCTGGGGGAATAGTGTTACTAGTTGCCATCGGCATGCCGTCAGCTGGGGGAATAGTGTTACCAGTTGCCATCGGCATCCCGTCATCTGGGGAATAGTGTTACTAGTTGCCATCGGCATGCCGTCAGCTGGGGGAATAGTGTTACTAGTTGCCATCGGCATCCCGTCAGCTGGGGTAATATTGATACTAGTTACCATCGGAATCCCGTCAGCAGGGGGAATATTGTTACTAGTTGCCATCGGCATCCCGTCAGCTGGGGGAATATTGTTACCATCGGCATCCCGTCAGCTGGGGGAATATTGTTACTAGTTGCCATTGACATCCCGTCCGCTGGGGGAATATTGTTACTAGTTGCCATCGGCATCCCGTCGGCTGGGGGAATATTGTTACTAGTTGCCATCAGCATCCCGTCAGCTGGGGGAATAATGTTACTAGTTGCCATCGGCATCCCGTCAGCTGGGGGAATATTGTTACTAGTTGCCATCGGCATCTCATCAGCTGGGGGAATATTGTTACCATCGGCATCCCCTCAGCTGGAGGAATAGTGTTACCATCGGCATCCCGTCAGCTGGAGGAATAGTGTTACCATCGGCATCCCGTCAGCTGGGGGAATAGTGTTACTAGTTGCCATCAGCATGCCGTCAGCTGGGGGAATATTGTTACTAGTTGCCATCGGCATCCCGTCAGCTGGGGAATAGTGTTACTAGTTGCCATCGGCATGCCGTCAGCTGGGGGAATAGTGTTACTAGTTGCCATCGGCATCCCGTCAGCTGGGGGAATATTGTTACTTGTTACCATCGGCATCCCGTCAGCAGGGGGAATATTGTTACTAGTTGCCATCGGCATCCCGTCAGCAGGGGGAATATTGTTACTAGTTACCATTGGCATCCCGTCCGCTGTGTGAATTTTGTTACTAGTTGCCATCGGCATCCCATCAGCTGGGGGAATATTGTTACTAGTTGCCATCGGCATCCCGTCAGCTGGGGGAATAGAGTTACTAGTTACCATCGGCATCCCGTCAGCTGGGGGAATATTGTTACAGTTGCCATCGGCATCCCGTCAGCTGGGGGAATATTGTTACTAGTTGCCATTGACATCCCGTCCGCTGGGGGAATATTGTTACTAGTTGCCATCGGCATCCCGTCGGCTGGGGGAATATTGTTACTAGTTGCCATCAGCATCCCGTCAGCTGGGGGAATAATGTTACTAGTTGCCATCGGCATCCCGTCAGCTGGGGGAATATTGTTACTAGCTGCCATCGGCATCTCATCAGCTGGAGGAATAGTGTTACCATCGGCATCCCGTCAGCTGGAGGAATAGTGTTACCATCGGCATCCCGTCAGCTGGGGGAATAGTGTTACTAGTTGCCATCGGCATGCCGTCAGCTGGGGGAATATTGTTACTAGTTGCCATCGGCATCCCGTCAGCTGGGGAATAGTGTTACTAGTTGCCATCGGCATGCCGTCAGCTGGGGGAATAGTGTTACTAGTTGCCATCGGCATCCCGTCAGCTGGGGGAATATTTTTTCTTGTTACCATCGGCATCCAATCAGCAGGGGGAATATTGTTACTAGTTGCCATCGGCATCCCGTCAGCAGGGGGAATATTGTTACTAGTTACCATTGGCATCCCGTCCGCTGTGTGAATTTTGTTACTAGTTGCCATCGGCATCCCATCAGCTGGGGGAATATTGTTACTAGTTGCCATTGGCATCCCGTCAGCTGGGGGAATAGAGTTACTAGTTACCATCGGCATCCCGTCAGCTGGGGGAATAGTGTTACTAGTTGCCATCGGCATCCCGTCAGCTGGGGGAATATTGTTACTAGTTGCCATCGGCATTCCCGTCAGCTGGGGGAATATTTTTACTAGTTGCCATCGGCATCCCGTCAGCTGGGGGAAGATTGTTACAGTTGCCATCGGCATCCCGTCAGCTGGGGGAATATTGTTACCATCGGCATCCCGTCAGCTGGGGGAATAGTGTTACAAGTTGCCATCGGCATCCCGTCAGCTGGGGTAAGATTGTTACTAGTTGCCATCGGCATCCCATCAGCTAGGGGAAGATTGTTACTAGTTACCATCAGCATCCCGTCAGCTGGGGGAATATTGTTACTAGTTACCATCGGCATCTCATCAGCTGGGGGAATATTGTTAACATCGGCATCCCGTCAGCTGGAGGAATAGTGTTACCATCTGCATTCCCGTCAGCTGGGGGAATAGTGTTACCATCGGCATCCCGTCAGCTGGAGGAATAGTGTTACCATCAGCATCCCGTGAGCTGGGGGAATATTGTTACTAGTTACCATCGGCATCCCGTCAGCTGGGGGAATATTGCTACTAGTTACCATCGGCATCCCGTCAGCTGGGGGAATATTGTTACCATCGGCATCCCATCAGCTGGAGGAATAGTGTTACCATCGGCATCCCGTCAGCTGGGAGAATATTGTTACTAGTTGCCATCGGCATCCCCTCAGCTGGGGGAATATTGTTACTAGTTACCATTGGCATCCCGTCAGCTGGGGGAATATTGTTACCATAGGCATCCCGTCAGCTGGAGGAACAGTGTTACCATCAGCATCCCGTCAGCTGGAGGAATAGTGTTACCATCGGCATCCCGTCAGCTGGAGGAATAGTGTTACCATCTGCATCCCGTCAGCTGGAGGAATAGTGTTACCATTGGCATCCCGTCAGCTGGGGGAACAGTGTTACTAGTTACCATCGGCATCCCGTCAGCTGGGGCAATATTGTTACTAGTTGCCATCGGCATCCCGTCAGCTGGGGGAATATTGTTAGTAGTTGCCATCGGCATCTCATCAGCTGGGGGAATATTGTTACCTTCGGCATCCCCTCAGCTGGAGGAATAGTGTTACCATCGGCATCCCGTCAGCTGGGTGAATATTGTTACTAGTTGCCATTGGCATCCCATCAGCTGGGGGAAGATTGTTACAAGTTGCCATCGGCATCCCGTCAGCTGGGGGAATATAGTTACTAGTTGCCATCGGCATTCCCATCAGCTGGGGGAATAGTGTTACCATCAGCATCCCGTCAGCTGGGGGAATATTGTTACTAGTTGCCATCAGCATCCCGTCAGCTGGGGGAATATTGTTACTAGTTGCCATCGGCATCCCGTCAGCTGGGGGAATATTGTTACAGTTGCCATCGGCATCCCGTCAGCTGGGGGAATATTGTTACTAGTTGCCATTGACATCCCGTCCGCTGGGGGAATATTGTTACTAGTTGCCATCGGCATCCCGTCGGCTGGGGGAATATTGTTACTAGTTGCCATCAGCATCCCGTCAGCTGGGGGAATAATGTTACTAGTTGCCATCGGCATCCCGTCAGCTGGGGGAATATTGTTACTAGCTGCCATCGGCATCTCATCAGCTGGGGGAATATTGTTACCATCGGCATCCCCTCAGCTGGAGGAATAGTGTTACCATCGGCATCCCGTCAGCTGGAGGAATAGTGTTACCATCGGCATCCCGTCAGCTGGGGGAATAGTGTTACTAGTTGCCATCGGCATGCCGTCAGCTGGGGGAATATTGTTACTAGTTGCCATCGGCATCCCGTCAGCTGGGGAATAGTGTTACTAGTTGCCATCGGCATGCCGTCAGCTGGGGGAATAGTGTTACTAGTTGCCATCGGCATCCCGTCAGCTGGGGGAATATTTTTTCTTGTTACCATCGGCATCCCGTCAGCAGGGGGAATATTGTTACTAGTTGCCATCGGCATCCCGTCAGCAGGGGGAATATTGTTACTAGTTACCATTGGCATCCCGTCCGCTGTGTGAATTTTGTTACTAGTTGCCATCGGCATCCCATCAGCTGGGGGAATATTGTTACTAGTTGCCATTGGCATCCCGTCAGCTGGGGGAATAGAGTTACTAGTTACCATCGGCATCCCGTCAGCTGGGGGAATAGTGTTACTAGTTGCCATCGGCATCCCGTCAGCTGGGGGAATATTGTTACTAGTTGCCATCGGCATTCCCGTCAGCTGGGGGAATATTTTTACTAGTTGCTATCGGCATCCCGTCAGCTGGGGGAAGATTGTTACAGTTGCCATCGGCATCCCGTCAGCTGGGGGAATATTGTTACCATCGGCATCCCGTCAGCTGGGGGAATAGTGTTACAAGTTGCCATCGGCATCCCGTCAGCTGGGGTAAGATTGTTACTAGTTGCCATCGGCATCCCATCAGCTAGGGGAAGATTGTTACTAGTTACCATCAGCATCCCGTCAGCTGGGGGAATATTGTTACTAGTTACCATCGGCATCTCATCAGCTGGGGGAATATTGTTAACATCGGCATCCCGTCAGCTGGAGGAATAGTGTTACCATCTGCATTCCCGTCAGCTGGGGGAATAGTGTTACCATCGGCATCCCGTCAGCTGGAGGAATAGTGTTACCATCAGCATCCCGTGAGCTGGGGGAATATTGTTACTAGTTACCATCGGCATCCCGTCAGCTGGGGGAATATTGCTACTAGTTACCATCGGCATCCCGTCAGCTGGGGGAATATTGTTACCATCGGCATCCCATCAGCTGGAGGAATAGTGTTACCATCGGCATCCCGTCAGCTGGGAGAATATTGTTACTAGTTGCCATCGGCATCCCCTCAGCTGGGGGAATATTGTTACTAGTTACCATTGGCATCCCGTCAGCTGGAGGAATATTGTTACCATAGGCATCCCGTCAGCTGGAGGAACAGTGTTACCATCAGCATCCCGTCAGCTGGAGGAATAGTGTTACCATCGGCATCCCGTCAGCTGGAGGAATAGTGTTACCATCTGCATCCCGTCAGCTGGAGGAATAGTGTTACCATTGGCATCCCGTCAGCTGGGGGAACAGTGTTACTAGTTACCATCGGCATCCCGTCAGCTGGGGCAATATTGTTACTAGTTGCCATCGGCATCCCGTCAGCTGGGGGAATATTGTTAGTAGTTGCCATCGGCATCTCATCAGCTGGGGGAATATTGTTACCTTCGGCATCCCCTCAGCTGGAGGAATAGTGTTACCATCGGCATCCCGTCAGCTGGGTGAATATTGTTACTAGTTGCCATTGGCATCCCATCAGCTGGGGGAAGATTGTTACAAGTTGCCATCGGCATCCCGTCAGCTGGGGGAATATAGTTACTAGTTGCCATCGGCATTCCCATCAGCTGGGGGAATAGTGTTACCATCAGCATCCCGTCAGCTGGGGGAATATTGTTACTAGTTGCCATCAGCATCCCGTCAGCTGGGGGAAGATTGTTACTAGTTGCCATCGGCATCCCGTCAGCTGTGGGAATATTGTTACAAGTTGCCATCGGCATTCCCGTCAGCTGGGGGAATATTGTTACTAGTTGCCATCGGCATTCCCCTCAGCTGGGGGAATTTTTTTACTAGTTGCCATCGGCATTCCCGTCAGCTGGGGGAATATTGTTACTAGTTGCCATCGGCATTCCCGTTAGCTGGGGGAATACTGTTACTAGTTGCCATAGGCATCCCGTCAGCTGGGGGAATATTGTTACCATCGGCATCCCGTCAGCTGGGGGAATATTGTTAATAGTTGCCATTGACATCCTGTCAGCTGGGGGAATATTGTTACTAGTTGCCATCGGCATCCCGTCGGCTGGGGGAATATTGTTACTAGTTGCCATCAGCATCCCGTCAGCTGGGGGAATATTTTTACTAGTTGCCATCGTCATCCCGTCAGCTGGGGGAATATTGTTACTAGTTGCCATCGGCATCTCATCAGCTGGGGGAATATTGTTACCATCGGCATCCCCTCAGCTGGAGGAATAGTGTTACCATCGGCATCCCGTCAGCTGGAGGAATAGTGTTACCATCGGCATCCCGTCAGCTGGGGGAATAGTGTTACTAGTTGCCATCGGCATGCCGTCAGCTGGGGGAATAGTGTTACTAGTTGCCATCGGCATCCCGTCAGCTGGGGAATAGTGTTACTAGTTGCCATTGGCATGCCGTCAGCTGGGGGAATAGTGTTACTAGTTGCCATCGGCATCCCGTCAGCTGGGGGAATATTGTTACTAGTTACCATCGGCATCCCGTCAGCAGGGGGAATATTGTTACTAGTTGCCATCGGCATCCTGTCAGCTCGGGGAATATTGTTACTAGTTACCATTGGCATCCCGTCAGCTGGGGGAATTTTGTTACTAGTTGCCATCGGCATCCCAATAGCTGGGGGAATATTGTTACTAGTTGCCATCGGCATCCCGTCAGCTGGGGGAATAGAGTTACAAGTTACCATCGGCATCCCGTCAGCTGGGGGAATATTGCTACTAGTTGCCATCGGCATCTCGTCAACTGGGGGAATATTGTTACCATCGGCATCCCCTCAGCTGGAGGAATAGTGTTACCATTGGCATCCCGTCAGCTGGGGGAATAGTGTTACTAGTTACCATCGGCATCCCGTCAGCTGGGGGAATAGTGTTACTAGTTACCATCGGCATCCCGTCAGCTGGGGGAATATTGTTACTAGTTGCCATCGGCATCCCATCAGCTGGGGGAATAGTGTTACTAGTTACCATCGGCATCCCGTCAGCTGGGGGAATATTGTTACTAGTTGCCATCGGCATCTCGTCAGCTGGGGGAATATTGTTACCATCGGCATCCCGTAAGCTGGAGGAATAGTGTTACCATCGGCATCCCGTCAGCTGGGAGAATATTGTTACTAGTTGCCATCGGCATCCCGTCAGCTGGGGGAATATTGTTACTAATTACCATCGGCATCCCGTCAGCAGGAGGAATAGTTTTACCATCGGCATCCCGTCAGCTGGAGGAATAGTGTTGCTAGTTGCCATCGGCATGCCGTCAGCTGGGGGAATATTGTTACTAGTTGCCATCGGCATGACGTCAGCTGGGGGAATATTGTTACTAGTTGCCATCGGCATTCCCGTCAGCTGGGGGAATATTGTTACTAGTTGCCATCGGCATCCCGTCAGCTGGGGGAAAATTGTTACCATCGGCATCCCTTCAGCTGGGGAATAGTGTTACCATCGGCATCCCGTCAGCTGGAGGATTAGTGTTACCATCGGCATCCCGTCAGCTGGAGGAATAGTGTTACCATTGGCATCCCGTTAGCTGGGGGAATATTGTTACTAGTTGCCATCGACATCCCGTCAGCTGGGGGAAGATTGTTAATAGTTGCCATCAGCATCCCGTCAGCTGGGGGAATATTGTTACTAGTTACCATCGGCATCCCCTCAGCTGGAGGAATAGTGTTACCATCTGCATTCCCGTCAGCTGGGGGAATAGTGTTACCATCGGCATCCCGTCAGCTGGAGGAATAGTGTTACCATCGGCATCCCGTGAGCTGGGGGTATATTGTTACTAGTTACCATCGGCATCCCGTCAGCTGGGGGAATATTGCTACTAGTTACCATCGGCACCCCGTCAGCTGGGTGAATATTGTTACCATCGGCATCCCGTCAGTTGGAGGAATAGTGTTACCATCGGCATCCCGTCAGCTGGGAGAATATTGTTACTAGTTGCCATCGGCATCCCCTCAGCTGGGGGAATATTGTTACTAGTTACCATCGGCATCCCGTCAGCTGGGGGAATATTGTTACCATAGGCATCCCGTCAGCTGGAGGAATAGTGTTTACCATCGGCATCCCGTCAGCTGGGAGGAATAGTGTTTACCATCGGCATCCCGTCAGCTGGAGGATTAGTGTTACCATCGGCATCCCGTCAGCTGGAGGAATAGTGTTACCATTGGCATCCCGTCAGCTGAGGGAATAGTGTTACTAGTTACCATCGGCATCCCGTCAGCTGGGGAAATATTGTTACTAGTTGCCATCGGCATCCCGTCAGCTGGGGGAATATTGTTAGTAGTTGCCATCGGCATCTCATCAGCTGGGGGAATATTGTTACCATCGGCATCCCCTCAGCTGGAGGAATAGTGTTACCATCGGCATCCCGTCAGCTGGAGGAATAGTGTTACCATCGGCATCCCGTCAGCTGGGGGAATAGTGTTACTAGTTGCCATTGGCATCCCGTCAGCTGGGGAATATTGTTACTAGTTGCCATCGGCATGCCGTCAGCTGAGGGAATATTGTTACATAGTTACCATCGGCATCCCGTCAGCTGGGGGAATAGAGTTACTAGTTGCCATCGGCATCCCGTCAGCTGGGGGAATAGAGTTACTAGTTACCATCGGCATCTCGTCAGCTGGAAGAATAGTGTTACTAGTTACCATCGGCATCCCTTCAGCTGGGGGAACATTATTACTAGTTGCCATCGGCATCCCGTCAGCTGGGGGAATATTGTTACTAGTTGCCACCGGCATTCCCGTCAGCTGGGGGAATATTGTTACTAGTTGCCATCGGCATCCCGTCAGCTGGGGGAAGATTGTTACAAGTTGCCATCGGCATCCCGTCAGATGGGGGAATATTGTTACTAGTTGCCATCGGCATCCCATCAGCAGGGGGAAGATTGATACAAGTTGCCATCGGCATCCCGTCAGCTGGGGGAATATAGTTACAAGTTGCCATCGGCATTCCCGTCAGCTGGGGGAATAGTGTTACCATCAGCATCCCGTCAGCTGGGGGAATATTGTTACTAGTTGCCATCGGCATCCCGTCAGCTGGGGGAAGATTGTTACTAGTTGCCATCGGCATCCCGTCAGCTGTGGGAATATTGTTACTAGTTGCCATCGGCATTCCCGTCAGCTAGGGGAATATTGTTACTAGTTGCCATCGGCATTCCCCTCAGCTGGGGGAATATTGTTACTAGTTGCCATCGGCATTCCCATCAGCTGGGGGAGTATTGTTACTAGTTGCCATCGGCATTCCCGTCAGCTGGAGGAATAGTGTTACTAGTTACCAACGGCATCCCGTTAGCTGGGGGAATACTGTTACTAGTTGCCATAGGCATCCCGTCAGCTGGGGGAATATTATTACCATCGGCATCCCGTCAGCTGGGGGAATATTGTTACTAGTTGCCATTGACATCCCGTCCGCTGGGGGAATATTGTTACTAGTTGCCATCGGCATCCCGTCGGCTGGGGTAATATTGTTACCATAGGCATCCCGTCAGCTGGAGGAATAGTGTTACCATCGGCATCCCGTCAGCTGGAGGAATAGTGTTACCATCGGCATCCAGTCAGCTGGAGGAATAGTGTTACCATCGGCATCCCGTCAGCTGGAGGAATAGTGTTACCATTGGCATCCCGTCAGCTGGGGGAATAGTGTTACTAGTTACCATCGGCATCCCGTCAGCTGGGGGAATATTGTTACTAGTTGCCATCGGCATCCCGTCAGCTGGGGGAATATTGTTACTAGTTGCCATCGGCATCTCATCAGCTGGGGGTATATTGTTACCATCGGCATCCCCTCAGCTGGAGGAATAGTGTTACCATCGGCATCCCGTCAGCTGGGGGAATAGTGTTACTAGTTGCCATCGGCATCCCGTCAGCTGGGGGAATATTGTAACTAGTTGCCATCGGCATGCCGTCAGCTGAGGGAATATTGTTACTAGTTACCATTGGCATCCCGTCAGCTGGGGCAATAGTGTTACCATCGGCATCCCGTCAGCTGGGGGAATAGAGTTACTAGTTACCATCGGCATCTCGTCAGCTGGAAGAATAGTGTTACTAGTTACCATCGGCATCCCGTCAGCTGGGGGAATATTATTACTAGTTGCCATCGGCATCCCGTCAGCTGGGGGAATATTGTTACTAGTTGCCATCGGCATTCCCGTCAGCTGGGGGAATATTGTTACTAGTTGCCATCGGCATCCCGTCAGCTGGGGGAAGATTGTTACAAGTTGCCATCGGCATCCCGTCAGCTGGGGGAATATTGTTACTAGTTGCCATCGGCATCCCATCAGCAGGGGGAAGATTGTTACAAGTTGCCATCGGCATCCCGTCAGCTGGGGGAATATAGTTACAAGTTGCCATCAGCATTCCCGTCAGCTGGAGGAATAGTGTTACCATCAGAATCCCGTCAGCTGGGGGAATATTGTTACTAGTTGCCATCGGCATCCCGTCAGCTGGGGGAAGATTGTTACTAGTTGCCATCGGCATCCCGTCAGCTGGGGGACGATTGTTACTAGTTGCCATCGGCATTCCCGTCAGCTGGGGGAATATTGTTACTAGTTGCCATCGGCATTCCCCTCAGCTGGGGGAATATTGTTACTAGTTGCCATCGGCATTCCCATCAGCTGGGGGAATATTGTTACTAGTTGCCATCGGCATCCCGTTAGCTGGGGGAATACTGTTACTAGTTGCCATAGGCATCCCGTCAGCTGGGGGAATATTGTTACCATCGGCATTCCGTCAGCTGGGGGAATTTTTGTTACTAGTTGCCATTGACATCCCGTCCGCTGGGGGAATATTGTTACTAGTTGCCATCGGCATCCCGTCGGCTGGGGGAATATTGTTACTAGTTGCCATCAGCATCCCGTCAGCTGGGGGAATAATGTTACTAGTTGCCATCGGCATCCCGTCAGCTGAGGGAATATTGTTACTAGTTGCCATCGGCATCTCATCAGCTGGGGGAATATTGTTACCATCGGCATCCCCTCAGCTGGAGGAATAGTGTTACCATCGGCATCCCGTCAGCTGGAGGAATAGTGATGCCATCGGCATCCCGTCAGCTGGGGGAATAGTGTTACTAGTTGCCATCGGCATGCCGTCAGCTGGGGGAATAGTGTTACTAGTTGCCATCGGCATCCCGTCAGCTGCGGAATAGTGTTACTAGTTGCCATCGGCATGCCGTCAGCTGGGGGAATAGTGTTACTAGTTGCCATCGGCATCCCGTCAGCTGGGGGAATATTGTTACTAGTTACCATCGGCATCCCGTCAGCAGGGGGAATATTGTTACTAGTTGCCATCGGCATCCCGTCAGCAGGGGGAATATTGTTACTAGTTACCATTGGCATCCCGTCAGCTGGGGGAATTTTGTTACTAGTTGCCATCGGCATCCCATCAGCTGGGGGAATATTGTTACTAGTTGCCATCGGCATCCCGTCAGCTGGGGGAATAGAGTTACTAGTTACCATCGGCATCCCGTCAGCTGGGGGAATAGTGTTACTAGTTGCCATCGGCATCCCGTCAGCTGGGGGAATATTGTTACTAGTTGCCATCGGCATTCCCGTCAGCTGGGGGAATATTGTTACTAGTTGCCATCGGCATCCCGTCAGCTGGGGGAAGATTGTTACAGTTGCCATCGGCATCCCGTCAGCTGGGGGAATATTGTTACCATCGGCATCACGTCAGCTGGGGGAATAGTGTTACAAGTTGCCATCGGCATCCTGTCAGCTGGGGTAAGATTGTTACTAGTTGCCATCGGCATCCCATCAGCTGGGGGAAGATTGTTACTAGTTACCATCAGCATCCCGTCAGCTGGGGGAATATTGTTACTAGTTACCATCGGCATCCCGTCAGCTGGGGGAAGATTGCTACTAGTTACCATCGGCATCCCGTCAGCTGGGGGATTATTGTTACCATCGGCATCCCGTCAGCTGGAGGAATAGTGTTACCATCTGCATTCCCGTCAGCAGGGGGAATAGTGTTACCATCGGCATCCCGTCAGCTGGAGGAATAGTGTTACCATCAGCATCCCGTGAGCTGGGGGAATATTGTTACTAGTTACCATCGGCATCCCGTCAGCTGGGGGAATATTGCTACTAGTTACCATCGGCATCCCGTCAGCTGGGGGAATATTGTTACCATCGGCATCCCATCAGCTGGAGGAATAGTGTTACCATCGGCATCCCGTCAGCTGGGAGAATATTGTTACTAGTTGCCATCGGCATCCCCTCAGCTGGGGGAATATTGTTACTAGTTACCATCGGCATCCCGTTAGCTGGGGGAATTTTGTTACCATAGGCATCCCGTCAGATGGAGGAATAGTGTTACCATCAGCATCCCATCAGCTGGAGGAATAGTGTTACCATCGGCATCCCATCAGCTGGAGGAATAGTGTTACCATCTGCATCCCGTCAGCTGGAGGAATAGTGTTACCATTGGCATCCCGTCAGCTGGGGGAATAGTGTTACTAGTTACCATCGGCATCCCGTCAGCTGGGGCAATATTGTTACTAGTTGCCATCGGCATCCCGTCAGCTGGGGGAATATTGTTAGTAGTTGCCATCGGCATCTCATCAGCTGGGGGAATATTGTTACCTTCGGCATCCCCTCAGCTGGAGGAATAGTGTTACCATCGGCATCCCGTCAGCTGGGGGAATATTGTTACTAGTTGCCATCAGCATCCCGTCAGCTGGGGGAAGATTGTTACTAGTTGCCATCGGCATCCCGTCAGCTGTGGGAATATTGTTTCAAGTTGCCATCGGCATTCCCGTCAGCTGGGGGAATATTGTTACTAGTTGCCATCGGCATTCCCCTCAGGTGGGGGAATTTTGTTACTAGTTGCCATCTGCATTCCCGTCAGCTGGGGGAATATTGTTACTAGTTGCCATCGGCATTCCCGTTAGCTGGGGGAATACTGTTACTAGTTGCCATAGGCATCCCGTCAGCTGGGGGAATATTGTTACCATCGGCATCCCGTCAGCTGGGGGAATGTTGTTACTAGTTGCCATTGACATCCCGTCAGCTGGGGAATAGTGTTACTAGTTGCCATCGGCATGCCGTCAGCTGGGGGAATAGTGTTACTAGTTGCCATCGGCATCCCGTCAGTTGGGGGAATATTGTTACTAGTTACCATCGGCATCCCGTCAGCAGGGGGAATATTGTTACTAGTTGCCATCGGCATCCCGTCAGCTGGGGGAATATTGTTACTAGTTACCATTGGCATCCCGTCAGCTGGGGGAATTTTGTTACTAGTTGCCATCGGCATCCCATCAGCTGGGGGAATATTGTTACTAGTTGCCATCGGCATCCCGTCAGCTGGGGGAATATTGCTACTAGTTGTCATCGGCATCTCGTCAACTGGGGGAATATTGTTACCATCGGCATCCCCTCAGCTGGAGGAATAGTGTTACCATCGGCATTCCGTCAGCTGGGGGAATTTTTGTTACTAGTTGCCATTGACATCCCGTCCGCTGGGGGAATATTGTTACTAGTTGCCATCGGCATCCCGTCGGCTGGGGGAATATTGTTACTAGTTGCCATCAGCATCCCGTCAGCTGGGGGAATAATGTTACTAGTTGCCATCGGCATCCCGTCAGCTGAGGGAATATTGTTACTAGTTGCCATCGGCATCTCATCAGCTGGGGGAATATTGTTACCATCGGCATCCCCTCAGCTGGAGGAATAGTGTTACCATCGGCATCCCGTCAGCTGGAGGAATAGTGATGCCATCGGCATCCCGTCAGCTGGGGGAATAGTGTTACTAGTTGCCATCGGCATGCCGTCAGCTGGGGGAATAGTGTTACTAGTTGCCATCGGCATCCCGTCAGCTGCGGAATAGTGTTACTAGTTGCCATCGGCATGCCGTCAGCTGGGGGAATAGTGTTACTAGTTGCCATCGGCATCCCGTCAGCTGGGGGAATATTGTTACTAGTTACCATCGGCATCCCGTCAGCAGGGGGAATATTGTTACTAGTTGCCATCGGCATCCCGTCAGCAGGGGGAATATTGTTACTAGTTACCATTGGCATCCCGTCAGCTGGGGGAATTTTGTTACTAGTTGCCATCGGCATCCCATCAGCTGGGGGAATATTGTTACTAGTTGCCATCGGCATCCCGTCAGCTGGGGGAATAGAGTTACTAGTTACCATCGGCATCCCGTCAGCTGGGGGAATAGTGTTACTAGTTGCCATCGGCATCCCGTCAGCTGGGGGAATATTGTTACTAGTTGCCATCGGCATTCCCGTCAGCTGGGGGAATATTGTTACTAGTTGCCATCGGCATCCCGTCAGCTGGGGGAAGATTGTTACAGTTGCCATCGGCATCCCGTCAGCTGGGGGAATATTGTTACCATCGGCATCCCGTCAGCTGGGGGAATAGTGTTACAAGTTGCCATCGGCATCCTGTCAGCTGGGGTAAGATTGTTACTAGTTGCCATCGGCATCCCATCAGCTGGGGGAAGATTGTTACTAGTTACCATCAGCATCCCGTCAGCTGGGGGAATATTGTTACTAGTTACCATCGGCATCCCGTCAGCTGGGGGAAGATTGCTACTAGTTACCATCGGCATCCCGTCAGCTGGGGGATTATTGTTACCATCGGCATCCCGTCAGCTGGAGGAATAGTGTTACCATCTGCATTCCCGTCAGCAGGGGGAATAGTGTTACCATCGGCATCCCGTCAGCTGGAGGAATAGTGTTACCATCAGCATCCCGTGAGCTGGGGGAATATTGTTACTAGTTACCATCGGCATCCCGTCAGCTGGGGGAATATTGCTACTAGTTACCATCGGCATCCCGTCAGCTGGGGGAATATTGTTACCATCGGCATCCCATCAGCTGGAGGAATAGTGTTACCATCGGCATCCCGTCAGCTGGGAGAATATTGTTACTAGTTGCCATCGGCATCCCCTCAGCTGGGGGAATATTGTTACTAGTTACCATCGGCATCCCGTTAGCTGGGGGAATTTTGTTACCATAGGCATCCCGTCAGATGGAGGAATAGTGTTACCATCAGCATCCCATCAGCTGGAGGAATAGTGTTACCATCGGCATCCCATCAGCTGGAGGAATAGTGTTACCATCTGCATCCCGTCAGCTGGAGGAATAGTGTTACCATTGGCATCCCGTCAGCTGGGGGAATAGTGTTACTAGTTACCATCGGCATCCCGTCAGCTGGGGCAATATTGTTACTAGTTGCCATCGGCATCCCGTCAGCTGGGGGAATATTGTTAGTAGTTGCCATCGGCATCTCATCAGCTGGGGGAATATTGTTACCTTCGGCATCCCCTCAGCTGGAGGAATAGTGTTACCATCGGCATCCCGTCAGCTGGGGGAATATTGTTACTAGTTGCCATCAGCATCCCGTCAGCTGGGGGAAGATTGTTACTAGTTGCCATCGGCATCCCGTCAGCTGTGGGAATATTGTTTCAAGTTGCCATCGGCATTCCCGTCAGCTGGGGGAATATTGTTACTAGTTGCCATCGGCATTCCCCTCAGGTGGGGGAATTTTGTTACTAGTTGCCATCTGCATTCCCGTCAGCTGGGGGAATATTGTTACTAGTTGCCATCGGCATTCCCGTTAGCTGGGGGAATACTGTTACTAGTTGCCATAGGCATCCCGTCAGCTGGGGGAATATTGTTACCATCGGCATCCCGTCAGCTGGGGGAATGTTGTTACTAGTTGCCATTGACATCCCGTCAGCTGGGGAATAGTGTTACTAGTTGCCATCGGCATGCCGTCAGCTGGGGGAATAGTGTTACTAGTTGCCATCGGCATCCCGTCAGTTGGGGGAATATTGTTACTAGTTACCATCGGCATCCCGTCAGCAGGGGGAATATTGTTACTAGTTGCCATCGGCATCCCGTCAGCTGGGGGAATATTGTTACTAGTTACCATTGGCATCCCGTCAGCTGGGGGAATTTTGTTACTAGTTGCCATCGGCATCCCATCAGCTGGGGGAATATTGTTACTAGTTGCCATCGGCATCCCGTCAGCTGGGGGAATATTGCTACTAGTTGCCATCGGCATCTCGTCAACTGGGGGAATATTGTTACCATCGGCATCCCCTCAGCTGGAGGAATAGTGTTACCATCGGCATCCCGTCAGCTGGGGGAATAGTGTTACTAGTTACCATCGGCATCCCGTCAGCTGGGGGAATAGTGTTACTAGTTACCATCGGCATCCCGTCAGCTGGGGGAATATTGTTACTAGTTGCCATCGGCATCCCATCAGCTGGGGGAATAGTGTTACTAGTTACCATCAGCATCCCGTCAGCTGGGGGAATATTGTTACTAGTTGCCATCGGCATCTCATCAGCTGGGGGAATATTGTTACCATCGGCATCCCATAAGCTGGAGGAATAGTGTTACCATCGGCATCCCGTCAGCTGGGAGAATATTGTTACTAGTTGCCATCGGCATCCCGTCAGCTGGGGGAATATTGTTACAATTACCATAGGCATCCCGTCAGCAGGAGGAATAGTTTTACCATCGGCATCCCATCAGCTGGAGGAATAGTGTTACTAGTTGCCATCGGCATGCCGTCAGCTGATGGAATATTGTTACTAGTTGCCATCGGCATGCCGTCAGATGGGGGAATATTGTTACTAGTTGCCATCGGCATCCCGTCAGCTGGGGGAATATTGTTACTAGTTACCATCGGCATCCCGTCAGCTGGGGGAATTTTGTTACTAGTTGCCATCGGCATCCCGTCAGCTGGGGGAATATTGTTACTAGTTGCCATCGGCATCTCATCAGCTGGGGGAATATTGTTACCATCGGCATCCCCTCAGCTGGAGGAATAGTGTTACTAGTTGCCATCGGCATCCCGTCAGCAGGGGGAATATTGTTACTAGTTACCATTGGCATCCCGTCAGCTGGGGGAATTTTGTTACTAGTTGCCATCGGCATTCCATCAGCTGGGGGAATATTGTTACTAGTTGCCATCGGCATCCCGTCAGCTGGGGGAATAGAGTTACTAGTTACCATCGGCATCCCGTCAGCTGGGGGAATATTGTTACTAGTTGCCATCGGCATCCCGTCAGCTGGGGGAATATTGTTACTAGTTGTCATCGGCATCTCATCAGCTGGGGGAATAGTATTTACCATCGGCATCCCGTCAGCAGGGGGAATATTGTTACTAGTTGCCATCGGCATCCCGTCAGCAGGGGGAATATTGTTACTAGTTACCATTGGCATCCCGTCAGCTGGGGGAATTTTGTTACTAGTTGCCATCGGCATCCCATCAGCTGGGGGAATATTGTTACTAGTTGCCATCGGCATCCCGTCAGCTGGGGGAATAGAGTTACTAGTTACCATTGGCATCCCGTCAGCTGGGGGAATAGTGTTACTAGTTGCCATCGGCATCCCGTCAGCTGGGGGAATATTGTTACTAGTTGCCATCGGCATTCCCGTCAGCTTGGGGAATATTGTTACTAGTTGCCATCGGCATCCCGTCAGCTGGGGGAAGATTGTTACAGTTGCCATCGGCATCCCGTCAGCTGGGGGAATATTGTTACCATCGGCATCCCGTCAGCTGGGGGAATAGTGTTACAAGTTGCCATCGGCATCCCATCAGCTGGGGTAAGATTGTTACTTGTTGCCATCGGCATCCCATCAGCTGGGGGAAGATTGTTACTAGTTACCATCAGCATCCCGTCAGCTGGGGGAAAATTGTTACTAGTTGCCATCGGCATCCCGTCAGCTGGGGGAAGATTGTTACTAGTTGCCATCGGCATCCCGTCAGCTGTGGGAATATTGTTACTAGTTGCCATCGGCATTCCCGTCAGCTGGGGGAATATTGTTACTAGTTGCCATCGGCATTCCCCTCAGCTGGGGGAATATTGTTACTAGTTGCCATCGGCATTCCCATCAGCTGGGGGAATATTGTTACTAGTTGCCATCGGCATTCCCGTCAGCTGGAGGAATAGTGTTACTAGTTACCATCGGCATCCCGTTAGCTGGGGGAAAACTGTTACTAGTTGCCATAGGCATCCCGTCAGCTGTGGGAATATTGTTACCATCGGCATCCCGTCAGCTGGGGGAATATTGTTACTAGTTGCCATTGACATCCCGTCCGCTGGGGGAATATTGTTACTAGTTGCCATCGGCATCCCGTCGGCTGGGGGAATATTGTTACTAGTTGCCATCAGCATCCCGTCAGCTGGGGGAATAATGTTACTAGTTGCCATCGGCATCCCGTCAGCTGGGGGAATATTGTTACTAGTTGCCATCGGCATCTCATCAGCTGGGGGAATATTGTTACCATCGGCATCCCCTCAGCTGGAGGAATAGTGTTACCATCGGCATCCCGTCAGCTGGAGGAATAGTGTTACCATCGGCATCCCGTCAGCTGGGGGAATAGTGTTACTAGTTGCCATCGGCATGCCGTCAGCTGGGGGAATAGTGTTACTAGTTGCCATCAGCATCCCGTCAGCTGGGGAATAGTGTTACTAGTTGCCATCGGCATGCCGTCAGCTGGGGGAATAGTGTAACTAGTTGCCATCGGCATCCCGTCAGCTGGGGTAATATTGATACTAGTTACCATCGGAATCCCGTCAGCAGGGGGAATATTGTTACTAGTTGCCATCGGCATCCCGTCAGCTGGGGGAATATTGTTACCATCGGCATCCCGTCAGCTGGGGGAATATTGTTACTAGTTGCCATTGACATCCCGTCCGCTGGGGGAATATTGTTACTAGTTGCCATCGGCATCCCGTCAGCAGGGGGAATATTGTTACTAGTTGCCATCGGCATCCCGTCAGCAGGGGGAATATTGTTACTAGTTACCATTGGCATCCCGTCCGCTGTGTGAATTTTGTTACTAGTTGCCATCGGCATCCCATCAGCTGGGGGAATATTGTTACTAGTTGCCATCGGCATCCCGTCAGCTGGGGGAATAGAGTTACTAGTTACCATTGGCATCCCGTCCGCTGGGGGAATATTGTTACTAGTTGCCATCGGCATCCCGTCAGCTGGGGGAATATTGTTACCATCGGCATCCCGTCAGCTGGGGGAATATTGTTACTAGTTGCCATTGACATCCCGTCCGCTGGGGGAATATTGTTACTAGTTGCCATCGGCATCCCGTCAGCAGGGGGAATATTGTTACTAGTTGCCATCGGCATCCCGTCAGCAGGGGGAATATTGTTACTAGTTACCATTGGCATCCCATCCGCTGTGTGAATTTTGTTACTAGTTGCCATCGGCATCCCATCAGCTGGGGGAATATTGTTACTAGTTGCCATCGGCATCTCATCAGCTGGGGGAATATTGTTACCTTCGGCATCCCCTCAGCTGGAGGAATAGTGTTACCATCGGCATCCCGTCAGCTGGGGGAATATTGTTACTAGTTGCCATCGGCATCCCATCAGCTGGGGGAAGATTGTTACAAGTTGCCCTCGGCATCCCGTCAGCTGGGGGAATATAGTTACAAGTTGCCATCGGCATTCCCGTCAGCTGGGGGAATAGTATTACCATCAGCATCCCGTCAGCTGGGGGAAAATTGTTACTAGTTGCCATCGGCATCCCGTCAGCTGGGGGAAGATTGTTACTAGTTGCCATCGGCATCCCGTCAGCTGTGGGAATATTGTTACTAGTTGCCATCGGCATTCCCGTCAGCTGGGGGAATATTGTTACTAGTTGCCATCGGCATTCCCCTCAGCTGGGGGAATATTGTTACTAGTTGCCATCGGCATTCCCATCAGCTGGGGGAATATTGTTACTAGTTGCCATCGGCATTCCCGTCAGCTGGAGGAATAGTGTTACTAGTTACCATCGGCATCCCGTTAGCTGAGGGGAATACTGTTACTAGTTGCCATAGGCATCCCGTCAGCTGGGGGAATATTGTTACCATCGGCATCCCGTCAGCTGGGGGAATATTGTTACTAGTTGCCATTGACATCCCGTCGGCTGGGGGAATATTGTTACTAGTTGCCATCGGCATCCCGTCGGCTGGGGGAATATTGTTACTAGTTGCCATCAGCATCCCGTCAGCTGGGGGAATAATGTTACTAGTTGCCATCGGCATCCCGTCAGCTGGGGGAATATTGTTACTAGTTGCCATCGGCATCTCATCAGCTGGGGGAATATTGTTACCATCGGCATCCCCTCAGCTGGAGGAATAGTGTTACCATCGGCATCCCGTCAGCTGGAGGAATAGTGTTACCATCGGCATCCCGTCAGCTGGGGGAATAGTGTTACTAGTTGCCATCGTCATGCCGTCAGCTGGGGGAATAGTGTTACTAGTTGCCATCGGCATCCCGTCAGCTGGGGAATAGTGTTACTAGTTGCCATCGGCATGCCGTCAGCTGGGGGAATAGTGTTACTAGTTGCCATCGGCATCCCGTCAGCTGGGGTAATATTGATACTAGTTACCATCGGAATCCCGTCAGCAGGGGGAATATTGTTACTAGTTGCCATCGGCATCCCGTCAGCTGGGGGAATATTGTTACCATCGGCATCCCGTCAGCTGGGGGAATATTGGTACTAGTTGCCATTGACATCCCGTCCGCTGGGGGAATATTGTTACTAGTTGACATCGGCATCCCGTCGGCTGGGGGAATATTGTTACTAGTTGCCATCAGCATCCCGTCAGCTGGGGGAATAATGTTACTAGTTGCCATCGGCATCCCGTCAGCTGGGGGAATATTGTTACTAGTTGCCATCGGTATCTCATCAGCTGGGGGAATATTGTTACCATCGGCATCCCGTCGGCTGGGGGAATATTGTTACTAGTTGCCATCAGCATCCCGTCAGCTGGGGGAATAATGTTACTAGTTGCCATCGGCATCCCGTCAGCTGGGGAAATATTGTTACTAGTTGCCATCAGCATCCCGTCAGCTGGGGAATAGTGTTACTAGTTGCCATCGGCATGCCGTCAGCTGGGGGAATAGTGTTACTAGTTGCCATCGGCATCCCGTCAGCTGGGGGAATATTGTTACTTGTTACCATCGGCATCCCGTCAGCAGGGGGAATATTGTTACTAGTTGCCATCGGCATCCCGTCAGCAGGGGGAATATTGTTACTAGTTACCATTGGCATCCCGTCCGCTGTGTGAATTTTGTTACTAGTTGCCATCGGCATCCCATCAGCTGGGGGAATATTGTTACTAGTTGCCATCGGCATCCCGTCAGCTGGGGGAATAGAGTTACTAGTTACCATCGGCATCCCGTCAGCTGGGGGAATAGTGTTACTAGTTGCCATCGGCATCCCGTCAGCTGGGGGAATATTGTTACTAGTTGCCATCGGCATTCCCGTCAGCTGGGGGAATATTGTTACTAGTTGCCATCGGCATCCCGTCAGCTGGGGGAAGATTGTTACAGTTGCCATTGGCATCCCGTCTGCTGGGGGAATATTGTTACTAGTTGCCATTGACATCCCGTCCGCTGGGGGAATATTGTTACTAGTTGCCATCGGCATCCCGTCGGCTGGGGGAATATTGTTACTAGTTGCCATCAGCATCCCGTCAGCTGGGGGAATAATGTTACTAGTTGCCATCGGCATCCCGTCAGCTGGGGGAATATTGTTACTAGTTGCCATCGGCATCTCATCAGCTGGGGGAATATTGTTACCATCGGCATCCCCTCAGCTGGAGGAATAGTGTTACCATCGGCATCCCGTCAGCTGGAGGAATAGTGTTACCATCGGCATCCCGTCAGCTGGGGGAATAGTGTTACTAGTTGCCATCGGCATGCCGTCAGCTGGGGGAATATTGTTACTAGTTGCCATCGGCATCCCGTCAGCTGGGGAATAGTGTTACTAGTTGCCATCGGCATGCCGTCAGCTGGGGGAATAGTGTTACTAGTTGCCATCGGCATCCCGTCAGCTGGGGGAATATTGTTACTTGTTACCATCGGCATCCCGTCAGCAGGGGGAATATTGTTACTAGTTGCCATCGGCATCCCGTCAGCAGGGGGAATATTGTTACTAGTTACCATTGGCATCCCGTCCGCTGTGTGAATTTTGTTACTAGTTGCCATCGGCATCCCATCAGCTGGGGGAATATTGTTACTAGTTGCCATCGGCATCCCGTCAGCTGGGGGAATAGAGTTACTAGTTACCATCGGCATCCCGTCAGCTGGGGGAATAGTGTTACTAGTTGCCATCGGCATCCCGTCAGCTGGGGGAATATTGTTACTAGTTGCCATCGGCATTCCCGTCAGCTGGGGGAATATTTTTACTAGTTGCCATCGGCATCCCGTCAGCTGGGGGAAGATTGTTACTAGTTGCCATCGGCATCCCCTCAGCTGGAGGAATAGTGTTACCATCGGCATCCCGTCAGCTGGAGGAATAGTGTTACCATCGGCATCCCGTCAGCTGGGGGAATAGTGTTACTAGTTGCCATCGGCATGCCGTCAGCTGGGGGATTAGTGTTACTAGTTGCCATCAGCATCCCGTCAGCTGGGGAATAGTGTTACTAGTTGCCATCGGCATGCCGTCAGCTGGGGGAATAGTGTTACTAGTTGCCATCGGCATCCCGTCAGCTGGGGTAATATTGATACTAGTTACCATCGGAATCCCGTCAGCAGGGGGAATATTGTTACTAGTTGCCATCGGCATCCCGTCAACTGGGGGAATATTGTTACCATCGGCATCCCGTCAGCTGGGGGAATATTGTTACTAGTTGCCATTGACATCCCGTCCGCTGGGGGAATATTGTTACTAGTTGCCATCGGCATCCCGTCAGCAGGGGGAATATTGTTACTAGTTGCCATCAGCATCCCGTCAGCAGGGGGAATATTGTTACTAGTTACCATTGGCATCCCGTCCGCTGTGTGAATTTTGTTACTAGTTGCCATCGGCATCCCATCAGCTGGGGGAATATTGTTACTAGTTGCCATCGGCATCCCGTCAGCTGGGGGAATAGAGTTACTAGTTACCATTGGCATCCCGTCCGCTGGGGGAATATTGTTACTAGTTGCCATCGGCATCCCGTCAGCTGGGGGAATATTGTTACCATCGGCATCCCGTCAGCTGGGTGAATATTGTTACTAGTTGCCATTGACATCCCGTCCGCTGGGGGAATATTGTTACTAGTTGCCATCGGCATCCCGTCAGCAGGGGGAATATTGTTACTAGTTGCCATCGGCATCCCGTCAGCAGCGGGAATATTGTTACTAGTTACCATTGGCATCCCGTCCGCTGTGTGAATTTTGTTACTAGTTGCCATCGGCATCCCATCAGCTGGGGGAATATTGTTAGTAGTTGCCATCAGCATCTCATCAGCTGGGGGAATATTGTTACCTTCGGCATCCCCTCAGCTGGAGGAATAGTGTTACCATCGGCATCCCGTCAGCTGGGGGAATATTGTTACTAGTTGCCATCGGCATCCCATCAGCTGGGGGAAGATTGTTACAAGTTGCCATCGGCATCCCGTCAGCTGGGGGAATATAGTTACAAGTTGCCATCGGCATTCCCGTCAGCTGGGGGAATAGTATTACCATCAGCATCCCGTCAGCTGGGGGAAAATTGTTACTAGTTGCCATCGGCATCCCGTCAGCTGGGGGAAGATTGTTACTAGTTGCCATCGGCATCCCGTCAGCTGTGGGAATATTGTTACTAGTTGCCATCGGCATTCCCGTCAGCTGGGGGAATATTGTTACTAGTTGCCATCGGCATTCCCCTCAGCTGGGGGAATATTGTTACTAGTTGCCATCGGCATTCCCATCAGCTGGGGGAATATTGTTACTAGTTGCCATCGGCATTCCCGTCAGCTGGAGGAATAGTGTTACTAGTTACCATCGGCATCCCGTTAGCTGAGGGGAATACTGTTACTAGTTGCAATAGGCATCCCGTCAGCTGGGGGAATATTGTTACCATCGGCATCCCGTCAGCTGGGGGAATATTGTTACTAGTTGCCATTGACATCCCGTCCGCTGGGGGAATATTGTTACTAGTTGCCATCGGCATCCCGTCGGCTGGGGGAATATTGTTACTAGTTGCCATCAGCATCCCGTCAGCTGGGGGAATAATGTTACTAGTTGCCATCGGCATCCCGTCAGCTGGGGGAATATTGTTACTAGTTGCCATCGGCATCTCATCAGCTGGGGGAATATTGTTACCATCGGCATCCCCTCAGCTGGAGGAATAGTGTTACCATCGGCATCCCGTCAGCTGGAGGAATAGTGTTACCATCGGCATCCCGTCAGCTGGGGGAATAGTGTTACTAGTTGCCATCGTCATGCCGTCAGCTGGGGGAATAGTGTTACTAGTTGCCATCGGCATCCCGTCAGCTGGGGAATAGTGTTACTAGTTGCCATCGGCATGCCGTCAGCTGGGGGAATAGTGTTACTAGTTGCCATCGGCATCCCGTCAGCTGGGGTAATATTGATACTAGTTACCATCGGAATCCCGTCAGCAGGGGGAATATTGTTACTAGTTGCCATCGGCATCCCGTCAGCTGGGGGAATATTGTTACCATCGGCATCCCGTCAGCTGGGGGAATATTGTTACTAGTTGCCATTGACGTCCCGTCCGCTGGGGGAATATTGTTACTAGTTGCCATCGGCATCCCGTCGGCTGGGGGAATATTGTTACTAGTTGCCATCAGCATCCCGTCAGCTGGGGGAATAATGTTACTAGTTGCCATCGGCATCCCGTCAGCTGGGGGAATATTGTTACTAGTTGCCATCGGTATCTCATCAGCTGGGGGAATATTGTTACCATCGGCATCCCCTCAGCTGGAGGAATAGTGTTACCATCGGCATCCCGTCAGCTGGAGGAATAGTGTTACCATCGGCATCCCGTCAGCTGGGGGAATAGTGTTACTAGTTGCCATCGGCATGCCGTCAGCTGGGGGAATATTGTTACTAGTTGCCATCGGCATCCCGTCAG
The DNA here is from genome assembly GCA_031769625.1 of Taudactylus pleione. NCBI lineage: Eukaryota > Metazoa > Chordata > Amphibia > Anura > Myobatrachidae > Taudactylus > Taudactylus pleione. The sequence goes on from JAUIMM010000617.1 coordinate 576,132, forward strand.
CTAGGGAATAGTGTTACTAGTTGCCATCGGCATGCCGTCAGCTGGGGGAATAGTGTTACTAGTTGCCATCGGCATCCCGTCAGCTGGGGGAATATTGTTACTTGTTACCATCGGCATCCCGTCAGCAGGGGGAATATTGTTACTAGTTGCCATCGGCATCCCGTCAGCAGGGGGAATATTGTTACTAGTTACCATTGGCATCCCGTCCGCTGTGTGAATTTTGTTACTAGTTGCCATCGGCATCCCATCAGCTGGGGGAATATTGTTACTAGTTGCCATCGGCATCCCGTCAGCTGGGGGAATAGAGTTACTAGTTACCATCGGCATCCCGTCAGCTGGGGGAATAGTGTTACTAGTTGCCATCGGCATCCCGTCAGCTGGGGGAATATTGTTACTAGTTGCCATCGGCATTCCCGTCAGCTGGGGGAATATTGTTACTAGTTGCCATCGGCATCCCGTCAGCTGGGGGAAGATTGTTACAGTTGCCATTGGCATCCCGTCAGCTGGGGGAATATTGTTACTAGTTGCCATTGACATCCCGTCCGCTGGGGGAATATTGTTACTAGTTGCCATCGGCATCCCGTCGGCTGGGGGAATATTGTTACTAGTTGCCATCAGCATCCCGTCAGCTGGGGGAATAATGTTACTAGTTGCCATCGGCATCCCGTCAGCTGGGGGAATATTGTTACTAGTTGCCATCGGCATCTCATCAGCTGGGGGAATATTGTTACCATCGGCATCCCCTCAGCTGGAGGAATAGTGTTACCATCGGCATCCCGTCAGCTGGAGGAATAGTGTTACCATCGGCATCCCGTCAGCTGGGGGAATAGTGTTACTAGTTGCCATCGGCATGCCGTCAGCTGGGGGAATATTGTTACTAGTTGCCATCGGCATCCCGTCAGCTGGGGAATAGTGTTACTAGTTGCCATCGGCATGCCGTCAGCTGGGGGAATAGTGTTACTAGTTGCCATCGGCATCCCGTCAGCTGGGGGAATATTGTTACTTGTTACCATCGGCATCCCGTCAGCAGGGGGAATATTGTTACTAGTTGCCATCGGCATCCCGTCAGCAGGGGGAATATTGTTACTAGTTACCATTGGCATCCCGTCCGCTGTGTGAATTTTGTTACTAGTTGCCATCGGCATCCCATCAGCTGGGGGAATATTGTTACTAGTTGCCATCGGCATCCCGTCAGCTGGGGGAATAGAGTTACTAGTTACCATCGGCATCCCGTCAGCTGGGGGAATAGTGTTACTAGTTGCCATCGGCATCCCGTCAGCTGGGGGAATATTGTTACTAGTTGCCATCGGCATTCCCGTCAGCTGGGGGAATATTTTTACTAGTTGCCATCGGCATCCCGTCAGCTGGGGGAAGATTGTTACAGTTGCCATCGGCATCCCGTCAGCTGGGGGAATATTGTTACCATCGGCATCCCGTCAGCTGGGGGAATAGTGTTACAAGTTGCCATCGGCATCCCGTCAGCTGGGGTAAGATTGTTACTAGTTGCCATCGGCATCCCATCAGCTAGGGGAAGATTGTTACTAGTTACCATCAGCATCCCGTCAGCTGGGGGAATATTGTTACTAGTTACCATCGGCATCTCATCAGCTGGGGGAATATTGTTACCATCGGCATCCCGTCAGCTGGAGGAATAGTGTTACCATCTGCATTCCCGTCAGCTGGGGGAATAGTGTTACCATCGGCATCCCGTCAGCTGGAGGAATAGTGTTACCATCAGCATCCCGTGAGCTGGGGGAATATTGTTACTAGTTACCATCGGCATCCCGTCAGCTGGGGGAATATTGCTACTAGTTACCATCGGCATCCCGTCAGCTGGGGGAATATTGTTACCATCGGCATCCCATCAGCTGGAGGAATAGTGTTACCATCGGCATCCCGTCAGCTGGGAGAATATTGTTACTAGTTGCCATCGGCATCCCCACAGCTGGGGGAATATTGTTACTAGTTACCATTGGCATCCCGTCAGCTGGGGGAATATTGTTACCATAGGCATCCCGTCAGCTGGAGGAACAGTGTTACCATCAGCATCCCGTCAGCTGGAGGAATAGTGTTACCATCGGCATCCCGTCAGCTGGAGGAATATTGTTACCATCTGCATCCCGTCAGCTGGAGGAATAGTGTTACCATTGGCATCCCGTCAGCTGGGGGAACAGTGTTACTAGTTATCATCGGCATCCCGTCAGCTGGGGCAATATTGTTACTAGTTGCCATCGGCATCCCGTCAGCTGGGGGAATATTGTTAGTAGTTGCCATCGGCATCTCATCAGCTGGGGGAATATTGTTACCTTCGGCATCCCGTCAGCTGGGGGAATATTGTTACTAGTTGCCATTGACATCCCGTCCGCTGGGGGAATATTGTTACTAGTTGCCATCGGCATCCCGTCGGCTGGGGGAATATTGTTACTAGTTGCCATCAGCATCCCGTCAGCTGGGGGAATAATGTTACTAGTTGCCATCGGCATCCCGTCAGCTGGGGGAATATTGTTACTAGTTGCCATCGGCATCTCATCAGCTGGGGGAATATTGTTACCATCGGCATCCCCTCAGCTGGAGGAATAGTGTTACCATCGGCATCCCGTCAGCTGGAGGAATAGTGTTACCATCGGCATCCCGTCAGCTGGGGGAATAGTGTTACTAGTTGCCATCGGCATGCCGTCAGCTGGGGGAATAGTGTTACCAGTTGCCATCGGCATCCCGTCATCTGGGGAATAGTGTTACTAGTTGCCATCGGCATGCCGTCAGCTGGGGGAATAGTGTTACTAGTTGCCATCGGCATCCCGTCAGCTGGGGTAATATTGATACTAGTTACCATCGGAATCCCGTCAGCAGGGGGAATATTGTTACTAGTTGCCATCGGCATCCCGTCAGCTGGGGGAATATTGTTACCATCGGCATCCCGTCAGCTGGGGGAATATTGTTACTAGTTGCCATTGACATCCCGTCCGCTGGGGGAATATTGTTACTAGTTGCCATCGGCATCCCGTCGGCTGGGGGAATATTGTTACTAGTTGCCATCAGCATCCCGTCAGCTGGGGGAATAATGTTACTAGTTGCCATCGGCATCCCGTCAGCTGGGGGAATATTGTTACTAGTTGCCATCGGCATCTCATCAGCTGGGGGAATATTGTTACCATCGGCATCCCCTCAGCTGGAGGAATAGTGTTACCATCGGCATCCCGTCAGCTGGAGGAATAGTGTTACCATCGGCATCCCGTCAGCTGGGGGAATAGTGTTACTAGTTGCCATCAGCATGCCGTCAGCTGGGGGAATATTGTTACTAGTTGCCATCGGCATCCCGTCAGCTGGGGAATAGTGTTACTAGTTGCCATCGGCATGCCGTCAGCTGGGGGAATAGTGTTACTAGTTGCCATCGGCATCCCGTCAGCTGGGGGAATATTGTTACTTGTTACCATCGGCATCCCGTCAGCAGGGGGAATATTGTTACTAGTTGCCATCGGCATCCCGTCAGCAGGGGGAATATTGTTACTAGTTACCATTGGCATCCCGTCCGCTGTGTGAATTTTGTTACTTGTTGCCATCGGCATCCCATCAGCTGGGGGAATATTGTTACTAGTTGCCATCGGCATCCCGTCAGCTGGGGGAATAGAGTTACTAGTTACCATCGGCATCCCGTCAGCTGGGGGAATAGTGTTACTAGTTGCCATCGGCATCCCGTCAGCTGGGGGAATATTGTTACTAGTTGCCATCGGCATTCCCGTCAGCTGGGGGAATATTGTTACTAGTTGCCATCGGCATCCCGTCAGCTGGGGGAATATTGTTACAGTTGCCATCGGCATCCCGTCAGCTGGGGGAATATTGTTACTAGTTGCCATTGACATCCCGTCCGCTGGGGGAATATTGTTACTAGTTGCCATCGGCATCCCGTCGGCTGGGGGAATATTGTTACTAGTTGCCATCAGCATCCCGTCAGCTGGGGGAATAATGTTACTAGTTGCCATCGGCATCCCGTCAGCTGGGGGAATATTGTTACTAGCTGCCATCGGCATCTCATCAGCTGGGGGAATATTGTTACCATCGGCATCCCCTCAGCTGGAGGAATAGTGTTACCATCGGCATCCCGTCAGCTGGAGGAATAGTGTTACCATCGGCATCCAGTCAGCTGGGGGAATAGTGTTACTAGTTGCCATCGGCATGCCGTCAGCTGGGGGAATATTGTTACTAGTTGCCATCGGCATCCCGTCAGCTGGGGAATAGTGTTACTCGTTGCCATCGGCATGCCGTCAGCTGGGGGAATAGTGTTACTAGATGCCATCGGCATCCCGTCAGCTGGGGGAATATTTTTACTTGTTACCATCGGCATCCCGTCAGCAGGGGGAATATTGTTACTAGTTGCCATCGGCATCCCGTCAGCAGGGGGAATATTGTTACTAGTTACCATTGGCATCCCGTCCGCTGTGTGAATTTTGTTACTAGTTGCCATCGGCATCCCATCAGCTGGGGGAATATTGTTACTAGTTGCCATCGGCATCCCGTCAGCTGGGGGAATAGAGTTACTAGTTACCATCGGCATCCCGTCAGCTGGGGGAATAGTGTTACTAGTTGCCATCGGCATCCCGTCAGCTGGGGGAATATTGTTACTAGTTGCCATCGGCATTCCCGTCAGCTGGGGGAATATTTTTACTAGTTGCCATCGGCATCCCGTCAGCTGGGGGAAGATTGTTACAGTTGCCATCGGCATCCCGTCAGCTGGGGGAATATTGTTACCATCGGCATCCCGTCAGCTGGGGGAATAGTGTTACAAGTTGCCATCGGCATCCCGTCAGCTGGGGTAAGATTGTTACTAGTTGCCATCGGCATCCCATCAGCTAGGGGAAGATTGTTACTAGTTACCATCAGCATCCCGTCAGCTGGGGGAATATTGTTACTAGTTACCATCGGCATCTCATCAGCTGGGGGAATATTGTTACCATCGGCATCCCGTCAGCTGGAGGAATAGTGTTACCATCTGCATTCCCGTCAGCTGGGGGAATAGTGTTACCATCGGCATCCCGTCAGCTGGAGGAATAGTGTTACCATCAGCATCCCGTGAGCTGGGGGAATATTGTTACTAGTTACCATCGGCATCCCGTCAGCTGGGGGAATATTGCTACTAGTTACCATCGGCATCCCGTCAGCTGGGGGAATATTGTTACCATCGGCATCCCATCAGCTGGAGGAATAGTGTTACCATCGGCATCCCGTCAGCTGGGAGAATATTGTTACTAGTTGCCATCGGCATCCCCACAGCTGGGGGAATATTGTTACTAGTTACCATTGGCATCCCGTCAGCTGGGGGAATATTGTTACCATAGGCATCCCGTCAGCTGGAGGAACAGTGTTACCATCAGCATCCCGTCAGCTGGAGGAATAGTGTTACCATCGGCATCCCGTCAGCTGGAGGAATATTGTTACCATATGCATCCCGTCAGCTGGAGGAATAGTGTTACCATTGGCATCCCGTCAGCTGGGGGAACAGTGTTACTAGTTATCATCGGCATCCCGTCAGCTGGGGCAATATTGTTACTAGTTGCCATCGGCATCCCGTCAGCTGGGGGAATATTGTTAGTAGTTGCCATCGGCATCTCATCAGCTGGGGGAATATTGTTACCTTCGGCATCCCGTCAGCTGGGGGAATATTGTTACTAGTTGCCATTGACATCCCGTCCGCTGGGGGAATATTGTTACTAGTTGCCATCGGCATCCCGTCGGCTGGGGGAATATTGTTACTAGTTGCCATCAGCATCCCGTCAGCTGGGGGAATAATGTTACTAGTTGCCATCGGCATCCCGTCAGCTGGGGGAATATTGTTACTAGTTGCCATCGGCATCTCATCAGCTGGGGGAATATTGTTACCATCGGCATCCCCTCAGCTGGAGGAATAGTGTTACCATCGGCATCCCGTCAGCTGGAGGAATAGTGTTACCATCGGCATCCCGTCAGCTGGGGGAATAGTGTTACTAGTTGCCATCGGCATGCCGTCAGCTGGGGGAATAGTGTTACCAGTTGCCATCGGCATCCCGTCATCTGGGGAATAGTGTTACTAGTTGCCATCGGCATGCCGTCAGCTGGGGGAATAGTGTTACTAGTTGCCATCGGCATCCCGTCAGCTGGGGGAATATTGTTACTAGTTGCCATCGGTATCTCATCAGCTGGGGGAATATTGTTACCATCGGCATCCCCTCAGCTGGAGGAATAGTGTTACCATCGGCATCCCGTCAGCTGGAGGAATAGTGTTACCATCGGCATCCCGTCAGCTGGGGGAATAGTGTTACTAGTTGCCATCGGCATGCCGTCAGCTGGGGGAATATTGTTACTAGTTGCCATCAGCATCCCGTCAGCTGGGGAATAGTGTTACTAGTTGCCATCGGCATGCCGTCAGCTGGGGGAATAGTGTTACTAGTTGCCATCGGCATCCCGTCAGCTGGGGGAATATTGTTACTTGTTACCATCGGCATCCCGTCAGCAGGGGGAATATTGTTACTAGTTGCCATCGGCATCCCGTCAGCAGGGGGAATATTGTTACTAGTTACCATTGGCATCCCGTCCGCTGTGTGAATTTTGTTACTAGTTGCCATCGGCATCCCATCAGCTGGGGGAATATTGTTACTAGTTGCCATCGGCATCCTGTCAGCTGGGGGAATAGAGTTACTAGTTACCATCGGCATCCCGTCAGCTGGGGGAATAGTGTTACTAGTTGCCATCGGCATCCCGTCAGCTGGGGGAATATTGTTACTAGTTGCCATCGGCATTCCCGTCAGCTGGGGGAATATTGTTACTAGTTGCCATCGGCATCCCGTCAGCTGGGGGAAGATTGTTACAGTTGCCATTGGCATCCCGTCTGCTGGGGGAATATTGTTACTAGTTGCCATTGACATCCCGTCCGCTGGGGGAATATTGTTACTAGTTGCCATCGGCATCCCGTCGGCTGGGGGAATATTGTTACTAGTTGCCATCAGCATCCCGTCAGCTGGGGGAATAATGTTACTAGTTGCCATCGGCATCCCGTCAGCTGGGGGAATATTGTTACTAGTTGCCATCGGCATCTCATCAGCTGGGGGAATATTGTTACCATCGGCATCCCCTCAGCTGGAGGAATAGTGTTACCATCGGCATCCCGTCAGCTGGAGGAATAGTGTTACCATCGGCATCCCGTCAGCTGGGGGAATAGTGTTACTAGTTGCCATCGGCATGCCGTCAGCTGGGGGAATATTGTTACTAGTTGCCATCGGCATCCCGTCAGCTGGGGAATAGTGTTACTAGTTGCCATCGGCATGCCGTCAGCTGGGGGAATAGTGTTACTAGTTGCCATCGGCATCCCGTCAGCTGGGGGAATATTGTTACTTGTTACCATCGGCATCCCGTCAGCAGGGGGAATATTGTTACTAGTTGCCATCGGCATCCCGTCAGCAGGGGGAATATTGTTACTAGTTACCATTGGCATCCCGTCCGCTGTGTGAATTTTGTTACTAGTTGCCATCGGCATCCCATCAGCTGGGGGAATATTGTTACTAGTTGCCATCGGCATCCCGTCAGCTGGGGGAATAGAGTTACTAGTTACCATCGGCATCCCGTCAGCTGGGGGAATAGTGTTACTAGTTGCCATCGGCATCCCGTCAGCTGGGGGAATATTGTTACTAGTTGCCATCGGCATTCCCGTCAGCTGGGGGAATATTTTTACTAGTTGCCATCGGCATCCCGTCAGCTGGGGGAAGATTGTTACTAGTTGCCATCGGCATCCCCTCAGCTGGAGGAATAGTGTTACCATCGGCATCCCGTCAGCTGGAGGAATAGTGTTACCATCGGCATCCCGTCAGCTGGGGGAATAGTGTTACTAGTTGCCATCGGCATGCCGTCAGCTGGGGGATTAGTGTTACTAGTTGCCATCAGCATCCCGTCAGCTGGGGAATAGTGTTACTAGTTGCCATCGGCATGCCGTCAGCTGGGGGAATAGTGTTACTAGTTGCCATCGGCATCCCGTCAGCTGGGGTAATATTGATACTAGTTACCATCGGAATCCCGTCAGCAGGGGGAATATTGTTACTAGTTGCCATCGGCATCCCGTCAACTGGGGGAATATTGTTACCATCGGCATCCCGTCAGCTGGGGGAATATTGTTACTAGTTGCCATTGACATCCCGTCCGCTGGGGGAATATTGTTACTAGTTGCCATCGGCATCCCGTCAGCAGGGGGAATATTGTTACTAGTTACCATCAGCATCCCGTCAGCAGGGGGAATATTGTTACTAGTTACCATTGGCATCCCGTCCGCTGTGTGAATTTTGTTACTAGTTGCCATCGGCATCCCATCAGCTGGGGGAATATTGTTACTAGTTGCCATCGGCATCCCGTCAGCTGGGGGAATAGAGTTACTAGTTACCATTGGCATCCCGTCCGCTGGGGGAATATTGTTACTAGTTGCCATCGGCATCCCGTCAGCTGGGGGAATATTGTTACCATCGGCATCCCGTCAGCTGGGTGAATATTGTTACTAGTTGCCATTGACATCCCGTCTGCTGGGGGAATATTGTTACTAGTTGCCATCGGCATCCCGTCAGCAGGGGGAATATTGTTACTAGTTGCCATCGGCATCCCGTCAGCAGCGGGAATATTGTTACTAGTTACCATTGGCATCCCGTCCGCTGTGTGAATTTTGTTACTAGTTGCCATCGGCATCCCATCAGCTGGGGGAATATTGTTAGTAGTTGCCATCGGCATCTCATCAGCTGGGGGAATATTGTTACCTTCGGCATCCCCTCAGCTGGAGGAATAGTGTTACCATCGGCATCCCGTCAGCTGGGGGAATATTGTTACTAGTTGCCATCGGCATCCCATCAGCTGGGGGAAGATTGTTACAAGTTGCCATCGGCATCCCGTCAGCTGGGGGAATATAGTTACAAGTTGCCATCGGCATTCCCGTCAGCTGGGGGAATAGTATTACCATCAGCATCCCGTCAGCTGGGGGAAAATTGTTACTAGTTGCCATCGGCATCCCGTCAGCTGGGGGAAGATTGTTACTAGTTGCCATCGGCATCCCGTCAGCTGTGGGAATATTGTTACTAGTTGCCATCGGCATTCCCGTCAGCTGGGGGAATATTGTTACTAGTTGCCATCGGCATTCCCCTCAGCTGGGGGAATATTGTTACTAGTTGCCATCGGCATTCCCATCAGCTGGGGGAATATTGTTACTAGTTGCCATCGGCATTCCCGTCAGCTGGAGGAATAGTGTTACTAGTTACCATCGGCATCCCGTTAGCTGAGGGGAATACTGTTACTAGTTGCCATAGGCATCCCGTCAGCTGGGGGAATATTGTTACCATCGGCATCCCGTCAGCTGGGGGAATATTGTTACTAGTTGCCATTGACATCCCGTCCGCTGGGGGAATATTGTTACTAGTTGCCATCGGCATCCCGTCGGCTGGGGGAATATTGTTACTAGTTGCCATCAGCATCCCGTCAGCTGGGGGAATAATGTTACTAGTTGCCATCGGCATCCCGTCAGCTGGGGGAATATTGTTACTAGTTGCCATCGGCATCTCATCAGCTGGGGGAATATTGTTACCATCGGCATCCCCTCAGCTGGAGGAATAGTGTTACCATCGGCATCCCGTCAGCTGGAGGAATAGTGTTACCATCGGCATCCCGTCAGCTGGGGGAAAAGTGTTACTAGTTGCCATCGTCATGCCGTCAGCTGGGGGAATAGTGTTACTAGTTGCCATCGGCATCCCGTCAGCTGGGGAATAGTGTTACTAGTTGCCATCGGCATGCCGTCAGCTGGGGGAATAGTGTTACTAGTTGCCATCGGCATCCCGTCAGCTGGGGTAATATTGATACTAGTTACCATCGGAATCCCGTCAGCAGGGGGAATATTGTTACTAGTTGCCATCGGCATCCCGTCAGCTGGGGGAATATTGTTACCATCGGCATCCCGTCAGCTGGGGGAATATTGTTACTAGTTGCCATTGACATCCCGTCCGCTGGGGGAATATTGTTACTAGTTGCCATCGGCATCCCGTCGGCTGGGGGAATATTGTTACTAGTTGCCATCAGCATCCCGTCAGCTGGGGGAATAATGTTACTAGTTGCCATCGGCATCCCGTCAGCTGGGGGAATATTGTTACTAGTTGCCATCGGTATCTCATCAGCTGGGGGAATATTGTTACCATCGGCATCCCCTCAGCTGGAGGAATAGTGTTACCATCGGCATCCCGTCAGCTGGAGGAATAGTGTTACCATCGGCATCCCGTCAGCTGGGGGAATAGTGTTACTAGTTGCCATCGGCATGCCGTCAGCTGGGGGAATATTGTTACTAGTTGCCATCGGCATCCCGTCAGCTAGGGAATAGTGTTACTAGTTGCCATCGGCATGCCGTCAGCTGGGGGAATAGTGTTACTAGTTGCCATCGGCATCCCGTCAGCTGGGGGAATATTGTTACTTGTTACCATCGGCATCCCGTCAGCAGGGGGAATATTGTTACTAGTTGCCATCGGCATCCCGTCAGCAGGGGGAATATTGTTACTAGTTACCATTGGCATCCCGTCCGCTGTGTGAATTTTGTTACTAGTTGCCATCGGCATCCCATCAGCTGGGGGAATATTGTTACTAGTTGCCATCGGCATCCCGTCAGCTGGGGGAATAGAGTTACTAGTTACCATCGGCATCCCGTCAGCTGGGGGAATAGTGTTACTAGTTGCCATCGGCATCCCGTCAGCTGGGGGAATATTGTTACTAGTTGCCATCGGCATTCCCGTCAGCTGGGGGAATATTGTTACTAGTTGCCATCGGCATCCCGTCAGCTGGGGGAATATTGTTACAGTTGCCATCGGCATCCCGTCAGCTGGGGGAATATTGTTACTAGTTGCCATTGACATCCCGTCCGCTGGGGGAATATTGTTACTAGTTGCCATCGGCATCCCGTCGGCTGGGGGAATATTGTTACTAGTTGCCATCAGCATCCCGTCAGCTGGGGGAATAATGTTACTAGTTGCCATCGGCATCCCGTCAGCTGGGGGAATATTGTTACTAGCTGCCATCGGCATCTCATCAGCTGGGGGAATATTGTTACCATCGGCATCCCCTCAGCTGGAGGAATAGTGTTACCATCGGCATCCCGTCAGCTGGAGGAATAGTGTTACCATCGGCATCCAGTCAGCTGGGGGAATAGTGTTACTAGTTGCCATCGGCATGCCGTCAGCTGGGGGAATATTGTTACTAGTTGCCATCGGCATCCCGTCAGCTGGGGAATAGTGTTACTAGTTGCCATCGGCATGCCGTCAGCTGGGGGAATAGTGTTACTAGTTGCCATCGGCATCCCGTCAGCTGGGGGAATATTTTTACTTGTTACCATCGGCATCCCGTCAGAAGGGGGAATATTGTTACTAGTTGCCATCGGCATCCCGTCAGCAGGGGGAATATTGTTACTAGTTACCATTGGCATCCCGTCCGCTGTGTGAATTTTGTTACTAGTTGCCATCGGCATCCCATCAGCTGGGGGAATATTGTTACTAGTTGCCATCGGCATCCCGTCAGCTGGGGGAATAGAGTTACTAGTTACCATCGGCATCCCGTCAGCTGGGGGAATAGTGTTACTAGTTGCCATCGGCATCCCGTCAGCTGGGGGAATATTGTTACTAGTTGCCATCGGCATTCCCGTCAGCTGGGGGAATATTTTTACTAGTTGCCATCGGCATCCCGTCAGCTGGGGGAAGATTGTTACAGTTGCCATCGGCATCCCGTCAGCTGGGGGAATATTGTTACCATCGGCATCCCGTCAGCTGGGGGAATAGTGTTACAAGTTGCCATCGGCATCCCGTCAGCTGGGGTAAGATTGTTACTAGTTGCCATCGGCATCCCATCAGCTAGGGGAAGATTGTTACTAGTTACCATCAGCATCCCGTCAGCTGGGGGAATATTGTTACTAGTTACCATCGGCATCTCATCAGCTGGGGGAATATTGTTACCATCGGCATCCCGTCAGCTGGAGGAATAGTGTTACCATCTGCATTCCCGTCAGCTGGGGGAATAGTGTTACCATCGGCATCCCGTCAGCTGGAGGAATAGTGTTACCATCAGCATCCCGTGAGCTGGGGGAATATTGTTACTAGTTACCATCGGCATCCCGTCAGCTGGGGGAATATTGCTACTAGTTACCATCGGCATCCCGTCAGCTGGGGGAATATTGTTACCATCGGCATCCCATCAGCTGGAGGAATAGTGTTACCATCGGCATCCCGTCAGCTGGGAGAATATTGTTACTAGTTGCCATCGGCATCCCCTCAGCTGGGGGAATATTGTTACTAGTTACCATTGGCATCCCGTCAGCTGGGGGAATATTGTTACCATAGGCATCCCGTCAGCTGGAGGAACAGTGTTACCATCAGCATCCCGTCAGCTGGAGGAATAGTGTTACCATCGGCATCCCGTCAGCTGGAGGAATAGTGTTACCATCTGCATCCCGTCAGCTGGAGGAATAGTGTTACCATTGGCATCCCGTCAGCTGGGGGAACAGTGTTACTAGTTACCATCGGCATCCCGTCAGCTGGGGCAATATTGTTACTAGTTGCCATCGGCATCCCGTCAGCTGGGGGAATATTGTTAGTAGTTGCCATCGGCATCTCATCAGCTGGGGGAATATTGTTACCTTCGGCATCCCCTCAGCTGGAGGAATAGTGTTACCATCGGCATCCCGTCAGCTGGGTGAATATTGTTACTAGTTGCCATTGGCATCCCATCAGCTGGGGGAAGATTGTTACAAGTTGCCATCGGCATCCCGTCAGCTGGGGGAATATAGTTACTAGTTGCCATCGGCATTCCCATCAGCTGGGGGAATAGTGTTACCATCAGCATCCCGTCAGCTGGGGGAATATTGTTACTAGTTGCCATCAGCATCCCGTCAGCTGGGGAATAGTGTTACTAGTTGCCATCGGCATGCCGTCAGCTGGGGGAATAGTGTTACTAGTTGCCATCGGCATCCCGTCAGCTGGGGGAATATTGTTACTTGTTACCATCGGCATCCCGTCAGCAGGGGGAATATTGTTACTAGTTGCCATCGGCATCCCGTCAGCAGGGGGAATATTGTTACTAGTTACCATTGGCATCCCGTCCGCTGTGTGAATTTTGTTACTAGTTGCCATCGGCATCCCATCAGCTGGGGGAATATTGTTACTAGTTGCCATCGGCATCCCGTCAGCTGGGGGAATAGAGTTACTAGTTACCATCGGCATCCCGTCAGCTGGGGGAATAGTGTTACTAGTTGCCATCGGCATCCCGTCAGCTGGGGGAATATTGTTACTAGTTGCCATCGGCATTCCCGTCAGCTGGGGGAATATTTTTACTAGTTGCCATCGGCATCCCGTCAGCTGGGGGAAGATTGTTACAGTTGCCATCGGCATCCCGTCAGCTGGGGGAATATTGTTACCATCGGCATCCCGTCAGCTGGGGGAATAGTGTTACAAGTTGCCATCGGCATCCCGTCAGCTGGGGTAAGATTGTTACTAGTTGCCATCGGCATCCCATCAGCTAGGGGAAGATTGTTACTAGTTACCATCAGCATCCCGTCAGCTGGGGGAATATTGTTACTAGTTACCATCGGCATCTCATCAGCTGGGGGAATATTGTTACCATCGGCATCCCGTCAGCTGGAGGAATAGTGTTACCATCTGCATTCCCGTCAGCTGGGGGAATAGTGTTACCATCGGCATCCCGTCAGCTGGAGGAATAGTGTTACCATCAGCATCCCGTGAGCTGGGGGAATATTGTTACTAGTTGCCATCAGCATCCCGTCAGCTGGGGGAATAATGTTACTAGTTGCCATCGGCATCCCGTCAGCTGGGGGAATATTGTTACTAGTTGCCATCGGCATCTCATCAGCTGGGGGAATATTGTTACCATCGGCATCCCCTCAGCTGGAGGAATAGTGTTACCATCGGCATCCCGTCAGCTGGAGGAATAGTGTTACCATCGGCATCCCGTCAGCTGGGGGAATAGTGTTACTAGTTGCCATCGTCATGCCGTCAGCTGGGGGAATAGTGTTACTAGTTGCCATCGGCATCCCGTCAGCTGGGGAATAGTGTTACTAGTTGCCATCGGCATGCCGTCAGCTGGGGGAATAGTGTTACTAGTTGCCATCGGCATCCCGTCAGCTGGGGTAATATTGATACTAGTTACCATCGGAATCCCGTCAGCAGGGGGAATATTGTTACTAGTTGCCATCGGCATCCCGTCAGCTGGGGGAATATTGTTACCATCGGCATCCCGTCAGCTGGGGGAATATTGTTACTAGTTGCCATTGACATCCCGTCCGCTGGGGGAATATTGTTACTAGTTGCCATCGGCATCCCGTCGGCTGGGGGAATATTGTTACTAGTTGCCATCAGCATCCCGTCAGCTGGGGGAATAATGTTACTAGTTGCCATCGGCATCCCGTCAGCTGGGGGAATATTGTTACTAGTTGCCATCGGTATCTCATCAGCTGGGGGAATATTGTTACCATCGGCATCCCCTCAGCTGGAGGAATAGTGTTACCATCGGCATCCCGTCAGCTGGAGGAATAGTGTTACCATCGGCATCCCGTCAGCTGGGGGAATAGTGTTACTAGTTGCCATCGGCATGCCGTCAGCTGGGGGAATATTGTTACTAGTTGCCATCGGCATCCCGTCAGCTAGGGAATAGTGTTACTAGTTGCCATCGGCATGCCGTCAGCTGGGGGAATAGTGTTACTAGTTGCCATCGGCATCCCGTCAGCTGGGGGAATATTGTTACTTGTTACCATCGGCATCCCGTCAGCAGGGGGAATATTGTTACTAGTTGCCATCGGCATCCCGTCAGCAGGGGGAATATTGTTACTAGTTACCATTGGCATCCCGTCCGCTGTGTGAATTTTGTTACTAGTTGCCATCGGCATCCCATCAGCTGGGGGAATATTGTTACTAGTTGCCATCGGCATCCCGTCAGCTGGGGGAATAGAGTTACTAGTTACCATCGGCATCCCGTCAGCTGGGGGAATAGTGTTACTAGTTGCCATCGGCATCCCGTCAGCTGGGGGAATATTGTTACTAGTTGCCATCGGCATTCCCGTCAGCTGGGGGAATATTGTTACTAGTTGCCATCGGCATCCCGTCAGCTGGGGGAATATTGTTACAGTTGCCATCGGCATCCCGTCAGCTGGGGGAATATTGTTACTAGTTGCCATTGACATCCCGTCCGCTGGGGGAATATTGTTACTAGTTCCCATCGGCATCCCGTCGGCTGGGGGAATATTGTTACTAGTTGCCATCAGCATCCCGTCAGCTGGGGGAATAATGTTACTAGTTGCCATCGGCATCCCGTCAGCTGGGGGAATATTGTTACTAGCTGCCATCGGCATCTCATCAGCTGGGGGAATATTGTTACCATCGGCATCCCCTCAGCTGGAGGAATAGTGTTACCATCGGCATCCCGTCAGCTGGAGGAATAGTGTTACCATCGGCATCCAGTCAGCTGGGGGAATAGTGTTACTAGTTGCCATCGGCATGCCGTCAGCTGGGGGAATATTGTTACTAGTTGCCATCGGCATCCCGTCAGCTGGGGAATAGTGTTACTAGTTGCCATCGGCATGCCGTCAGCTGGGGGAATAGTGTTACTAGTTGCCATCGGCATCCCGTCAGCTGGGGGAATATTTTTACTTGTTACCATCGGCATCCCGTCAGAAGGGGGAATATTGTTACTAGTTGCCATCGGCATCCCGTCAGCAGGGGGAATATTGTTACTAGTTACCATTGGCATCCCGTCCGCTGTGTGAATTTTGTTACTAGTTGCCATCGGCATCCCATCAGCTGGGGGAATATTGTTACTAGTTGCCATCGGCATCCCGTCAGCTGGGGGAATAGAGTTACTAGTTACCATCGGCATCCCGTCAGCTGGGGGAATAGTGTTACTAGTTGCCATCGGCATCCCGTCAGCTGGGGGAATATTGTTACTAGTTGCCATCGGCATTCCCGTCAGCTGGGGGAATATTTTTACTAGTTGCCATCGGCATCCCGTCAGCTGGGGGAAGATTGTTACAGTTGCCATCGGCATCCCGTCAGCTGGGGGAATATTGTTACCATCGGCATCCCGTCAGCTGGGGGAATAGTGTTACAAGTTGCCATCGGCATCCCGTCAGCTGGGGTAAGATTGTTACTAGTTGCCATCGGCATCCCATCAGCTAGGGGAAGATTGTTACTAGTTACCATCAGCATCCCGTCAGCTGGGGGAATATTGTTACTAGTTACCATCGGCATCTCATCAGCTGGGGGAATATTGTTACCATCGGCATCCCGTCAGCTGGAGGAATAGTGTTACCATCTGCATTCCCGTCAGCTGGGGGAATAGTGTTACCATCGGCATCCCGTCAGCTGGAGGAATAGTGTTACCATCAGCATCCCGTGAGCTGGGGGAATATTGTTACTAGTTACCATCGGCATCCCGTCAGCTGGGGGAATATTGCTACTAGTTACCATCGGCATCCCGTCAGCTGGGGGAATATTGTTACCATCGGCATCCCATCAGCTGGAGGAATAGTGTTACCATCGGCATCCCGTCAGCTGGGAGAATATTGTTACTAGTTGCCATCGGCATCCCCTCAGCTGGGGGAATATTGTTACTAGTTACCATTGGCATCCCGTCAGCTGGGGGAATATTGTTACCATAGGCATCCCGTCAGCTGGAGGAACAGTGTTACCATCAGCATCCCGTCAGCTGGAGGAATAGTGTTACCATCGGCATCCCGTCAGCTGGAGGAATAGTGTTACCATCTGCATCCCGTCAGCTGGAGGAATAGTGTTACCATTGGCATCCCGTCAGCTGGGGGAACAGTGTTACTAGTTACCATCGGCATCCCGTCAGCTGGGGCAATATTGTTACTAGTTGCCATCGGCATCCCGTCAGCTGGGGGAATATTGTTAGTAGTTGCCATCGGCATCTCATCAGCTGGGGGAATATTGTTACCTTCGGCATCCCCTCAGCTGGAGGAATAGTGTTACCATCGGCATCCCGTCAGCTGGGTGAATATTGTTACTAGTTGCCATTGGCATCCCATCAGCTGGGGGAAGATTGTTACAAGTTGCCATCGGCATCCCGTCAGCTGGGGGAATATAGTTACTAGTTGCCATCGGCATTCCCATCAGCTGGGGGAATAGTGTTACCATCAGCATCCCGTCAGCTGGGGGAATATTGTTACTAGTTGCCATCAGCATCCCGTCAGCTGGGGAATAGTGTTACTAGTTGCCATCGGCATGCCGTCAGCTGGGGGAATAGTGTTACTAGTTGCCATCGGCATCCCGTCAGCTGGGGGAATATTGTTACTTGTTACCATCGGCATCCCGTCAGCAGGGGGAAT
This sequence comes from Taudactylus pleione, assembly GCA_031769625.1. Lineage (NCBI taxonomy): Eukaryota > Metazoa > Chordata > Amphibia > Anura > Myobatrachidae > Taudactylus > Taudactylus pleione. The sequence continues at coordinate 593,506 of JAUIMM010000617.1, forward strand.
ATTGTTACTAGTTGCCATCGGCATCCCGTCAGCAGGGGGAATATTGTTACTAGTTACCATTGGCATCCCGTCCGCTGTGTGAATTTTGTTACTAGTTGCCATCGGCATCCCATCAGCTGGGGGAATATTGTTACTAGTTGCCATCGGCATCCCGTCAGCTGGGGGAATAGAGTTACTAGTTACCATCGGCATCCCGTCAGCTGGGGGAATAGTGTTACTAGTTGCCATCGGCATCCCGTCAGCTGGGGGAATATTGTTACTAGTTGCCATCGGCATTCCCGTCAGCTGGGGGAATATTTTTACTAGTTGCCATCGGCATCCCGTCAGCTGGGGGAAGATTGTTACAGTTGCCATCGGCATCCCGTCAGCTGGGGGAATATTGTTACCATCGGCATCCCGTCAGCTGGGGGAATAGTGTTACAAGTTGCCATCGGCATCCCGTCAGCTGGGGTAAGATTGTTACTAGTTGCCATCGGCATCCCATCAGCTAGGGGAAGATTGTTACTAGTTACCATCAGCATCCCGTCAGCTGGGGGAATATTGTTACTAGTTACCATCGGCATCTCATCAGCTGGGGGAATATTGTTACCATCGGCATCCCGTCAGCTGGAGGAATAGTGTTACCATCTGCATTCCCGTCAGCTGGGGGAATAGTGTTACCATCGGCATCCCGTCAGCTGGAGGAATAGTGTTACCATCAGCATCCCGTGAGCTGGGGGAATATTGTTACTAGTTACCATCGGCATCCCGTCAGCTGGGGGAATATTGCTACTAGTTACCATCGGCATCCCGTCAGCTGGGGGAATATTGTTACCATCGGCATCCCATCAGCTGGAGGAATAGTGTTACCATCGGCATCCCGTCAGCTGGGAGAATATTGTTACTAGTTGCCATCGGCATCCCCACAGCTGGGGGAATATTGTTACTAGTTACCATTGGCATCCCGTCAGCTGGGGGAATATTGTTACCATAGGCATCCCGTCAGCTGGAGGAACAGTGTTACCATCAGCATCCCGTCAGCTGGAGGAATAGTGTTACCATCGGCATCCCGTCAGCTGGAGGAATATTGTTACCATCTGCATCCCGTCAGCTGGAGGAATAGTGTTACCATTGGCATCCCGTCAGCTGGGGGAACAGTGTTACTAGTTATCATCGGCATCCCGTCAGCTGGGGCAATATTGTTACTAGTTGCCATCGGCATCCCGTCAGCTGGGGGAATATTGTTAGTAGTTGCCATCGGCATCTCATCAGCTGGGGGAATATTGTTACCTTCGGCATCCCGTCAGCTGGGGGAATATTGTTACTAGTTGCCATTGACATCCCGTCCGCTGGGGGAATATTGTTACTAGTTGCCATCGGCATCCCGTCGGCTGGGGGAATATTGTTACTAGTTGCCATCAGCATCCCGTCAGCTGGGGGAATAATGTTACTAGTTGCCATCGGCATCCCGTCAGCTGGGGGAATATTGTTACTAGTTGCCATCGGCATCTCATCAGCTGGGGGAATATTGTTACCATCGGCATCCCCTCAGCTGGAGGAATAGTGTTACCATCGGCATCCCGTCAGCTGGAGGAATAGTGTTACCATCGGCATCCCGTCCGCTGGGGGAATAGTGTTACTAGTTGCCATCGGCATGCCGTCAGCTGGGGGAATAGTGTTACCAGTTGCCATCGGCATCCCGTCATCTGGGGAATAGTGTTACTAGTTGCCATCGGCATGCCGTCAGCTGGGGGAATAGTGTTACTAGTTGCCATCGGCATCCCGTCAGCTGGGGTAATATTGATACTAGTTACCATCGGAATCCCGTCAGCAGGGGGAATATTGTTACTAGTTGCCATCGGCATCCCGTCAGCTGGGGGAATATTGTTACCATCGGCATCCCGTCAGCTGGGGGAATATTGTTACTAGTTGCCATTGACATCCCGTCCGCTGGGGGAATATTGTTACTAGTTGCCATCGGCATCCCGTCGGCTGGGGGAATATTGTTACTAGTTGCCATCAGCATCCCGTCAGCTGGGGGAATAATGTTACTAGTTGCCATCGGCATCCCGTCAGCTGGGGGAATATTGTTACTAGTTGCCATCGGCATCTCATCAGCTGGGGGAATATTGTTACCATCGGCATCCCCTCAGCTGGAGGAATAGTGTTACCATCGGCATCCCGTCAGCTGGAGGAATAGTGTTACCATCGGCATCCCGTCAGCTGGGGGAATAGTGTTACTAGTTGCCATCAGCATGCCGTCAGCTGGGGGAATATTGTTACTAGTTGCCATCGGCATCCCGTCAGCTGGGGAATAGTGTTACTAGTTGCCATCGGCATGCCGTCAGCTGGGGGAATAGTGTTACTAGTTGCCATCGGCATCCCGTCAGCTGGGGGAATATTGTTACTTGTTACCATCGGCATCCCGTCAGCAGGGGGAATATTGTTACTAGTTGCCATCGGCATCCCGTCAGCAGGGGGAATATTGTTACTAGTTACCATTGGCATCCCGTCCGCTGTGTGAATTTTGTTACTAGTTGCCATCGGCATCCCATCAGCTGGGGGAATATTGTTACTAGTTGCCATCGGCATCCCGTCAGCTGGGGGAATAGAGTTACTAGTTACCATCGGCATCCCGTCAGCTGGGGGAATAGTGTTACTAGTTGCCATCGGCATCCCGTCAGCTGGGGGAATATTGTTACTAGTTGCCATCGGCATTCCCGTCAGCTGGGGGAATATTGTTACTAGTTGCCATCGGCATCCCGTCAGCTGGGGGAATATTGTTACAGTTGCCATCGGCATCCCGTCAGCTGGGGGAATATTGTTACTAGTTGCCATTGACATCCCGTCCGCTGGGGGAATATTGTTACTAGTTGCCATCGGCATCCCGTCGGCTGGGGGAATATTGTTACTAGTTGCCATCAGCATCCCGTCAGCTGGGGGAATAATGTTACTAGTTGCCATCGGCATCCCGTCAGCTGGGGGAATATTGTTACTAGCTGCCATCGGCATCTCATCAGCTGGGGGAATATTGTTACCATCGGCATCCCCTCAGCTGGAGGAATAGTGTTACCATCGGCATCCCGTCAGCTGGAGGAATAGTGTTACCATCGGCATCCCGTCAGCTGGGGGAATAGTGTTACTAGTTGCCATCGGCATGCCGTCAGCTGGGGGAATATTGTTACTAGTTGCCATCGGCATCCCGTCAGCTGGGGAATAGTGTTACTAGTTGCCATCGGCATGCCGTCAGCTGGGGGAATAGTGTTACTAGTTGCCATCGGCATCCCGTCAGCTGGGGGAATATTTTTTCTTGTTACCATCGGCATCCCGTCAGCAGGGGGAATATTGTTACTAGTTGCCATCGGCATCCCGTCAGCAGGGGGAATATTGTTACTAGTTACCATTGGCATCCCGTCCGCTGTGTGAATTTTGTTACTAGTTGCCATCGGCATCCCATCAGCTGGGGGAATATTGTTACTAGTTGCCATCGGCATCCCGTCAGCTGGGGGAATAGAGTTACTAGTTACCATCGGCATCCCGTCAGCTGGGGGAATAGTGTTACTAGTTGCCATCGGCATCCCGTCAGCTGGGGGAATATTGTTACTAGTTGCCATCGGCATTCCCGTCAGCTGGGGGAATATTTTTACTAGTTGCCATCGGCATCCCGTCAGCTGGGGGAAGATTGTTACAGTTGCCATCGGCATCCCGTCAGCTGGGGGAATATTGTTACCATCGGCATCCCGTCAGCTGGGGGAATAGTGTTACAAGTTGCCATCGGCATCCCGTCAGCTGGGGTAAGATTGTTACTAGTTGCCATCAGCATCCCATCAGCTAGGGGAAGATTGTTACTAGTTACCATCAGCATCCCGTCAGCTGGGGGAATATTGTTACTAGTTACCATCGGCATCTCATCAGCTGGGGGAATATTGTTAACATCGGCATCCCGTCAGCTGGAGGAATAGTGTTACCATCTGCATTCCCGTCAGCTGGGGGAATAGTGTTACCATCGGCATCCCGTCAGCTGGAGGAATAGTGTTACCATCAGCATCCCGTGAGCTGGGGGAATATTGTTACTAGTTACCATCGGCATCCCGTCAGCTGGGGGAATATTGCTACTAGTTACCATCGGCATCCCGTCAGCTGGGGGAATATTGTTACCATCGGCATCCCATCAGCTGGAGGAATAGTGTTACCATCGGCATCCCGTCAGCTGGGAGAATATTGTTACTAGTTGCCATCGGCATCCCCTCAGCTGGGGGAATATTGTTACTAGTTACCATTGGCATCCCGTCAGCTGGGGGAATATTGTTACCATAGGCATCCCGTCAGCTGGAGGAACAGTGTTACCATCAGCATCCCGTCAGCTGGAGGAATAGTGTTACCATCGGCATCCCGTCAGCTGGAGGAATAGTGTTACCATCTGCATCCCGTCAGCTGGAGGAATAGTGTTACCATTGGCATCCCGTCAGCTGGGGGAACAGTGTTACTAGTTACCATCGGCATCCCGTCAGCTGGGGCAATATTGTTACTAGTTGCCATCGGCATCCCGTCAGCTGGGGGAATATTGTTAGTAGTTGCCATCGGCATCTCATCAGCTGGGGGAATATTGTTACCTTCGGCATCCCCTCAGCTGGAGGAATAGTGTTACCATCGGCATCCCGTCAGCTGGGTGAATATTGTTACTAGTTGCCATTGGCATCCCATCAGCTGGGGGAAGATTGTTACAAGTTGCCATCGGCATCCCGTCAGCTGGGGGAATATAGTTACTAGTTGCCATCGGCATTCCCATCAGCTGGGGGAATAGTGTTACCATCAGCATCCCGTCAGCTGGGGGAATATTGTTACTAGTTGCCATCAGCATCCCGTCAGCTGGGGGAAGATTGTTACTAGTTGCCATCGGCATCCCGTCAGCTGTGGGAATATTGTTACAAGTTGCCATCGGCATTCCCGTCAGCTGGGGGAATATTGTTACTAGTTGCCATCGGCATTCCCCTCAGCTGGGGGAATTTTTTTACTAGTTGCCATCGGCATTCCCGTCAGCTGGGGGAATATTGTTACTAGTTGCCATCGGCATTCCCGTTAGCTGGGGGAATACTGTTACTAGTTGCCATAGGCATCCCGTCAGCTGGGGGAATATTGTTACCATCGGCATCCCGTCAGCTGGGGGAATATTGTTAATAGTTGCCATTGACATCCTGTCAGCTGGGGGAATATTGTTACTAGTTGCCATCGGCATCCCGTCGGCTGGGGGAATATTGTTACTAGTTGCCATCAGCATCCCGTCAGCTGGGGGAATATTTTTACTAGTTGCCATCGTCATCCCGTCAGCTGGGGGAATATTGTTACTAGTTGCCATCGGCATCTCATCAGCTGGGGGAATATTGTTACCATCGGCATCCCCTCAGCTGGAGGAATAGTGTTACCATCGGCATCCCGTCAGCTGGAGGAATAGTGTTACCATCGGCATCCCGTCAGCTGGGGGAATAGTGTTACTAGTTGCCATCGGCATGCCGTCAGCTGGGGGAATAGTGTTACTAGTTGCCATCGGCATCCCGTCAGCTGGGGAATAGTGTTACTAGTTGCCATTGGCATGCCGTCAGCTGGGGGAATAGTGTTACTAGTTGCCATCGGCATCCCGTCAGCTGGGGGAATATTGTTACTAGTTACCATCGGCATCCCGTCAGCAGGGGGAATATTGTTACTAGTTGCCATCGGCATCCTGTCAGCTCGGGGAATATTGTTACTAGTTACCATTGGCATCCCGTCAGCTGGGGGAATTTTGTTACTAGTTGCCATCGGCATCCCAATAGCTGGGGGAATATTGTTACTAGTTGCCATCGGCATCCCGTCAGCTGGGGGAATAGAGTTACAAGTTATCATCGGCATCCCGTCAGCTGGGGGAATATTGCTACTAGTTGCCATCGGCATCTCGTCAACTGGGGGAATATTGTTACCATCGGCATCCCCTCAGCTGGAGGAATAGTGTTACCATTGGCATCCCGTCAGCTGGGGGAATAGTGTTACTAGTTACCATCGGCATCCCGTCAGCTGGGGGAATAGTGTTACTAGTTACCATCGGCATCCCGTCAGCTGGGGGAATATTGTTACTAGTTGCCATCGGCATCCCATCAGCTGGGGGAATAGTGTTACTAGTTACCATCGGCATCCCGTCAGCTGGGGGAATATTGTTACTAGTTGCCATCGGCATCTCGTCAGCTGGGGGAATATTGTTACCATCGGCATCCCGTAAGCTGGAGGAATAGTGTTACCATCGGCATCCCGTCAGCTGGGAGAATATTGTTACTAGTTGCCATCGGCATCCCGTCAGCTGGGGGAATATTGTTACTAATTACCATCGGCATCCCGTCAGCAGGAGGAATAGTTTTACCATCGGCATCCCGTCAGCTGGAGGAATAGTGTTGCTAGTTGCCATCGGCATGCCGTCAGCTGGGGGAATATTGTTACTAGTTGCCATCGGCATGACGTCAGCTGGGGGAATATTGTTACTAGTTGCCATCGGCATTCCCGTCAGCTGGGGGAATATTGTTACTAGTTGCCATCGGCATCCCGTCAGCTGGGGGAAAATTGTTACCATCGGCATCCCTTCAGCTGGGGGAATAGTGTTACCATCGGCATCCCGTCAGCTGGAGGATTAGTGTTACCATCGGCATCCCGTCAGCTGGAGGAATAGTGTTACCATTGGCATCCCGTTAGCTGGGGGAATATTGTTACTAGTTGCCATCGACATCCCGTCAGCTGGGGGAAGATTGTTAATAGTTGCCATCAGCATCCCGTCAGCTGGGGGAATATTGTTACTAGTTACCATCGGCATCCCCTCAGCTGGAGGAATAGTGTTACCATCTGCATTCCCGTCAGCTGGGGGAATAGTGTTACCATCGGCATCCCGTCAGCTGGAGGAATAGTGTTACCATCGGCATCCCGTGAGCTGGGGGTATATTGTTACTAGTTACCATCGGCATCCCGTCAGCTGGGGGAATATTGCTACTAGTTACCATCGGCACCCCGTCAGCTGGGTGAATATTGTTACCATCGGCATCCCGTCAGTTGGAGGAATAGTGTTACCATCGGCATCCCGTCAGCTGGGAGAATATTGTTACTAGTTGCCATCGGCATCCCCTCAGCTGGGGGAATATTGTTACTAGTTACCATCGGCATCCCGTCAGCTGGGGGAATATTGTTACCATAGGCATCCCGTCAGCTGGAGGAATAGTGTTACCATCGGCATCCCGTCAGCTGGAGGAATAGTGTTACCATCGGCATCCCGTCAGCTGGAGGATTAGTGTTACCATCGGCATCCCGTCAGCTGGAGGAATAGTGTTACCATTGGCATCCCGTCAGCTGAGGGAATAGTGTTACTAGTTACCATCGGCATCCCGTCAGCTGGGGAAATATTGTTACTAGTTGCCATCGGCATCCCGTCAGCTGGGGGAATATTGTTAGTAGTTGCCATCGGCATCTCATCAGCTGGGGGAATATTGTTACCATCGGCATCCCCTCAGCTGGAGGAATAGTGTTACCATCGGCATCCCGTCAGCTGGAGGAATAGTGTTACCATCGGCATCCCGTCAGCTGGGGGAATAGTGTTACTAGTTGCCATTGGCATCCCGTCAGCTGGGGGAATATTGTTACTAGTTGCCATCGGCATGCCGTCAGCTGAGGGAATATTGTTACTAGTTACCATCGGCATCCCGTCAGCTGGGGGAATAGAGTTACTAGTTGCCATCGGCATCCCGTCAGCTGGGGGAATAGAGTTACTAGTTACCATCGGCATCTCGTCAGCTGGAAGAATAGTGTTACTAGTTACCATCGGCATCCCTTCAGCTGGGGGAACATTATTACTAGTTGCCATCGGCATCCCGTCAGCTGGGGGAATATTGTTACTAGTTGCCACCGGCATTCCCGTCAGCTGGGGGAATATTGTTACTAGTTGCCATCGGCATCCCGTCAGCTGGGGGAAGATTGTTACAAGTTGCCATCGGCATCCCGTCAGATGGGGGAATATTGTTACTAGTTGCCATCGGCATCCCATCAGCAGGGGGAAGATTGATACAAGTTGCCATCGGCATCCCGTCAGCTGGGGGAATATAGTTACAAGTTGCCATCGGCATTCCCGTCAGCTGGGGGAATAGTGTTACCATCAGCATCCCGTCAGCTGGGGGAATATTGTTACTAGTTGCCATCGGCATCCCGTCAGCTGGGGGAAGATTGTTACTAGTTGCCATCGGCATCCCGTCAGCTGTGGGAATATTGTTACTAGTTGCCATCGGCATTCCCGTCAGCTAGGGGAATATTGTTACTAGTTGCCATCGGCATTCCCCTCAGCTGGGGGAATATTGTTACTAGTTGCCATCGGCATTCCCATCAGCTGGGGGAATATTGTTACTAGTTGCCATCGGCATTCCCGTCAGCTGGAGGAATAGTGTTACTAGTTACCAACGGCATCCCGTTAGCTGGGGGAATACTGTTACTAGTTGCCATAGGCATCCCGTCAGCTGGGGGAATATTATTACCATCGGCATCCCGTCAGCTGGGGGAATATTGTTACTAGTTGCCATTGACATCCCGTCCGCTGGGGGAATATTGTTACTAGTTGCCATCGGCATCCCGTCGGCTGGGGTAATATTGTTACCATAGGCATCCCGTCAGCTGGAGGAATAGTGTTACCATCGGCATCCCGTCAGCTGGAGGAATAGTGTTACCATCGGCATCCAGTCAGCTGGAGGAATAGTGTTACCATCGGCATCCCGTCAGCTGGAGGAATAGTGTTACCATTGGCATCCCGTCAGCTGGGGGAATAGTGTTACTAGTTACCATCGGCATCCCGTCAGCTGGGGGAATATTGTTACTAGTTGCCATCGGCATCCCGTCAGCTGGGGGAATATTGTTACTAGTTGCCATCGGCATCTCATCAGCTGGGGGTATATTGTTACCATCGGCATCCCCTCAGCTGGAGGAATAGTGTTACCATCGGCATCCCGTCAGCTGGGGGAATAGTGTTACTAGTTGCCATCGGCATCCCGTCAGCTGGGGGAATATTGTAACTAGTTGCCATCGGCATGCCGTCAGCTGAGGGAATATTGTTACTAGTTACCATTGGCATCCCGTCAGCTGGGGCAATAGTGTTACCATCGGCATCCCGTCAGCTGGGGGAATAGAGTTACTAGTTACCATCGGCATCTCGTCAGCTGGAAGAATAGTGTTACTAGTTACCATCGGCATCCCGTCAGCTGGGGGAATATTATTACTAGTTGCCATCGGCATCCCGTCAGCTGGGGGAATATTGTTACTAGTTGCCATCGGCATTCCCGTCAGCTGGGGGAATATTGTTACTAGTTGCCATCGGCATCCCGTCAGCTGGGGGAAGATTGTTACAAGTTGCCATCGGCATCCCGTCAGCTGGGGGAATATTGTTACTAGTTGCCATCGGCATCCCATCAGCAGGGGGAAGATTGTTACAAGTTGCCATCGGCATCCCGTCAGCTGGGGGAATATAGTTACAAGTTGCCATCAGCATTCCCGTCAGCTGGAGGAATAGTGTTACCATCAGAATCCCGTCAGCTGGGGGAATATTGTTACTAGTTGCCATCGGCATCCCGTCAGCTGGGGGAAGATTGTTACTAGTTGCCATCGGCATCCCGTCAGCTGGGGGAAGATTGTTACTAGTTGCCATCGGCATTCCCGTCAGCTGGGGGAATATTGTTACTAGTTGCCATCGGCATTCCCCTCAGCTGGGGGAATATTGTTACTAGTTGCCATCGGCATTCCCATCAGCTGGGGGAATATTGTTACTAGTTGCCATCGGCATCCCGTTAGCTGGGGGAATACTGTTACTAGTTGCCATAGGCATCCCGTCAGCTGGGGGAATATTGTTACCATCGGCATTCCGTCAGCTGGGGGAATTTTTGTTACTAGTTGCCATTGACATCCCGTCCGCTGGGGGAATATTGTTACTAGTTGCCATCGGCATCCCGTCGGCTGGGGGAATATTGTTACTAGTTGCCATCAGCATCCCGTCAGCTGGGGGAATAATGTTACTAGTTGCCATCGGCATCCCGTCAGCTGAGGGAATATTGTTACTAGTTGCCATCGGCATCTCATCAGCTGGGGGAATATTGTTACCATCGGCATCCCCTCAGCTGGAGGAATAGTGTTACCATCGGCATCCCGTCAGCTGGAGGAATAGTGATGCCATCGGCATCCCGTCAGCTGGGGGAATAGTGTTACTAGTTGCCATCGGCATGCCGTCAGCTGGGGGAATAGTGTTACTAGTTGCCATCGGCATCCCGTCAGCTGCGGAATAGTGTTACTAGTTGCCATCGGCATGCCGTCAGCTGGGGGAATAGTGTTACTAGTTGCCATCGGCATCCCGTCAGCTGGGGGAATATTGTTACTAGTTACCATCGGCATCCCGTCAGCAGGGGGAATATTGTTACTAGTTGCCATCGGCATCCCGTCAGCAGGGGGAATATTGTTACTAGTTACCATTGGCATCCCGTCAGCTGGGGGAATTTTGTTACTAGTTGCCATCGGCATCCCATCAGCTGGGGGAATATTGTTACTAGTTGCCATCGGCATCCCGTCAGCTGGGGGAATAGAGTTACTAGTTACCATCGGCATCCCGTCAGCTGGGGGAATAGTGTTACTAGTTGCCATCGGCATCCCGTCAGCTGGGGGAATATTGTTACTAGTTGCCATCGGCATTCCCGTCAGCTGGGGGAATATTGTTACTAGTTGCCATCGGCATCCCGTCAGCTGGGGGAAGATTGTTACAGTTGCCATCGGCATCCCGTCAGCTGGGGGAATATTGTTACCATCGGCATCCCGTCAGCTGGGGGAATAGTGTTACAAGTTGCCATCGGCATCCTGTCAGCTGGGGTAAGATTGTTACTAGTTGCCATCGGCATCCCATCAGCTGGGGGAAGATTGTTACTAGTTACCATCAGCATCCCGTCAGCTGGGGGAATATTGTTACTAGTTACCATCGGCATCCCGTCAGCTGGGGGAAGATTGCTACTAGTTACCATCGGCATCCCGTCAGCTGGGGGATTATTGTTACCATCGGCATCCCGTCAGCTGGAGGAATAGTGTTACCATCTGCATTCCCGTCAGCAGGGGGAATAGTGTTACCATCGGCATCCCGTCAGCTGGAGGAATAGTGTTACCATCAGCATCCCGTGAGCTGGGGGAATATTGTTACTAGTTACCATCGGCATCCCGTCAGCTGGGGGAATATTGCTACTAGTTACCATCGGCATCCCGTCAGCTGGGGGAATATTGTTACCATCGGCATCCCATCAGCTGGAGGAATAGTGTTACCATCGGCATCCCGTCAGCTGGGAGAATATTGTTACTAGTTGCCATCGGCATCCCCTCAGCTGGGGGAATATTGTTACTAGTTACCATCGGCATCCCGTTAGCTGGGGGAATTTTGTTACCATAGGCATCCCGTCAGATGGAGGAATAGTGTTACCATCAGCATCCCATCAGCTGGAGGAATAGTGTTACCATCGGCATCCCATCAGCTGGAGGAATAGTGTTACCATCTGCATCCCGTCAGCTGGAGGAATAGTGTTACCATTGGCATCCCGTCAGCTGGGGGAATAGTGTTACTAGTTACCATCGGCATCCCGTCAGCTGGGGCAATATTGTTACTAGTTGCCATCGGCATCCCGTCAGCTGGGGGAATATTGTTAGTAGTTGCCATCGGCATCTCATCAGCTGGGGGAATATTGTTACCTTCGGCATCCCCTCAGCTGGAGGAATAGTGTTACCATCGGCATCCCGTCAGCTGGGGGAATATTGTTACTAGTTGCCATCGGCATCCCATCAGCTGGGGGAAGATTGTTACAAGTTGCCATCGGCATCCCGTCAGCTGGGGGAATATAGTTACTAGTTGCCATCGGCATTCCCATCAGCTGGGGGAATAGTGTTACCATCAGCATCCCGTCAGCTGGGGGAATATTGTTACTAGTTGCCATCAGCATCCCGTCAGCTGGGGGAAGATTGTTACTAGTTGCCATCGGCATCCCGTCAGCTGTGGGAATATTGTTTCAAGTTGCCATCGGCATTCCCGTCAGCTGGGGGAATATTGTTACTAGTTGCCATCGGCATTCCCCTCAGGTGGGGGAATTTTGTTACTAGTTGCCATCTGCATTCCCGTCAGCTGGGGGAATATTGTTACTAGTTGCCATCGGCATTCCCGTTAGCTGGGGGAATACTGTTACTAGTTGCCATAGGCATCCCGTCAGCTGGGGGAATATTGTTACCATCGGCATCCCGTCAGCTGGGGGAATGTTGTTACTAGTTGCCATTGACATCCCGTCAGCTGGGGAATAGTGTTACTAGTTGCCATCGGCATGCCGTCAGCTGGGGGAATAGTGTTACTAGTTGCCATCGGCATCCCGTCAGCTGGGGGAATATTGTTACTAGTTACCATCGGCATCCCGTCAGCAGGGGGAATATTGTTACTAGTTGCCATCGGCATCCCGTCAGCTGGGGGAATATTGTTACTAGTTACCATTGGCATCCCGTCAGCTGGGGGAAGATTGTTACAGTTGCCATCGGCATCCCGTCAGCTGGGGGAATATTGTTACCATCGGCATCCCGTCAGCTGGGGGAATAGTGTTACTAGTTGCCATCGGCATCCCATCAGCTGGGGGAAGATTGTTACTAGTTACCATCAGCATCCCGTCAGCTGGGGGAATATTGTTACTAGTTACCATCGGCATCTCATCAGCTGGGGGAATATTGTTACCATCGGCATCCCCTCAGCTGGAGGAATAGTGTTACCATATGCATTCCCGTCAGCTGGGGGAATAGTGTTACCATCGGCATCCCGTCAGCTGGAGGAATAGTGTTACCATCAGCATCCCGTGAGCTGGGGGAATATTGTTACTAGTTACCATCGGCATCCCGTCAGCTGGGGGAATATTGCTACTAGTTACCATCGGCATCCCGTCAGCTGGGGGAATATTGTTACCATCGGCATCCCATCAGCTGGAGGAATAGTGTTACCATCAGCATCCAGTGAGCTGGGGGAATATTGCTACTAGTTACCATCGGCATCCCGTCAGCTGGGAGAATATTGTTACTAGTTGCCATCGGCATCCCCTCAGCTGGAGGAATATTGTTACTAGTTACCATCGGCATCCCGTCAGCTGGGGGAATATTGTTACCATAGGCATCCCGTCAGCTGGAGGAATAGTTTTACCATCAGCATCCCGTCAGCTGGAGGAATAGTGTTTCCATCGGCATCCCGTCAGCTGGAGGAATAGTGTTACCATCTGCATCCCGTCAGCTGGAGGAATAGTGTTACCATTGGCATCCCGTCAGCTGGGGGAATAGTGTTACTAGTTACCATCGGCATCCCGTCAGCTGGGGCAATATTGTTACTAGTTGCCATCGGCATCCCGTCAGCTGGGGGAATATTGTTAGTAGTTGCCATCGGCATCTCATCAGCTGGGGGAATATTGTTACCTTCGGCATCCCCTCAGCTGGAGGAATAGTGTTACCATCGGCATCCCATCAGCTGGGGGAATATTGTTACTAGTTGCCATCGGCATCCCATCAGATGGGGGAAGATTGTTACAAGTTGCCATTGGCATCCCGTCAGCTGGGGGAATATAGTTACTAGTTGCCATCGGCATTCTCATCAGCTGGGGGAATAGTATTACCATCAGCATCCCGTCAGCTGGGGGAATATTGTTACTAGTTGCCATCAGCATCCCGTCAGCTGGGGGAAGATTGTTACTAGTTGCCATCGGCATCCCGTCAGCTGTGGGAATATTGTTACAAGTTGCCATCGGCATTCCCGTCAGCTGGGGGAATATTGTTACTAGTTGCCATCGGCATTCCCCTCAGCTGGGGGAATTTTGTTACTAGTTGCCATCGGCATTCCCGTCAGCTGGGGGAATAGTGTTACTAGTTGCCATCGGCATCCCGTCAGCTGGGGGAATAGAGTTACTAGTTACCATCGGCATCCCGTCAGCTGGGGGAATATTGCTACTAGTTGCCATCGGCATCTCGTCAACTGGGGGAATATTGTTACCATCGACATCCCCTCAGCTGGAGGAATAGTGTTACCATCGGCATCCCGTCAGCTGGGGGAATAGTGTTACTAGTTACCATTGGCATCCCGTCAGCTGGGGGAATAGTGTTACTAGTTACCATCGGCATCCCGTCAGCTGGGGGAATATTGTTACTAGTTGCCATCGGCATCCCATCAGCTGGGGGAATAGTGTTACTAGTTACCATCGGCATCCCGTCAGCTGGGGGAATATTGTTACTAGTTGCCATCGGCATCTCGTCAGCTGGGGGAATAGAGTTACTAGTTACCATCGGCATCCCGTCAGCTGGGGGAATATTGCTACTAGTTGCCATCGGCATCTCGTCAACTGGGGGAATATTGTTACCATCGACATCCCCTCAGCTGGAGGAATAGTGTTACCATCGGCATCCCGTCAGCTGGGAGAATATTGTTACTAGTTGCCATCGGCATCCCGTTAGCTGGGGGAATATTGTTACTAGTTACCATAGGCATCCCATCAGCAGGAGGAATAGTTTTACCATCGTCATCCCGTCAGCTGGAGGAATAGTGTTACTAGTTGCCATCGGCATGCCGTCAGCTGGGGAATATTGTTACTAGTTGCCATCGGCATGCCGTCAGATGGGGGAATATTGTTACTAGTTGCCATCGGCATCCCATCAGCTGGGGGAATATTGTTACTAGTTACCATCGGCATCCCGTCAGCTGGGGGAATATTGTTACTAGTTGCCATCGGCATCCCATCAGCTGGGGGAATATTGTTACTAGTTGCCATCGGCATCCCCTCAGCTGGGGGAATATTGTTACTAGTTACCATCGGCATCCCGTTAGCTGGGGGAATATTGTTACCATAGGCATCCCGTCAGCTGGAGGAATAGTGTTACCATCAGCATCCCATCAGCTGGAGGAATAGTGTTACCATCGGCATCCCGTCAGCTGGAGGAATAGTGTTACCATCTGCATCCCGTCAGCTGGAGGAATAGTGTTACCATTGACATCCCGTCAGCTGGGGAATAGTGTTACTAGTTACCATTGGCATCCCGTCAGCTGGGGCAATATTGTTACTAGTTGCCATCGGCATCCCGTCAGCTGGGGGAATATTGTTAGTAGTTGCCATAGGCATCCCATCAGCAGGAGGAATAGTTTTACCATCGTCATCCCGTCAGCTGGAGGAATAGTGTTACTAGTTGCCATCGGCATGCCGTCAGCTGGGGAATATTGTTACTAGTTGCCATCGGCATGCCGTCAGATGGGGGAATATTGTTACTAGTTGCCATCGGCATCCCGTCGGCTGGGGGAATATTGTTACTAGTTGCCATCAGCATCCCGTCAGCTGGGGGAATATTGTTACTAGTTGCCATCGGCATCCCGTCAGCTGGGGGAATATTGTTACTAGTTGCCATCGGCATCTCATCAGCTGGGGGAATATCGTTACCATCGGCATCCCCTCAGCTGGAGGAATAGTGTTACCATCGGCATCCTGTCAGCTGGAGGAATAGTGTTACCATCGGCATCCCGTCAGCTGGGGGAATAGTGTTACTAGTTGCCATCGGCATGCCGTCAGCTGGGGGAATAGTGTTACTAGTTGCCATCGGCATCCCGTCAGCTGGGGAATAGTGTTACTAGTTGCCATCGGCATGCCGTCAGATGGGGGAATATTGTTACTAGTTGCCATCGGCATCCCGTCAGCTGGGGGAATATTGTTACTAGTTGCCATCGGCATCCCGTCAGCTGGGGGAATATTGTTACTAGTTACCATTGGCATCCCGTCAGCTGGGGGAATTTTCTTACTAGTTGCCATCGGCATCCCATCAGCTGGGGGAATATTGTTACTAGTTGCCATCGGCATCCCGTCAGCTGGGGGAATAGAGTTACTAGTTACCATCGGCATCCCGTCAGCTGGGGGAATATTGCTACTAGTTGCCATCGGCATCTCGTCAACTGGGGGAATATTGTTACCATCGACATCCCCTCAGCTGGAGGAATAGTGTTACCATCGGCATCCCGTCAGCTGGGGGAATAGTGTTACTAGTTACCATCGGCATCCCGTCAGCTGGGGGAATAGTGTTACTAGTTACCATCGGCATCCCGTCAGCTGGGGGAATATTGTTACTAGTTGCCATCGGCATCCCATCAGCTGGGGGAATAGTGTTACTAGTTACCATCGGCATCCCGTCAGCTGGGGGAATATTGTTACTAGTTGCCATCGGCATCTCGTCAGCTGGGGGAATATTGTTACCATCGGCATCCCGTAAGCTGGAGGAATAGTGTTACCATCGGCATCCCGTCAGCTGGGAGAATATTGTTACTAGTTGCCATCGGCATCCCGTCAGCTGGGGGAATATTGTTACTAGTTACCATAGGCATCCCGTCAGCTGGAGGAATAGTTTTACCATCGGCATCCCATCAGCTGGAGGAATAGTGTTACTAGTTGCCATCGGCATGCCGTCAGCTGGGGGAATATTGTTACTAGTTGCCATCGGCATGCCGTCAGATGGGGGAATATTGTTACTAGTTGCCATCGGCATCCCGTCAGCTGGGGGAATATTGTTACTAGTTACCATCGGCATCCCGTCAGCTGGGGGAATATTGTGACTAGTTGCCATCGGCATCCCGTCAGCTGGGGGAATATTGTTACTAGTTGCCATCGGCATCTCATCAGCTGGGGGAATATTGTTACCATCGGCATCCCCTCAGCTGGAGGAATAGTGTTACCATCGGCATCCTGTCAGCTGGAGGAATAGTGTTACCATCGGCATCCCGTCAGCTGGGGGAATAGTGTTACTAGTTGCCATCGGCATGCCGTCAGCTGGGGGAATAGTGTTACTAGTTACCATCGGCATCCCGTCAGCTGGGGGAATATTGTTACTAGTTCCCATCGGCATCCCATCAGCTGGGGGAATATTGTTACTAGTTGCCATCGGCATCTCATCAGCTGGGGGAATATTGTTACCATCGGCATCCCCTCAGCTGGAGGAATAGTGTTACCATCGGCATCCCGTCAGCTGGGAGAATATTGTTACTAGTTGCCATCGGCATCCCGTCAGCTGGGGGAATATTGTTACTAGTTACCATCGGCATCCCGTCAGCTGGGGGAATATTGTTACCATCGGCATCCCGTCAGCTGGAGGAATAGTGTTACTAGTTGCCATCGGCATGCCGTCAGCTGGGCGAATATTGTTACTAGTTGCCATCGGCATCCCCTCAGCTGGAGGAATAGTGTTACCATCGGCATCCCGTCAGCTGGGGGAATAGTGTTACTAGTTACCATCGGCATCCCGTCAGCTGGGGGAATAGTGTTACTAGTTACCATCGGCATCCCGTCAGCTGGGGAAATATTGTTACTAGTTGCCATCGGCATCCCATCAGCTGGGAGAATATTGTTACTAGTTGCCATCGGCATCCCCTCAGCTGGGGGAATATTGTTACTAGTTACCATCGGCATCCCGTTAGCTGGGGGAATATTGTTACCATAGGCATCCCGTCAGCTGGAGGAATAGTGTTACCATCAGCATCCAATCAGCTGGAGGAATAGTGTTACCATCGGCATCCCGTCAGCTGGAGGAATAGTGTTACCATCTGCATCCCGTCAGCTGGAGGAATAGTGTTACCATTGACATCCCGTCAGCTGGGGAATAGTGTTACTAGTTACCATTGGCATCCCGTCAGCTGGGGCAATATTGTTACTAGTTGCCATCGGCATCCCGTCAGCTGGGGGAATATTGTTAGTAGTTGCCATCGGCATCTCATCAGCTGGGGGAATATTGTTACCTTCGGCATCCCCTCCGCTGGAGGAATAGTGTTACCATCGGCATCCCGTCAGCTGGGGGAATATTGTTACTAGTTGCCATCGGCATCCCATCAGCTGGGGGAAGATTGTTACAAGTTGCCATCGGCATCCCGTCAGCTGGGGGAATATAGTTACTAGTTGCCATCGGCATTCCCATCAGCTGGGGGAATAGTGTTACCATCAGCATCCCGTCAGCTGGGGGAATATTGTTACTAGTTGCCATCAGCATCCCGTCAGCTGGGGGAAGATTGTTACTAGTTGCCATCGGCATCCCGTCAGCTGTGGGAATATTGTTTCAAGTTGCCATCGGCATTCCCGTCAGCTGGGGGAATATTGTTACTAGTTGCCATCGGCATTCCCCTCAGGTGGGGGAATTTTGTTACTAGTTGCCATCGGCATTCCCGTCAGCTGGGGGAATATTGTTACTAGTTGCCATCGGCATTCCCGTTAGCTGGGGGAATACTGTTACTAGTTGCCATAGGCATCCCGTCTGCTGGGGGAATATTGTTACCATCGGCATCCCGTCAGCTGGGGGAATATTGTTACTAGTTGCCATCGGCATCCCGTCGGCTGGGGGAATATTGTTACTAGTTGCCATCAGCATCCCGTCAGCTGGGGGAATATTGTTACTAGTTGCCATCGGCATCCCGTCAGCTGGGGGAATATTGTTACTAGTTGCCATCGGCATCTCATCAGCTGGGGGAATATCGTTACCATCGGCATCCCCTCAGCTGGAGGAATAGTGTTACCATCGGCATCCTGTCAGCTGGAGGAATAGTGTTACCATCGGCATCCCGTCAGCTGGGGGAATAGTGTTACTAGTTGCCATCGGCATGCCGTCAGCTGGGGGAATAGTGTTACTAGTTGCCATCGGCATCCCGTCAGCTGGGGAATAGTGTTACTAGTTGCCATCGGCATGCCGTCAGATGGGGGAATATTGTTACTAGTTGCCATCGGCATCCCGTCAGCTGGGGGAATATTGTTACTAGTTACCATCGGCATCCCGTCAGCAGGGGGAATATTGTTAGTAGTTGCCATCGGCATCCCGTCAGCTGGGGGAATATTGTTACTAGTTACCATTGGCATCCCGTCAGCTGGGGGAATTTTCTTACTAGTTGCCATCGGCATCCCATCAGCTGGGGGAATATTGTTACTAGTTGCCATCGGCATCCCGTCAGCTGGGGGAATAGAGTTACTAGTTACCATCGGCATCCCGTCAGCTGGGGGAATATTGCTACTAGTTGCCATCGGCATCTCGTCAACTGGGGGAATATTGTTACCATCGACATCCCCTCAGCTGGAGGAATAGTGTTACCATCGGCATCCCGTCAGCTGGGGGAATAGTGTTACTAGTTACCATCGGCATCCCGTCAGCTGGGGGAATAGTGTTACTAGTTGCCATCGGCATCCCCTCAGCTGGGGGAATATTGTTACTAGTTACCATCGGCATCCCGTTAGCTGGGGGAATATTGTTACCATAGGCATCCCGTCAGCTGGAGGAATAGTGTTACCATCAGCATCCCATCAGCTGGAGGAATAGTGTTACCATCGGCATCCCGTCAGCTGGAGGAATAGTGTTACCATCTGCATCCCGTCAGCTGGAGGAATAGTGTTACCATTGACATCCCGTCAGCTGGGGGAATAGTGTTACTAGTTACCATTGGCATCCCGTCAGCTGGGGCAATATTGTTACTAGTTGCCATCGGCATCCCGTCAGCTGGGGGAATATTGTTAGTAGTTGCCATCGGCATCTCATCAGCTGGGGGAATATTGTTACCTTCGGCATCCCCTCCGCTGGAGGAATAGTGTTACCATCGGCATCCCGTCAGCTGGGGGAATATTGTTACTAGTTGCCATCGGCATCCCATCAGCTGGGGGAAGATTGTTACAAGTTGCCATCGGCATCCCGTCAGCTGGGGGAATATAGTTACTAGTTGCCATCGGCATTCCCATCAGCTGGGGGAATAGTGTTACCATCAGCATCCCGTCAGCTGGGGGAATATTGTTACTAGTTGCCATCAGCATCCCGTCAGCTGGGGGAAGATTGTTACTAGTTGCCATCGGCATCCCGTCAGCTGTGGGAATATTGTTTCAAGTTGCCATCTGCATTCCCGTCAGCTGGGGGAATATTGTTACTAGTTGCCATCGGCATTCCCCTCAGGTGGGGGAATTTTGTTACTAGTTGCCATCGGCATTCCCGTCAGCTGGGGGAATATTGTTACTAGTTGCCATCGGCATTCCCGTTAGCTGGGGGAATACTGTTACTAGTTGCCATAGGCATCCCGTCAGCTGGGGGAATATTGTTACCATCGGCATCCCGTCAGCTGGGGGAATATTGTTACTAGTTGCCATCAGCATCCCGTCGGCTGGGGGAATATTGTTACTAGTTGCCATCAGCATCCCGTCAGCTGGGGGAATATTGTTACTAGTTGCCATCGGCATCCCGTCAGCTGGGGGAATATTGTTACTAGTTGCCATCGGCATCCCATCAGCTGGGGGAATATCGTTACCATCGGCATCCCCTCAGCTGGAGGAATAGTGTTACCATCGGCATCCTGTCAGCTGGAGGAATAGTGTTACCATCGGCATCCCGTCAGCTGGGGGAATAGTGTTACTAGTTGCCATCGGCATGCCGTCAGCTGGGGGAATAGTGTTACTAGTTGCCATCGGCATCCCGTCAGCTGGGGAATAGTGTTACTAGTTGCCATCGGCATGCCGTCAGATGGGGGAATATTGTTACTAGTTGCCATCGGCATCCCGTCAGCTGGGGGAATATTGTTACTAGTTACCATCGGCATCCCGTCAGCAGGGGGAATATTGTTAGTAGTTGCCATCGGCATCCCGTCAGCTGGGGGAATATTGTTACTAGTTACCATTGGCATCCCGTCAGCTGGGGGAATTTTCTTACTAGTTGCCATCGGCATCCCATCAGCTGGGGGAATATTGTTACTAGTTGCCATCGGCATCCCGTCAGCTGGGGGAATAGAGTTACTAGTTACCATCGGCATCCCGTCAGCTGGGGGAATATTGCTACTAGTTGCCATCGGCATCTCGTCAACTGGGGGAATATTGTTACCATCGACATCCCCTCAGCTGGAGGAATAGTGTTACCATCGGCATCCCGTCAGCTGGGGGAATAGTGTTACTAGTTACCATTGGCATCCCGTCAGCTGGGGGAATAGTGTTACTAGTTACCATCGGCATCCCGTCAGCTGGGGGAATATTGTTACTAGTTGCCATCGGCATCCCATCAGCTGGGGGAATAGTGTTACTAGTTACCATCGGCATCCCGTCAGCTGGGGGAATATTGTTACTAGTTGCCATCGGCATCTCGTCAGCTGGGGGAATAGAGTTACTAGTTACCATCGGCATCCCGTCAGCTGGGGGAATATTGCTACTAGTTGCCATCGGCATCTCGTCAACTGGGGGAATATTGTTACCATCGACATCCCCTCAGCTGGAGGAATAGTGTTACCATCGGCATCCCGTCAGCTGGGAGAATATTGTTACTAGTTGCCATCGGCATCCCGTTAGCTGGGGGAATATTGTTACTAGTTACCATAGGCATCCCATCAGCAGGAGGAATAGTTTTACCATCGTCATCCCGTCAGCTGGAGGAATAGTGTTACTAGTTGCCATCGGCATGCCGTCAGCTGGGGAATATTGTTACTAGTTGCCATCGGCATGCCGTCAGATGGGGGAATATTGTTACTAGTTGCCATCGGCATCCCATCAGCTGGGGGAATATTGTTACTAGTTACCATCGGCATCCCGTCAGCTGGGGGAATATTGTTACTAGTTGCCATCGGCATGCCGTCAGCAGGGGGAATAGTGTTACTAGTTACCATCGGCATCTCGTCAGCTGGGGGAATATTGTTACTAGTTCCCATCGGCATCCCATCAGCTGGAGGAATAGTGTTACCATCGGCATCCCGTCAGCTGGGGGAATAGTGTTACTAGTTGCCATCGGCATGCCGTCAGCAGGGGGAATAGTGTTACTAGTTACCATCGGCATCTCGTCAGCTGGGGGAATATTGTTACTAGTTCCCATCGGCATCCCATCAGCTGGGGGAATATTGTTACTAGTTGCCATCGGCATCTCATCAGCTGGGGGAATATTGTTACCATCGGCATCCCCTCAGCTGGAGGAATAGTGTTACCATCGGCATCCCGTCAGCTGGGAGAATATTGTTACTAGTTGCCATCGGCATCCCGTCAGCTGGGGGAATATTGTTACTAGTTACCATCGGCATCCCGTCAGCTGGGGGAATATTGTTACCATCGGCATCCCGTCAGCTGGAGGAATAGTTTTACCATCGGCATCCCGTCAGCTGGAGGAATAGTGTTACTAGTTGCCATCGGCATGCCGTCAGCTGGGCGAAAATTGTTACTAGTTGCCATCGGCATCCCGTCAGCTGGGGGAATAGTGTTACTAGTTGCCATCGGCATCCCGTTAGCTGGGGGAATATTGTTACTAGTTACCATCGGCATCCCGTCAGCAGGGGGAATATTGTTACTAGTTGCCATCAGCATCCCGTCAGCAGGGGGAATATTGTTACTAGTTACCATCGGCATCCCGTCAGCTGGGGGAATTTTGTTACTAGTTGCCATCGGCATTACCGTCAGCTGGGGGAATAGAGTTACTAGTTACCATCGGCATCCCATCAGCTGAGGGAATAGTGTTACCATCGGCATCCCGTCAGCTGGGGGAATATTGTTACCATCGGCATCCCCTCAGCTGGAGGAATAGTGTTACCATCGGCATCCCGTCAGCTGGGGGAATAGTGTTACTAGTTACCATCGGCATCCCGTCAGCTGGGGTAATAGTGTTACTAGTTACCATCGGCATCCCGTCAGCTGGGGAAATATTGTTACTAGTTGCCATCGGCATCCCATCAGCTGGGAGAATATTGTTACTAGTTGCCATCGGCATCCCCTCAGCTGGGGGAATATTGTTACTAGTTACCATCGGCATCCCGTTAGCTGGGGGAATATTGTTACCATAGGCATCCCGTCAGCTGGAGGAATAGTGTTACCATCAGCATCCCATCAGCTGGAGGAATAGTGTTACCATCGGCATCCCGTCAGCTGGAGGAATAGTGTTACCATCTGCATCCCGTTAGCTGGAGGAATAGTGTTACCATTGGCATCCCGTCAGCTGGGGGAATAGTGTTACTAGTTACCATTGGCATCCCGTCAGCTGGGGCAATATTGTTACTAGTTGCCATCGGCATCCCGTCAGCTGGGGGAATATTGTTAGTAGTTGCCATCGGCATCTCATCAGCTGGGGGAATATTGTTACCTTCGGCATACCCTCCGCTGGAGGAATAGTGTTACCATCGGCATCCCGTCAGCTGGGGGAATATTGTTACTAGTTGCCATCAGCATCCCATCAGCTGGGGGAAGATTGTTACAAGTTGCCATCGGCATCCCGTCAGCTGGGGGAATATAGTTACTAGTTGCCATCTGCATTCCCATCAGCTGGGGGAATAGTGTTACCATCAGCATCCCATCAGCTGGGGGAATATTGTTACTAGTTGCCATCAGCATCCCGTCAGCTGGGGGAAGATTGTTACTAGTTGGCATCGGCATCCCGTCAGCTGTGGGAATATTGTTTCAAGTTGCCATCGGCATTCCCGTCAGCTGGGGGAATATTGTTACTAGTTGCCATCGGCATTCCCCTCAGGTGGGGGAATTTTGTTACTCGTTGCCATCGGCATTCCCGTCAGCTGGGGGAATATTGTTACTAGTTGCCATCGGCATTCCCGTTAGCTGGGGGAATACTGTTACTAGTTGCCATAGGCATCCCGTCAGCTGGGGGAATATTGTTACTAGTTGCCATCGGCATCCCGTCGGCTGGGGGAATATTGTTACTAGTTGCCATCAGCATCCCGTCAGCTGGGGGAATATTGTTACTAGTTGCCATCGGCATCCCGTCAGCTGGGGGAATATTGTTACTAGTTGCCATCGGCATCTCATCAGCTGGGGGAATATCGTTACCATCGGCATCCCCTCAGCTGGAGGAATAGTGTTACCATCGGCATCCTGTCAGCTGGAGGAATAGTGTTACCATCGGCATCCCGTCAGCTGGGGGAATAGTGTTACTAGTTGCCATCGGCATGCCGTCAGCTGGGGGAATAGTGTTACTAGTTGCCATCGGCATCCCGTCAGCTGGGGAATAGTGTTACTAGTTGCCATCGGCATGCCGTCAGATGGGGGAATATTGTTACTAGTTGCCATCGGCATCCCGTCAGCTGGGGGAATATTGTTACTAGTTACCATCGGCATCCCGTCAGCAGGGGGAATATTGTTACTAGTTGCCATCGGCATCCCGTCAGCTGGGGGAATATTGTTACTAGTTACCATTGGCATCCCGTCAGCTGGGGGAATTTTCTTACTAGTTGCCATCGGCATCCCATCAGCTGGGGGAATATTGTTACTAGTTGCCATCGGCATCCCGTCAGCTGGGGGAATAGAGTTACTAGTTACCATCGGCATCCCGTCAGCTGGGGGAATATTGCTACTAGTTGCCATCGGCATCTCGTCAACTGGGGGAATATTGTTACCATCGACATCCCCTCAGCTGGAGGAATAGTGTTACCATCGGCATCCCGTCAGCTGGGGGAATAGTGTTACTAGTTACCATCGGCATCCCGTCAGCTGGGGGAATAGTGTTACTAGTTACCATCGGCATCCCGTCAGCTGGGGGAATATTGTTACTAGTTGCCATCGGCATCCCATCAGCTGGGGGAATAGTGTTACTAGTTACCATCGGCATCCCGTCAGCTGGGGGAATATTGTTACTAGTTGCCATCGGCATCTCGTCAGCTGGGGGAATATTGTTACCATCGGCATCCCGTAAGCTGGAGGAAAAGTGTTACCATCGGCATCCCGTCAGCTGGGAGAATATTGTTACTAGTTGCCATCGGCATCCCGTCAGCTGGGGGAATATTGTTACTAGTTACCATAGGCATCCCGTCAGCTGGAGGAATAGTTTTACCATCGGCATCCCATCAGCTGGAGGAATAGTGTTACTAGTTGCCATCGGCATGCCGTCAGCTGGGGGAATATTGTTACTAGTTGCCATCGGCATGCCGTCAGATGGGGGAATATTGTTACTAGTTGCCATCGGCATCCCGTCAGCTGGGGGAATATTGTTACTAGTTACCATCGGCATCCCGTCAGCTGGGGGAATATTGTTTCTAGTTGCCATCGGCATCCCGTCAGCTGGGGGAATATTGTTACTAGTTGCCATCGGCATCTCATCAGCTGGGGGAATATTGTTACCATCGGCATCCCCTCAGCTGGAGGAATAGTGTTACCATCGGCATCCTGTCAGCTGGAGGAATAGTGTTACCATCGGCATCCCGTCAGCTGGGGGAATAGTGTTACTAGTTGCCATCGGCATGCCGTCAGCTGGGGGAATAGTGTTACTAGTTACCATCGGCATCCCGTCAGCTGGGGGAATATTGTTACTAGTTGCCATCGGCATCTCATCAGCTGGGGGAATATTGTTACCATCGGCATCCCCTCAGCTGGAGGAATAGTGTTACCATCGGCATCCCGTCAGCTGGGAGAATATTGTTACTAGTTGCCATCGGCATCCCGTCAGCTGGGGGAATATTGTTACTAGTTACCATCGGCATCCCGTCAGCTGGGGGAATATTGTTACCATCGGCATCCCGTCAGCTGGAGGAATAGTGTTACTAGTTGCCATCGGCATGCCGTCAGCTGGGCGAATATTGTTACTAGTTGCCATCGGCATCCCCTCAGCTGGAGGAATAGTGTTACCATCGGCATCCCGTCAGCTGGGGGAATAGTGTTACTAGTTACCATCGGCATCCCGTCAGCTGGGGGAATAGTGTTACTAGTTACCATCGGCATCCCGTCAGCAGGGGGAATATTGTTAGTAGTTGCCATCGGCATCCCGTCAGCTGGGGAAATATTGTTACTAGTTGCCATCGGCATCCCATCAGCTGGGAGAATATTGTTACTAGTTGCCATCGGCATCCCCTCAGCTGGGGGAATATTGTTACTAGTTACCATCGGCATCCCGTTAGCTGGGGGAATATTGTTACCATAGGCATCCCGTCAGCTGGAGGAATAGTGTTACCATCAGCATCCCATCAGCTGGAGGAATAGTGTTACCATCGGCATCCCGTCAGCTGGAGGAATAGTGTTACCATCTGCATCCCGTCAGCTGGAGGAATAGTGTTACCATTGGCATCCCGTCAGCTGGGGGAATAGTGTTACTAGTTACCATTGGCATCCCGTCAGCTGGGGCAATATTGTTACTAGTTGCCATCGGCATCCCGTCAGCTGGGGGAATATTGTTACTAGTTGCCATCGGCATCTCATCAGCTGGGGGAATATTGTTACCTTCGGCATCCCCTCCGCTGGAGGAATAGTGTTACCATCGGCATCCCGTCAGCTGGGGGAATATTGTTACTAGTTGCCATCGGCATCCCATCAGCTGGGGGAAGATTGTTACAAGTTGCCATCGGCATCCCGTCAGCTGGGGGAATATAGTTACTAGTTGCCATCGGCATTCCCATCAGCTGGGGGAATAGTGTTACCATCAGCATCCCGTCAGCTGGGGGAATATTGTTACTAGTTGCCATCAGCATCCCGTCAGCTGGGGGAAGATTGTTACTAGTTGCCATCGGCATCCCGTCAGCTGTGGGAATATTGTTTCAAGTTGCCATCGGCATTCCCGTCAGCTGGGGGAATATTGTTACTAGTTGCCATCGGCATTCCCCTCAGGTGGGGGAATTTTGTTACTAGTTGCCATCGGCATTCCCGTCAGCTGGGGGAATATTGTTACTAGTTGCCATCGGCATTCCCGTTAGCTGGGGGAATACTGTTACTAGTTGCCATAGGCATCCCGTCAGCTGGGGGAATATTGTTACCATCGGCATCCCGTCAGCTGGGGGAATATTGTTACTAGTTGCCATCGGCATCCCGTCGGCTGGGGGAATATTGTTACTAGTTGCCATCAGCATCCCATCAGCTGGGGGAATATTGTTACTAGTTGCCATCGGCATCCCGTCAGCTGGGGGAATATTGTTACTAGTTGCCATCGGCATCTCATCAGCTGTTGGAATATCGTTACCATCGGCATCCCCTCAGCTGGAGGAATAGTGTTACCATCGGCATCCTGTCAGCTGGAGGAATAGTGTTACCATCGGCATCCCGTCAGCTGGGGGAATAGTGTTACTAGTTGCCATCGGCATGCCGTCAGCTGGGGGAATAGTGTTACTAGTTGCCATCGGCATCCCGTCAGCTGGGGAATAGTGTTACTAGTTGCCATCGGCATGCCGTCAGCTGGGGGAATAGTGTTACTAGTTGCCATCGGCATCCCGTCAGCTGGGGGAATATTGTTACTAGTTACCATTGGCATCCCGTCAGCAGGGGGAATATTGTTACTAGTTGCCATCGGCATCCCGTCAGCTGGGGGAATATTGTTACTAGTTACCATTGGCATCCCGTCAGCTGGGGGAATTTTCTTACTAGTTGCCATCGGCATCCCATCAGCTGGGGGAATATTGTTACTAGTTGCCATCGGCATCCCGTCAGCTGGGGGAATAGAGTTACTAGTTACCATCGGCATCCCGTCAGCTGGGGGAATATTGCTACTAGTTGCCATCGGCATCTCGTCAACTGGGGGAATATTGTTACCATCGACATCCCCTCAGCTGGAGGAATAGTGTTACCATCGGCATCCCGTCAGCTGGGGGAATAGTGTTACTAGTTACCATCGGCATCCCGTCAGCTGGGGGAATAGTGTTACTAGTTACCATTGGCATCCCGTCAGCTGGGGGAATATTGTTACTAGTTGCCATCGGCATCCCATCAGCTGGGGGAATAGTGTTACTAGTTACCATCGGCATCCCGTCAGCTGGGGGAATATTGTTACTAGTTGCCATCGGCATCTCGTCAGCTGGGGGAATATTGTTACCATCGGCATCCCGTAAGCTGGAGGAATAGTGTTACCATTGGCATCCCGTCAGCTGGGAGAATATTGTTACTAGTTGCCATCGGCATCCCGTCAGCTGGGGGAATATTGTTACTAGTTACCATAGGCATCCCGTCAGCTGGAGGAATAGTTTTACCATCGGCATCCCGTCAGCTGGAGGAATAGTGTTACTAGTTGCCATTGGCATGCCGTCAGCTGGGGGAATATTGTTACTAGTTGCCATCGGCATGCCGTCAGATGGGGGAATATTGTTACTAGTTGCCATCGGCATCCCGTCAGCTGGGGGAATATTGTTACTAGTTACCATCGGCATCCCGTCAGCTGGGGGAATATTGTTACTAGTTGCCATCGGCATCCCGTCAGCTGGGGGAATATTGTTACTAGTTGCCATCGGCATCTCATCAGCTGGGGGAATACTGTTACCATCGGCATCCCCTCAGCTGGAGGAATAGTGTTACCATCGGCATCCTGTCAGCTGGAGGAATAGTGTTACCATCGGCATCCCGTCAGCTGGGGGAATAGTGTTACTAGTTGCCATCGGCATGCCGTCAGCTGGGGGAATAGTGTTACTAGTTACCATCGGCATCCCGTCAGCTGGGGGAATATTGTTACTAGTTCCCATCGGCATCCCATCAGCTGGGGGAATATTGTTACTAGTTGCCATCGGCATCTCATCAGCTGGGGGAATATTGTTACCATCGGCATCCCCTCAGCTGGAGGAATAGTGTTACCATCGGCATCCCGTCAGCTGGGAGAATATTGTTACTAGTTACCATCGGCATCCCGTCAGCTGGGGGAATATTGTTACCATCGGCATCCCGTCAGCTGGAGGAATAGTTTTACCATCGGCATCCCGTCAGCTGGAGGAATAGTGTTACTAGTTGCCATCGGCATGCCGTCAGCTGGGCGAATATTGTTACTAGTTGCCATTGGCATCCCGTCAGCTGGGGGAATAGTGTTACTAGTTGCCATCGGCATCCCGTTAGCTGGGGGAATATTGTTACTAGTTGCCATCGGCATCCCGTCAGCTGGGGGAATAGAGTTACTAGTTACCATCGGCATCCCGTCAGCTGGGGGAATATTGCTACTAGTTGCCATCGGCATCTCGTCAACTGGGGGAATATTGTTACCATCGACATCCCCTCAGCTGGAGGAATAGTGTTACCATCGGCATCCCGTCAGCTGGGGGAATAGTGTTACTAGTTACCATCGGCATCCCGTCAGCTGGGGGAATAGTGTTACTAGTTACCATCGGCATCCCGTCAGCTGGGGGAATATTGTTACTAGTTGCCATCGGCATCCCATCAGCTGGGGGAATAGTGTTACTAGTTACCATCGGCATCCCGTCAGCTGGGGGAATATTGTTACTAGTTGCCATCGGCATCTCGTCAGCTGGGGGAATATTGTTACCATCGGCATCCCGTAAGCTGGAGGAATAGTGTTACCATCGGCATCCCGTCAGCTGGGAGAATATTGTTACTAGTTGCCATCGGCATCCCGTCAGCTGGGGGAATATTGTTACTAGTTATCATAGGCATCCCGTCAGCTGGAGGAATAGTTTTACCATCGGCATCCCGTCAGCTGGAGGAATAGTGTTACTAGTTGCCATCGGCATGCCGTCAGCTGGGGGAATATTGTTACTAGTTGCCATCGGCATGCCGTCAGATGGGGGAATATTGTTACTAGTTGCCATCGGCATCCCGTCAGCTGGGGGAATATTGTTACTAGTTACCATCGGCATCCCGTCAGCTGGGGGAATATTGTTACTAGTTGCCATCGGCATCCCGTCAGCTGGGGGAATATTGTTACTAGTTGCCATCGGCATCTCATCAGCTGGGGGAATACTGTTACCATCGGCATCCCCTCAGCTGGAGGAATAGTGTTACCATCGGCATCCTGTCAGCTGGAGGAATAGTGTTACCATCTGCATCCCGTCAGCTGGGGGAATAGTGTTACTAGTTGCCATCGGCATGCCGTCAGCTGGGGGAATAGTGTTACTAGTTACCATCGGCATCCCGTCAGCTGGGGGAATATTTTTACTAGTTCCCATCGGCATCCCATCAGCTGGGGGAATATTGTTACTAGTTGCCATCGGCATCTCATCAGCTGGGGGAATATTGTTACCATCGGCATCCCCTCAGCTGGAGGAATAGTGTTACCATTGGCATCCCGTCAGCTGGGAGAATATTGTTACTAGTTACCATCGGCATCCCGTCAGCTGGGGGAATATTGTTACCATCGGCATCCCGTCAGCTGGAGGAATAGTTTTACCATCGGCATCCCGTCAGCTGGAGGAATAGTGTTACTAGTTGCCATC
Source organism: Taudactylus pleione (assembly GCA_031769625.1). Taxonomy (NCBI): domain Eukaryota; kingdom Metazoa; phylum Chordata; class Amphibia; order Anura; family Myobatrachidae; genus Taudactylus; species Taudactylus pleione. Next base: position 623,633 of record JAUIMM010000617.1, read on the forward strand.
GGCATGCCGTCAGCTGGGCGAATATTGTTACTAGTTGCCATCGGCATCCCGTCAGCTGGGGGAATAGTGTTACTAGTTGCCATCGGCATCCCGTTAGCTGGGGGAATATTGTTACTAGTTACCATCGGCATCCCGTCAGCAGGGGGAATATTGTTACTAGTTGCCATCGGCATCCCGTCAGCAGGGGGAATATTGTTACTAGTTACCATCGGCATCCCGTCAGCTGGGGGAATTTTGTTACTAGTTGCCATCGGCATTACCGTCAGCTGGGGGAATAGAGTTACTAGTTACCATCGGCATCCCATCAGCTGAGGGAATAGTGTTGCCATCGGCATCCCGTCAGCTGGGGGAATAGTGTTACTAGTTGCCATCGGCCTTCCGTCAGCTGGGGGAATATTGTTACTAGTTGCCATCGGCATCCCGTCAGCTGGGGGAATATTGTTACTAGTTGCCATCGGCATCTCATCAACTGGGGGAATATTGTTACCATCGGCATCCCCTCAGCTGGAGGAATAGTGTTACCATCGGCATCCCGTCAGCTGGAGGAATAGTGTTACCATCGGCATCCCGTCAGCTGGGGGAATAGTGTTACTAGTTGCCATCGGCATGCCGTCAGCTGGGGGAATAGTGTTACTAGTTGCCATCGGCATCCCGTCAGCTGGGGAATAGTGTTACTAGTTGCCATCGGCATGCCGTCAGCTGGGGGAATAGTGTTACTAGTTGTCATCGGCATCCCGTCAGCTGGGGGAATATTGTTACTATTTACCATCGGCATCCCGTCAGCAGGGGGAATATTGTTACTAGTTGCCATCGGCATCCCGTCAGCAGGGGGAATATTGTTACTAGTTACCATTGGCATCCCGTCAGCTGGGGGAATTTTGTTACTAGTTGCCATCGGCATCCCATCAGCTGGGGGAATATTGTTACTAGTTGCCATCGGCATCCCGTCAGCTGGGGGAATAGAGTTACTAGTTACCATCGGCATCCCGTCAGCTGGGGGAATAGTGTTACTAGTTGCCATCGGCATCCCGTGAGCTGGGGGAATATTGTTACTAGTTGCCATCGGCATTCCCGTCAGCTGGGGGAATATTGTTACTAGTTGCCATCGGCATCCCGTCAGCTGGGGGAAGATTGTTACAGTTGCCATCGGCATCCCGTCAGCTGGGGGAATATTGTTACCATCGGCATCCCGTCAGCTGGGGGAATAGTGTTACAAGTTGCCATCGGCATCCCGTCAGCTGGGGTAAGATTGTTATTAGTTGCCATCGGCATCCCATCAGCTGGGGGAAGATTGTTACTAGTTACCATCAGCATCCCGTCAGCTGGGGGAATATTGTTACTAGTTACCATCGGCATCTCATCAGCTGGGGGAATATTGTTACCATCGGCATCCCGTCAGCTGGAGGAATAGTGTTACCATCTGCACTCCCGTCAGCTGGGGGAATAGTGTTACCATCGGCATCCCGTCAGCTGGAGGAATAGTGTTACCATCAGCATCCCGTGAGCTGGGGGAATATTGTTACTAGTTACCATCGGCATCCCGTCAGCTGGGGGAATATTGCTAATAGTTACCATCGGCATCCCGTCAGCTGGGGGAATATTGTTACCATCGGCATCCCATCAGCTGGAGGAATAATGTTACCATCAGCATCCCGTGAGCTGGGGGAATATTGCTACTAGTTACCATCGGCATCCCGTCAGCTGGGAGAATATTGTTACTAGTTGCCATCGGCATCCCCTCAGCTGGGGGAATATTGTTACTAGTTACCATCGGCATCCCGTCAGCTGGGGGAATATTGTTACCATAGGCATCCCGTCAGCTGGAGGAATAGTGTTACCATCAGCATCCCGTCAGCTGGAGGAATACTGGAGGAATAGTGTTTCCATCGGCATCCCGTCAGCTGGAGGAATAGTGTTACCATCTGCATCCCGTCAGCTGGAGGAATAGTGTTACCATTGGCATCCCGTCAGCTGGGGGAATAGTGTTACTAGTTACCATCGGCATCCCGTCAGCTGGGGCAATATTGTTACTAGTTGCCATCGGCATCCCGTCAGCTGGGGGAATATTGTTAGTAGTTGCCATCGGCATCTCATCAGCTGGGGGAATATTGTTACCTTCGGCATCCCCTCAGCTGGAGGAATAGTGTTACCATCGGCATGCCGTCAGATGGGGGAATATTGTTACTAGTTGCCATCGGCATCCCGTCAGCTGGGGGAATATTGTTACTAGTTACCATCGGCATCCCGTCAGCAGGGGGAATATTGTTACTAGTTGCCATCGGCATCCCGTCAGCTGGGGGAATATTGTTACTAGTTACCATTGGCATCCCGTCAGCTGGGGGAATTTTCTTACTAGTTGCCATCGGCATCCCATCAGCTGGGGGAATATTGTTACTAGTTGCCATCGGCATCCCGTCAGCTGGGGGAATAGAGTTACTAGTTACCATCGGCATCCCGTCAGCTGGGGGAATATTGCTACTAGTTGCCATCGGCATCTCGTCAACTGGGGGAATATTGTTACCATCGACATCCCCTCAGCTGGAGGAATAGTGTTACCATCGGCATCCCGTCAGCTGGGGGAATAGTGTTACTAGTTACCATCGGCATCCCGTCAGCTGGGGGAATAGTGTTACTAGTTACCATCAGCATCCCGTCAGCTGGGGGAATATTGTTACTAGTTGCCATCGGCATCCCATCAGCTGGGGGAATAGTGTTACTAGTTACCATCGGCATCCCGTCAGCTGGGGGAATATTGTTACTAGTTGCCATCGGCATCTCGTCAGCTGGGGGAATATTGTTACCATCGGCATCCCGTAAGCTGGAGGAATAGTGTTACCATCGGCATCCCGTCAGCTGGGAGAATATTGTTACTAGTTGCCATCGGCATCCCGTCAGCTGGGGGAATATTGTTACTAGTTACCATAGGCATCCAGTCAGCTGGAGGAATAGTTTTACCATCGGCATCCCATCAGCTGGAGGAATAGTGTTACTAGTTGCCATCGGCATGCCGTCAGCTGGGGGAATATTGTTACTAGTTGCCATCGGCATGCCGTCAGATGGGGGAATATTGTTACTAGTTGCCATCGGCATCCCGTCAGCTGGGGGAATATTGTTACTAGTTACCATCGGCATCCCGTCAGCTGGGGGAATATTGTTTCTAGTTGCCATCGGCATCCCGTCAGCTGGGGGAATATTGTTACTAGTTGCCATCGGCATCTCATCAGCTGGGGGAATATTGTTACCATCGGCATCCCCTCAGCTGGAGGAATAGTGTTACCATCGGCATCCTGTCAGCTGGAGGAATAGTGTTACCATCGGCATCCCGTCAGCTGGGGGAATAGTGTTACTAGTTGCCGTCAGCTGGGGGAATAGTGTTACTAGTTACCATCGGCATCCCGTCAGCTGGGGGAATATTGTTACTAGTTCCCATCGGCATCCCATCAGCTGGGGGAATATTGTTACTAGTTGCCATCGGCATCTCATCAGCTGGGGGAATATTGTTACCATCGGCATCCCCTCAGCTGGAGGAATAGTGTTACCATCGGCATCCCGTCAGCTGGGAGAATATTGTTACTAGTTGCCATCGGCATCCCGTCAGCTGGGGGAATATTGTTACTAGTTACCATCGGCATCCCGTCAGCTGGGGGAATATTGTTACCATCGGCATCCCGTCAGCTGGAGGAATAGTGTTACTAGTTGCCATCGGCATGCCGTCAGCTGGGCGAATATTGTTACTAGTTGCCATCGGCATCCCCTCAGCTGGAGGAATAGTGTTACCATCAGCATCCCGTCAGCTGGGGGAATAGTGTTACTAGTTACCATCGGCATCCCGTCAGCTGGGGGAATAGTGTTACTAGTTACCATCGGCATCCCGTCAGCTGGGGAAATATTGTTACTAGTTGCCATCGGCATCCCATCAGCTGGGAGAATATTGTTACTAGTTGCCATCGGCATCCCCTCAGCTGGGGGAATATTGTTACTAGTTACCATCGGCATCCCGTTAGCTGGGGGAATATTGTTACCATAGGCATCCCGTCAGCTGGAGGAATAGTGTTACCATCAGCATCCCATCAGCTGTAGGAATAGTGTTACCATCGGCATCCCGTCAGCTGGAGGAATAGTGTTACCATCTGCATCCCGTCAGCTGGAGGAATAGAGTTACCATTGGCATCCCGTCAGCTGGGGGAATAGTGTTACTAGTTACCATTGGCATCCCGTCAGCTGGGGCAATATTGTTACTAGTTGCCATCGGCATCCCGTCAGCTGGGGGAATATTGTTACTAGTTGCCATCGGCATCTCATCAGCTGGGGGAATATTGCTACCTTCGGCATCCCCTCCGCTGGAGGAATAGTGTTACCATCGGCATCCCGTCAGCTGGGGGAATATTGTTACTAGTTGCCATCGGCATCCCATCAGCTGGGGGAAGATTGTTACAAGTTGCCATCGGCATTCCCGTCAGCTGGGGGAATATAGTTACTAGTTGCCATCGGCATTCCCATCAGCTGGGGGAATAGTGTTACCATCAGCATCCCGTCAGCTGGGGGAATATTGTTACTAGTTGCCATCAGCATCCCGTCAGCTGGGGGAAGATTGTTACTAGTTGCCATCGGCATCCCGTCAGCTGTGGGAATATTGTTTCAAGTTGCTATCGGCATTCCCGTCAGCTGGGGGAATATTGTTACTAGTTGCCATCGGCATTCCCCTCAGGTGGGGGAATTTTGTTACTAGTTGCCATCGGCATTCCCGTCAGCTGGGGGAATATTGTTACTAGTTGCCATCGGCATTCCCGTTAGCTGGGGGAATACTGTTACTAGTTGCCATAGGCATCCCGTCAGCTGGGGGAATATTGTTACCATCGGCATCCCGTCAGCTGGGGGAATATTGTTACTAGTTGCCATCGGCATCCCGTCGGCTGGGGGAATATTGTTACTAGTTGCCATCAGCATCCCATCAGCTGGGGGAATATTGTTACTAGTTGCCATCGGCATCCCGTCAGCTGGGGGAATATTGTTACTAGTTGCCATCGGCATCTCATCAGCTGGGGGAATATCGTTACCATCGGCATCCCCTCAGCTGGAGGAATAGTGTTACCATCGGCATCCTGTCAGCTGGAGGAATAGTGTTACCATCGGCATCCCGTCAGCTGGGGGAATAGTGTTACTAGTTGCCATCGGCATGCCGTCAGCTGGGGGAATAGTGTTACTAGTTGCCATCGGCATCCCGTCAGCTGGGGAATAGTGTTACTAGTTGCCATCGGCATGCCGTCAGCTGGGGGAATAGTGTTACTAGTTGCCATCGGCATCCCGTCAGCTGTGGGAATATTATTACTAGTTACCATCGGCATCCCGTCAGCAGGGGGAATATTGTTACTAGTTGCCATCGGCATCCCGTCAGCTGGGGGAATATTGTTACTAGTTACCATTGGCATCCCGTCAGCTGGGGGAATTTTCTTACTAGTTGCCATCGGCATCCCATCAGCTGGGGGAATATTGTTACTAGTTGCCATCGGCATCCCGTCAGCTGGGGGAATAGAGTTACTAGTTACCATCGGCATCCCGTCAGCTGGGGGAATATTGCTACTAGTTGCCATCGGCATCTCGTCAACTGGGGGAATATTGTTACCATCGACATCCCCTCAGCTGGAGGAATAGTGTTACCATCGGCATCCCGTCAGCTGGGGGAATAGTGTTACTAGTTACCATCGGCATCCCGTCAGCTGGGGGAATAGTGTTACTAGTTACCATCGGCATCCCGTCAGCTGGGGGAATATTGTTACTAGTTACCATCGGCATCCCGTCAGCTGGGGGAATATTGTTACTAGTTGCCATCGGCATCTCGTCAGCTGGGGGAATATTGTTACCATCGGCATCCCGTAAGCTGGAGGAATAGTGTTACCATCGGCATGCCGTCAGATGGGGGAATATTGTTACTAGTTGCCATCGGCATCCCGTCAGCTGGGGGAATATTGTTACTAGTTACCATCGGCATCCCGTCAGCTGGGGGAATATTGTTACTAGTTGCCATCGGCATCCCGTCAGCTGGGGGAATATTGTTACTAGTTGCCATCGGCATCTCATCAGCTGGGGGAATACTGTTACCATCGGCATCCCCTCAGCTGGAGGAATAGTGTTACCATCGGCATCCTGTCAGCTGGAGGAATAGTGTTACCATCGGCATCCCGTCAGCTGGGGGAATAGTGTTACTAGTTGCCATCGGCATGCCGTCAGCTGGGGGAATAGTGTTACTAGTTACCATCGGCATCCCGTCAGCTGGGGGAATATTGTTACTAGTTCCCATCGGCATCCCATCAGCTGGGGGAATATTGTTACTAGTTGCCATCGGCATCTCATCAGCTGGGGGAATATTGTTACCATCGGCATCCCCTCAGCTGGAGGAATAGTGTTACCATCGGCATCCCGTCAGCTGGGAGAATATTGTTACTAGTTACCATCGGCATCCCGTCAGCTGGGGGAATATTGTTACCATCGGCATCCCGTCAGCTGGAGGAATAGTTTTACCATCGGCATCCCGTCAGCTGGAGGAATAGTGTTACTAGTTGCCATCGGCATGCCGTCAGCTGGGCGAATATTGTTACTAGTTGCCATCGGCATCCCGTCAGCTGGGGGAATAGTGTTACTAGTTGCCATCGGCATCCCGTTAGCTGGGGGAATATTGTTACTAGTTGCCATCGGCATCCCGTCAGCTGGGGGAATAGAGTTACTAGTTACCATCGGCATCCCGTCAGCTGGGGGAATATTGCTACTAGTTGCCATCGGCATCTCGTCAACTGGGGGAATATTGTTACCATCGACATCCCCTCAGCTGGAGGAATAGTGTTACCATCGGCATCCCGTCAGCTGGGGGAATAGTGTTACTAGTTACCATCGGCATCCCGTCAGCAGGGGGAATAGTGTTACTAGTTACCATCGGCATCCCGTCAGCTGGGGGAATATTGTTACTAGTTGCCATCGGCATCCCATCAGCTGGGGGAATAGTGTTACTAGTTACCATCGGCATCCCGTCAGCTGGGGGAATATTGTTACTAGTTGCCATCGGCATCTCGTCAGCTGGGGGAATATTGTTACCATCGGCATCCCGTAAGCTGGAGGAATAGTGTTACCATCGGCATCCCGTCAGCTGGGAGAATATTGTTACTAGTTGCCATCGGCATCCCGTCAGCTGGGGGAATATTGTTACTAGTTACCATAGGCATCCCGTCAGCTGGAGGAATAGTTTTACCATCGGCATCCCGTCAGCTGGAGGAATAGTGTTACTAGTTGCCATCGGCATGCCGTCAGCTGGGGGAATATTGTTACTAGTTGCCATCGGCATGCCGTCAGATGGGGGAATATTGTTACTAGTTGCCATCGGCATCCCGTCAGCTGGGGGAATATTGTTACTAGTTACCATCGGCATCCCGTCAGCTGGGGGAATATTGTTACTAGTTGCCATCGGCATCCCGTCAGCTGGGGGAATATTGTTACTAGTTGCCATCGGCATCTCATCAGCTGGGGGAATACTGTTACCATCGGCATCCCCTCAGCTGGAGGAATAGTGTTACCATCGGCATCCTGTCAGCTGGAGGAATAGTGTTACCATCTGCATCCCGTCAGCTGGGGGAATAGTGTTACTAGTTGCCATCGGCATGCCGTCAGCTGGGGGAATAGTGTTACTAGTTACCATCGGCAACCCGTCAGCTGGGGGAATATTTTTACTAGTTCCCATCGGCATCCCATCAGCTGGGGGAATATTGTTACTAGTTGCCATCGGCATCTCATCAGCTGGGGGAATATTGTTACCATCGGCATCCCCTCAGCTGGAGGAATAGTGTTACCATCGGCATCCCGTCAGCTGGGAGAATATTGTTACTAGTTACCATCGGCATCCCGTCAGCTGGGGGAATATTGTTACCATCGGCATCCCGTCAGCTGGAGGAATAGTTTTACCATCGGCATCCCGTCAGCTGGAGGAATAGTGTTACTAGTTGCCATCGGCATGCCGTCAGCTGGGCGAATATTGTTACTAGTTGCCATCGGCATCCCGTCAGCTGGGGGAATAGTGTTACTAGTTGCCATCGGCATCCCGTTAGCTGGGGGAATATTGTTACTAGTTACCATCGGCATCCCGTCAGCAGGGGGAATATTGTTACTAGTTGCCATCGGCATCCCGTCAGCAGGGGGAATATTGTTACTAGTTACCATCGGCATCCCGTCAGCTGGGGGAATTTTGTTACTAGTTGCCATCGGCATTACCGTCAGCTGGGGGAATAGAGTTACTAGTTACCATCGGCATCCCATCAGCTGAGGGAATAGTGTTACCATCGGCATCCCGTCAGCTGGGGGAATATTGTTACTAGTTACCATCGGCATCCCGTCAGCTGGGGGAATTTTGTTACTAGTTGCCATCGGCATTACCGTCAGCTGGGGGAATAGAGTTACTAGTTACCATCGGCATCCCATCAGCTGAGGGAATAGTGTTACCATCGGCATCCCGTCAGCTGGGGAATAGTGTTACTAGTTGCCATCGGCATGCCGTCAGCTGGGGGAATTTTGTTACAAGTTGCCATCGGCATTCCGTCAGCTGGGGGAATAGAGTTACTAGTTACCCTCGGCATCCCGTCAGCTGGGGGAATATTGCTACTAGTTGCCATCGGCATCTCGTCAACTGGGGGAATATTGTTTCCATCGGCATCCCCTCAGCTGGAGGAATAGTGTTACCATCGGCATCCCGTCAGCTGGGGGAATAGTGTTACTAGTTACCATCGGCATCCCGTCAGCTGGGGGAATAGTGTTACTAGTTACCATCGGCATCCCGTCAGCTGGGGGAATATTGTTACTAGTTGCCATCGGCATCCCACCAGCTGGGGGAATAGTGTTACTAGTTACCATCGGCATCCCGTCAGCTGGGGGAATATTGTTACTAGTTGCCATCGGCATCTCGTCAGCTGGGGGAATATTGTTACCATCGGCATCCCGTAAGCTGGAGGAATAGTGTTACCATCGGCATCCCGTCAGCTGGGAGAATATTGTTACTAGTTGCCATCGGCATCCCGTCAGCTGGGGGAATATTGTTACTAGTTACCATCGGCATCCCGTCAGCAGGAGGAATAGTTTTACCATCGGCATCCCGTCAGCTGGAGGAATAGTGTTACTAGTTGCCATCAGCATCCCGTCAGATGGGGGAATATTGTTACTAGTTGCCATCGGCATCCTGTCAGCAGGGGGAATATTGTTACTAGTTACCATCGGCATCCCGTCAGCTGGGGGAATATTGTTACTAGTTGCCATCGGCATCCCGTCAGCTGGGGGAATATTGTTACTAGTTGCCATCGGCATCTCATCAGCTGGGGGAATATTGTTACCATCGGCATTCCCTCAGCTGGAGGAATAGTGTTACCATCGGCATCCCGTCAGCTGGAGGAATAGTGTTACCATCGGCATCCCGTCAGCTGGGGGAATAGTGTTACTAGTTGCCATCGGCATGCCGTCAGCTGGGGGAATAGTGTTACTAGTTGCCATCGGCCTTCCGTCAGCTGGGGGAATATTGTTACTAGTTGCCATCGGCATCCCGTCAGCTGGGGGAATATTGTTACTAGTTGCCATCGGCATCTCATCAGCTGGGGGAATATTGTTACCATCGGCATCCCCTCAGCTGGAGGAATAGTGTTACCATCGGCATCCCGTCAGCTGGAGGAATAGTGTTACCATCAGCATCCCGTCAGCTGGGGGAATAGTGTTACTAGTTGCCATCGGCATGCCGTCAGCTGGGGGAATAGTGTTACTAGTTGCCATCGGCATCCCGTCAGCTGGGGAATAGTGTTACTAGTTGCCATCGGCATGCCGTCAGCTGGGGGAATAGTGTTACTAGTTGTCATCGGCATCCCGTCAGCTGGGGGAATATTGTTACTATTTACCATCGGCATCCCGTCAGCAGGGGGAATATTGTTACTAGTTGCCATCGGCATCCCGTCAGCAGGGGGAATATTGTTACTAGTTACCATTGGCATCCCGTCAGCTGGGGGAATTTTGTTACTAGTTGCCATCGGCATCCCATCAGCTGGGGGAATATTGTTACTAGTTGTCATCGGCATCCCGTCAGCTGGGGGAATAGAGTTACTAGTTACCATCGGCATCCCGTCAGCTGGGGGAATAGTGTTACTAGTTGCCATCGGCATCCCGTGAGCTGGGGGAATATTGTTACTAGTTGCCATCGGCATTCCCGTCAGCTGGTGGAATATTGTTACTAGTTGCCATCGGCATCCCGTCAGCTGGGGGAAGATTGTTACAGTTGCCATCGGCATCCCGTCAGCTGGGGGAAGATTGTTACCATCGGCATCCCGTCAGCTGGGGGAATAGTGTTACAAGTTGCCATCGGCATCCCGTCAGCTGGGGTAAGATTGTTACTAGTTGCCATCGGCATCCCATCAGCTGGGGGAAGATTGTTACTAGTTACCATCAGCATCCCGTCAGCTGGGGGAATATTGTTACTAGTTACCATCGGCATCTCATCAGCTGGGGGAATATTGTTACCATCGGCATCCCGTCAGCTGGAGGAATAGTGTTACCATCTGCACTCCCGTCAGCTGGGGAAATAGTGTTACCATCGGCATCCCGTCAGCTGGAGGAATAGTGTTACCATCAGCATCCCGTGAGCTGGGGGAATATTGTTACTAGTTACCATCGGCATCCCGTCAGCTGGGGGAATATTGCTAATAGTTACCATCGGCATCCCGTCAGCTGGGGGAATATTGTTACCATCGGCATCCCATCAGCTGGAGGAATAGTGTTACCATCAGCATCCCGTGAGCTGGGGGAATATTGCTACTAGTTACCATCGGCATCCCGTCAGCTGGGAGAATATTGTTACTAGTTGCCATCGGCATCCCCTCAGCTGGGGGAATATTGTTACTAGTTACCATCGGCATCCCGTCAGCTGGGGGAATATTGTTACCATAGGCATCCCGTCAGCTGGAGGAATAGTGTTACCATCAGCATCCCGTCAGCTGGAGGAATAGTGTTTCCATCGGCATCCCGTCAGCTGGAGGAATAGTGTTACCATCTGCATCCCGTCAGCTGGAGGAATAGTGTTACCATTGGCATCCCGTCAGCTGGGGGAATAGTGTTACTAGTTACCATCGGCATCCCGTCAGCTGGGGCAATATTGTTACTAGTTGCCATCGGCATCCCGTCAGCTGGGGGAATATTGTTAGTAGTTGCCATCGGCATCTCATCAGCTGGGGGAATATTGTTACCTTCGGCATCCCCTCAGCTGGAGGAATAGTGTTACCATCGGCATCCCGTCAGCTGGGGGAATATTGTTACTAGTTGCCATCGGCATCCCATCAGCTGGGGGAAGATTGTTACAAGTTGCCATCGGCATCCCTTCAGCTGGGGGCATATAGTTACTAGTTGCCATCGGCATTCTCATCAGCTGGGGGAATAGTATTACCATCAGCATCCCGTCAGCTGGGGGAATATTGTTACTAGTTGCCATCAGCATCCCATCAGCTGGGGGAAGATTGTTACTAGTTGCCATCGGCATCCCGTCAGCTGTGGGAATATTGTTACAAGTTGCCATCGGCATTCCCGTCAGCTGGGGGAATATTGTTACTAGTTGCCATCGGCATTCCCCTCAGCTGGGGGAATTTTGTTACTAGTTGCCATCGGCATTCCCGTCAGGTGGGGGAATATTGTTACTAGTTGCCATAGGCATCCCGTCAGCTGGGGGAATATTGTTACCATCGGCATCCCCTCAGCTGGAGGAATAGTGTTAACATCGGCATCCCGTCAGCTGGAGGAATAGTGTTACCATCGGCATCCCGTCAGCTGGGGGAATAGTGTTACTAGTTGCCATCGGCATCCCGTCAGCTGGGGAATAGTGTTACTAGTTGCCATCGGCATGCCGTCAGCTGGGGGAATAGTGTTACTAGTTGCCATCGGCATCCCGTCAGCTGGGGGAATATTGTTACTAGTTACCATCGGCATCCCGTCAGCAGGGGGAATATTGTTACTAGTTGCCATCGGCATCCCATCAGCTGGGGGAATATTGTTACTAGTTACCATTGGCATCCCGTCACCTGGGGGAATTTTGTTACTAGTTGCCATCGGCATCCCATCAGCTGGGGGAATATTGTTACAAGTTGCCATCGGCATTCCGTCAGCTGGGGGAATAGAGTTACTAGTTACCCTCGGCATCCCGTCAGCTGGGGGAATATTGCTACTAGTTGCCATCGGCATCTCGTCAACTGGGGGAATATTGTTTCCATCGGCATCCCCTCAGCTGGAGGAATAGTGTTACCATCGGCATCCCGTCAGCTGGGGGAATAGTGTTACTAGTTACCATCGGCATCCCGTCAGCTGGGGGAATAGTGTTACTAGTTACCATCGGCATCCCGTCAGCTGGGGGAATATTGTTACTAGTTGCCATCGGCATCCCATCAGCTGGGGGAATAGTGATACTAGTTACCATCGGCATCCCGTCAGCTGGGGGAATATTGTTACTAGTTGCCATCGGCATCTCGTCAGCTGGGGGAATATTGTTACCATCGGCATCCCGTAAGCTGGAGGAATAGTGTTACCATCGGCATCCCGTCAGCTGGGAGAATATTGTTACTAGTTGCCATCGGCATCCCGTCAGCTGGGGGAATATTGTTACTAGTTACCATTGGCATCCCGTCAGCAGGAGGAATAGTTTTACCATCGGCATCCCGTCAGCTGGAGGAATAGTGTTACTAGTTTGCCATCAGCATCCCGTCAGATGGGGGAATATTGTTACTAGTTGCCATCGGCATCCTGTCAGCAGGGGGAATATTGTTACTAGTTACCATCGGCATCCCGTCAGCTGGGGGAATATTGTTACTAGTTGCCATCGGCATCCCGTCAGCTGGGGGAATATTGTTACTAGTTGCCATCGGCATCTCATCAGCTGGGGGAATATTGTTACCATCGGCATCCCCTCAGCTGGAGGAATAGTGTTACCATCGGCATCCCGTCAGCTGGAGGAATAGTGTTACCATCGGCATCCCGTCAGCTGGGGGAATAGTGTTACTAGTTGCCATCGGCATGCCGTCAGCTGGGGGAATAGTGTTACTAGTTACCATCGGCATCCCGTCAGCTGGGGGAATATTGTGACTAGTTGACATCGGCATCCCATCAGCTGGGGGAATATTGTTACTAGTTGCCATCGGCATCTCATCAGCTGGGGGAATATTGTTACCATCGGCATCCCCTCAGCTGGAGGAATAGAGTTACTAGTTACCATCGGCATCCCATCAGCTGAGGGAATAGTTTTACCATCGGCATCCCGTCAGCTGGAGGAATAGTGTTACTAGTTGCCATCGTCATGCCGTCAGCTGGGCGAATATTGTTACTAGTTGCCATCGGCATGCCGTCAGATGGGGGAATATTGTTACTAGTTGCCATCGGCATCCCGTCAGCTGGGGGAATATTGTTACTAGTTACCATCGGCATCCCGTCAGCTGGGGGAATATTGTTACTAGTTGCCTTCGGCATCCCGTCAGCTGGGGGAATATTGTTACTAGTTGCCATCGGCATCCTGTCAGCTAGGGGAATATTGTTACTAGTTGCCATCGACATCCCGTCAGCTGGGGGAATAGAGTTACTAGTTACCATCGGCATCCCGTCAGCTGGGGGAATATTGCTACTAGTTGCCATCGGCATCTCGTCAACTGGGGGAATATTGTTACCATCGGCATCCCCTCAGCTGGAGGAATAGTGTTACCATCGGCATCCCGATTGTTACTAGTTGCCATCGGCATCCCGTCAGCTGGGGGAATATTGTTACTAGTTACCATTGGCATCCCGTCAGCTGGGGGAATTTTGTTACTAGTTGCCATCGGCATCCCATCAGCTGGGGGAATATTGTTACTAGTTGCCATCGGCATCCCGTCAGCTGGGGGAATAGTGTTACTAGTTACCATCGGCATCCCGTCAGCTGGGGGAATATTGTTACTAGTTGCCATCGGCATCCCATCAGCTGGGGGAATAGTGTTACTAGTTACCATCGGCATCCCGTCAGCTGGGGGAATATTGTTACTAGTTGCCATCGGCATCTCGTCAGCTGGGGGAATATTGTTACCATCGGCATCCCGTAAGCTGGAGGAATAGTGTTACCATCGGCATCCCGTCCGCTGGGCGAATATTGTTACTAGTTGCCATCGGCATGCCGTAAGATGGGGGAATATTGTTACTAGTTGCCATCGACATCCCGTCAGCTGGGGGAAGATTGTTACAGTTGCCATCGGCATCCCGTCAGCTGGGGGAATATTGTTACCATCGGCATCCCGTCAGCTGGGGGAATAGTGTTACCATCGGCATCCCCTCAGCTGGAGGAATAGTGTTACCATCGGCATCCCGATTGTTACTAGTTGCCATCGGCATCCCGTCAGCTAGGGGAATATTGTTACTAGTTACAATTGGCATCCCGTCAGCTGGGGGAATTTTGTTACTAGTTGCCATCGGCATCCCGTCAGCTGGGGGAATATTGTTACCATCGGCATCCCCTCAGCTGGAGGAATAGTGTTACCATCGGCATCCCGATTGTTACTAGTTGCCATCGGCATCCCGTCAGCTGGGGGAATATTGTTACTAGTTACCATTGGCATCCCGTCAGCTGGGGGAATTTTGTTACTAGTTGCCATCGGCATCCCATCAGCTGGGGGAATATTGTTACTAGTTGCCATCGGCATCCCGTCAGCTGGGGGAATAGTGTTACTAGTTACCATCGGCATCCCGTCAGCTGGGGGAATATTGTTACTAGTTGCCATCGGCATCCCATCAGCTGGGGGAATAGTGTTACTAGTTACCATCGGCATCCCGTCAGCTGGGGGAATATTGTTACTAGTTGCCATCGGCATCTCGTCAGCTGGGGGAATATTGTTACCATCGGCATCCCGTAAGCTGGAGGAATAGTGTTACCATCGGCATCCCGTCCGCTGGGCGAATATTGTTACTAGTTGCCATCGGCATGCCGTCAGATGGGGGAATATTGTTACTAGTTGCCATCGACATCCCATCAGCTGGGGGAAGATTGTTACTAGTTACCATCGGCATCCCGTCAGCAGGGGGAATATTGTTACTAGTTGCCATCGGCATCCCGTCAGCTGGGGGAATATTGTTACTAGTTACCATTGGCATCCCGTCAGCTGGGGGAATTTTGTTACTAGTTGCCATTGGCATCCCATCAGCTGGGGGAATATTGTTACAAGTTGCCATCGGCATTCCGTCAGCTGGGGGAATAGAGTTACTAGTTACCCTCGGCATCCCGTCAGCTGGGGGAATATTGCTACTAGTTGCCATCGGCATCTCGTCAACTGGGGGAATATTGTTTCCATCGGCATCCCCTCACCTGGAGGAATAGTGTTACCATCGGCATCCCGTCAGCTGGGGGAATAGTGTTACTAGTTACCATCGGCATCCCGTCAGCTGGGGGAATAGTGTTACTAGTTACCATCGGCATCCCGTCAGCTGGGGGAATATTGTTACTAGTTGCCATCGGCATCCCATCAGCTGGGGGAATAGTGTTACTAGTTACCATCGGCATCCTGTCAGCTGGGGGAATATTGTTACTAGTTGCCATCGGCATCTCGTCAGCTGGGGGAATATTGTTACCATCGGCATCCCGTAAGCTGGAGGAATAGTGTTACCATCGGCATCCCGTCCGCTGGGCGAATATTGTTACTAGTTGCCATCGGCATCCCGTCAGCTGGGGGAATATTGTTACTAGTTACCATCGGCATCCCGTCAGCAGGAGGAATAGTTTTACCATCGGCATCCCGTCAGCTGGAGGAATAGTGTTACTAGTTGCCATCAGCATCCCGTCAGATGGGGGAATATTGTTACTAGTTGCCATCGGCATCCTGTCAGCAGGGGGAATATTGTTACTAGTTGCCTTCGGCATCCCGTCAGCTGGGGGAATATTGTTACTAGTTGCCATCGGCATCCCGTCAGCTAGGGGAATATTGTTACTAGTTGCCATCGACATCCCGTCAGCTGGGGGAATAGAGTTACTAGTTACCATCGGCATCCCGTCAGCTGGGGGAATATTGCTACTAGTTGCCATCGGCATCTCGTCAACTGGGGGAATATTGTTACCATCGGCATCCCCTCAGCTGGAGGAATAGTGTTACCATCGGCATCCCGATTGTTACTAGTTGCCATCGGCATCCCGTCAGCTGGGGGAATATTGTTACTAGTTACCATTGGCATCCCGTCAGCTGGGGGAATTTTGTTACTATTTGCCATCGGCATCCCATCAGCTGGGGGAATATTGTTACTAGTTGCCATCGGCATCCCGTCAGCTGGGGGAATAGTGTTACTAGTTACCATCGGCATCCCGTCAGCTGGGGGAATATTGTTACTAGTTGCCATCGGCATCCCATCAGCTGGGGGAATAGTGTTACTAGTTACCATCGGCATCCCATCAGCTGGGGGAATATTGTTACTAGTTGCCATCGGCATCTCGTCAGCTGGGTGAATATTGTTACCATCGGCATCCCGTAAGCTGGAGGAATAGTGTTACCATCGGCATCCCGTCCGCTGGGCGAATATTGTTACTAGTTGCCTTCGGCATGCCGTCAGATGGGGGAATATTGTTACTAGTTGCCATCGACATCCCGTCAGCTGGGGGAAGATTGTTACAGTTGCCATCGGCATCCCGTCAGCTGGGGGAATATTGTTACCATCGGCATCCCGTCAGCTGGGGGAATAGTGTTACCATCGGCATCCCGTCAGCTGGGAGAATATTGTTACTAGTTGCCATCGGCATCCCGTCAGCTGGGGGAATATTGTTACTAGTTACCATCGGCATCCCGTCAGCTGGGGGAATATTGTTACTAGTTGCCATCGGCATCCCGTCAGCTGGGGGAATATTGTTACTAGTTGCCATCGGCATCTCATCAGCTGGGGAATATTGTTACCATCGGCATCCCCTCAGCTGGAGGAATAGTGTTACCATCGGCATCCCGTCAGCTGGAGGAATAGTGTTACCATCGGCATCCCGTCAGCTGGGGGAATAGTGTTACTAGTTGCCATCGGCATGCCGTCAGCTGGGGGTATAGTGTTACTAGTTGCCATCGGCATCGCGTCAGCTGGGGGAATAGTGTTACTAGTTGCCATCGGCATCCCGTTAGCTGGGGGAATATTGTTACTACTTACCATCGGCATCCCGTCAGCAGGGGGAATATTGTTACTAGTTGCCATCGGCATCCCGTCAGCAGGGGGAATATTGTTACTAGTTACCATCGGCATCCCGTCAGCTGGGGGAATTTTGTTACTAGTTGCCATCGGCATTCCCGTCAGCTGGGGGAATAGAGTTACTAGTTACCATCGGCATCCCATCAGCTGAGGGAATAGTGTTACCATCGGCATTCCGTCAGCTGTGGGAATAGTGTTACTAGTTGCCATCGGCCTTCCGTCAGCTGGGGGAATATTGTTACTAGTTGCCATCGGCATTCCCGTCAGCTGGGGGAATATTGTTACTAGTTGCCATCGACATCCCGTCAGCAGGGGGAAGATTGTTACAGTTGCCATCGGCATCCCGTCAGCTGGGGGAATATTGTTACCATCGGCATCCCGTCAGCTGGGGGAATAGTGTTACCATCGGCATCCCGTCAGCTGGGAGAATATTGTTACTAGTTGCCATCGGCATTCCGTCAGCTGGGGGAATATTGTTACTAGTTACCATCGGCATCCCGTCAGCTGGGGGAATATTGTTACCATCGGCATCCCGTCAGCTGGAGGAATAGTTTTACCATCGGCATCCCGTCAGCTGGAGGAATAGTGTTACTAGTTGCCATCAGCATGCCGTCAGCTGGGCGAATATTGTTACTAGTTGCCATCGGCATGCCGTCAGATGGGGGAATATTGTTACTAGTTGCCATCGGCATCCCGTCAGCTGGGGGAATATTGTTACTAGTTACTATCAGCATCCCGTCAGCTGGGGGAATATTGTTACTAGTTGCCATCGGCATCCCGTCAGCTGGGGGAATATTGTTACTAGTTACCATCAGCTTCCCATCAGCTGGGGGAATATTGTTACTAGTTACCATCGGCATCCCGTCAGCTGGGGGAATAGTTTTACAATCGGCATCCCGTCAGCTGGAGGAATAGTGTTACTAGTTGCCATCGGCATGCCGTCAGCTGGGGGAATATTGTTACTAGTTGCCATCGGCATGCCGTCAGATGGGGGAATATTGTTACTAGTTGCCATCGGCATCCCGTCAGCTGGGGGAATATTGTTACTAGTTACCATCGGCATCCCGTCAGCTGGGGCAATATTGTTACTAGTTGCCATCGGCAATCCGTCAGCTGGGGGAATATTGTTACTAGTTGCCATCGGCATCTCATCAGCTGGGGGAATATTGTTACCATCGGCATCCCCTCAGCTGGAGGAATAGTGTTACCATCGGCATCCCGTCAGCTGGAGGAATAGTGTTACCATCGGCATGCCGTCAGCTGGGGGAATAGTGTTACTAGTTGCCATCGGCATCCCGTCAGCTGGGGGAATATTGTTACTAGTTACCATCGGCATCCCGTCAGCAGGGGGAATATTGTTACTAGTTGCCATCGGCATCCCGTCAGCTGGGGGAATATTGTTACTAGTTACCATCGGCATCCCGTCAGCTGGGGGAATATTGTTACCATCGGCATCCCGTCAGCTGGAGGAATAGTGTTACCATCGGCATCCCGTCAGCTGGGGGAATAGTGTTACTAGTTACCATCGGCATCCCGTCAGCTGGGGGAATATTGTTACTAGTTGCCATCGGCATCCCGTCAGCTGGGGGAATATTGTTACTAGTTACCGTCGGCATCCCGTCAGCTGGGGGAATATTGTTGCTAGTTGCCATCGGCATCTCATCAGCTGGGGGAATATTGTTACCATCGGCATCCCCTCACCTGGAGGAATAGTGTTACCATCGGTATCCCGTCAGCTGGGAAAATATTGTTACTAGTTGCCATCGGCATCCCGTCAGCTGGGGGAATATTTTTACTAGTTGCCATCGGCATCTCGTCAGCTGGGGGAATATTGTTACCATCGGCATCCCCTCCGCTGGAGGAATAGTTTTACCATCGGCATCCCGTCAGCTGGAGGAATGGTGTTACCATCGGCATCCCGTCAGCTGGGGGAAGAGTGTTACTAGTTGCCATCGGCATGCCATCAGCTGGGGAAGTGTTACTAGTTGCCATCGGCATCCCGTCAGCTGGGGGAATATTGTTAATAGTTGCCATCGGCATCCCATCAGCAGGGGGAATATAGTTACTGGTTGCCATCGGCATTCCCGTCAGCTGGGGGAATATTGTTACTAGTTGCCATCGGCATCCCGTCAGCTGGGGGAAGATTGTTACAGTTGCCATCGGCATCCCATCAGCTGGGGGAATATTGTTACCATCGGCATCCCGTCAGCTGGGGGAATAGTGTTACAAGTTGCCATCGGCATCCAGTCAGCTGGGGGAAGATTGTTACTAGTTGCCATCGGCATCCCGTCAGCTGGGGGAAGATTGTTACTAGTTACCATCGGCATCCCGTCAGCTGGGGGAATATTGTTACTAGTTACCATCGGCATCTCATCAGCTGGGGGAATATTGTTACCATCGGCATCCCGTCAGCCGGAGGAATAGTGTTACCAACGGCATTCCCGTCAGCTGGGGGAATAGTGTTACCATCGGCATCCCGTCAGCTGGAGGAATAGTGTTACCATCGGCATCCCATGAGCTGGGGGAATATTGTTACTAGTTACCATCGGCATCCCGTCAGCTGGGGGAATATTGCTACTAGTTACCATCGGCATCCCGTCAGCTGGAGGAATAGTGTTACTAGTTGCCATCGGCATCCCCTCAGCTGGGGGAATATTGTTACTAGTTACCATCGGCATCCCGTCAGCTGGGGGAATATTGTTACCTTCGGCATCCCGTCAGCTGGGGGAATATTGTTGCCATCGGCATCCCGTCAGCTCGAGGAATAGTGTTACCATCGGCATCCCATCAGCTGGGGGAATAGTGTTACTAGTTGCCATCGGCATCCCGTCAGCTGGGGGAATATTGTTACTAGTTACCATCGGCATCCTGTCAGCTGGGGGAATATTGTTACTAGTTGCCATCGGCGGCATCCCGTCAGCTGGGGGAATATTGTTACTAGTTACCATCGGCATCCCGTCAGCTGGGGGAATATTGCTACTAGTTGCCATCGGCATCTCGTCAGCTGGGGGAATATTGTTACCATCGGCATCCCCTCAGCTGGAGGAATAGTGTTACCATCGGCATCCCGTCAGCTGGGGGAATAGTGTTACTAGTTACCATCGGCATCCCGTCAGCTGGGGGAATAGAGTTACTAGTTACCATCGGCATCCCATCAGCAGGGGGAATATTGTTACTAGTTGCCATCGGCATCTCGTCAGCTGGGGGAATATTGATACCATCGGCATCCCGTAAGCTGGAGGAATAGTGTTACCATCGGCATCCCGTCAGCTGGGAGAATATTGTTACTAGTTGCCATCGGCATCCCGTCAGCTGGGGGAATATTGTTACTAGTTACCATCGGCATCCCGTCAGCTGGGGGAATATTGTTACCATCGGCATCCCGTCAGCTGGAGGAATAGTTTTACCATCGGCATCCCGTCAGCTGGAGGAATAGTGTTACTAGTTGCCATCGGCATGCCGTCAGATGGCGGAATATTGTTACTAGTTGCCATCGGCATGCCGTCAGATGGTGGAATATTGTTACTAGTTGCCATCGGCATCCCGTCAGCTGGGGGAATATTGTTACTAGTTACCATCGGCATCCCGTCAGCTGGGGGAATATTGTTACTAGTTACCATCGGCATCTCATCAGCTGGGGGAATATTGTTACTATCGGCATCCCCTCAGCTGGAGGAATAGTGTTACCATCGGCATCCCGTCAGCTGGAGGAATAGTGTTACCATCGGCATCCCGTCAGCTGGGGGAATAGTGTTACTAGTTGCCATCAGCATGCCGTCAGCTGGGGGAATAGTGTTACTAGTTGCCATCGGCATCCCGTCAGCTGGGGAATAGTGTTACTAGTTGCCATCGGCATGCCGTCAGCTGGGGGAATAGTGTTACTAGTTGCCATCGGCATCCCGTCAGCTGGGGGAATATTGTTACTAGTTACCATCGGCATCCCGTCAGCAGGGGGAATATTGTTACTAGTTGCCATCGGCATCCCGTCAGCAGGGGGAATATTGTTACTAGTTGCCATCGGCATCCCGTCAGCTGGGGGAATATTGTTACTAGTTACCATTGGCATCCCGTCAGCTGGGGGAATTTTGTTACTAGTTACCATCGGCATCCCGTCAGCTGGGGGAATATTGTTACTAGTTACCATCGGCATCTCATCAGCTGGGGGAATATTGTTACCATCGGCATCCCCTCAGCTGGAGGAATAGTGTTACCATCGGCATCCCGTCAGCTGGAGGAATAGTGTTACCATCGGCATCCCGTCAGCTGGGGGAATAGTGTTACTAGTTGCCATCGGCATGCCATCAGCTGGGGGAATAGTGTTACTAGTTGCCATCGGCATCCCGTCAGCTGGGGAATAGTGTTACTAGTTGCCATCGGCATGCCGTCAGCTGGGGGAATAGTGTTACTAGTTGCCATCGGCATCCCGTCAGCTGGGGGAATATTGTTACTAGTTACCATCGGCATCCCGTCAGCAGGGGGAATATTGTTACTAGTTGCCATCGGCATGCCGTCAGATGGTGGAATATTGTTACTAGTTGCCATCGGCATCCCGTCAGCTGGGGGAATATTGTTACTAGTTACCATCGGCATCCCGTCAGCTGGGGGAATATTGTTACTAGTTACCATCGGCATCTCATCAGCTGGGGGAATATTGTTACTATCGGCATCCCCTCAGCTGGAGGAATAGTGTTACCATCGGCATCCCGTCAGCTGGAGGAATAGTGTTACCATCGGCATCCCGTCAGCTGGGGGAATAGTGTTACTAGTTGCCATCAGCATGCCGTCAGCTGGGGGAATAGTGTTACTAGTTGCCATCGGCATCCCGTCAGCTGGGGAATAGTGTTACTAGTTGCCATCGGCATGCCGTCAGCTGGGGGAATAGTGTTACTAGTTGCCATCGGCATCCCGTCAGCTGGGGGAATATTGTTACTAGTTACCATCGGCATCCCGTCAGCAGGGGGAATATTGTTACTAGTTGCCATCGGCATCCCGTCAGCAGGGGGAATATTGTTACTAGTTGCCATCGGCATCCCGTCAGCTGGGGGAATATTGTTACTAGTTACCATTGGCATCCCGTCAGCTGGGGGAATTTTGTTACTAGTTACCATCGGCATCCCGTCAGCTGGGGGAATATTGTTACTAGTTACCATCGGCATCTCATCAGCTGGGGGAATATTGTTACCATCGGCATCCCCTCAGCTGGAGGAATAGTGTTACCATCGGCATCCCGTCAGCTGGAGGAATAGTGTTACCATCGGCATCCCGTCAGCTGGGGGAATAGTGTTACTAGTTGCCATCGGCATGCCATCAGCTGGGGGAATAGTGTTACTAGTTGCCATCGGCATCCCGTCAGCTGGGGAATAGTGTTACTAGTTGCCATCGGCATGCCGTCAGCTGGGGGAATAGTGTTACTAGTTGCCATCGGCATCCCGTCAGCTGGGGGAATATTGTTACTAGTTACCATCGGCATCCCGTCAGCAGGGGGAATATTGTTACTAGTTGCCATCGGCATCCCGTCAGCTGGGGGAATATTGTTACTAGTTACCATTGGCATCCCGTCAGCTGGGGGAATTTTGTTACTAGTTGCCATCGGCATCCCATCAGCTGGGGGAATATTGTTACAAGTTGCCATCGGCATTCCGTCAGCTGGGGGAATAGAGTTACTAGTTACCCTCGGCATCCCGTCAGCTGGGGGAATATTGCTACTAGTTGCCATCGGCATCTCGTCAACTGGGGGAATATTGTTACCATCGGCATCCCCTCAGCTGGAGGAATAGTGTTACCATCGGCATCCCGTCAGCTGGGGGAATAGGGTTACTAGTTACCATCGGCATCCCGTCAGCTGGGGGAATAGTGTTACTAGTTACCATCGGCATCCCGTAAGCTGGGGGAATATTGTTACTAGTTGCCATCGGCATCCCATCAGCTGGGGGAATAGTGTTACTAGTTACCATCGGCATCCCGTCAGCTGGGGGAATATTGTTACTAGTTGCCATTGGCATCTCGTCAGCTGGGGGAATATTGTTACCATCGGCATCCCGTAAGCTGGAGGAATAGTGTTACCATCGGCATCCCGTCAGCTGGTAGAATATTGTTACTAGTTGCCATCGGCATCCCGTCAGCTGGGGGAATATTGTTACTAGTTACCATCGGCATCCCGTCAGCAGGAGGAATAGTTTTACCATCGGCATCCCGTCAGCTGGAGGAATAGTGTTACTAGTTGCCATCGGCATGCCGTCAGCTGGGGGAATATTGTTACTAGTTGCCATCGGCATGCCGTCAGATGGGGGAATATTGTTACTAGTTGGCCTTCGGCATCCCGTCAGCAGGGGGAATATTGTTACAAATTACCATCGGCATCCCGTCAGCTGGGGGAATATTGTTACTAGTTACCGTCGGCATCCCGTCAGCTGGGGGAATATTGTTACTAGTTGCCATCGGCATCTCATCAGCTGGGGGAATATTGTTACCATCGGCATCCCCTCAGCTGGAGGAATAGTGTTACCATCGGCATCCCGTCAGCTGGGAGAATATTGTTACTAGTTGCCATCGGCATCCCGTCAGCTGGGGGAATATTGTTACTAGTTACCATCGGCATCCCGTCAGCTGGGGGAATATTGTTACCATCGGCATCCCGTCAGCTGGAGGAATAGTTTTACCATCGGCATCCCGTCAGCTGGAGGAATAGTGTTACTAGTTGCCATCGGCATGCCGTCAGATGGGGGAATATTGTTACTAGTTGCCATCGGCATGCCATCAGATGGTGGAATATTGTTACTAGTTGCCATCGGCATCCCGTCAGCTGGGGGAATATTGTTACTAGTTACCATCGGCATCCCGTCAGCTGGGGGAATATTGTTACTAGTTACCATCGGCATCTCATCAGCTGGGGGAATATTGTTACCATCGGCATCCCCTCAGCTGGAGGAATAGTGTTACCATCGGCATCCCGTCAGCTGGAGGAATAGTGTTACCATCGGCATCCCGTCAGCTGGGGGAATAGTGTTACTAGTTGCCATCGGCATGCCGTCAGCTGGGGGAATAGTGTTACTAGTTGCCATCGGCATCCCGTCAGCTGGGGAATAGTGTTACTAGTTGCCATCGGCATGCCGTCAGCTGGGGGAATAGTGTTACTAGTTGCCATCGGCATCCCGTCAGCTGGGGGAATATTGTTACTAGTTACCATCGGCATCCCGTCAGCAGGGGGAATATTGTTACTAGTTGCCATCGGCATCCCGTCAGCAGGGGGAATATTGTTACTAGTTGCCATCGGCATCCCGTCAGCTGGGGGAATATTGTTACTAGTTACCATTGGCATCCCGTCAGCTGGGGGAATTTTGTTACTAGTTACCATCGGCATCCCGTCAGCTGGGGGAATATTGTTACTAGTTACCATCGGCATCTCATCAGCTGGGGGAATATTGTTACCATCGGCATCCCCTCAGCTGGAGGAATAGTGTTACCATCGGCATCCCGTCAGCTGGAGGAATAGTGTTACCATCGGCATCCCGTCAGCTGGGGGAATAGTGTTACTAGTTGCCATCGGCATGCCGTCAGCTGGGGGAATAGTGTTACTAGTTGCCATCGGCATCCCGTCAGCTGGGGAATAGTGTTACTAGTTGCCATCGGCATGCCGTCAGCTGGGGGAATAGTGTTACTAGTTGCCATCGGCATCCCGTCAGCTGGGGGAATATTGTTACTAGTTACCATCGGCATCCCGTCAGCAGGGGGAATATTGTTACTAGTTGCCATCGGCATCCCGTCAGCTGGGGGAATATTGTTACTAGTTACCATTGGCATCCCGTCAGCTGGGGGAATTTTGTTACTAGTTGCCATCGGCATCCCATCAGCTGGGGGAATATTGTTACAAGTTGCCATCGGCATTCCGTCAGCTGGGGGAATAAAGTTACTAGTTACCCTCGGCATCCCGTCAGCTGGGGGAATATTGCTACTAGTTGCCATCGGCATCTCGTCAACTGGGGGAATATTGTTACCATCGGCATCCCCTCAGCTGGAGGAATAGTGTTACCATCGGCATCCCGTCAGCTGGGGGAATAGGGTTACTAGTTACCATCGGCATCCCGTCAGCTGGGGGAATAGTGTTACTAGTTACCATCGGCATCCCGTAAGCTGGGGGAATATTGTTACTAGTTGCCATCGGCATCCCATCAGCTGGGGGAATAGTGTTACTAGTTACCATCGGCATCCCGTCAGCTGGGGGAATATTGTTACTAGTTGCCATCGGCATCTCGTCAGCTGGGGGAATATTGTTACCATCGGCATCCCGTAAGCTGGAGGAATAGTGTTACCATGGGCATCCCGTCAGCTGGGAGAATATTGTTACTAGTTGCCATCGGCATCCCGTCAGCTGGGGGAATATTGTTACTAGTTACCATCGGCATCCCGTCAGCAGGAGGAATAGTTTTACCATCGGCATCCCGTCAGCTGGAGGAATAGTGTTACTAGTTGCCATCGGCATGCCGTCAGCTGGGGGAATATTGTTACTAGTTGCCATCGGCATGCCGTCAGATGGGGGAATATTGTTACTAGTTGCCATCGGCATCCCGTCAGCAGGGGGAATATTGTTACCATCGGCATCCCCTCAGCTGGAGGAATAGTGTTACCATCGGCATCCCGTCAGCTGGAGGAATAGTGTTACCATCGGCATCCCGTCAGCTGGGGGAATAGTGTTACTAGTTGCCATCGGCATGCCGTCAGATGGGGGAATATTGTTACTATTTGCCATCGACATCCCGTCAGCTGGGGGAAGATTGTTACAGTTGCCATCGGCATCCCGTCAGCTGGGGGAATATTGTTACCATCGGCATCCCGTCAGCTGGGGGAATAGTGTTACCATCGGCATCCCGATTGTTACTAGTTGCCATCGGCATCCCGTCAGCTGGGGGAATATTGTTACTAGTTAGCATTGGCATCCCGTCAGCTGGGGGAATTTTGTTACTAGTTGCCATCGGCATCCCATCAGCTGGGGGAATATTGTTACTAGTTGCCATCGGCATCCCGTCAGCTGGGGGAATAGTGTTACTAGTTACCATATGCATCCCGTCAGCTGGGGGAATATTGTTACTAGTTGCCATCGGCATCCCATCAGCTGGGGGAATAGTGTTACTAGTTACCATCGGCATCCTGTCAGCTGGGGGAATATTGTTACTAGTTGCCATCGGCATCTCGTCAGCTGGGGGAATATTGTTACCATCGGCATCCCGTAAGCTGGAGGAATAGTGTTACCATCGGCATCCCGTCAGTTGGGCGAATATTGTTACTAGTTGCCATCGGCATGCCGTCAGATGGGGGAATATTGTTACTATTTGCCATCGACATCCCGTCAGCTGGGGGAAGATTGTTACAGTTGCCATCGGCATCCCGTCAGCTGGGGGAATATTGTTACCATCGGCATCCCGTCAGCTGGGGGAATAGTGTTACCATCGGCATCCCGTCAGCTGGGAGAATATTGTTACTAGTTGCCATCGGCATCCCGTCAGCTGGGGGAATATTGTTACTAGTTACCTTCGGCATCCCGTCAGCTGGGGGAATATTGTTACTAGTTGCCATCGGCATCCCGTCAGCTGGGGGAATATTGTTACTAGTTGCCATCGGCATCTCATCAGCTGGGGGAATATTGTTACCATCGG
This sequence comes from Taudactylus pleione, assembly GCA_031769625.1. Lineage (NCBI taxonomy): Eukaryota > Metazoa > Chordata > Amphibia > Anura > Myobatrachidae > Taudactylus > Taudactylus pleione. The sequence goes on from JAUIMM010000617.1 coordinate 650,497, forward strand.
CATCCCCTCAGCTGGAGGAATAGTGTTACCATCGGCATCCCGTCAGCTGGAGGAATAGTGTTACCATCGGCATCCCGTCAGCTGGGGGAATAGTGTTACTAGTTGCCATCGGCATGCCGTCAGCTGGGGGAATAGTGTTACTAGTTGCCATCGGCATCCCGTCAGCTGGGGGAATAGTGTTACTAGTTGCCATCGGCATCCCGTTAGCTGGGGAAATATTGTTACTAGTTACCATCGGCATCCCGTCAGCAGGGGGAATATTGTTACTAGTTGCCATCGGCATCCCGTCAGCAGGGGGAATATTGATACTAGTTACCATCGGCATCCCGTCAGCTGGGGGAATTTCGTTACTAGTTGCCATCGGCATTCCCGTCAGCTGAGGGAATAGTGTTACCATCGGCATCCCGTCAGCTGTGGGAATAGTGTTACTAGTTGCCATCGGCCTTCCGTCAGCTGGGGGAATATTGTTACTAGTTGCCATCGGCATTCCCGTCAGCTGGGGGAATATTGTTACTAGTTGCCATCGACATCCCGTCAGCAGGGGGAAGATTGTTACAGTTGCCATCGGCATCCCGTCAGCTGGGGGAATATTGTTACCATCGGCATCCCGTCAGCTGGGGGAATAGTGTTACCATCGGCATCCCGTCAGCTGGGAGAATATTGTTACTAGTTGCCATCGGCATTCCGTCAGCTGGGGGAATATTGTTACTAGTTACCATCGGCATCCCGTCAGCTGGGGGAATATTGTTACCATCGGCATCCCATCAGCTGGAGGAATAGTTTTACCATCGGCATCCCGTCAGCTGGAGGAACAGTGTTACTAGTTGCCATCAGCATGCCGTCAGCTGGGCGAATATTGTTACTAGTTGCCATCGGCATGCCGTCAGATGGGGGAATATTGTTACTAGTTGCCATCGGCATCCCGTCAGCTGGGGGAATATTGTTACTAGTTACCATCAGCATCCCGTCAGCTGGGGGAATATTGTTACTAGTTGCCATCGGCATCCCGTCAGCTGGGGGAATATTGTTACTAGTTGCCATCGGCATCTCATCAGCTGGGGGAATATTGTTACCATCGGCATCCCCTCAGCTGGAGGAATAGTGTTACCATCGGCATCCCGTCAGCTGGAGGAATAGTGTTACCATCGGCATGCCGTCAGCTGGGGGAATAGTGTTACTAGTTGCCATCGGCATCCCGTCAGCTGGGGGAATATTGTTACTAGTTACCATCGGCATCCCGTCAGCAGGGGGAATATTGTTACTAGTTGCCATCGGCATCCCGTCAGCTGGGGGAATATTGTTACTAGTTACCATCGGCATCCCGTCAGCTGGAGGAATATTGTTACCATCGGCATCCCGTCAGCTGGAGGAATAGTATTACCATCGGCATCCCGTCAGCTGGGGGAATAGTGTTACTAGTTACCATCGGCATCCCGTCAGCTGGGGGAATATTGTTACTAGTTGCCATCGGCATCCCGTCAGCTGGGGGAATATTGTTACTAGTTACCGTCGGCATCCCGTCAGCTGGGGGAATATTGTTGCTAGTTGCCATCGGCATCTCGTCAGCTGGGGGAATATTGTTACCATCGGCATCCCCTCACCCGGAGGAATAGTGTTACCATCGGTATCCCGTCAGCTGGGAAAATATTGTTACTAGTTGCCATCGGCATCCCGTCAGCTGGGGGAATATTTTTACTAGTTGCCATCGGCATCTCATCAGCTGGGGGAATATAGTTACTGGTTGGCATCGGCATTCCCGTCAGCTGGGGGAATATTGTTACTAGTTGCCATCGGCATCCCGTCAGCTGGGGGAAGATTGTTACAGTTGCCATCGGCATCCCGTCAGCTGGGGGAATATTGTTACCATCGGCATCCCGTAAGCTGGAGGAATAGTGTTACCATCGGCATCCCGTCAGTTGGGCGAATATTGTTACTAGTTGCCATCGGCATGCCGTCAGATGGGGGAATATTGTTACTATTTGCCATCGACATCCCGTCAGCTGGGGGAAGATTGTTACAGTTGCCATCGGCATCCCGTCAGCTGGGGGAATATTGTTACCATCGGCATCCCGTCAGCTGGGGGAATAGTGTTAACATCGGCATCCCGTCAGCTGGGAGAATATTGTTACTAGTTGCCATCGGCATCCCGTCAGCTGGGGGAATATTGTTACTAGTTACCTTCGGCATCCCGTCAGCTGGGGGAATATTGTTACTAGTTGCCATCGGCATCCCGTCAGCTGGGGGAATATTGTTACTAGTTGCCATCGGCATCTCATCAGCTGGGGGAATATTGTTACCATCGGCATCCCCTCAGCTGGAGGAATAGTGTTACCATCGGCATCCCGTCAGCTGGAGGAATAGTGTTACCATCGGCATCCCGTCAGCTGGGGGTATAGTGTTACTAGTTGCCATCGGCATGCCGTCAGCTGGGGGAATAGTGTTACTAGTTGCCATCGGCATCCCGTCAGCTGGGGGAATAGTGTTACTAGTTGCCATCGGCATCCCGTTAGCTGGGGAAATATTGTTACTAGTTACCATCGGCATCCCGTCAGCAGGGGGAATATTGTTACTAGTTGCCATCGGCATCCCGTCAGCAGGGGGAATATTGATACTAGTTACCATCGGCATCCCGTCAGCTGGGGGAATTTCGTTACTAGTTGCCATCGGCATTCCCGTCAGCTGGGGGAATAGAGTTACTAGTTACCATCGGCATCCCATCAGCTGAGGGAATAGTGTTACCATCGGCATCCCGTCAGCTGTGGGAATAGTGTTACTAGTTGCCATCGGCCTTCCGTCAGCTGGGGGAATATTGTTACTAGTTGCCATCGGCATTCCCGTCAGCTGGGGGAATATTGTTACTAGTTGCCATCGACATCCCGTCAGCAGGGGGAAGATTGTTACAGTTGCCATCGGCATCCCGTCAGCTGGGGGAATATTGTTACCATCGGCATCCCGTCAGCTGGGGGAATAGTGTTACCATCGGCATCCCGTCAGCTGGGAGAATATTGTTACTAGTTGCCATCGGCATTCCGTCAGCTGGGGGAATATTGTTACTAGTTACCATCGGCATCCCGTCAGCTGGGGGAATATTGTTACCATCGGCATCCCGTCAGCTGGAGGAATAGTTTTACCATCGGCATCCCGTCAGCTGGAGGAACAGTGTTACTAGTTGCCATCAGCATGCCGTCAGCTGGGCGAATATTGTTACTAGTTGCCATCGGCATGCCGTCAGATGGGGGAATATTGTTACTAGTTGCCATCGGCATCCCGTCAGCTGGGGGAATATTGTTACTAGTTACCATCAGCATCCCGTCAGCTGGGGGAATATTGTTACTAGTTGCCATCGGCATCCCGTCAGCTGGGGGAATATTGTTACTAGTTGCCATCGGCATCTCATCAGCTGGGGGAATATTGTTACCATCGGCATCCCCTCAGCTGGAGGAATAGTGTTACCATCGGCATCCCGTCAGCTGGGGGAAATATGTTACTAGTTACCATCGGCATCCCGTCAGCTGGGGGAATAGTTTTACCATCGGCATCCCGTCAGCTGTTGGAAAATTGTTACTAGTTGCCATCGGCATGCCGTCAGCTGGGGGAATATTGTTACTAGTTGCCATCGGCATGCCGTCAGATGGGGGAATATTGTTACTAGTTGCCATCGGCATCCCGTCAGCTGGGGGAATATTGTTACTAGTTACCATCGGCATCCCGTCAGCTGGGGGAATATTGTTACTAGTTGCCATCGGCATCCCGTCAGCTGGGGGAATATTGTTACTAGTTTCCATCGGCATCTCATCAGCTGGGGGAATATTGTTACCATCGGCATCCCCTCAGCTGGAGGAATAGTGTTACCATCGGCATCCCGTCAGCTGGAGGAATAGTGTTACCATCGGCATGCCGTCAGCTGGGGGAATAGTGTTACTAGTTGCCATCGGCATCCCGTCAGCTGGGGGAATATTGTTACTAGTTACCATCGGCATCCCGTCAGCAGGGGGAATATTGTTACTAGTTGCCATCGGCATCCCGTCAGCTGGGGGAATATTGTTACTAGTTACCATCGGCATCCCGTCAGCTGGAGGAATATTGTTACCATCGGCATCCCGTCAGCTGGAGGAATAGTATTACCATCGGCATCCCGTCAGCTGGGGGAATAGTGTTACTAGTTACCATCGGCATCCCGTCAGCTGGGGGAATATTGTTACTAGTTGCCATCGGCATCCCGTCAGCTGGGGGAATATTGTTACTAGTTACCGTCGGCATCCCGTCAGCTGGGGGAATATTGTTGCTAGTTGCCATCGGCATCTCGTCAGCTGGGGGAATATTGTTACCATCGGCATCCCCTCACCCGGAGGAATAGTGTTACCATCGGTATCCCGTCAGCTGGGAAAATATTGTTACTAGTTGCCATCGGCATCCCGTCAGCTGGGGGAATATTTTTACAAGTTGCCATCGGCATCTCATCAGCTGGGGGAATATAGTTACTGGTTGGCATCGGCATTCCCGTCAGCTGGGGGAATATTGTTACTAGTTGCCATCGGCATCCCGTCAGCTGGGGGAAGATTGTTACAGTTGCCATCGGCATCCCGTCAGCTGGGGGAATATTGTTACCATCGGCATCCCGTCAGCTGGGGGAATAGTGTTACAAGTTGCCATCGGCATCCCGTCAGCTGGGGGAAGATTGTTACTAATTGCCATCGGCATCCCGTCAGCTGGGGGAATATTGTTACCATCGGCATCCCGTCAGCTGGGGGAATAGTGTTACAAGTTGCCATCGGCATCCCCTCAGCTGGGGGAATATTGTTACTAGTTACCATCGGCATCCCGTCAGCTGAGGGAATATTGTTACCATCGGCATCCCGTCAGCTGGGGGAATATTGTTACCATCGGCATCCCGTCAGCCGGAGGAATAGTGTTACCAACGGCATTCCCGTCAGCTGGGGGAATAGTGTTACCATCGGCATCCCGTCAGCTGGAGGAATAGTGTTACCATCGGCATCCCATGAGCTGGGGGAATATTGTTACTAGTTACCATCGGCATCCCGTCAGCTGGGGGAATATTGCTACTAGTTACCATCGGCATCCGGTCAGCTGGGGGAATATTGTTACCATCGGCATCCCGTCAGCTGGAGGAATAGTGTTACTAGTTGCCATCGGCATCCCCTCAGCTGGGGGAATATTGTTACTAGTTACCATCGGCATCCCGTCAGCTGAGGGAATATTGTTACCATCGGCATCCCGTCAGCTGGGGGAATATTGTTGCCATCGGCATCCCGTCAGCTCGAGGAATAGTGTTACCATCGGCATCCCATCAGCTGGGGGAATAGTGTTACTAGTTGCCATCGGCATCCCGTCAGCTGGGGGAATATTGTTACTAGTTACCATCGGCATCCTGTCAGCTGGGGGAATATTGTTACTAGTTGCCATCGGCGGCATCCCGTCAGCTGGGGGAATATTGTTACTAATTACCATCGGCATCCCGTCAGCTGGGGGAATATTGCTACTTGTTGCCATCGGCATCTCGTCAGCTGGGGGAATATTGTTACCATCGGCATCCCCTCAGCTGGAGGAATAGTGTTACCATCGGCATCCCGTCAGCTGGGGGAATAGTGTTACTAGTTACCATCGGCATCCCGTCAGCTGGGGGAATAGTGTTACTAGTTACCATCGGCATCCCGTCAGCTGGGGGAATATTGTTACTAGTTACCATCGGCATCCCGTCAGCTGGGGGAATATTGTTACCATCGGCATCCCGTCAGCTGGAGGAATAGTTTTACCATCGGCATCCCGTCAGCTGGAGGAAAAGTGTTACTAGTTGCCATCGGCATGCCGTCAGATGGGGGAATATTGTTACTAGTTGCCATCGGCATGCCGTCAGATGGTGAAATATTGTTACTAGTTGCCATCGGCATCCCGTCAGCTGGGGGAATATTGTTACTAGTTACCATCGGCATCCCGTCAGCTGGGGGAATATTGTTACTAGTTGCCATCGGCATCTCATCAGCTGGGGGAATATTGTTACCATCGGCATCCCCTCAGCAGGAGGAATAGTGTTACCATCGGCATCCCGTCAGCTGGAGGAATAGTGTTACCATCGGCATCCCCTCAGCTGGGGGAATAGTGTTACTAGTTGCCATCGGCATGCCGTCAGCTGGGGGAATAGTGTTACTAGTTGCCATAGGCATCCCGTCAGCTGGGGGAATAGTGTTACTAGTTGCCATCGGCATGCCGTCAGCTGGGGGAATAGTGTTACTAGTTGCCATCGGCATCCCGTCAGCTGGGGGAATATTGTTACTAGTTACCATCGGCATCCCGTCAGCAGGGGGAATATTGTTACTAGTTGCCATCGGCATCCCGTCAGCTGGGGGAATATTGTTACTAGTTACCATCGGCATCCCGTCAGCTGGAGGAATTTTGTTACTAGTTGCCATCGGCATCCCGTCAGCTGGGGGAATATTGTTACTAGTTGCCATCGGCATCCCGTCAGCTGGGGGAATAGAGTTACTAGTTACCATCGGCATCCCGTCAGCTGGGGGAATAGTGTTACCATCGGCATCCCGTCAGCTGGGGGAATAGTGTTACTAGTTGCCATCGGCCTTCCGTCAGCTGGGGGAATACTGTTACTAGTTGCCATCGGCATTCCCGTCAGCTGGGGGAATATTGTCACTAGTTGCCATCGGCATCCCGTCAGCTGGGGGAAGATTGTTACAGTTGCTATCGGCATCCCGTCAGCTGGGGGAATATTGTTACCATCGGCATCCCGTCAGCTGGGGGAATAGTGTTACCATCGGCATCCCTTCAGCTGGGAGAATATTGTTACTAGTTGCCATCGGCATTCCGTCAGCTGGGGGAATATTGTTACTAGTTACCATCGGCACCCCGTCAGCTGGGGGAATATTGTTACCATCGGCATCCAGTCAGCTGGAGGAATAGTTTTACCATCGGCATCCCTTCAGCTGGAGGAATATTGTTACTAGTTGCCATCGGCATGCCGTCAGCTGGGGGAATATTGTTACTAGTTGCCATCGGCATGCCGTCAGATGGGGGAATATTGTTACTTGTTGCCATCGGCATCCCGTGAGCTGGGGGAATATTGTTACTAGTTACCATCGGCATCCCGTCAGCTGGGGGAATATTGTTACTAGTTACCATCGGCATCCCGTCAGCTGGGGGAATATTGTTACCATCGGCATCCAGTCAGCTGGAGGAATAGTTTTACCATCGGCATGCCGTCAGCTGGGGGAATAGTGTTACTAGTTGCCATCGGCATCCCGTCAGCTGGGGGAATATTGTTACTAGTTACCATCGGCATCCCGTCAGCAGGGCGAATATTGTTACTAGTTGCCATCGGCATGCCGTCAGCTGGGGGAATATTGTTACTAGTTGCCATCGGCATGCCGTCAGATGGGGGAATATTGTTACTTGTTGCCATCGGCATCCCGTGAGCTGGGGGAATATTGTTACTAGTTACCATCGGCATCCCGTCAGCTGGGGGAATATTGTTACTAGTTGCCATCGGCATACCGTCAGCTGGGGGAATATTGTTACCAGTTGCCATCGGCATCCCGTCAGCTGGGGGAATATTGTTACTAGTTGCCATCGGCATCCCGTCAGCTGGGGGAATATTGTTACTAGTTACCATCGGCATCCCGTCAGCTGGGGGAATATTGTTACCATCGGCATCCAGTCAGCTGGAGGAATAGTTTTACCATCGGCATCCCTTCAGCTGGAGGAATATTGTTACTAGTTGCCATCGGCATGCCGTCAGCTGGGGGAATATTGTTACTAGTTGCCATCGGCATGCCGTCAGATGGGGGAATATTGTTACTTGTTGCCATCGGCATCCCGTGAGCATGGGGGAATATTGTTACTAGTTACCATCGGCATCCCGTCAGCTGGGGGAATATTGTTACTAGTTACCATCGGCATCCCGTCAGCTGGGGGAATATTGTTACCATCGGCATCCAGTCAGCTGGAGGAATAGTTTTACCATCGGCATGCCGTCAGCTGGGGGAATAGTGTTACTAGTTGCCATCGGCATCCCGTCAGCTGGGGGAATATTGTTACTAGTTACCATCGGCATCCCGTCAGCAGGGCGAATATTGTTACTAGTTGCCATCGGCATGCCGTCAGCTGGGGGAATATTGTTACTAGTTGCCATCGGCATGCCGTCAGATGGGGGAATATTGTTACTTGTTGCCATCGGCATCCCGTGAGCTGGGGGAATATTGTTACTAGTTACCATCGGCATCCCGTCAGCTGGGGGAATATTGTTACTAGTTGCCATCGGCATACCGTCAGCTGGGGGAATATTGTTACTAGTTGCCATCGGCATCTCATCAGCTGGGGGAATATTGTTACCATCGGCATCCCCTCAGCTGGAGGAATAGTGTTACCATCGGCATCCCGTCAGCTGGAGGAATAGTGTTACCATCGGCATCCCGTCAGCTGGGGGAATAGTGTTACTAGTTGCCATCGGCATGCCGTCAGCTGGGGGAATAGTGTTACTAGTTGCCATCGGCATCCCGTCAGCTGGGGGAATATTGTTACTAGTTACCATCGGCATCCTGTCAGCTGGGGGAATATTGTTACTAGTTGCCATCGGCGGCATCCCGTCAGCTGGGGGAATATTGTTACTAGTTACCATCGGCATCCCGTCAACTGGGGGAATATTGCTACTAGTTGCCATCGGCATCTCGTCAGCTGGGGGAATATTGTTACCATCGGCATCCCCTCAGCTGGAGGAATAGTGTTACCGTCGGCATCCTGTCAGCTGGGGGAATAGTGTTACTAGTTATCATCGGCATCCCGTCAGCTGGGGGAATAGTGTTACTAGTTACCATCGGCATCCCGTCAGCTGGGGGAATATTGTTACTAGTTGCCATCGGCATCCCGTCAGCTGGGGGAATAGAGTTACTAGTTACCATCGGCATCCCGTCAGCTGGGGGAATATTGTTACTAGTTGCCATCGGCATCCCGTCAGCTGGGGGAATATTGTTACCATCAGCATCCCGTAAGCTGGAGGAATAGTGTTACCATCTGCATCCCGTCAGCTGGGAGAATATTGTTACTAGTTGCCATCGGCATCCCGTCAGCTGGGGGAATATTGTTACTAGTTACCATCGGCATCCCGTCAGCTGGGGGAATATTGTTACCATCGGCATCCCGTCAGCTGGAGGAATAGTTTTACCATCGGCATCCCGTCAGCTGGAGGAATAGTGTTACTAGTTGCCATCGGCATGCCGTCAGCTGGGGGAATATTGTTACTAGTTGCCATCGGCATGCCGTCAGATGGGGGAATATTGTTACTAGTTGCCATCGGCATCCCGTCAGCTGGGAGAATATTGTTACTAGTTGCCATCGGCATCCCGTCAGCTGGGGGAAGATTGTTACAGTTGCTATCGGCATCCCGTCAGCTGGGGGAATATTGTTACCATCGGCATCCCGTCAGCTGGGGGAATAGTGTTACCATCGGCATCCCGTCAGCTTGGAGAATATTGTTACTAGTTGCCATCGGCATTCCGTCAGCTGGGGGAATATTGTTACTAGTTACCATCGGCATCCCGTCAGCTGGGGGAATATTGTTACCATTGGCATCCAGTCAGCTGGAGGAATAGTTTTACCATCGGCATCCTGTCAGCTGGAGGAATAGTGTTACTAGTTGCCATCGGCATGCCGTCAGCTGGGGGAATATTGTTACTAGTTGCCATCGGCATGCCGTCAGATGGGGGAATATTGTTACTTGTTGCCATCGGCATCCCGTGAGCTGGGGGAATATTGTTACTAGTTGCCATCGGCATGCCGTCAGATGGGGGAATATTGTTACTAGTTGCCATCGGCATCCCGTCAGCTGGGGGAATATTGTTACTAGTTACCATCGGCATCAAGTCAGCTGGGGGAATATTGCTACTAGTTGCCATCGGCATCTCGTCAGCTGGGGGAATATTGTTACCATCGGCATCCCCTCAGCTGGAGCAATAGTGTTACCATCGGCATCCCGTCAGCTGGGGGAATAGTGTTACTAGTTACCATCGGCATCCCGTCAGCTGGGGGAATAGTGTTACTAGTTACCATCGGCATCCCGTCAGCAGGGGGAATATTGTTACTAGTTGCCATCGGCATCTCGTCAGCTGGGGGAATATTGTTACCATCGGCATCCCGTAAGCTGGAGGAATAGTGTTACCATCGGCATCCCGTCAGCTGGGAGAATATTGTTACTAGTTGCCATCGGCATCCCGTCAGCTGGGGGAATATTGTTACTAGTTACCATCGGCATCCCGTCAGCTGGGGGAATATTGTTACCATCGGCATCCCGTCAGCTGGAGGAATAGTTTTACCATCGGCATGCCGTCAGCTGGAGGAATAGTGTTACTAGTTGCCATCGGCATGCCGTCAGATGGGGGAATATTGTTACTAGTTGCCATCGGCATGCCGTCAGATGGTGGAATAATGTTACTAGTTGCCATCGGCATCCCTTCAGCTGGGGGAATATTGTTACTAGTTACCATCGGCATCCCGTCAGCTGGGGGAATATTGTTACTAGTTGCCATCGGCATCTCATCAGCTGGGGGAATATTGTTACCATCGGCATCCCCTCAGCTGGAGGAATAGTGTTACCATCGGCATCCCGTCAGCTGGAGGAATAGTGTTACCATCGGCATCCCGTCAGCTGGAGGAATAGTGTTACCATCGGCATCCCGTCAGCTGGGGGAATAGTGTTACTAGTTGCCATCGGCATGCCGTCAGCTGGGGGAATAGTGTTACTAGTTGCCATAGGCATCCCGTCAGCTGGGGGAATAGTGTTACTAGTTGCCATCGGCATGCCGTCAGCTGGGGGAATAGTGTTACTAGTTGCCATCGGCATCCCGTCAGCTGGGGGAATATTGTTACTAGTTACCATCGGCATCCCGTCAGCTGGGGGAATATTGTTACTAGTTACAATCGGCATCCCGTCAGCTGGGGGAATTTTGTTACTAGTTGCCATCGGCATCCCGTCAGCTGGGGGAATATAGTTACTAGTTGCCATCGGCATCCCGTCAGCTGGGGGAATAGAGTTACTAGTTACCATCGGCATCCCATCAGCTGGGGGAATACTGTTACCATCGGCATCCCGTCAGCTGGGGGAATAGTGTTACTAGTTGCCATCGGCCTTCCGTCAGCTGGGGGATTATTGTTACTAGTTGCCATTGGCATTCCCGTCAGCTGGGGGAATATTGTCACTAGTTGCCATCGGCATCCCGTCAGCTGGGGGAAGATTGTTACAGTTGCTATCGGCATCCCGTCAGCTGGGGGAATATTGTTACCATCGGCATCCTGTCAGCTGGGGGAATAGTGTTACCATCGGCATCCCGTCAGCTTGGAGAATATTGTTACTAGTTGACATCGGCATTCCGTCAGCTGGGGGAATATTGTTACTAGTTACCATCGGCATCCCGTCAGCTGGGGGAATATTGTTACCATCGGCATCCAGTCAGCTGGAGGAATAGTTTTACCATCGGCATCCCGTCAGCTGGAGGAATAGTGTTACTAGTTGCCATCGGCATGCCGTCAGATGGGGGAATATTGTTACTTGTTGCCATCGGCATCCCGTGAGCTGGGGGAATATTGTTACTAGTTACCATCGGCATCCCGTCAGCTGGGGGAATATTGTTACTAGTTGCCATCGGCATACCGTCTGCTGGGGGAATATTGTTACTAGTTGCCATCGGCATCTCATCAGCTGGGGGAATATTGTTACCATCGGCATCCCCTCAGCTGGAGGAATAGTGTTACCATCGGCATCCCGTCAGCTGGAGGAATAGTGTTACCATCGGCATCCCGTCAGCTGGGGGAATAGTGTTACTAGTTGCCATCGGCATGCCGTCAGCTGGGGGAATAGTGTTACTAGTTGCCATCGGCACCCCGTCAGCTGGGGGAATATTGTTACTAGTTACCATCGGCATCCTGTCAGCTGGGGGAATATTGTTACTAGTTGCCATCGGCGGCATCCCGTCAGCTGGGGGAATATTGTTACTAGTTACCATCGGCATCCCGTCAACTGGGGGAATATTGTTACTAGTTGCCATCGGCATCTCGTCAGCTGGGGGAATATTGTTACCATCGGCATCCCCTCAGCTGGAGGAATAGTGTTACCGTCGGCATCCTGTCAGCTGGGGGAATAGTGTTACTAGTTACCATCGGCATCCCGTCAGCTGGGGGAATAGTGTTACTAGTTACCATCGGCATCCCGTCAGCTGGGGGAATATTGTTACTAGTTGCCATCGGCATCCCGTCAGCTGGGGGAATAGAGTTACTAGTTACCATCGGCATCCCGTCAGCTGGGGGAATATTGTTACTAGTTGCCATCGGCATCCCGTCAGCTGGGGGAATATTGTTACCATCAGCATCCCGTAAGCTGGAGGAATAGTGTTACCATCTGCATCCCGTCAGCTGGGAGAATATTGTTACTAGTTGCCATCGGCATCCCGTCAGCTGGGGGAATATTGTTACTAGTTACCATCGGCATCCCGTCAGCTGGGGGAATATTGTTACCATCGGCATCCCGTCAGCTGGAGGAATAGTTTTACCATCGGCATCCGATCAGCTGGAGGAATAGTGTTACTAGTTGCCATCGGCATGCCGTCAGCTGGGGGAATATTGTTACTAGTTGCCATCGGCATGCCGTCAGATGGGGGAATATTGTTACTAGTTGCCATCGGCATCCCGTCAGCTGGGGGAATATTGTTACTAGTTAACATAGGCATCCCGTCAGCAGGGGGAATATTGCTACTAGTTGCCATCGGCATCTCGTCAGCTGGGGGAATATTGTTACCATCGGCATCCCCTCAGCTGGAGCAATAGTGTTACCATCGGCATCCCGTCAGCTGGGGGAATAGTGTTACTAGTTACCATCGGCATCCCGTCAGCTGGGGGAATAGTGTTACTAGTTACCATCGGCATCCCGTCAGCAGGGGGAATATTGTTACTAGTTGCCATCGGCATCTCGTCAGCTGGGGGAATATTGTTACCATCGGCATCCCGTAAGCTGGAGGAATAGTGTTACCATCGGCATCCCGTCAGCTGGGAGAATATTGTTACTAGTTGCCATCGGCATCCCGTCAGCTGGGGGAATATTGTTACTAGTTACCATCGGCATCCCGTCAGCTGGGGGAATATTGTTACCATCGGCATCCCGTCAGCTGGAGGAATAGTTTTACCATCGGCATCCCGTCAGCTGGAGGAATAGTGTTACTAGTTGCCATCGGCATGCCGTCAGATGGGGGAATATTGTTACTAGTTGCCATCGGCATGCCGTCAGATGGTGGAATATTGTTACTAGTTGCCATCGGCATCCCGTCAGCTGGGTAATATTGTTACTAGTTACCATCGGCATCCCGTCAGCTGGGGGAATATTGTTACTAGTTGCCATCGGCATCTCATCAGCTGGGGGAATATTGTTACCATCGGCATCCCCTCAGCTGGAGGAATAGTGTTACCATCGGCATCCCGTCAGCTGGAGGAATAGTGTTACCATCGGCATCCCGTCAGCTGGGGGAATAGTGTTACTAGTTGCCATCGGCATGCCGTCAGCTGGGGGAATAGTGTTACTAGTTGCCATAGGCATCCCGTCAGCTGGGGGAATAGTGTTACTAGTTGCCATCGGCATGCCGTCAGCTGGGGGAATAGTGTTACTAGTTGCCATCGGCATCCCGTCAGATGGGGGAATAGTGTTACTTGTTACCATCGGCATCCCGTCAGCAGGGGGAATATTGTTACTAGTTGCCATCGGCATCCCGTCAGCTGGGGGAATATTGTTACTAGTTACCATCGGCATCCCGTCAGCTGGGGGAATTTTGTTACTAGTTGCCATCGGCATACCGTCAGCTGGGGGAATATAGTTACTAGTTGCCATCGGCATCCCGTCAGCTGGGGGAATAGAGTTACTAGTTACCATCGGCATCCCATCAGCTGGGGGAATACTGTTACCATCGGCATCCCGTCAGCTGGGGGAATAGTGTTACTAGTTGCCATCGGCCTTCCGTCAGCTGGGGGATTATTGTTACTAGTTGCCATTGGCATTCCCGTCAGCTGGGGGAATATTGTCACTAGTTGCCATCGGCATCCCGTCAGCTGGGGGAAGATTGTTACCATCGGCATCCTGTCAGCTGGGTGAATAGTGTTACCATCGGCATCCCGTCAGCTTGGAGAATATTGTTACTAGTTGCCATCGGCATTCCGTCAGCTGGGGGAATATTGTTACTAGTTACCATTGGCATCCCGTCAGCTGGGGGAATATTGTTACCATCGGCATCCAGTCAGCTGGAGGAATAGTTTTACCATCGGCATCCCGTCAGCTGGAGGAATAGTGTTACTAGTTGCCATCGGCATGCCGTCAGCTGGGGGAATATTGTTACTAGTTGCCATCGGCATGCCGTCAGATGGGGGAATATTGTTACTTGTTGCCATCGGCATCCCGTGAGCTGGGGGAATATTGTTACTAGTTACCATCGGCATCCCGTCAGCTGGGGGAATATTGTTACTAGTTGCCATCGGCATACCGTCAGCTTGGGGAATATTGTTACTAGTTGCCATCGGCATCTCATCAGCTGGGGGAATATTGTTACCATCGGCATCCCCTCAGCTGGAGGAATAGTGTTACCATCGGCATCCCGTCAGCTGGAGGAATAGTGTTACCATCGGCATCCCGTCAGCTGGGGGAATAGTGTTACTAGTTGCCATCGGCATGCCGTCAGCTGGGGGAATAGTGTTACTAGTTGCCATCGGCATCCCGTCAGCTGGGGGAATATTGTTACTAGTTACCATCGGCATCCTGTCAGCTGGGGGAATATTGTTACTAGTTGCCATCGGCGGCATCCCGTCAACTGGGGGAATATTGTTACTAGTTACCATCGGCATCCCGTCAACTGGGGGAATATTGCTACTAGTTGCCATCGGCATCTCGTCAGCTGGGGGAATATTGTTACCATCGGCATCCCCTCAGCTGGAGGAATAGTGTTACCGTCGGCATCCTGTCAGCTGGGGGAATAGTGTTACTAGTTACCATCGGCATCCCGTCAGCTGGGGGAATAGTGTTACTAGTTACCATCGGCATCCCGTCAGCTGGGGGAATATTGTTACTAGTTGCCATCGGCATCCCGTCAGCTGGGGGAATAGAGTTACTAGTTACCATCGGCATCCCGTCAGCTGGGGGAATATTGTTACTAGTTGCCATCGGCATCCCGTCAGCTGGGGGAATATTGTTACCATCAGCATCCCGTAAGCTGGAGGAATAGTGTTAACATCTGCATCCCGTCAGCTGGGAGAATATTGTTACTAGTTGCCATCGGCATCCCGTCAGCTGGGGGAATATTGTTACTAGTTACCATCGGCATCCCGTCAGCTGGGGGAATATTGTTACCATCGGCATCCCGTCAGCTGGAGGAATAGTTTTACCATCGGCATCCCGTCAGCTGGAGGAATAGTGTTGCTAGTTGCCATCGGCATGCCGTCAGCTGGGGGAATATTGTTACTAGTTGCCATCGGCATGCCGTCAGATGGGGGAATATTGTTACTAGTTGCCATCGGCATCCCGTCAGCTGGGGGAATATTGTTACTAGTTACCATAGGCATCCCGTCAGCTGGGGGAATATTGCTACTAGTTGCCATCGGCATCTCGTCAGCTGGGGGAATATTGTTACCATCGGCATCCCCTCAGCTGGAGCAATATTGTTACCATCGGCATCCCGTCAGCTGGGGGAATAGTGTTACTAGTTACCATCGGCATCCCGTCAGCTGGGGGAATAGTGTTACTAGTTACCATCGGCATCCCGTCAGCAGGGGGAATATTGTTACTAGTTGCCATCGGCATCTCGTCAGCTGGGGGAATATTGTTACCATCGGCATCCCGTAAGCTGGAGGAATAGTGTTACCATCGGCATCCCGTCAGCTGGGAGAATATTGTTACTAGTTGCCATCGGCATCCCGTCAGCTGGGGGAATATTGTTACTAGTTACCATCGGCATCCCGTCAGCTGGGGGAATATTGTTACCATCGGCATCCCGTCAGCTGGAGGAATAGTTTTACCATCGGCATCCCGTCAGCTGGAGGAATAGTGTTACTAGTTGCCATCGGCATGCCGTCAGATGGGGGAATATTGTTACTAGTTGCCATCGGCATGCCGTCAGATGGTGGAATATTGTTACTAGTTGCCATCGGCATCCCGTCAGCTGGGGGAATATTGTTACTAGTTACCATCGGCATCCCGTCAGCTGGGGGAATATTGTTACTAGTTGCCATCGGCATCCCGTCAGCTGGGGTAATAGTGTTACAGTTGCTATCGGCATCCCGTCAGCTGGGGGAATATTGTTACCATCGGCATCCCGTCAGCTGGGGGAATAGTGTTACCATCGGCATCCCGTCAGCTTGGAGAATATTGTTACTAGTTGCCATCGGCATTCCGTCAGCTGGGGGAATATTGTTACTAGTTACCATCGGCATCCCGTCAGCTGGGGGAATATTGTTACCATCGGCATCCAGTCAGCTGGAGGAATAGTTTTACCATCGGCATCCCGTCAGCTGGAGGAATAGTGTTACTAGTTGCCATCGGCATGCCGTCAGCTGGGGGAATATTGTTACTAGTTGCCATCGGCATGCCGTCAGATGGGGGAATATTGTTACTTGTTGCCATCGGCATCCCGTGAGCTGGGGGAATATTGTTACTAGTTGCCATCGGCATGCCGTCAGATGGGGGAATATTGTTACTAGTTGCCATCGGCATCCCGTCAGCTGGGGGAATATTGTTACTAGTTACCATCGGCATCAAGTCAGCTGGGGGAATATTGCTACTAGTTACCATCGGCATCTCGTCAGCTGGGGGAATATTGTTACCATCGGCATCCCCTCAGCTGGAGCAATAGTGTTACCATCGGCATCCCGTCAGCTGGGGGAATAGTGTTACTAGTTACCATCGGCATCCCGTCAGCTGGGGGAATAGTGTTACTAGTTACCATCGGCATCCCGTCAGCAGGGGGAATATTGTTACTAGTTGCCATCGGCATCTCGTCAGCTGGGGGAATATTGTTACCATCGGCATCCCGTAAGCTGGAGGAATAGTGTTACCATCGGCATCCCGTCAGCTGGGAGAATATTGTTACTAGTTGCCATCGGCATCCCGTCAGCTGGGGGAATATTGTTACTAGTTACCATCGGCATCCCGTCAGCTGGGGGAATATTGTTACCATCGGCATCCCGTCAGCTGGAGGAATAGTTTTACCATCGGCATCCCGTCAGCTGGAGGAATAGTGTTACTAGTTGCCATCGGCATGCCGTCAGATGGGGGAATATTGTTACTAGTTACCATCGGCATCCCGTCAGCAGGGGGAATATTGTTACTAGTTGCCATCGGCATCTCGTCAGCTGGGGGAATATTGTTACCATCGGCATCCCGTAAGCTGGAGGAATAGTGTTACCATCGGCATCCCGTCAGCTGGGAGAATATTGTTACTAGTTGCCATCGGCATCCCGTCAGCTGGGGGAATATTGTTACTAGTTACCATCGGCATCCCATCAGCTGGGGGAATATTGTTACTAGTTGCCATCGGCATCCCGTCAGCTGGGGGAATATTGTTACTAGTTACCATCGGCATCCCGTCAGCTGGGGGAATATTGTTACTAGTTGCCATCGGCATCCCGTCAGCTGGGGGAATAGTGTTACAGTTGCTATCGGCATCCCGTCAGCTGGGGGAATATTGTTACCATCGGCATCCCGTCAGCTGGGGGAATAGTGTTACCATCGGCATCCCGTCAGCTTGGAGAATATTGTTACTAGTTGCCATCGGCATTCCGTCAGCTGGGGGAATATTGTTACTAGTTACCATCGGCATCCCGTCAGCTGGGGGAATATTGTTACCATCGGCATCCAGTCAGCTGGAGGAATAGTTTTACCATCGGCATCCCGTCAGCTGGAGGAATAGTGTTACTAGTTGCCATCGGCATGCCGTCAGCTGGGGGAATATTGTTACTAGTTGCCATCGGCATGCCGTCAGATGGGGGAATATTGTTACTTGTTGCCATCGGCATCCCGTGAGCTGGGGGAATATTGTTACTAGTTGCCATCGGCATGCCGTCAGATGGGGGAATATTGTTACTAGTTGCCATCGGCATCCCGTCAGCTGGGGGAATATTGTTACTAGTTACCATCGGCATCAAGTCAGCTGGGGGAATATTGCTACTAGTTACCATCGGCATCTCGTCAGCTGGGGGAATATTGTTACCATCGGCATCCCCTCAGCTGGAGCAATAGTGTTACCATCGGCATCCCGTCAGCTGGGGGAATAGTGTTACTAGTTACCATCGGCATCCCGTCAGCTGGGGGAATAGTGTTACTAGTTACCATCGGCATCCCGTCAGCAGGGGGAATATTGTTACTAGTTGCCATCGGCATCTCGTCAGCTGGGGGAATATTGTTACCATCGGCATCCCGTAAGCTGGAGGAATAGTGTTACCATCGGCATCCCGTCAGCTGGGAGAATATTGTTACTAGTTGCCATCGGCATCCCGTCAGCTGGGGGAATATTGTTACTAGTTACCATCGGCATCCCGTCAGCTGGGGGAATATTGTTACCATCGGCATCCCGTCAGCTGGAGGAATAGTTTTACCATCGGCATCCCGTCAGCTGGAGGAATAGTGTTACTAGTTGCCATCGGCATGCCGTCAGATGGGGGAATATTGTTACTAGTTACCATCGGCATCCCGTCAGCAGGGGGAATATTGTTACTAGTTGCCATCGGCATCTCGTCAGCTGGGGGAATATTGTTACCATCGGCATCCCGTAAGCTGGAGGAATAGTGTTACCATCGGCATCCCGTCAGCTGGGAGAATATTGTTACTAGTTGCCATCGGCATCCCGTCAGCTGGGGGAATATTGTTACTAGTTACCATCGGCATCCCGTCAGCTGGGGGAATATTGTTACCATCGGCATCCCGTCAGCTGGAGGAATAGTTTTACCATCGGCATCCCGTCAGCTGGAGGAATAGTGTTACTAGTTGCCATCGGCATGCCGTCAGATGGGGGAATATTGTTACTAGTTGCCATCGGCATGCCGTCAGATGGTGGAATATTGTTACTAGTTGCCATCGGCATCCCGTCAGCTGGGGGAATATTGTTACTAGTTACCATCGGCATCCCGTCAGCTGGGGGAATATTGTTACTAGTTGCCATCGGCATCCCGTCAGCTGGGGGAATAGTGTTACAGTTGCTATCGGCATCCCGTCAGCTGGGGGAATATTGTTACTAGTTACCATCGGCATCCTGTCAGCTGGGGGAATATTGTTACTAGTTGCCATCGGCGGCATCCCGTCAGCTGGGGGAATATTGTTACTAGTTACCATCGGCATCCCGTCAACTGGGGGAATATTGCTACTAGTTGCCATCGGCATCTCGTCAGCTGGGGGAATATTGTTACCATCGGCATCCCCTCAGCTGGAGGAATAGTGTTACCGTCGGCATCCTGTCAGCTGGGGGAATAGTGTTACTAGTTACCATCGGCATCCCGTCAGCTGGGGGAATAGTGTTACTAGTTACCATCGGCATCCCGTCAGCTGGGGGAATATTGTTACTAGTTGCCATCGGCATCCCGTCAGCTGGGGGAATAGAGTTACTACTTACCATCGGCATCCCGTCAGCTGGGGGAATATTGTTACTAGTTGCCATCGGCATCCCGTCAGCTGGGGGAATATTGTTACCATCAGCATCCCGTAAGCTGGAGGAATAGTGTTACCATCTGCATCCCGTCAGCTGGGAGAATATTGTTACTAGTTGCCATCGGCATCCCGTCAGCTGGGGGAATATTGTTACTAGTTACCATCGGCATCCCGTCAGCTGGGGGAATATTGTTACCATCGGCATCCCGTCAGCTGGAGGAATAGTTTTACCATCGGCATCCCGTCAGCTGGAGGAATAGTGTTACTAGTTGCCATCGGCATGCCGTCAGCTGGGGGAATATTGTTACTAGTTGCCATCGGCATGCCGTCAGATGGGGGAATATTGTTACTAGTTGCCATCGGCATCCCGTCAGCTGGGGGAATATTGTTACTAGTTACCATAGGCATCCCGTCAGCTGGGGGAATATTGCTACTAGTTGCCATCGGCATCTCGTCAGCTGGGGGAATATTGTTACCATCGGCATCCCCTCAGCTGGAGCAATAGTGTTACCATCGGCATCCCGTCAGCTGGGGGAATAGTGTTACTAGTTACCATCGGCATCCCGTCAGCTGGGGGAATAGTGTTACTAGTTACCATCGGCATCCCGTCAGCAGGGGGAATATTGTTACTAGTTGCCATCGGCATCTCGTCAGCTGGGGGAATATTGTTACCATCGGCATCCCGTAAGCTGGAGGAATAGTGTTACCATCGGCATCCCGTCAGCTGGGAGAATATTGTTACTAGTTGCCATCGGCATCCCGTCAGCTGGGGGAATATTGTTACTAGTTATCATCGGCATCCCGTCAGCTGGGGGAATATTGTTACCATCGGCATCCCGTCAGCTGGAGGAATAGTTTTACCATCGGCATCCCGTCAGCTGGAGGAATAGTGTTACTAGTTGCCATCGGCATGCCGTCAGATGGGGGAATATTGTTACTAGTTGCCATCGGCATGCCGTCAGATGGTGGAATATTGTTACTAGTTGCCATCGGCATCCCGTCAGCTGGGTAATATTGTTACTAGTTACCATCGGCATCCCGTCAGCTGGGGGAATATTGTTACTAGTTGCCATCGGCATCTCATCAGCTGGGGGAATATTGTTACCATCGGCATCCCCTCAGCTGGAGGAATAGTGTTACCATCGGCATCCCGTCAGCTGGAGGAATAGTGTTACCATCGGCATCCCGTCAGCTGGGGGAATAGTGTTACTAGTTGCCATCGGCATGCCGTCAGCTGGGGGAATAGTGTTACTAGTTGCCATAGGCATCCCGTCAGCTGGGGGAATAGTGTTACTAGTTGCCATCGGCATGCCGTCAGCTGGGGGAATAGTGTTACTAGTTGCCATCGGCATCCCGTCAGCTGGGGGAATAGTGTTACTTGTTACCATCGGCATCCCGTCAGCGGGGGGAATATTGTTACTAGTTGCCATCGGCATCCCGTCAGCTGGGGGAATATTGTTACTAGTTACCATCGGCATCCCGTCAGCTGGGGGAATTTTGTTACTAGTTGCCATCGGCATCCCGTCAGCTGGGGGAATATAGTTACTAGTTGCCATCGGCATCCCGTCAGCTGGGGGAATAGAGTTACTAGTTACCATCGGCATCCCATCAGCTGGGGGAATACTGTTACCATCGGCATCCCGTCAGCTGGGGGAATAGTGTTACTAGTTGCCATCGGCCTTCCGTCAGCTGGGGGATTATTGTTACTAGTTGCCATTGGCATTCCCGTCAGCTGGGGGAATATTGTCACTAGTTGCCATCGGCATCCCGTCAGCTGGGGGAAGATTGTTACCATCGGCATCCTGTCAGCTGGGGGAATAGTGTTACCATCGGCATCCCGTCAGCTTGGAGAATATTGTTACTAGTTGCCATCGGCATTCCGTCAGCTGGGGGAATATTGTTACTAGTTACCATCGGCATCCCGTCAGCTGGGGGAATATTGTTACCATCGGCATCCAGTCAGCTGGAGGAATAGTTTTACCATCGGCATCCCGTCAGCTGGAGGAATAGTGTTACTAGTTGCCATCGGCATGCCGTCAGCTGGGGGAATATTGTTACTAGTTGCCATCGGCATGCCGTCAGATGGGGGAATATTGTTACTTGTTGCCATCGGCATCCCGTGAGCTGGGGGAATATTGTTACTAGTTACCATCGGCATCCCGTCAGCTGGGGGAATATTGTTACTAGTTGCCATCGGCATACCGTCAGCTTGGGGAATATTGTTACTAGTTGCCATCGGCATCTCATCAGCTGGGGGAATATTGTTACCATCGGCATCCCCTCAGCTGGAGGAATAGTGTTACCATCGGCATCCCGTCAGCTGGAGGAATAGTGTTACCATCGGCATCCCGTCAGCTGGGGGAATAGTGTTACTAGTTGCCATCGGCATGCCGTCAGCTGGGGGAATAGTGTTACTAGTTGCCATCGGCATCCCGTCAGCTGGGGGAATATTGTTACTAGTTACCATCGGCATCCTGTCAGCTGGGGGAATATTGTTACTAGTTGCCATCGGCGGCATCCCGTCAGCTGGGGGAATATTGTTACTAGTTACCATCGGCATCCCGTCAACTGGGGGAATATTGCTACTAGTTGCCATCGGCATCTCGTCAGCTGGGGGAATATTGTTACCATCGGCATCCCCTCAGCTGGAGGAATAGTGTTACCGTCGGCATCCTGTCAGCTGGGGGAATAGTGTTACTAGTTACCATCGGCATCCCGTCAGCTGGGGGAATAGTGTTACTAGTTACCATCGGCATCCCGTCAGCTGGGGGAATATTGTTACTAGTTGCCATCGGCATCCCGTCAGCTGGGGGAATAGAGTTACTAGTTACCATCGGCATCCCGTCAGCTGGGGGAATATTGTTACTAGTTGCCATCGGCATCCCGTCAGCTGGGGGAATATTGTTACCATCAGCATCCCGTAAGCTGGAGGAATAGTGTTACCATCGGCATCCCGTCAGCTGGGAGAATATTGTTACTAGTTGCCATCGGCATCCCGTCAGCTGGGGGAATATTGTTACTAGTTACCATCGGCATCCCGTCAGCTGGGGGAATATTGTTACCATCGGCATCCCGTCAGCTGGAGGAATAGTTTTACCATCGGCATCCCGTCAGCTGGAGGAATAGTGTTGCTAGTTGCCATCGGCATGCCGTCAGCTGGGGGAATATTGTTACTAGTTGCCATCGGCATGCCGTCAGATGGGGGAATATTGTTACTAGTTGCCATCGGCATCCCGTCAGCTGGGGGAATATTGTTACTAGTTACCATAGGCATCCCGTCAGCTGGGGGAATATTGCTACTAGTTGCCATCGGCATCTCGTCAGCTGGGGGAATATTGTTACCATCGGCATCCCCTCAGCTGGAGCAATAGTGTTACCATCGGCATCCCGTCAGCTGGGGGAATAGTGTTACTAGTTACCATCGGCATCCCGTCAGCTGGGGGAATAGTGTTACTAGTTACCATCGGCATCCCGTCAGCAGGGGGAATATTGTTACTAGTTGCCATCGGCATCTCGTCAGCTGGGGCAATATTGTTACCATCGTCATCCCGTAAGCTGGAGGAATAGTGTTACCATCGGCATCCCGTCAGCTGGGAGAATATTGTTACTAGTTGCCATCGGCATCCCGTCAGCTGGGGGAATATTGTTACTAGTTACCATCGGCATCCCGTCAGCTGGGGGAATATTGTTACCATCGGCATCCCGTCAGCTGGAGGAATAGTTTTACCATCGGCATCCTGTCAGCTGGAGGAATAGTGTTACTAGTTGCCATCGGCATGCCGTCAGATGGGGGAATATTGTTACTAGTTGCCATCGGCATGCTGTCAGATGGTGGAATATTGTTACTAGTTGCCATCGGCATCCCGTCAGCTGGGGGAATATTGTTACTAGTTACCATCGGCATCCCGTCAGCTGGGGGAATATTGTTACTAGTTGCCATCGGCATCCCGTCAGCTGGGGGAATAGTGTTAATAGTTACCATCGGCATCCCGTCAGCTGGGGGAATATTGTTACTAGTTACCATCGGCATCCCGTCAGCTGGGGGAATAGTGTTACTAGTTACCATCGGCATCCCGTCAGCTGGGGGAATATTGTTACTAGTTGCCATCGGCATCCCGTCAGCTGGGGGAATATTGTTACCATCGGCATCCCGTCAGCTGGAGGAATAGTTTTACCATCGGCATCCCGTCAGCTGGAGGAATAGTGTTACTAGTTGCCATCGGTATGCCGTCAGATGGGGGAATATTGTTACTAGTTGCCATCGGCATGCCGTCAGATGGTGGAATATTGTTACTAGTTGCCATCGGCATCCCGTCAGCTGGGGGAATATTGTTACTAGTTACCATCGGCATCCCGTCAGCTGGGGGAATATTGTTACTAGTTACCATCGGCATCCCGTCAGCTGGGGGAATATTGATACTAGTTGTCATCGGCATCCCGTCAGCTGGGGGAATAGTGTTACTAGTTACCATCGGCATCCCGTCAGCTGGGGGAATATTGTTACTAGTTGCCATCGGCATCCCGTCAGCTGGGGGAATAGAGTTACTAGTTACCATCGGCATCCCGTCAGCTGGGGGAATATTGTTACTAGTTGCCATCGGCATCTCGTCAGCTGGGGGAATATTGTTACCATCGGCATCCCCTCAGCTGGAGGAATAGTGTTACCATCGGCATCCCGTCAGCTGGAGGAATAGTGTTACCATCGGCATCCCGTCAGCTGGGGGAATAGTGTTACTAGTTGCCATCGGCATGCCGTCAGCTGGGGGAATAGTGTTACTAGTTGCCATAGGCATCCCGTCAGCTGGGGGAATAGTGTTACTAGTTGCCATCGGCATGCCGTCAGCTGGGGGAATAGTGTTACTAGTTGCCATCGGCATGCCGTCAGCTGGGGGAATAGTGTTACTAGTTGCCATCGGCATCTCGTCAGCTGGGGGAATATTGTTACCATCGGCATCCCCTCATCTGGAGGAATAGTGTTACCATCGGCATCCCGTCAGCTGGAGGAATAGTGTTACCATCGGCATCCCGTCAGCTGGGGGAATAGTGTTACTAGTTGCCATCGGCATGCCGTCAGCTGGGGGAATAGTGTTACTAGTTGCCATCGGCATGCCGTCAGCTGGGGGAATATTGTTACTAGTTGCCATCGGCATCCCGTCAGCTGGGGGAATATTGTTACCATCGGCATCCCGTCAGCTGGAGGAATAGTTTTACCATCGGCATCCCGTCAGCTGGAGGAATAGTGTTACTAGTTGCCATCGGTATGCCGTCAGATGGGGGAATATTGTTACTAGTTGCCATCGGCATGCCGTCAGATGGTGGAATATTGTTACTAGTTGCCATCGGCATCCCGTCAGCTGGGGGAATATTGTTACTAGTTACCATCGGCATCCCGTCAGCTGGGGGAATATTGTTACTAGTTACCATCGGCATCCCGTCAGCTGGGGGAATATTGATACTAGTTGCCATCGGCATCCCGTCAGCTGGGGGAATAGTGTTACTAGTTACCATCGGCATCCCGTCAGCTGGGGGAATATTGTTACTAGTTGCCATCGGCATCCCGTCAGCTGGGGGAATAGAGTTACTAGTTACCATCGGCATCCCGTCAGCTGGGGGAATATTGTTACTAGTTGCCATCGGCATCTCGTCAGCTGGGGGAATATTGTTACCATCGGCATCCCCTCAGCTGGAGGAATAGTGTTACCATCGGCATCCCGTCAGCTGGAGGAATAGTGTTACCATCGGCATCCCGTCAGCTGGGGGAATAGTGTTACTAGTTGCCATCGGCATGCCGTCAGCTGGGGGAATAGTGTTACTAGTTGCCATAGGCATCCCGTCAGCTGGGGGAATAGTGTTACTAGTTGCCATCGGCATGCCGTCAGCTGGGGGAATAGTGTTACTAGTTGCCATCGGCATGCCGTCAGCTGGGGGAATAGTGTTACTAGTTGCCATCGGCATCTCGTCAGCTGGGGGAATATTGTTACCATCGGCATCCCCTCATCTGGAGGAATAGTGTTACCATCGGCATCCCGTCAGCTGGAGGAATAGTGTTACCATCGGCATCCCGTCAGCTGGGGGAATAGTGTTACTAGTTGCCATCGGCATGCCGTCAGCTGGGGGAATAGTGTTACTAGTTGCCATCGGCATGCCGTCAGCTGGGGGAATAGTGTTACTAGTTGCCATCGGCATGCCGTCAGCTGGGGGAATATTGTTACTAGTTACCATCGGCATCCTGTCAGCTGGGGGAATATTGTTACTAGTTGCCATCGGCGGCATCCCGTCAGCTGGGGGAATATTGTTACTAGTTACCATCGGCATCCCGTCAACTGGGGGAATATTGCTACTAGTTGCCATCGGCATCTCGTCAGCTGGGAGAATATTGTTACCATCGGCATCCCCTCAGCTGGAGGAATAGTGTTACCGTCGGCATCCTGTCAGCTGGGGGAACAGTGTTACTAGTTACCATCGGCATCCCGTCAGCTGGGGGAATAGAGTTACTAGTTACCATCGGCATCCTGTCAGCTGGGGGAATATTGTTACTAGTTGCCATCGGCATCCCGTCAGCTGGGGGAATATTGTTACCATCGGCATCCAGTCAGCTGGAGGAATAGTTTTACCATCGGCATCCCGTCAGCTGGAGGAATAGTGTTACTAGTTGCCATCGGCATGCCGTCAGCTGGGGGAATATTGTTACTAGTTGCCATCGGCATGCCGTCAGATGGGGGAAAATTGTTACTTGTTGCCATCGGCATCCCGTGAGCTGGGGGAATATTGTTACTAGTTACCATCGGCATCCCGTCAGCTGGGGGAATATTGTTAATAGTTGCCATCGGCATACCGTCAGCTGGGGGAATATTGTTACTAGTTGCCATCGGCATCTCATCAGCTGGGGGAATATTGTTACCATCGGCATCCCCTCAGCTGGAGGAATAGTGTTACCATCGGCATCCCGTCAGCTGGAGGAATAGTGTTACCATCGGCATCCCGTCAGCTGGGGGAATAGTGTTACTAGTTGCCATCGGCATGCCGTCAGCTGGGGGAATAGTGTTACTAGTTGCCATCGGCATCCCGTCAGCTGGGGGAATATTGTTACTAGTTACCATCGGCATCCTGTCAGCTGGGGGAATATTGTTACTAGTTGCCATCGGCGGCATCCCGTCAGCTGGGGGAATATTGTTACTAGTTACCATCGGCATCCCGTCAACTGGGGGAATATTGCTACTAGTTGCCATCGGCATCTCGTCAGCTGGGGGAATATTGTTACCATCGGCATCCCCTCAGCTGGAGGAATAGTGTTACCGTCGGCATCCTGTCAGCTGGGGGAATAGTGTTACTAGTTACCATCGGCATCCCGTCAGCTGGGGGAATAGAGTTACTAGTTACCATCGGCATCCTGTCAGCTGGGGGAATATTGTTACTAGTTGCCATCGGCATCCCGTCAGCTGGGGGAATATTGTTACCATCAGCATCCCGTAAGCTGGAGGAATAGTGTTACCATCTGCATCCCGTCAGCTGGGAGAATATTGTTACTAGTTGCCATCGGCATCCCGTCAGCTGGGGGAATATTGTTACTAGTTACCATAGGCATCCCGTCAGCTGGGGGAATATTGTTACCATCGGCATCCCGTCAGCTGGAGGAATAGTTTTACCATCGGCATCCCGTCAGCTGGAGGAATAGTGTTACTAGTTGCCATCGGCATGCCGTCAGCTGGGGGAATATTGTTACTAGTTGCCATCGGCATGCCGTCAGATGGGGGAATATTGTTACTAGTTGCCATCGGCATCCCGTCAGCTGGGGGAATATTGTTACTAGTTACCATCGGCATCACGTCAGCTGGGGGAATATTGTTACTAGTTGCCATCGGCATCCCGTCAGCTGGGGGAATATTGTTACTAGTTGCCATCGGCATCCCGTCAGCAGGGGGAATATTGTTACTAGTTGCCATCGGCATCCCGTCAGCAGGGGGAATATTGTTACTAGTTGCCATCGGCATCCCGTCAGCTGGGGGAATATTGTTAACATCGGCATCCCGTCAGCTGGAGGATTAGTTTTACCATCGGCATCCCGTCAGCTGGGGGAATTTTGATACCATCGGCATCTCATCAGCTGGGGGAATATTGTTACCATCGGCATCCCCTCAGCTGGAGGAATAGTGTTACCATCGGCATCCCGTCAGCTGGAGGAATAGTGTTACCATCGGCATCCCGTCAGCTGGGGGAATAGTGTTACTAGTTGCCATCGGCATCCGGTCAGCTGGGGGAATAGTGTTACTAGTTGCCATCGGCATGCCGTCAGCTGGGGGAATATTGTTACTAGTTGCCATCGGCATCCCGTCAGCTGGGGTAAGATTGTTACAGTTGCCATCGGCATCTCGTCAGCTGGGGGAATATTGTTACCATCGGCATCCCGTCAGCTGGGGGAATAGTGTTACCATCGGCATCCCGTCAGCTGGGAGAATATTGTTACTAGTTGCCATCGGCACCCCGTCAGCAGGGGGAATATTGTTACTAGTTGCCATCGGCATGCCGTCAGCTGGGGGAATAGTGTTACTAGTTGCCATCGGCATCCCGTCAGCTGGGGGAATAGTGTTACTAGTTGCCATCGGCATGCCGTCAGCTGGGGGAATAGTGTTACTAGTTGCCATCGGCTTCCCGTCAGCTGGGGGAATATTGTTACTAGTTACCATCGGCATCCCGTCAGCAGGGGGAATATTGTTACTAGTTGCCATCGGCATCCCGTCAGCTGGGGGAATATTGTTACTAGTTACCATCGGCATCCCGTCAGCTGGGGGAATATTGTTACCATCGGCATCCCGTCAGCTGGAGGAATAGTATTACCATCGGCATCCCGTCAGCTGGGGGAATAGTGTTACTAGTTACCATCGGCATCCCGTCAGCTGGGGGAATATTGTTACTAGTTGCCATCGGCATCCCGTCAGCTGGGGGAATATTGTTACTAGTTACTGTCGGCATCCCGTCAGCTGGGGGAATATTGTTGCTAGTTGCTATCGGCATCTCGTCAGCTGGGGGAATATTGTTACCATCGGCATCCCCTCAGCTGGAGGAATAGTGTTACCATCGGTATCCCGTCAGCTGGGAAAATATTGTTACTAGTTGCGATCGGCATCCCGTCAGCTGGGGGAATATTTTTACTAGTTGCCATCGGCATCTCGTCAGCTGGGGGAATATTGTTACCATCGGCATCCCCTCAGCTGGAGGAATAGTTTTACCAACGCCATCCCGTCAGCTGGAGGAATAGTGTTACCATCGGCATCCCGTCAGCTGGGGGAAGAGTGTTACTAGTTGCCATCGGCATGCCGTCAGCTGGGGAAGTGTTACTAGTTGCCATCGGCATCCCGTCAGCTGGGGGAATATTGTTAATAGTTGCCATCGGCATCCCATCAGCTGGGGGAATATAGTTACTGGTTGCCATCGGCATTCCCGTCAGCTGGGGGAATATTGTTACTAGTTGCCATCGGCATCCCGTCAGCTGGGGGAAGATTGTTACAGTTGCCATCGGCATCCCGTCAGCTGGGGGACTATTGTTACCATCGGCATCCCGTCAGCTGGGGGAATAGTGTCACAAGTTGCCATCGGCATCCCGTCAGCTGGGGGAAGATTGTTACTAGTTGCCATCGGCATCCCATCAGCTGGGGGAAGATTGTTACTAGTTACCATCGGCATCCCGTCAGCTGGGGGAATATTGTTACTAGTTACCATCGGCATCTCATCAGCTGGGGGAATATTGTTACCATCGGCATCCCGTCAGCCGGAGGAATAGTGTTACCAACGGCATTCCCGTCAGCTGGGGGAATAGTGTTACCATCGGCATCCCGTCAGCTGGAGGAATAGTGTTACCATCGGCATCTCATGAGCTGGGGGAATATTGTTACTAGTTACCATCGGCATCCCGTCAGCTGGGGGAATATTGCTACTAGTTACCATCGGCATCCCGTCAGCTGGGGGAATATTGTTACCATTGGCATCCCGTCAGCTGGAGGAATAGTGTTACTAGTTGCCATCGGCATCCCCTCAGCTGGGGGAATATTGTTACTAGTTACCATCGGCATCCCGTCAGCTGGGGGAATATTGTTACCATCGGCATGCCGTCAGCTGGGGGAATATTGTTGCCATCGGCATCCCGTCAGCTCGAGGAATAGTGTTACCATCGGCATCCCATCAGCTGGGGGAATAGTGTTACTAGTTGCCATCGGCATCCCGTCAGCTGGGGGAATATTGTTACTAGTTACCATCGGCATCCTGTCAGCTGGGGGAATATTGTTACTAGTTGCCATCGGCGGCATCCTGTCAGCTGGGGGAATATTGTTACTAGTTACCATCGGCATCCCGTCAGCTGGGGGAATATTGCTACTAGTTGCCATCGGCATCTCGTCAGCTGGGGGAATATTGTTACCATCGGCATCCCCTCAGCTGGAGGAATAGTGTTACCATCGGCATCCCGTCAGCTGGGGGAATAGTGTTACTAGTTACCATCGGCATCCCGTCAGCTGGGGGAATAGTGTTACTAGTTACCATCGGCATCCCGTCAGCAGGGGGAATATTGTTACTAGTTGCCATCGGCATCTCGTCAGCTGGGGGAATATTGTTACCATCGGCATCCCGTAAGCTGGAGGAATAGTGTTACCATCGGCATCCCGTCAGCTGGGAGAATATTGTTACTAGTTGCCATCGGCATCCCGTCAGCTGGGGGAATATTGTTACTAGTTACCATCGGCATCCCGTCAGCTGGGGGAATATTGTTACCATCGGCATCCCGTCAGCTGGAGGAATAGTTTTACCATCGGCATCCCGTCAGCTGGAGGAATAGTGTTACTAGATGCCATCGGCATGCCGTCAGATGGGGGAATATTGTTACTAGTTGCCATCGGCATGCCGTCAGATGGTGGAATATTGTTACTAGTTGCCATCGGCATCCCGTCAGCTGGGGGAATATTGTTACTAGTTACCATCGGCATCCCGTCAGCTGGGGGAATAGTTACTAGTTGCCATCGGCATCTCATCAGCTGGGGGAATATTGTTACCATCGGCATCCCCTCAGCTGGAGGAATAGTGTTACCATCGGCATCCCGTCAGCTGGAGGAATAGTGTTACCATCGGCATCCCGTCAGCTGGGGGAATAGTGTTACTAGTTGCCATCGGCATGCCGTCAGCTGGGGGAATAGTGTTACTAGTTGCCATAGGCATCCCGTCAGCTGGGGGAATAGTGTTACTAGTTGCCATCGGCATGCCGTCAGCTGGGGGAATAGTGTTACTAGTTGCCACCGGCATCCCGTCAGCTGGGGGAATATTGTTACTAGTTACCATCGGCATCCCGTCAGCTGGGGGAATATTGTTACTAGTTACCATCGGCATCCCGTCAGCTGGGGGAATATTGTTACTAGTTGCCATCGGCATCCCGTCAGCTGGGGGAAGAGAGTTACTAGTTACCATCGGCATCCCGTCAGCTGGGGGAATAGTGTTACCATCGGCATCCCGTCAGCTGGGGGAATAGTGTTACTAGTTGCCATCGGCCTTCCGTCAGCTGGGGGAATATTGTTACTAGTTGCCATCGGCATGCCGTCAGCTGGGGGAATATTGTTACTAGTTGCCATCGGCATGCCGTCAGCTGGGGGAATAGTCTTACTAGTTGCCATCGGCATCCGGTCAGCTGGGGGAATAGTGTTACTAGTTGCCATCGGCATGCCGTCAGCTGGGGGAATAGTGTTACTAGTTGCCATCGGCATCCCGTCAGCTGGGGGAATATTGTTACTAGTTACCATCGGCATCCCGTCAGCAGGGGGAATATTGTTACTAGTTGCCATCGGCATCCCGTCAGCTGGGGGAATATTGTTACCATCGGCATCCCGTCAGCTGGAGGAATAGTTTTACCATCGGCATCCCGTCAGCTGGGGGAATTTTGTTACTAGTTGCCATCGGCATCCCGTCAGCTGGGGGAATATTGTTACCATCGGCATCCCGTCAGCTGGGGGAATAGTGTTACCATCGGCATCCCGTCAGCTGGGAGAATATTGTTACTAGTTGCCATCGGCATTCCGTCAGCTGGGGGAATATTGTTACTAGTTACCATCGGCATCCCGTCAGCTGGGGGAATATTGTTACCATCGGCATCCAGTCAGCTGGAGGAATAGTTTTACCATCGGCATCCCGTCAGCTGGAGGAATAGTGTTACTAGTTGCCATCGGCATGCCGTCAGCTGGGGGAATATTGTTACTAGTTGCCATCGGCATGCCGTCAGCTGGAGGAATAGTGTTACTAGTTGCCATCGGCATCCTGTCAGCTGGGGGAATATTGTTACTAGTTGCCATCGGCGGCATCCCGTCAGCTGGGGGAATATTGTTACTAGTTACCATTGGCATCCCGTCAGCTGGGGGAATAGTGTTACTAGTTGCCATCGGCATGCCGTCAGCTGGGGGAATAGTGTTACTAGTTGCCATCGGCATCCCGTCAGCTGGAGGAATAGTGTTACTAGTTGCCATCGGCATCGTCAGCTGGGGGAATATTGTTACCATCAGCATCCCGTAAGCTGGAGGAATAGTGTTACCATCTGCATCCCGTCAGCTGGGAGAATATTGTTACTAGTTGCCATCGGCATGCCGTCAGCTGGGGGAATAGTGTTACTAGTTGCCATCGGCATCCCGTCAGCTGGGGGAATATTGTTACTAGTTACCATCGGCATCCCGTCAGCAGGGGGAATATTGTTACTAGTTGCCATCGGCATCCCGTCAGCTGGGGGAATATTGTTACCATCGGCATCCCATCAGCTGGAGGAATAGTTTTACCATCGGCATCCCGTCAGCTGGGGGAATTTTGTTACTAGTTGCCATCGGCATCCCGTCAGCTGGGGAAATATTGTTACTAGTTGCCATCGGCATCCCGTCAGCTGGGGGAATAGAGTTACTAGTTACCATCGGCATCCCGTCAGCTGGGGGAATAGTGTTACCATCGGCATCCCGTCAGCTGGGGGAATATTGTTACTAGTTGCCATCGGCATTCCCGTCAGCTGGGGGAATATTGTTACTAGTTGCCATCGGCATCCCGTCAGCTGGGGGAAGATTGTTACAGTTGCCATCGGCATCTCGTCAGCTGGGGGAATATTGTTACCATCGGCATCCCGTCAGCTGGGGGAATAGTGTTACCATCGGCATCCCGTCAGCTGGGAGAATATTGTTACTAGTTGCCATCGGCATCCCGTCAGCTGGGGGAATATTGTTACTAGTTACCATCGGCATCCCGTCAGCTGGGGGAATATTGTTACCATCGGCATCCCGTCAGCTGGAGGAATAGTTTTACCATCTTCATCCCGTCAGCTGGAGGAATATTGTTACTAGTTGCCATCGGCATCCCGTCAGCTGGGGGAAGATTGTTACTAGTTGCCATCGGCATCCCGTCAGCTGGGGGAAGATTGTTACTAGTTGCCATCGGCATCCCGTCAGCTGGGGGAAGATTGTTACTAGTTGCCATCGGCATCCCGTCAGCTGGGGGAAGATTGTTACTAGTTGCCATCGGCATCCCGTCAGCTGGGGGAAGATTGTTACTAGTTGCCATCGGCATCCCGTCAGCTGGGGGAATATTGTTACTAGTTGCCATCGGCATCCCGTCAGCTGGGGGAAGATTGTTACTAGTTGCCATCGGCATCCCGTCAGCTGGGGAAGATTGTTACTAGTTGCCATCGGCATCCCGTCAGCTGGGGGAAGATTGTTACTAGTTGTCATCGGCATCCCGTCAGCTGGGGGAAGATTGTTACTAGTTGCCATCGGCATCCCGTCAGCTGGGGGAATAGTGTTACTAGTTGCCATCGGCATCCCGTCAGCTGGGGGAATAGTGTTACTAGTTGCCATCGGCATCCCGTCAGCTGGGGAATATTGTTACTAGTTGCCATCGGCATCCCATCAGCTGGGGGAATATTGTTACTAGTTGCCATCGGCATCCCGTGAGCTGGTGGTATATTGTTACTAGTTGCCATCAGCATCCCGTCAGCTGGGGGAATATTGTTACTAGTTGCCATCGGCATCCCGCCAGCTGGGGGAATATTGTTACTAGTTGCATCGGCATCCCGTCAGTTGGGGGAATAGTGTTACTAGTTACCATCGGCATCCCCTCAGCTGGGGGATTATTATTACTAGTTGCCATCGGCATCCAGTCAGCTGGGGGAAGATTGTTACTAGTTGCCATGTTGGTGTGATCCCTCTCCAGAAAAGCTTTAAAACGTTTATCACAAAGATGTTTCATTCGCATTGGTATCACCAGAATTCGTAACCTTTCCTGGTCATCGCTTCTCCATACTGTGAGCAATAATCATCTTTGGCCGACTACAACTGCATCTGAATCCTGCCACCAACAGAATAGCGCAAAAACGCTATTGCGTTCTCTTGCTGTCCTGGATTGAGCCAAGCGTCTCCCAGATTGGCGTCACTGAACGTGTTGACACTAGGGGGAGTGACAAAGGGGGCAGTGTGCTCTGTAAGGAGCCAGGTGTGGTTAGTGGGTGTTTTACCTGCTTGTTGAGAATACTCTGTGTGTCTCTCTCTGCAGGATGGCAGCATGTCTGGCCAAATCCTAACACCTGTGAAGGGCGCTCTTTTAAAGATGAGGGTGTGTGGCTTACCTGCCAATCTAGGAGGGGAGGAGGAATCTGGGGTATGTAAGGCCTCTGCAGGCCATGTATCAGTATGACCGATGGCGGACAGTGGCCGGTGACTAGAGGCCCGTACATTGTTCAAATCGTCCAGTGTGTATGAAGTTAGCGACGAGCAATGCACACTCCCCAGTCGTCTATACATGCAGTTCACTCTGGGGATATTGTTAACGATGCCATGCATTTGCCAATGACGGCAATCCTCGCCGGGTCCGACGCTGACTAGGTCGCTCCATACACACATCGTCCATTGTATACACACTTGGCGATGTGCTGCCGATCCGACGATGTGTACGATTTCCCTTGCAGCTCCCCGGCAGTCCTGCTCACGCTTTGGCACACGATTTGGTGTATGTACAAACGATACATCGTACATCCTTTCTTTTTGTTCAGTGCATCGTATCCCAGATTGTCCGATCTGCCCTACAGCACTGAAGATCTGAGGATGCGATGTGCGACCAGCGGGGACGCGCATCGCCTCGTGATCATAAGCGGGGACATAATTTGGGCATATTTTACACGATCTGTCGTTCCAATGCGTCGGAATCGGCCAGATCTGGTAAAATATCGCCAATTGTGTAGGCGCCATTAGGGCTCTGTTGCTGGGAACATATTTCTCTGTAAAAGATACTGTTTTGCGGTCATCCTGAACACAATGAAACAGTGATGAGACCGGGATCAGTACTTTCTACTATAAGGCAACTTTACCACAAGATACACACATTGCACAATAATAATACATACATGCATTTCATTCAGACTCTTAATATACTCTGCTTGTGCCCTACACCAGGCGTTACACACCCAGGCACCGCTACACGGCCACAGTACCCTGCACCAGGCTTTACACACCCAGGCACCACAACACGGTTGCAATACCCTACACACCCAGGCACCGCTACACGGCCGCAGTACCCTGCACACCCAGGCACCGTAACACGGCCGCTGTACCCTACACACCCAGGCACCGTAACACGGCCGCTGTACCCCGCACACCCAGGCACCGTAACACGGCCGCTGTGCCCCGCACACACAGGCACCGTAACACGGCCGCTGTACCCCGCACACCCAGGCACCGTACCACGGCCGCTGTACCCTACACACCCAGGCACCGTAACACGCCCGCTGTACCCTACACACCCAGGCACCGTAACACGCCCGCTGTACCCTACACACCCAGGCACCGTAACACGCCCGCTGTACCCTACACACCCAGGCACCGTAACACGCCCGCTGTACCTTACACACCCAGGCACCGTAACACGCCCGCTGTACCCTACACAACCCCACACACCCAGGCACCGTAACACGCCCGCTGTACCCTACACAACCCCACACACCCAGGCACCGTAACACGGCCGCTGTACCCCACACCCAGGCACCGTAACACGGCCGCTGTACCCCACACACCCAGGCACCGTAACACGGCCGCTGTACCCCGCACACCCAGGCACCGTAACACGGCCTCTGTACCCCGCACACCCAGGCACCGTAACACGGCCGCTGTACCCCGCACACCAAGGCACCGTAACACGGCCGCAGTACCCCGCACACCCAGGCACCGTAACACGGCCGCTGTACCCCACACACCCAGGCACCGTAACACGGCCGCAGTACCCCACACACCCAGGCACCGTAACACGGCCGCTGTACCCCACACACCCAGGCACCGTAACACGGCCGCTGTACCCCTCACACCCAGGCACCGTAACACGGCCTCTGTACCCCACACACCCAGGCACCGTAACACGGCCGCAGTACCCAACACACCCAGGCACCGTAACACGCCCGCAGTACCCTACATCAAAAACAAGAGATATGGTAAGAACTTACCTTTGTTATCTCTGTTTCTACGAAGTCCATAGGGTCCACAGGGTTGACCTTGGGGTATAGCTGGATCTGGATCCATGGGCACCACGCAGTTAAAGCTTTGCTGCTCCCAGGATGCACTTGGGTCCGTCCTCCTCTATACCCCGCCCCGGCCACAGGCACCTCAGTTGGTAAGCAGCTAAGGCCGGAGGAGGAGACTAAACAGAGAGAAGGAAGACTGGAACACACAAGAAACCATACTCACAGAAATGGGAGACGGAAAACCGGTGACCAGCCACACAGCCCATTTGAAGCCAGGTGCATCAGGGCGGGCGCCCTGTGGACCCTATGGACTTCGTAGAAACAGAGATAACAAAGGTAAGTTCTTACCATATCTCTTGTTTTCTACTTCAGGGTCCATAGGGGGTCCACAGGGTTGACCTTGGGGATGTCCCAAAGCAGTTCAACTAAGGGCGGGGACGCTCCTGTGCTGAAAGGAGTACCCGGCGCCCGAAGGATGCATCCTGAGAGGCGAAGGTGTCAAACACATAGAACCTCAAAAACGTTTGAATTGAAGACCAAGTGGCTGCCTTACACAGCTGAACAGCGGAGGCGCCACGTCTAGCAGCCCAAGAGGGACCCACAGAACGAGTGGAATGAGCCTTAACAGAGGCTGGCACAGGTAAACCCTCCTGTGCATAAGCCTCACAAATAACGGAACGAAGCCAACGGGCTAACGTTTGCTTGTTGGCAGGCCAACCCCTCTTGTGAAAACCAAAGAGGACAAACAAAGAATCCGACTTCCTAACCGAAGCAGTCCGATCCACATAGATTCTAAGTGCCCGGACTACATCTAAGGAAGCCTCACCAGCTGAAAGATCAGGCGACTGAAAAGCTGGCACAACACGTTCCTGATTAATGTGGAACTTCGAGACCACTTTGGGCAAAAACTCAGGACGAGTGCGGAGCACCGCTCTGTCCTGATGAAAAATCAGAAGAGGGCAACAGGAAAGCGCCCCCAACTCTGACACCCTCCTGGCAGAAGCAATTATTGGAGAAAAACGGTCTTGAACGTCAGCCACTTGAGGTCCACCACCTCAAGAGGCTCAAAAGGATGACCCTGCAAGACCCGTAGCACCACCGCCAAGTCCCAAGGAGCCACAGGAGGCACGAAGGGAGGCTGTATCCTGAGAACACCCTGGAAAAAGGTGTGAACATCCGGTAGTGTAGCAATCCGACGCTGAAACCACACGGACAATGCAGACACATGAACCTTCAGAGAGGCCAGGCGTAAGCCGAGGTCCAAACCTGATTGAAGGAACTCCAAGATTCTGGAAACCCGGAACAACTGAGGATCATAGTTTCTGGATTCACACCACTGAAAGTAAGTGCGCCACACCCTGTGGTAAATCCGTGCGGAGGCAGGCTTGCGTGCCCTAAGCATGGTACCAATGACTGAACTGGAGAAACCCCTAGACCTCAAGACGGCTGTCTCAAGAGCCACGCAGTCAAAGACAGCCGACCCAGATCCGGGTAAAGGCAGGGCCCTTGAGACAACAGGTCCCGACGCTGAGGAAGAAGGTACGGAGCGTCGATGGAGAGACACCTCAGATCGGAGTACTAAGGACGTCTGGGCCACGCCGGAGCAACCAGCACGAGCGTGCCACCGTCCTGCTTGAATTTCCGCAGAACCCGAGGAAGTAAGGATATCGGAGGAAACAGATACGCCAGGTGAAACGTCCATTTCACCGACAGCGCGTCTACCAGACTGGCGCCTGCGTCTCTTGTCCTTGACCCGTAAACGGGCAACTTGTGATTGTGACGGGAGGCCATCAAGTCCAGCTCCGGCAGCCCCCACCTGTCCACAAGTAGCTGAAACACCTCTGGGTGAAGCGACCATTCCCCGGGATGCACGTCGTGACGGCTGAGGAAGTCCGCCTCCCAATTGAGGACTCCGGGGATGAAGACTGCCGAGATCGCTGGAATGTGACACTCTGCCCAAGCAAGGATGCGAGACACCTCCGACATTGCTGCCCGACTTCGAGTTCCTCCTTGGTGGTTGATATACGCCACCGTGGTGGCGTTGTCGGACTGCAACTGAACCGCCCGTCCGTAAAGAGCGGGACCGGACGACTGCAGGGCCCGATAAACCGCCCGCAGTTCCAGAATGTTGATGGGAAGAGCTTCTTCCGCAGACCAACGACCCTAAAGTGACAACGAGCCGGTCACTGCCCCCCAACCCCGAAGACTGGCATCCGTCGTGAGCAGGACCCAGTCCGGGATCCAAAAGGGACGCCCCTCGACCAGATGAGCTGTCTGAAGCCACCAAGCCAAAGACTGCCGAACCTCCGGGGACAACACCAGCAACTGAGAGCGGATCCGGTGAGGTAACCCGTTCCATTCCGATAGAATCAGCCCCTGCAGAGGCCGGGAATGGAACTGGGCAAATTCCACCATGTCGAATGTTGACACAATGGAGCCCAAAACCCTCATAGCCGAATGGACCGACAGGCGGCAACTGCTCAGGCAACTGTGTATCCTCAGCTGCAGGGAGGAGACCTTCTCCGGGGTCAGGAAGATCCTTTGCTGCCGAGAATCCAGCAGGGCTCCCAAATGAACCATCCGCTGAGATGGAATCAGGGAGGACATTTTCCAATTTATCAGCCACCCGTGCGCTTGCAGGCAAGCGACCGTCAAGTGGAGATGATGAAGCAGTACCTCCGGGGAACTCGCCAGCAACAGGAGGTCGTCCAGATACGGTAGTAGCCGTACATTCTGGTTCCGAAGATGTGCGGCCATGACCGCCATAATCTTCGTGAACACCCTCGGTGCCGTGGAGAGACCAAAGGGTAGCGCCCGGAACTGGTAGTGGTGTTGAAGGATAGCGAACCTCAGATACCGCTGGTGCGAAGGTGCTATCGGAACATGGAGGTAGGCGTCCTGGATATCCAGGGACACCATGTAATCCCCCGGTTCCATCGCCAGAATGATGGAACGTAACGTTTCCATCCTGAACTTGGGAACTCTGAGGAATTTGTTCAGAGACTTCAAGTTGAGGATAGGGCGATGAGAACCATTGGGTTTCCGCACCAGAAACAGAGAAGAATAGAACCCCGTCCCTCGTTGTAATTGAGGAACGGGAACAATGACCCCCGCTGTCAGCAAGGACTCTATAGCTTCCTGAATCTGTAAAGACTTGGTCGTATCCTGAGAAGGACTCGTGCAGAAAAACTGGAGGGGCGGTCTGTGCCGAAAAGACAGGGCGTACCCCTGGGAGACCACTTCTCGAACCCAGGCATCCGTGGTGGTATTGTGCCAGCACTGGGCAAATAGAAGAAGTCGGCCTCCCACTCTGGGGTCCCCCAGAGGGAGGCCCGTCCCATCAGGCAGAAGGTTTATCTTCCTGCTTGGAAGAAGGGCGCCTGGCACTCCAGGGCTGCTTCTTGGGCTTAGAAGCGGCCTTGGTCGTCGACTGCCTCGGGAAGGACTGACCTTTTGCCTTGCCCTGAACCCGAAAGGACCGAAAAGCAGAGCTCCATACCTTGGTAGGAGCAGAAGCCGAAGGGAGGAAGGCTGATTTAGACTTAGCCAAAGTGTCCACAATTTTGTCCAAGTCTGGACCAAAAAGCAACTCCCCATTAAAAGGTAAGGCCTCCAGTCCATTTTTGGAGTCAGCGTCAGTCTCCAAGACCTCAGCCACAAGGACCGACGCGCCGACACAGCTGCAGCCGACACCCGAGAGGTTAGCAGGCTTGCGTCTAACGATGCTTCCCCAATGTAGGAAGCCGCATCCCTCATTTGACCTATCAACGCTCTCTGGATCTCCGGAGCATTTTCCGGAAAGGTATCCTCCAAAGCATTGCCCCAGCTCTCGATGGCCTTAGCCACCCAAGAGATGGCCATGGACGGACGGGCCACCGCCCCCGAGAGAGAGTAGATAGACTTCAAACAAGTCTCCACCTTCCTGTCCGTGGGATCCTTCAGGGAGATCGACGGCAAAGGCAGCGTAGCGCTTTTAATTAAGCGGGTAATGTGGGAATCCACCGCTGGAGAAGTTTCCCACTTCCTGAGCCTCCGGAAACGGATAGTTCGAAGCCAACCGCTTCTGCGGTTGGAACCTGTTGCTGGGCAACTACCAGGCCCCTGCCATATGATCCGTCAATTGATCGGGCAGGGGAAAAACCGTCGAAGCTGCCTTGGCCTTTTTAAAATTTGGGTATTTTGACCTGGGGGCGGGCACATCCTCCTCAATGTGAAGGATTGCCCACACCGCCCTAACCAATGCCGGCACATTAATGGAAGACTTAGCCTCCATCTCCTGGGCCCCGGCATCCGAGTCAGAGTCTTCATGGATCTCCCCGTCATCCGAAGACACGTCCGTGTCCGTGAACTGAGCCGCCAGTGAAGCCGGAACGGAATGCTTGGACGCCCGTGGGGGCAAATCACTGTGCAACATATGTTGAAAAGCCGATGACGAATCCGCCAGACTCTGAACAGAGCTGGAGAGGACGTCCACCCAAGGCGGGGGTACTGCCTGAGGATACCCCTGAAAAGGTACCATCGACTGCTGCGGCACCGTGGGGGTTTGCACGTATACCGGCAAACCCGCATAAGGACCCACAGTCTGAGACCTGAAAGGAGACTGCACCAGACGAGTCACACCCGTGGAACGGGGCATGGTAGGCTGGGGCAACGCCCTAGAAGGGGCCGCAGTCGGGACCGCAAGTCGGTCCGCGATTGACGCCAGCACTTGCGTAAACATTGCCCACGGAGGATCCTGCGCCACCGGGGGTTTAGAGGGTCCAGGTACCAACTGGCACTGCCCACACAGACCGTCCTGAGACAAATCTGCCCCATCAACCCCTGCCGAACAGCGTTGGCAGGAAAACAACACAGGAGCCTCGGAGCGCTCATTCCCCTCATCAGACATGACACAAACTTTTTTGCAAAAAAAAAGTGTCTCACCGAAACGAGGTAAGGCGTATAACACCCACGCACTCCCAAGTATGCAACCCAAACAGCCCACAATATGGTACTGAGGAGCACACCGCAGTATGTGACGGACCTCAGATTTATATAAGTGAGGTACACAGAAAGAACACCCCTCCCCCACGCACCTGCGGGCCGTAGGAGAAGGAAAGGGATAGGTAAAAAGCTGACAGTAAGTAGAAAATAAGCACAGACAGCAGCACTAGCAATAGTCACATACCATGCAGAGAAGTTATACTCACTGCACCTTTCCACTACAATCACCCTCCTCCCAGATTCAGTGTCTGGGAGGGTTATAGCGCTGCGAACACTGTCCTGATCAGGGGAGAGGTACGCAGGGGGACTGGTCCACTGGAAGCCTGCCTGGGAGCTCTGCGATGCTGCCTGAGGAAGATGGCAGCCGGAGAGCTCTGAGGAGTGACCGAGTGAGAACAGCCCAGCGACGCCAGCACGCTTGAGAGAAGGCGCGCTGGGCTGAGGGGGGGAGCGCTGAAGCAGGGAAGGCTGCCTCCCCTGCTAGTAGTAAACCCCCGGGGAAGCCGGTTCCCCGCCGGTACTTACACCCCGGGGGCCAGCGGACACGTGGGGTATGCCTGAAGAGGGGGAGCCCGCCGCCGCTACTAGCGCCGCCGGTCTGTCCCCAGAGACCGGCGGCATGAAGACTGCATTTTCCCCGCGTGCAGCGCTGACAGCGCTGCACGCGGCTTACCTGGCCCCTTCAGTCCGGCAGCAGTCCTTGGGAGGTCCCGGAGCCATGCTAGTACTGACTCCGGGGTCCCGCTGCGATCCCCGGATCAGTACCGGCGTCGCAGCGCCAGCGGGGCTGTTGGAGCGGCAGCGTAGACGTCCAGATGGACAGTCTGATGCTGCCGCTCTGAAGACAGTAAAAATAAAATAATAAAATCATCATCTTTATTTTTTTTTAAATAAAGAATAAAGCTTAGGGGCTGCTTATGCAGCCCCACTGCGCAGGGTGACCCGACTCCGGCCGGGCACCAACTAAAACTGAGGTGCCTGTGGCCGGGGCAGGGTATAGAGGAGGATGGACCCAAGTGCATCCTGGGAGCAGCAAAGCTTTAACTGCGTGGTGCCCATGGATCCAGATCCAGCTATACCCCAAGGTCAACCCTGTGGACCCCCTATGGACACTGAAGTAGAAACATATATTATTACATTTTGTTTTAAGCTTTTTTTGTATCCTGTTGTACTATAGTCCCAACACTGGGATCATGTTACCACTGGTGGTCTCCAGCATCCTGCACAGCCTGGCGCCCCCTCCTGTAGCCCGGGTAGTGCTGGGGATCTCCTGCGGTGGAGGTTCCAATCGCTGCAGCTGCAGTCCCTGCTGCAGCGATCAGACTGTCCCCCTCTGTGCTGGAGGGTACCAGGAGCTGCCCCTTCCGGGTCCCCCAGACCTACTGGCTCCCATTTCATAGCCGCAGCCTCCGGAGCTCCTGGGGCTGGCAGCACATCTGACTTGCGGTGCAGCACACTGGAGTGCTGGGGCCCTGGGAGCTAGGCTCCCAGTCCCCAACGTGGAGGACTCAGCCCCGCAGCAGCTCCGCAGCCACCAGAGAGAGTCCGGGGCCGCGGCACAGACAGTAAATGTAATATTGCTGCCAAGTGCCGATTAGCCCCTTTAAAGATGTTGCTGCATCACAAGGGTTAACCTCTTCAGTGCCGTGGCAGCCATTTAGGCCACGTGGGTCAGGGCCTCCGGCCACACCACCTCAAGCAGGAAAATGGCGCTGGGAATAGTGGGTGCAGGGAAATGCCGCTGGGAATGGTGGGTGCAGGGAAATGCCAGCATAGGCCTAATGATACCTATAGATAGATCTGTCTGGTGCCATGTGCTGCCAAACACTGGAATACGACTGATAATGGTGGTTCCAGACATCTATATGACCTTCTCTGTTATCTGGGTGTATAAATGCATTCTGCTCCCGTGTGTTACATGGTGACTCCAGGCCTAGTGCAGAACAGGGAAGAGAGCTGGTCAGGACGTGGCCCCACGCGTATCTCACGCCTCCACGCGTATCTCATGCCTCCACGCGTATCTCACACCTCCACGTGGCCCCCACGCGTATCTCACACCTCCACGTGGCCCCCACGCGTATCTCACACCTCCACGTGGCCCCCACGCGTACCTCACACCTCCACGTGGCCACACTTACAGAGGAGTTCTTGGTCCCCTTAGCCCATTGGTTGCCATCTATTGTCTGCCATATTTTCTTCTTCAGTCTCAGCAGCTTTCCCCGACTATTTGTCGCACTTATGGTCCGAGTATCACCATCGCTGCCAGCCGATACATCACTTTATTACAGACACAATCATAGCAGAGTAAGCACAGACATGGCATTATATTATATTATGGCCTCCCCCAGCGAAGACTGTTCCACCCATTACCGTCATTAAGCATCATAGAAGCAGTTTTACAGAAGAGTGAAATTGTCCCCCTAAAGCTAGAAATGAACCATGTACAGTACAGAGTATAATGACAGGACCCTTCCCCTACTGTACACTAAGGCGCTGATCACTAGATGTCCTCCACTGCTCTACACGCAGAATAGCTGCAGCCATGTACAGTACAGAGTATAATGACAGGACCCTTCCCCTACTGTACACTAAGGCGCTGATCACTAGATGTCATCCACTGCTC
The DNA here is from genome assembly GCA_031769625.1 of Taudactylus pleione. Taxonomy (NCBI): domain Eukaryota; kingdom Metazoa; phylum Chordata; class Amphibia; order Anura; family Myobatrachidae; genus Taudactylus; species Taudactylus pleione. The sequence continues at coordinate 694,285 of JAUIMM010000617.1, forward strand.
TACACGCAGAATAGCGGCAGCCATGTACAGTACAGAGTATAATGACAGGACCCTTCCCCTACTGTACACTAAGGAGCTGATCACTAGATGTCCTCCACTGCTCTACACGCAGAATAGCGGCAGCCATGTACAGTACAGAGTATAATGACAGGACCCTTCCCCTACTGTACACTAAGGAGCTGATCACTAGATGTCCTCCACTGCTCTACACGCAGAATAGCGGCAGCCATGTACAGTACAGAGTATAATGACAGGACCCTTCCCCTACTGTACACTAAGGCGCTGATCACTAGATGTCCTCCACTGCTCTACACGCAGAATAGCGGCAGCCATGTACAGTACAGAGTATAATGACAGGACCCTTCCCCTACTGTACACTAAGGCGCTGATCACTAGATGTCCTCCACTGCTCTACACGCAGAATAGCTGCAGCCATGTACAGTACAGAGTATAATGACAGGACCCTTCCCCTACTGTACACTAAGGCGCTGATCACTAGATGTCATCCACTGCTCTACACGCAGAATAGCGGCAGCCATGTACAGTACAGAGTATAATGACAGGACCCTTCCCCTACTGTACACTAAGGAGCTGATCACTAGATGTCCTCCACTGCTCTACACGCAGAATAGCGGCAGCCATGTACAGTACAGAGTATAATGACAGGACCCTTCCCCTACTGTACACTAAGGAGCTGATCACTAGATGTCCTCCACTGCTCTACACGCAGAATAGCGGCAGCCATGTACAGTACAGAGTATAATGACAGGACCCTTCCCCTACTGTACACTAAGGCGCTGATCACTAGATGTCCTCCACTGCTCTACACGCAGAATAGCGGCAGCCATGTACAGTACAGAGTATAATGACAGGACCCTTCCCCTACTGTACACTAAGGCGCTGATCACTAGATGTCATCCACTGCTCTACACGCAGAATAGCTGCAGCCATGTACAGTACAGAGTATAATGACAGGACCCTTCCCCTACTGTACACTAAGGCGCTGATCACTAGATGTCATCCACTGCTCTACACGCAGAATAGCGGCAGCCATGTACAGTACAGAGTATAATGACAGGACCCTTCCCCTACTGTACACTAAGGAGCTGATCACTAGATGTCCTCCACTGCTCTACACGCAGAATAGCGGCAGCCATGTACAGTACAGAGTATAATGACAGGACCCTTCCCCTACTGTACACTAAGGAGCTGATCACTAGATGTCCTCCACTGCTCTACACGCAGAATAGCGGCAGCCATGTACAGTACAGAGTATAATGACAGGACCCTTCCCCTACTGTACACTAAGGCGCTGATCACTAGATGTCCTCCACTGCTCTACACGCAGAATAGCGGCAGCCATGTACAGTACAGAGTATAATGACAGGACCCTTCCCCTACTGTACACTAAGGAGCTGATCACTAGATGTCATCCACTGCTCTACACGCAGAATAGCGGCAGCCATGTACAGTACAGAGTATAATGACAGGACCCTTCCCCTACTGTACACTAAGGCGCTGATCACTAGATGTCCTCCACTGCTCTACACGCAGAATAGCGGCAGCCATGTACAGTACAGAGTATAATGACAGGACCCTTCCCCTACTGTACACTAAGGCGCTGATCACTAGATGTCCTCCACTGCTCTACACGCAGAATAGCGGCAGCCATGTACAGTACAGAGTATAATGACAGGACCCTTCCCCTACTGTACACTAAGGCGCTGATCACTAGATGTCATCCACTGCTCTACACGCAGAATAGCGGCAGCCATGTACAGTACAGAGTATAATGACAGGACCCTTCCCCTACTGTACACTAAGGCGCTGATCACTAGATGTCATCCAATGCTCTACACGCAGAATAGTGGCAGCCATGTACAGTACAGAGTATAATGACAGGACCCTTCCCCTACTGTACACTAAGGCGCTGATCACTAGATGTCATCCACTGCTCTACACGCAGAATAGCGGCAGCCATGTACAGTACAGAGTATAATGACAGGACCCTTCCCCTACTGTACACTAAGGCGCTGATCACTAGATGTCATCCACTGCTCTACACGCAGAATAGCTGCAGCCATGTACAGTACAGAGTATAATGACAGGACCCTTCCCCTACTGTACTAAGGAGCTGATCACTAGATGTCCTCCACTGCTCTACACGCAGAATAGCGGCAGCCATGTACAGTACAGAGTATAATGACAGGACCCTTCCCCTACTGTACACTAAGGAGCTGATCACTAGATGTCCTCCACTGCTCTACACGCAGAATAGCGGCAGCCATGTACAGTACAGAGTATAATGACAGGACCCTTCCCCTACTGTACACTAAGGCGCTGATCACTAGATGTCCTCCACTGCTCTACACGCAGAATAGCGGCAGCCATGTACAGTACAGAGTATAATGACAGGACCCTTCCCCTACTGTACACTAAGGCGCTGATCACTAGATGTCATCCACTGCTCTACACGCAGAATAGCTGCAGCCATGTACAGTACAGAGTATAATGACAGGACCCTTCCCCTACTGTACACTAAGGCGCTGATCACTAGATGTCATCCACTGCTCTACACGCAGAATAGCGGCAGCCATGTACAGTACAGAGTATAATGACAGGACCCTTCCCCTACTGTACACTAAGGAGCTGATCACTAGATGTCCTCCACTGCTCTACACGCAGAATAGCGGCAGCCATGTACAGTACAGAGTATAATGACAGGACCCTTCCCCTACTGTACACTAAGGAGCTGATCACTAGATGTCCTCCACTGCTCTACACGCAGAATAGCGGCAGCCATGTACAGTACAGAGTATAATGACAGGACCCTTCCCCTACTGTACACTAAGGCGCTGATCACTAGATGTCCTCCACTGCTCTACACGCAGAATAGCGGCAGCCATGTACAGTACAGAGTATAATGACAGGACCCTTCCCCTACTGTACACTAAGGAGCTGATCACTAGATGTCATCCACTGCTCTACACGCAGAATAGCGGCAGCCATGTACAGTACAGAGTATAATGACAGGACCCTTCCCCTACTGTACACTAAGGCGCTGATCACTAGATGTCCTCCACTGCTCTACACGCAGAATAGCTGCAGCCATGTACAGTACAGAGTATAATGACAGGACCCTTCCCCTACTGTACACTAAGGCGCTGATCACTAGATGTCATCCACTGCTCTACACGCAGAATAGCGGCAGCCATGTACAGTACAGAGTATAATGACAGGACCCTTCCCCTACTGTACACTAAGGCGCTGATCACTAGATGTCCTCCACTGCTCTACACGCAGAATAGCGGCAGCCATGTACAGTACAGAGTATAATGACAGGACCCTTCCCCTACTGTACACTAAGGCGCTGATCACTAGATGTCATCCACTGCTCTACACGCAGAATAGCGGCAGCCATGTACAGTACAGAGTATAATGACAGGACCCTTCCCCTACTGTACACTAAGGCGCTGATCACTAGATGTCATCCAATGCTCTACACGCAGAATAGTGGCAGCCATGTACAGAGGCCCGAAGACAACAACTGCAGCTCTCTGTACTCTCTGCTACTATAGGCGGAATCATACATACATATATATATATATATATATATATACACATATATATATATATACACACACACACACACGTATCTCCTTGACAGGCGCAGAATTCATCCCCCTCTATAGTGCAGAACTACCTGAGTCCAAATCTCTCAGTCACAGTAACGTCATGCGCACGTCTCCATAACGTTTTCTGCGCCTTCCCCATATTCCCTGGCAGTGGCAGCACTCGGCTGGCTGCGGGTTCTCATGTTCTCGCGGTAACACTCCAGGCTGCACAGCGGAACATGTGTCTTAGAGCAAGTGTATTTCTTTGGGTTGGCACAGCCGGGAGCACCGCAGAGCTGTGGCGCTGGCAGTGCCGGGAGAGGCTCAGCAGGGGCTGGGTAGGGTACCCCAGGAGGGTAGGACACAGTAATACTATGTGCATTGTGCTGATAGCGAATGGTGGGACAGGGTGGCTGGCGCCCTCTTCTCCCCGGGGTGGGCTTACTACCCCGCGTTTTGGATGTCTTTGTCAGTCTTTCTATCGTCTGCTTCTTGCTTTCCTCGGCTTTCTTAGCCGCCTGCAGCCTCCGTTTCCGGGCCTTCTCCTCCCTCTTCACCAACATCTCCTGAGACAATTCCTGAGGGGGGTGAGCATAGACCACCGGGGGGTAGAGAGGAATCACTGGGGTCTGCTGCTTCTGCAAGAGAGCTCTCTGGGGAAAAAGAGAGGACATAGTCACACGAGGTACAGGAGATAAGAGGAGGCCAGAGCTATGTGTGGTCAGCCGCATGTTGCCATATTTCTCATCGTCTCACCTGGCGCGCGGTTAGTAAAGTCTCATCTGTCTCCTTTTTCAATTCCCCATTTACATCCAGCTCTCCTCTCTCCAGCGCATCCAGCCATCGAGTCTCCTCTTCCTGCTCGGACTCTGGGACCCCCACAGGAGAGGGCAGCGGATCCATGTTACTGTCCTCATCTGGATAGAGAAACAATCATACAGTGTATATGAAGGGTCTGGAGATGGCCTGTGCTGTGCTCCGACCTTACAGTAATCCTCCTAAGGTGCAGAACACAGCGTAGCCCTGACTGTACTACGGGAACAGCTCTATGGATGGGGCTTTAAGTAAAAATGTCCATTATCATAACTGCTACCATCCTACACAGGACCAGCCGTCCACTATCAGGGAAAGCTGAGACCTCACTATATGCACTCGCCTGTCATATCCACTTGTATGACGAATCTTACATGGTGATCATTACCGGTTATCTACCTATGGTCTGCAGCCTCCTACCCCCCGTGTACAGTACCACCGCTCCTCCTACCCCCCGTGTACAGTAACCCCGCTCCTCCTACCCCCCGTGTACAGTAACCCCGCTCCTCCTACCCCCCCGTGTACAGTAACCCCGCTCCTCCCCTCCTACCCGTGTACAGTAACACCGCTCCTCCCCCCGTGTACAGTAACACCGCTTCTCCCCCCGTGTACAGTAACACCGCCCCGCCTACTCCCCCCGTGTACAGTAACACCGCCCCGCCTACTCCCCCGTGTACAGTAACACCGCTTCTCCCCCCCGTGTACAGTAACACTGCCCCGCCTACCCCCCGTGTACAGTAACACCGCCCAGCCTACCCCCGTGTACAGTAACTGCCCCGCCTACTCCCCCCGTGTACAGTAACACCGCCCCGCCTACTCCCCCGTGTACAGTAACACTGCCCCGCCTACTCCCCCGTGTACAGTAACACTCCTACCACCTGTGTAAGGCAATGGTTCTCCAGTATCTCAGCCTCACCCAGCCATGCTCGGTACTGCTCTATAGGTACTCCTTCCAGGGGCTCATCATCCTCATCCACAACCATGACAGGGGACTGTGACTGCTCTGGGACGACGGTAAATGTGGGGACACTGCAGAGAGAGGAGAGTACTCAGATCACTGGGAATAAAAGACGCACAGGACAGAGTCACTGAGCCCAGACACACAGGGGTATTACAGGGGAGTCAGCTCACTAGCGCCAACTGCTGGTGAGTGTGACAATGTAACAGGTAAGTATGGGAGATTGTGTGTGTGTGTGTCAGGTAAGTATGGGAGAGTGTGTGTGTGTGTGTGTGTCAGGTAAGTATGGGAGAGTGTGTGTGTGTGTGTGTGTCAGGTAAGTATGGGAGAG